>OY725348.1:12605400-13835400 GCA_963243735.1 Neocrepidodera transversa
TGGAGAACCTGCATGAGGTGTAGATCATGAATGAGGTGGAGAACATGAATTTGGTGGAAAGGGTTATTGATGGAAAGAACATCAATAGGATGGAGAAAATTTCCCAAATCGAAGAAATAACACATAATAACCGAAATGTTCTGGCCGGAAATGACAAATAATGAAGAACCTTGTTGTAGTAAAAGTATGAATTTAGAAGAGTTGATACCTCTACTAAAAGCAGATCTGAGAAAAAATAAAACATCCAATAGACGAGAAAGAGTTTCTACCATTCTGACAAACACTCCAGTGAGAGATGCTCTACCAATGCAGCAAAAAAACAAGTATTTTCTGATAGAAATAAAAAAAACAAAAAACAAACAGAAAAAATTAAGAGAAGAATGATCGATAGTGGAGATGAAGACGAATATGAAACTTGCTGCTTGGTTTGCTTGGAACCATTCTCGAACAGCCTTCCGAATGAAAAATGATTACGATGTCTGGAATGCAAGTTTTGGTCACACGACGAATGTGCTCACTCAGATCCATTTTACGTCTGCCATAACCATAGTGATGAATGATATATTTATTATAAAAATTTAAATTCTTTTTGAGTTCACGTAATAATGTTAGAAATAATGTTTCATTTTATATTAAAGTTTTTATTTTTTTTCCATGCTAGCGTGTTAATTCAGGAAAGAGCAACCAACCCCAACTATTGATTCAACCTGCTCCGCTTATGGGGACGGTTGAGCTCTGTGAGGTATAAATATAAAATGCTATTTTTTGAGAAATAAAAATAGTAGCGTGAAGCTAAAAGAATAGGCTTTCATGCGTTGTCATTAATTTTCAGAAATATGCTTAGAAATCACAGTAAAAAAATAAAATGTGACAATTGGTTCAACCAACTCCGGTCCCCCTAATAGAGAAGACTTAATTTGGGAAAAAATGAGAACCTAAACAGGTGAAGTAAACATTTTAAGGAGTTGTTAAATTATGAGATTAACTGCCTCTGTATTTATTACGCTTTCGGATATAGCAATGTTACCCCTTCCATTTTTAGCCAGCCTGTATAGTAATTAGTCAGAATTTTTTTTTGAAAACATCTTTTTAAGCCTTTTGCTTTTGTATTATTAATTTAATGATTGCTGAATATTAATAATTCTTATAAATGATTTTTCATTGTGTATAAGAACTACTAACTTCCTTATAATGTGGCATTTTGTATAATCTTTTTAATTAATTATATTTGTCTAGACATTCCAGACGACGAAAAACCGACAAAGGAAACGATCATTAATTCAACGTCACAAAAAAATTGAAGAAATATATAGCATCTTATCAATTAAATTTCTATGTTTTTATATCTGGGAACGTGCTATTAGCCACACATAAGTATGCTATATAAATTTGAATTAAAATTTATTAACATAATTTCATATTAAATTCTGCTACTATTCAATTGTTTTCACATACTGATTCTTTTCCATTAAATTATTTTCAAATATATACACAAATAAATCCAAAAAATGTCATTGTAAAAATGATTATATGTTCAAGTAGTGGATAAGATAATAATAATGCTCGGCTGAGAAAAATTGGTTGCCGATCTTGGTGTATAATATACTATTATTTTCCATTTTCCGACAATTCGAAGAGATTATATTGTCTTTATAATTTGTGATAAGTGTAAATACACTCTGCAATGTTATCTGATTGATATTAATATCATCACTCATTAGTATTATCAATATCAAGTGGCGCAAATTTAATTGAACATAAGTGTTATATATCCAAAGTTGGTTTAAATTGTAAAAAAGCGTATTTTCCTACGATCACTACCCAAAGTAGGCTTTTGCACACTCAAATCTAACCGCAAAGTTGATGTTTTCCGTGATCTGTAATAATTTGACATTATTGTCGCTCTAGCGCGTACTTTTCCGCTCGCCTGTTTTCATTTACAATAAACTAAAGAAAGGTAGTAATTAATAGGTACATTAAAACAAAATGTAGGGCAGTCTGAATATTTTAGTTGAAATATTAATATTTGAAGATATTTCGAACGAAATTAAACTTTATTTTATAAAATTTATCTAGTAAAAATATAACAGTCAGACGGTACACCTAGATACACCTAGGTACACCTATATGCAATAGTGATTACATATTTAAGTACCTACTTACTATTTTGTGCAAATAGTAGACTATGAAATTAATGAAACGTCATTATTTCATTTTTAGTTTATGAAGTGTATTTTCATGTTTTTTTTTTAATTATTTGTCTAAAAATAATGTGATCGTAGAAAAAATCTTGTGTGCAATTCGATCAGAAAGTGCTTTGCCGCTTTCGGCAGATTGCCCGAGCTCCGCTACGCGTCGCGCGGGCAACTCTCTGCCTCAAGCAGCAAAGTATCACTTTCCGCTCTTAATACACAAATAGCTATTTTCAAACCAATTTTCAAACTCAAAATATTATAAATAAAAAAAAGACTGGATGGTGTACATACTAAATATAAAGTGAAGAGTGGAAAATTTACAAAGACATCATCAAGGCCTTCCTAAAAGGGGTTAATTTAAGAACTAAAAAGAATAAAATAAGGGTGTTTCGAAAGTCTGGAAACGGTCCTATCATCATATTTGCCTTAAAAAAAGTTGTCGAGTGCCGTCATCAGGACGACTAGAAGAAATTTTATAAAATTAAAGATAACTTAAATAGAGAAAGCTTAATGTGGTACTTAAAAAAATAAATCTACTTGAGAGTAAAAAATGAGGTAGTGAAGCTACTGACAAATTACATTTTAGTAAGATGAACAATCTTCAAAAAACGAGAAGAATCACAATTAGTACTGAGCTCAAGCATATTGTTTATGAGAGGCCTATAGGTTGTGTTCATAAGAGACAACATTAATTTTAAAAGCATTAGGTAAAAAATGTTTTAAAGACGTCATGCGGTTTTACAACATTTTTAAAAGTAAAGTTAAATTTTTGTTTCAGGGTACGGTGAAAGAGGCAAAAGAAAAGAAGAAAAGAAGACATTGACAAATTGTTAAGGCTGCCATAGGCATATATGTAATACTCCTATATCGCCAGCTTGAGAGACAAGTGTGTCGCCGATAGTAGAGTGTAGACGATCGTTTCTCTCTCACGCAGTCTCGGATAGGCATAGGCGTCACAGCTGTAATATTGCCTACGTTTGCTTAACTTTCCTTTTCTCTCAGTTCTTTTTTCACCATGGGACACGATGCCAATGCAATTTATGTATCTAGGCATAAGCGTTGGCACCCAATTCCGATCTTGCATCTCCTTCTGTCTGAGCATTTTGTTTCTACAGGCAAAGATAGGACGTTGGCGATATAAGAGTATTACATATATGACCATAGGATGTTAGTTAATTTTGGAAAAATGAAGAAGAATAAAAGAGAAGTGGCTAACAAAATAAGGGGAAGCAGTGTTGTCAAAGATCCTCAGTTCGAGTACTGCAAGAGTAACACGTTGAGGACTAAATAGTTTATCTGAGGGCTAGATTAACACAAATAAATTTTTAAGACAAGAAAATTTTTCGAAAAGAAGAAGAAATTCAATTTTTATATGTAACTTCTTCGCGTTCCACGGAGGAGACTAATTGAGAATTCTTCTATTTTTAAAAGAATAAATAGTTCACCTATATAGTGCACAGTGGATGTTTTATGTCATTTTCCTTGACATATGACATGTTTATATTGACGAAGGTCAACAAATTTAAATTCCTGACAGATGGCAACGCGCCGCGTATCCAAATTTTCGAAATGTCATGTCAGATCCAGACGACAAAAGAAAAGAAAGAAAGTTACATACATTTTATCAGACAGACTAGGGTACTAAAACAGTGTTAAAAGGGCTAGATCTAGTCCCATCGGACTAAAATGTCCATCACTGAGGTGAAGTAACATAAGGATTTGGAGTGACTACTTACCACAAACTCAAAGGTTCTTGAACAATGGTTTAATTTTATTAATGTTTAGATTTATTTGGGTATTAACGCAAAACGAAGAAGGATTGTTTATTTCACGAAAAATCTCAACGTCTTCCAATAAATCAAGTTTGAAATTACAGTTAAAAATATTATGTAAAATTTTTACATTTTCAGAAGAAATAAAATTGTGATTGTTGAATTTTAAGTGGACTTATCAGGGTATCTGATGTGTTTTTAATACGAGTGTCAAGTTTCCTCAATGTTTTACCACGTAGGTGGAATTACACATAAAAGTTTATAGATACCACTTTTATCGAGGATAGGTATGAGATCTATGGTATGGCTGAGCAATGATTTAATTGAAAGATTGTTTTGTAGGAGGTTCTGATGTTATCTAAGCTCCGGAAGACTTTGGAAATATCGAATGAAATTTTGCCTAAGTTAGGTAATGAAAAATATTTATGGGATGGTGGAGTTAGAATTATAAGCTAGTTGAGTATTACGTTTAATTTTCTATTTTGCATCTATAATATTGAGGTATAAACTATTGTTAACTACTAATTGTTTAAGAATATTAACTTTTTTGGTAAAATTGGAAGGAGAGATAGGAACATTCTACAATTTATGGACATAACAATAAATTACAGATGTTGGAAGGAATGATTAGAGTGAAAATTGGTTAAATAGTCGGTTTGAGTAGGTTTTTTAAAAGTATCAAAGGAAATTTTGCTATTCATTAAACTAATGGATAGATCGAGGAAGTTAAATTTTTGCTCTATTTCTATTTCGACTGTAAACGAAATGTTAGAATGTAAAAAATACGAGAAAGTTATCGATATCAGCGAGATTAACTACAAAAATTACAAAAATGTTATCAATATATCTAAGGAAGACTCGCTCATTATTTGGATTAAGGATCATTTCTTGTTCAAGATTATCTAAGAAGAGGTCAGCCATAAGGCAACTAAGTGTATTACCCATACTTAAGCCATTTGGTTGTTGGTAAAACTTATTGTTAAAAAGAAATAAATCTTGATCTAAGCATATTTTAAGGAGTTCCAAGATAAATGTGACAGTAGATGAATTAGTGTTGGTTTTCAATAAAAGGTTCTTGACGTTTGGGATAGTTTCTTTTCCAACTCGTCAGCTTCTGTTACCTTCAAAGAAAAAAAAATTATCTTTAGTATTTTTTGAATTCTAGGACCGTTTTCAGACATTTAAAACATGCTGTACAAGTGAAAACTTACGTCAATAAGATACCACCATAAGAAATCATGACAAACACGACACTTACAGAGAAAAAATGTACAAACATTATGCCCTAAGTGGATTAAAATCAACAAATAGTAGTACAATCCATAGTTTTATGAAAAACCAATAATTGATGTCGAAATTGATTTTAAGATCTCAAGCCGGCGCCAGACCATGCTACCAACACCTTCCAACGTTGGACCCTTGATGCTTGGACGTATCGTGTGGCCAATCTAAAGCGTCCAACGTTCGTGTTGGAGCATGTTCGGGCTGTTGTCGGCCTTTTGATCCGCTTCAAAGGGTTTTTTTTTCACTGGGCGGTACAGTTGGAAGACACTTGATAGACTGCTACACGATTCCGTGGATTGTAGGATTGTTAGTATTTTATATAGGGCAATGTCAGTGACGTAGAATTGTCAGCTGATCGGGAAGTAAGAGTACGTGTGTCTTTCTTATCAATTTTTTACAAAAATATATACTTTAGGCAATATTTATCGACTACGTTATGAAATTTTGTTTCATTCCGAATAGAGTTAAATTAAGTGACTAAGTCCGTTAATCATGTAAAGTAATAATTTAACCATTATTAGTTATTACGATTATCAAATATTTATGTAGCTTATGCAATGAGATACAAAAGGGGAACTATTATAATAGAGAGACTTACCAAAAGATTATACGTTAAATTATTAAAATTCAATTAAATTAATTAACATGTACGCAAATATTAACGAGGAAACAAAAATTTGGGAGTTTTACTAATAAATGAAAGGTATAGAATTCATCAGAATTCAATAAAATAATACGAAAATTTTTTTGGGCTTAAATATTTATGTCATGTGTCAAATATGTCAGGTTAGGTTATGAAACGTATAAACAATACCAACATTTTGTCCATTCTATTGGATTCAAACATTCGTTCCACCGTGTAGCAGGGTACTCGACATGTCAGTTGTCCAATATTTGAGTCAAACATTGGAGACCAATATTTGAGGCAAACGTTGGTAGCATCGCCTGGCGCCGGCTTAAGATAGTTGTACACACTGCATAGCCGGTGACAAGAGTGTAATAATTAAGAATGACAAGAGACATATTAAACTGATGTTAATAAATGACAATGACATAAGGGGCGTTTGTCCAGGGGTCCCAATTATACCAAACTGAAACAAAAACATCAACATTTTTTAATAAATAGTGTAAAATGAGGAAAAGGGCTATACTCGTTAACCAGGGAAATTAAACTGAAATCAATAATTATAAGAGTAGAGTGAAGGGCTCTGATACTAGATTACTAGGCCAGAAGCTAGAAGAGCAAATGACATGACTAGACCATATTTAATTTTATTGGATACGCTATGTTTAGCTATATTTGGCTTTCTATATTTAAAAATTAAGCTAATAATTAAATATAAGGAAATCGTCAATTTCAGGTTTTCTCAAATATCTCTGAAACCGGACCTGGTGTTTTAGTTTTGAAAAAACCAATCAATTCATCTTAAAAATATTCATCTTTTTCGATTGAACCAACTGTGTATTTATAACTGTTTCCAATAGTGTTAAAATAAATTTGAGCCACCATGTATTCCTTGACAATCAAAAACTATGATTCAAGTTTTCTATCTGACACACCCTATAAATTTAAAGATTATAAAGGATTGATTTTATCAATCGCACTACCTTTTTATACCTTTTCTCAAGGATTTATCAAAACCCCTGTAAAATATACGAGGAAATCGCATGTGACTTTTATGCCCTTTTCTGAGAAATTTGGCAAAGAAGTTCTTGCACTATCTTATTTATATCCTCCAGACGACCGCTTATCCTTCTTCTAATCCATTAAACAGCAAGAGGGAGACACTCACTGGTCAATCTGGATGCGTACGAATGTTTTTAATCCCAATACGATACCATCTGAAGGGCCGAAAATAATAAGATTACATTTTTAATATGGTTTTAGGTTTAGGACAAGCTTTGCAGTTTTAGTGAGCTATAAGTAATTTCCAGTGCAGAGATTTTTTACGTTGCATAAAATAAAATTTTGACAAAAAAACTGAAAAATCCAAATTTTATTAATAATATTACCATTTGACTATTTTTTTTTAAATGTAACTGAATGCAACTAAAAAAAGTTCACAATCGGATTGATGATATCAGTGTTCTTTTGTTGATATATTTCACACCACAATCCGGTTCCAAATTTCATAAAACGAAACGCTACTATTACACCAATAAAAACAACAAGCGAAAGCTCATTTTATCACTTCTTGTAAACTTCACAGACTCGATAAACGAAGCATGAACAATCGGTCCTCGGAACTAACTGCCTTAACTTTTTATCTTATTTTGCCTTTTTGATGTCTAAATTATGACGGTTGAAAGATTAGAGACTCGACATTGGTCCTTTTTCTCTCCGAATTGTTTATTTAGGAAAGTCGTATTTTTCGCAAGAAGAAACATGAGTTTGGGTTGACAAGAAGATCCACCTAATTTAAGTGAATAGTTTGTTAATTTAGACGGAAAATAAAATTTATGTTGGTAGCTTTTTTCTAATGTTTTTTTACGTTACTTATTTATTTTTATTTTTGTGGTTTATTGAGCTCCAAAAAGTAACATAATATAGTTTTACTATAGACCTAAGTATAAGGATCACTTGACAAATTATACCAGAAGGTTTGTGCCTAAATTTGAGAAGTAGTAGAAGGGTTTAAAATGACTTTATATAACATTTTCGTTGTTACCAAATAGGGTTTAATTAATTAATCATGAAATAATTTTTCATTCATCAAAATTTTAAATTAATGTTAATAAAGTAGGAAAATAAAATTTAACAAAAATACATCTAACTTCCCAATGCAAACCAATGCAACAAATGGGGTATAACTCATGTGTACTAATGGTGCTTTCTTTCTATCTAAATACCAATATTAGTACGATAAAATATCTTTTGTTAATAATAAAATATAATTATATAATAAAATAATAGATATTGACATAATTAATTACACACGATCTATGTTATCAACAGTGATTAAAGTTCTATCATATCCATAAAGTTTTACGTACCTTTTCCGTAGATAGGAGAAATATTACACTTTTTCACTCATTATTAATTAGTAAAGTTGATTAGTTATTATTATTATAGTTACCGTTAAAACAACATGAATACATAAGTGAACACAAATGGAATAAACAATTATTATCAGCCTCGGCTGGTAAATTGTTCTCTCACTTCAAAAAATATTACTTTCCTCACTTTTAAAACAATATACTATTTTAAGAATAAAATAAAACATAATGAAATATAATAAAATCGTTCCACTTAAATTCTGGTGTTCAATTAAATCATCTTACAACTAACCTAGATCTCTGGATAATTTCTACTCGGTTAGTTTATTAAAAAATTGCGGTTTATGTAAATCGCACATACGCATCTTCACAAGAAACATGATTTAAATATTGTTTTATTACTATTTCAGATTTTAAGAATATTTACCATTATTTTCATCATGTAGAAAGCAGATAAAATATATTCCATGATATATTTGAATTCAGCAGATAAAATCCTTCAATTTGATGTGTAAGGGTTTGGAGCAAAGGTTACGAAATTAAATCAACGTGTATTATATTTTTTCCGGATACTGGTTCTGTTACTAGCTACACCACAGCCTCTTGGGTCTTTAGATAACAATAAATCATTTTTTAAATAAAAATTTCTTAGGTCAGAAAATTTAGGGTAAATTATAAATAAGTTAAGAAAAATCAAGACGACTCAGTAATAGTTCCGGAAGGGGATGGTGGTAGGTAAATATTCATTTTCAGGGTTGGATGCTGATTTTGAATGATATATGCATTCCGTTGAGAAAAGTTTATTATAAATGTTGTAGATAATTAACAAATACAAAACCGGTGTATTTTAACATAACCTCAAAATTATGGAGAAAAACTGTAAAAACCGTTATATTGTTCGTATGGAAAAATATCGTTAAAAATTCAAATAACCAAAAAATGACTGTTTCGATTTTTGAGTTAATCTTGAGATTTTTTTATTTTTTATTGCAAATAAGTTGAAATTATTTAAAAATATTCATTATCATCTAAAATTGTATTTTTTGTTGCGATACTACTCCAAATTTTGCCAAAAAAGAAAAAATCAATAATAATAGTTATTTATGCAACAAATGTGTAGAGTGATACTTTTTTCACGAATTTGAATTTTGTCGTACGAGCCAAAAACGAGTGCGACAATCACATGAGTGAAAAAAGGCACTTTACACACTAGTTGCATACAATATTTTTTCTACTACCGTGCGTAAAGTAGTAAAGTGTGTAAAGTTTAACTGTTTTTTACTGGTGCGTAAAGTAAGATAAAATTTGCAAAATCACTTATTCGCATGCGCTACACATTTTTTGCAATATCCTTATGTTTTTTATCTTGCCAAGATTCTATGTGCCAAAAATCAACTTCAAGATTTTGCAAAAAAGTTTGTTGTAGTAGATTGCTTATTGTATAGTTAATACCTACATATTTTTTGGTAGTAGAAAAAATCATTAGCCAACAAATTACCTCCAACTGAAGAAGCAGCTGAATAACACTGCTACAGGGTATGTTCTCAAAGTCTATCTTACTAATTAATTAAGATCTACGGATTGGGGATGGAAACATCATGTTAACAATATCATATCTACATTTACAGAAAAAGAGTTAATTCCCTAAGCATGGCTTGGGGTGCACAAGTTTGTACTATAATTGTCATGGTTCTGAAATCTGTTCAAACACTGAAAACCGTCGTACAAAAAATTTATTGATTATTAGGGTATCGAAGACTAAAACAGTACACACTCTTCAATAAATTTAAATCAAAATAATACTGAACTCGAAAATCTATAGAACCAAAAGAAATCCAAAAGTAAGAATATGAATGCGAAGAAAATAAAAGCTGCATGATGATGAAGAGCGACCTACAAAAAAATTAAATTGCAATAAGACTATTTCGTAATTTTTTTTTACAAGTGACAAAAGTCAAAAAATGCTTTCGACGAGTGAAACACTAGATTTTTTCTACAACCCTGTTTATATATATATATATTTCTGGTGGTGTTTTTGGAAAATTACTATCACTTTCTGAATCACAAATCATGATAAATAAAAAACTAACAATGTTTTCAGTCGAAACTGATAAGTCTAAACATTTAATGAGGAACGTCAAACTATAATGGAACCAGGCAACTAGATATAAATTGTTTTTAAATTTTACGATATTTTCACGGTTCTATTTTATTTTTTAATTAATTAAAGTAAAAAAGATGCATTCTAATTATAGACATGATTGCTGTCTTTGTTTACTAATAATTTAAATTCATCAAAACAGTAGATACGAGGGCGGGAAATTATTAAAATTATAAATTTAACTTTCGTCACTAGAGACGAAAGTTAACGCTAGAGAATTTCTCTCACTTATGACGGAAATCAAGTTTTCGCTGAAGGTATTCTATTACAAAATGACGTCTTTTTGTAAAGGGTTGTAGAAAAAATACTTTCTCCACGACCATTACTGAATGTATGAATTCTGAAATCATTTTTAATAATAGAATGTAAACATTCACACTCTAGAATCTGAATATTTATTCTATAATACTTGCCTCTTATGCATTTTGATTGTATTTTCATTTTTACCTCTCGCCCTTCAGATAAGAGAGGTATAGGAATCATGATAAAAATTGGGTAGTGAGTTTTCAATGAATAAACACGTTTTAGGGTCCCTAGAATACGATTTTAATATTTTCGCGATGATGTCTGCGTGTGTGTGTGTGTGTGTTAGTGTGTGTGTGTGTGTTAGTGTGTGTGTGTGTGTTTGGATGGATGTTGTAGTAACGATAACTCAAAAACTACTGAATAAAAAAATTTGAAATTTTGCATACAGGATTCTGATACCCTAGATTAGATCTGATTAGATTTTGGTGCCAATCGCACAACCGTAAGTGGCAGTTGCTATGGGTGATGACGCCATTATTATACAAAACGGCAATAAGTTTTACACATATATTTTGTATACCTTATAGTTTATTTTCATCTCATAAAAATTTTCGAAACTTTTGCCATTGTTGCCAGATTTACAAAAAAATAATTTTTTTTCGTACTTTTTTTGTGTCAACCTGTAAATTTTTGATTCAAAAATGGCGAGAGGTCATGTGCTGGCCACATCAGATTTTTTATCAAGGTAAAGAATGGATTTTCTGTAATCGAATTAAACAATATCGATTGCCGTGGACTTCAAAAGTGTCAGTGTCAGATATAAAATGGTGACGGTAATAATTATTTTCAAACAAGTTTTAATTTAAACAAAATAATGAGTGAAAAATCAAGTAAAGTAGATATAGAATTTAATAATATCTGAAATTGCAAATTATGAAAAAACACCAATGCACCAGATTTTAATATCGGTACGTGTACCACAGCACTATAAATATTAATACAATGTAATACAAATATGTCAACAAATAACTTGTGTTCAGATTTAATTTAATTTTGATTTATACATTTTGATCGTGGAGAAAATATAGTCTGTTACTCGGTTAGAATGAAAAAATTCGACACTCGTGGTTCCTCACACTCGCTTTCGCTCGCGTTCGGAATTTTCCACTCGTGTCGAATTTTTCATTCTAACCTTGTTACAGAATCCACATAAATTAAAATTTAATTATTACACCGAACAACATGATTTTTGTTACACGTAAAATGGTTTAGTTTGTGCAGCCATCCCTGACCCCTACGACACAAAATTCAGTAAGTTTGACATTCTATTGACAAGGTTATGTTTTCTTAAGCACATTTTTCTTGTGCAAACCAAAAAAGATCAATGCTTTTTTATCTATAACGTACCTAAACAGAAAATTATTTCTCCACGTCCATTAGTAAATGTAATAATTCCGAATTCATTTTTAATAATGGAATGTAACAATTATCACTCTTAAGTTAGAATATGTATTCTAAACCACTTGCTTCTTATGTGTTGCGCATGTATTAAAACTGCACTCAAGAGCGAAAGGGTCTTTCCGGCATCTTTTTCCCTATGGAGATAATCAAATAATTTTAAAATGAACTGCCTTATAGTTAGAGTGTCCATTTGTAATATACAACGAATTACTGCCCCAAAGAATTTTTGTACCAAGTTTGGTATCGATCGGACACAAATTGCTACCTCTATCATACCGGAACGGAATGTCTACACATACATACATACATACATATTGTTATGAAATACTACGTTTGCTCTCAATTTGGGGTGAGTTCTATATAAAAAAAAATAATAAACATTACAAAAATAAAAAAAAACTAAATTAATAAATGTTCTTCTGTTCGCCTTTCACTCCAATCTTCTGCAATTATCTTATCTCCTACCTTGACCAATCACTTCTTCTAAATACCTCTTCTTAACCTGACTTCCTAATCTCCGTTTTCCAATTTATTAAACCTCTATACTCCTCCTTACGTTCTTTTACTATTCGTCCTTTCTGTTAGTCGCTTTCTTATTTAGCTCACAAAACTGAATTTATCTCTTATTTTATTATTTATTGTTTTTTTTTTAAATAAAATTTTGTAATTTAATCAGTGTATAAATATTTTTTTTTATTTTCCATCTTTCTACATCCTCTTACAAAAACCATTACTTAATATTCTGACCAACAACCATTTTTTCTTTCTATTAAAAAATATTTGACTTGTTTATTATTTTTTTTATTCAACTGTCCTATTTCAATAAAAAATTTTTTTTGTTACTTGATTCACGAATAAAAATCTTTTTTAATCACTTTTGACAAACTTGCCATTTATTTTAAATTATACAGCAAAAATTGACTTTAATATTCTATCCAAATTTTAACTTTCTCTATTAAATTATTATACAAATAATAATCATTCATATTATAATAATGATATGATATTACAAATAAGATTTTTTTTATACTCCACAATTGTTGATTTTAAATATTTTATACACCAATTATTTTCAATACTTTTAATAATAAACTCTGTTTATAACATTCAAATTCACAAATGTTATTCAAACCTTTTAACAAATAACTAATAATTAACTTATAAAATGACTCATACAGAGTATTTCATTACAATATATACATACATAAATATAGGTGAGAGGAAAGTGGTTGTTGACATGTTAGATATAAACAAAACCAATGAAGGTTAGTAGTGGAATAAAACAGCAATTATTAAAAGACGTGAACGCTTTTGAGACATTACAAGCTTTCGGAAACAAAATAGCAGGATTTTGGAAGATCTGTTCTTACAATCAATATAAATCAAACAGATCATAAGATGGAATTCGATAATTTTGCAATCATGCAAAAAAAAAAGATATAAGAAAATATTGTTTCTGAAAATGACTTACTTAGCACAAGTTGGTGACTCTATAACCAAAAGAAATTTATTATATCTTCTTTCTTTAGATAATATTTCGACTCATTAGTAAATCAAAAAAAAATGGTATTAGCTAATAATAGTAAGTAAAATTTAAAGTCAATTAAAGTTTAAATAGATAATGCGCAACCACTGAATTGTTCTTCTTCTTTTTCCTGTTTTCTGTCTACTAAATAGTATTTTTAATACCTAATTAACTCATGAAAAAGACAGCAGAGAAAAGAAGATTAATTTCTTGGATTACATTTGATTGACGTTGATTGACAATTTACAAATGAAACAATTGCAACAACAATTCAACCTAACCAAATTTTAATTTAATTAATTCTAAATAAAAAAGTTTTCTACAAAAAGATTTTAATGTGTAACAAACAGATTTGAGAAGGTATTTAATACCATATAATTACAATCTAAACTAAGATGTAAGTATATTAAAATTTCTAATTGCCTTCTATTTTTAATATAAACTATTATTTCTAGCTCCCTGATGATGGAAATAATTTAATAAAGTTTCCGAAAATTTCTTAAAAGAGTTCATAATTTCTGTTTCACCCCAGTACTAACCTTCATTGGTTTTGTTCGTACATAAATATAAAGAAGTATATACCGCTGATGTTTTTGCTGATTCTTAATCTCCAATTCATAAACGACGTAGCGCTCCTATTCCAGGGTTGGGTCCCGCCATTAAATCCACTACAATAATTAGATTCCATATACGGAAATCTACATAAAAATGACTGTTATACCAAAAATCTAATATTTTCCTTGTAGAATTACAAAAATTAAAAAACAATAATTATAAAATAAACCACTGTTTTGATACAAATCGTATTTTATTTTCGGCATTTGAAAATGGTATCTAGTAAGACTCCTTGATAAATTTCTTGGAAAGGACATAAATGTCTAGTGCAATTTTCTCACTTCCACTTCAACTAACTCACTTTATACAAGTTGAAAATCAATCGGTTGCTGACCACACCATCTTCATAAAAATAATTTTTCAAGTGCTTTAAAGGAGTCGATGACATTATGTTTCCGACGAGCCATTGTAGTTTTTAGCGCCACTTACTTCCGGCGATTTAAGGGAAATAATAAATTTAATTTTGGCTCCATTGGCTACGGTCATAAGATTTCCAGAAAATAGAAAAAGAAGGTAAATAGACTGGTCGATCGATTTACAGTTTACCGACAATTGAAATTAAGATCCAATAATGGGAAAATATTACTCAAAAAGAAAAGCACCAATTAAATTTATTATTGGTCGTTACTGTTCATTTGATTAGTTATAAGCTGGATTTGATTATGATCGATTTTTAAACACGCATTATGTTTTATTAAAGGTTTTGGCTTAAACTAAAAATAATGGCTTATTACGAACAATTGCTATTGGGAATAGAGACAACTACCAGAAGTAAAGTCAGTTCGGAAATTTAGTATTTTGCCTTTTTTATCCATCACAAAGATAAATACCCAGCAGTAATTATTATCTTGTTAAGAGATTGTTTAACTCGAAATTTACATATAATTCATGGCCGGTTTTGAACTTGTCTAAATTAACAATACTTTCGATATAATATAGAAATGAGGTAAATTTGTTGATTTAATATTTTTTTAAATTGATTTTATTTGTAAAATATTGAATAAAAGATTATTATTAAATAAACAATTATTTATTTCTTACTCTATTTTCCAATATTAATTATTTTAAATAATTTTTTCTATATCATATAAATAATTTATATTTTTTAAATTAAAAGCATATTCAGAAATACAATAGTTTGATTTTATAATGCGCTGTTCAGAATAAAACACCATTAAAAACACATTACTATTTTCTTTAAATGCTTATGTCCAAACCTCATATTATAATGAGGTAGTAAAACTCAAAATCCTGTACCACACAATTTTAATATCTCATTGATAGAATTGAGGGAGGAGAGGCTGCAAATTACAACGTTCTATTGCGCCATCTGTGAACACGTAGTCTGATGGTTCCGGTTATAAAAATTTTAAGTATTTTTACTTCAATGCATTTTTTTTTGTGTACTTGGTAGGCCTCCTATAGGATCGCCCTCCCACGAAGTACTACAGTTGTTACTTTTCGCATTTTACGTGCATCAACACTGGTGCCGCACTTTGCCGGACAACACGCCGGCATTTTCCTCAAATTTGTTTAGTCCACTCATAATGTGGCTTTCACATAACACCATAGGGTGTTATCCTTTCACTCTCCCTCCTCTTACTTTACCTCAATAATTCAATAATTCCTTTTCCCTAGTACCACCATCCCTTTGTTACCCCCATTTTATTTAATTTAATTTCCTACTTGTGCTCACAATTTTCATAAAATATTTTAATATATATTAATTTTGATTGTATTTAGTTTGGTAAGTCTTCCTAATTTTATATCATTCGTTTTCTTACACTATGTATTATAGGCCTGATGATGGCATAATGCCGAAACTGGTCCCCGCCCCTTTTGTAATTTGAAGCCTCTCCCCCCTCAATTCTATCAATGAAATATTAAAATTTTGTGGTACAGGATTTTGAGTTTCACTACCTCACCATTAGACCACATTTGAGATTATGGATAACATTCTGGACTTCATATTATAATAACTATGCAGAATCAAGGCAAGCTACCTGCAAACTAAAATGGTGGAATTCACCCCTTAAAATGCTCATGAAAAACACTCGCTATTTTAAATAAAGCGAAGAAATTCGGTAATTAAAAATGATACCAGCAAACTCTAATCGATTACAACAAAGACATTCGGAAACCAAAGTAAGAATATTGGAGGAAGTTCTGTAGCTAAGTTGAAAACACTGAACTTACTTCTTTAAACCCATTTTACAGAATCCACCGTAGTGACTCCTGAAATCACAAACCAACCAAACCTGATTGCGTTCAATAACGGATCAAAAAAGGAAGACTGGGAACTAGCTAAGAAAGTGGTAACTCATGGTGGAATAAAATGAGGTGTTGACTTGTTTGACAGCTACAAATCACCAGGACCAGACGGCCTAATATCGGCACTGCTGTAGGAGGGAATTTACCAAATTGCAACAATCCTCTGTATAGCTTATGCATAGACAATTTGGCAACGGGCTATATCCCAAAGTCCTGGATGGAAGTGGAAGCGATCTTTATACCCAGTCTGGCAGAGATCCATCTCAGGCTAGGTCATACAGACCGATTAGCCTTTCATAATTTATAATAAACGTGACAGAAACTAATTGAAAAGCACATCATATCATCATAAAAGGAAGACTCCACCAAAGCCAACATGCTTATCAACCTGCAAAATTTTGTGAATCAACTCTACATTAAGTGGTGTCAAAAGCAGAAAACTCACTGTACAACAAGAAAATTGCTCTCGTGGTTTCATTGATATAAAAGGAGCCTTTGATCACACCTCCTTCAACTCTATAGTCAGAGCAGCCAGACAGCATGCGAATGATACCATCTGTAGATGGATCACATCTATAGTAGGAACATAAACTCGACCATTGAAGAAACTACCCTAAAAGTGAATGTAGCAAAAAGCTGTCTACAGGGAGGGGTCCTCTCACCTCTCCTGCGGAACCTAGTTATAGACGAAGTCTTAAGGGAACTCAACGAACTAGGCTAATTTGCTCAGGGCTACGCGGATGACGAAATCGTACTAAATAGGGGCGCTTTCTCTAAGACGGTATCTAATCATGCAAGATGCTTTGAGGATTATTGAAGAATAGCGTTAAGAGGAGAAAGTTCATGTAAACCAATCTAAAACAGCACTCATTCCTATTACGAGGAAAAAAAATCTGGCGGACCTAGTGCCCCTAGACTTTTCCAACAAACTTTGAGTTTTGATAAGGAGGCGTTCTCCTGGATATGTGGCTAACCTGGAACCAACGAATACAAAAGATAATTTTCAAAAGCAAAATGATACTGATGTTACTACACAGAGCGATTGGGAAAATATGAGACATATGATAACATATGGCGCACTGGTATGATGGCCAAAAATAAATCAAAGGCAGGCCACTCTGGAGTTCCAGAGCATGTCTCATATCTCATGTCTCAGTGCAATGAGAGATACACCGTCAGCGACCATGAAAATAATTCATCGTCAAAGCGGAGACTATAATTGGGGCATACCGCCTACAGATAAATATATGCGAGGATCAGTAGTATAATCAGAAACCCCGTACTAACTATACGAAGTGATTACATGATGCCGATCAGATCTCTTGATAAACCCTATGTTATAGTGATTAACCAGAAAGGTAAATCTGGGAACACACCCGAATAAAAAATAGTTACGTATACAGATCAGTCCAAAACTGAAATAGGAACCGGCGCTGTCTAAAAGAAAAAATAAGGAGGGGATGCACATCTAAAAACATCCTTATCTGCTCAAGCATCGATAAGAGCGCTTAATAATTGTCAAGTAAAATCCAAACTTGAGGGAATGTTTAGAAAACCTCAAAAACTTATGTGCCATTAATAAGGTAAGCTTTAGATTGGTAGAAGGACACAAAGTTATTGAGGGTAATAAAAATGAAGACGCCCTTGCAAGAGAAGGATCGGCTACCAGATGCACCAGCCATAAACTGGTAATTGGTATAATCAAAACAGTGGTAAGAACTACAATCAACCAGTGGGTGCATAAACAACACATGACAGCCCTGATACTAAACAGGAAATAAATCAAATTAATAACCGGTTTTATAACTGGACATTGTAGCCTGAGAAAACACATTCACATAATGGGGATCTTGCATAAGCAGATTGCGTGATGAGGTGGATGAAACAGCCACCCACTAGTATTCAAATGTGAGGCTCTGCGCTGGTGGAGATATAGACAGATAGGGCGAGAAGACCCATCATCCCATCTCACCAGATGTGACATGGTGAAGAGGCTCTTAAACCTTAACAAGGTCATTAATTCTTTTACAGACTAACAGATGAACAGGACAATACAATAAGCCATTAGCTGCAGTGTTGGGGCACTTAACTCAGCCTGTTCATCTGCACCCGAACCAACAAACCAACAAATGATAAAAAGAAGATACAAACTTACTCCGTTTCTATTTATATTTTAGTATCTTCATATTAGACGAAAAAACGCCGATATAAGAATTTTTTTCTACAGCAACGAAACAAGGGTTAAATTGAAGGTGTCTGTCTCCTGAGCAATAATTTCATAACTCGTAATCAAGAAATGGTGCGTTTCGATAAAAATACATATATATTTATAACAGTTTGGGGTTTTTCGCACTTTCCAATTTTTGGGGAAAAATATGAGAATTACGTAACAAAGGGAATTTAAGAAAATTAAATTTTCTACAACTTTGGTCATATTTTTTTTCCAAATTAAGCATAGTTTAGCCGCTAGAGGGCGCCAAAAGAATATACATATAGGCCTTTTTTGTAGATTTTCAGTACAAATAATGCATTAGCGAAGAAAATATTAGTGGGTAAAGTTGTAGAGTATAAAATCCTCTACAACTTTCGTTTTTAATTTGTTTTTGAATTGCCATAGTTCCACCGCAAGAGAACGAAAAAATACACATTTGGATTTTTTCCCATTTTTTAATTTTGAGGATCAATAATCTGCTTTAGTGCAAAATGTTAACAAAATTATAGAGCGTTAAATGTCCTATGACCTTTGTGTCAAACTTTTTTCAGAATTCCTGTTTGTTTCGCAGCTAGAGGGCGAGAAAAAAATTAACATTCACAATTTGATGCTCTGGAACTATGCATTAGAAAATTTCGCACTAAAATGCTTTTTGGACTTCAAAAAAGTAAAAAACTATGCATGTCCATTTTCTTTCTGTCTAACGGCAAAAATATGGGGAATTCGAAAAAAAGTTGAAGATAGAAGTTGTAGGGAATTTTATGCTATACAACTTTAGGTACTTTAAAATATTTTCTTCGAAAATGCCCTATTTATAATAAAAATCTACAAAAAAGACCGAATTTGTATATTCCTTTCGCGCCCTCTAGCGACTAAACTATAAGGTATTCAACAACAAAGGATGTGTAGAGAATTTAATTATCTAAAATCCCTTTGTATTACGTTTTTCACGGAAATGTATATTTTTCCCAGAAAATTGTGAAAACGGCGAAAAAACTCAAAATTTTTGATATGAATTTTTCTCAAACCGCAACGATTTTTCCTTCAATTTGACCTGTGTCTCATTGCTGTATGAAAAATTTCGGTAAGCTTCCCTAATTTGAAGGGACTAATTACTAAACAACTAAATTAAAAAATAATATCGCTTTTTTATGTTCTGTTACGTTTTTTTCAAATACATTTATATTAAGCACAATATGTGTTCCAGCAAATCCTAAAAGTAAACGAAACTTTCACTCGGCTTGGTTAACAGTTTTACCTAAGTGGTTTAGCTAAGCTCTGAATCGGGGAAAAAGAAGTTTATTTTAGAAGTTAGTGTGGAGAGACAAGTCATAAAAAAGATCAGGGAGAAGTTTTTGTCCCACGTGGTTGTCTTAGGAACGTGGTGGCTAAAAGTTAGTTTTGCTTTCAGCTTTATATTCAGGTAATATTATTTAAAATCAGGGTATAGATATACAGGGTGATTCTAAATTTAAAAAAAAAGCGGCTTAAGGGTTTATATTCTAATAGTATATGCTATTAGAGAATATAATATTATTTTAATTCTGTGATAAAAGCTAATGCGATTTAAAAAAAATGTGAGACACTTTATTTCAGCCGTGTAAATTTGTTTGCCTGTAATGTAATAACACATTATAATGTCTAACCAAATAAAAGGTGCTATGAAAGTGCATAATGGTAGTTATTTGCGGTGAACAAGTGTATTTAGCGGACGATATACTAAAGCGTATTATTGAAAACAAAATTGTACCTCACTGCTAAAACTATAAAAGGTTTGGTGATAAACTTTATAACAAAGTTTATTCATTTGACATTTTTAATAGCTGCCCTAAAATAGGTTTAGATAAAAAAGTATGGTTACAGGAAAGGCAATAGAAAATTAAGGTAATAAACTTGTTATTTCACATTTAGGCGTATAAGTTAATTGGGTAATATTAATCTTTTTATTTACTAGTTGGTATAAAATATTGTTGTCAATTTTCAGATGAATAATCTACGTTATTTTGTACAAAATTTTACTAGAGAACAGTAAGAGTCATTAGATTTTTTAAAGCGAGCAAAGGTTATACTTTAAATGTCCAGTTATAGGTAAGGAATATTGTGTTCTGTGTATACATTTATGAATTGCTCTTTGGTTTTATACACATAAAAACTATTACAGAAGATTTACATGATAAATTGAATCATCTTTACTAATTCAAGCAATTTTCTTACATATACAGTGTGTCTCAAAAAGTTTCATATGGAAAACTCTTTTAATTTTTAATTTTGGATGCGTTAACTATAACACGGTATTAACTCAAAATGATTGAAAAAAATAATTAGTGTGAATGAGCAAGGTTACAGAATATAAATTGCCTTTATTTTAAAATAAGTATATAGAATTTTCTTTGGGAAAAATTGTATAACAATATTCGAAATATCTTTTTCACTGTATTAATAGTTATTCGTATTTTTGCATATACAGACTGAAATACTAACTTTTCACTAAAAAACGGGTAATTTAAAATGTTGTTAAAATATATTTAAAAAATGAGCCAGTATTTTAACCCAAAATCTGTGAAAACAATTTACTTCGAACTGAACTTTTTCATAAAGAAAAAATATTGTTTTGAGATTAAATTTTATATTTAGGTTTATATTTTTCTAAATTTCATATTTTTTTTACTTTCATCGTACATGGTATTTTTTTTTAATACTTTAATTTAATTTTTTGTTTTAAGTGAAGCTACAACTTTTATCAAGATTCATTTTTTTCTTAAAATCAATAACAAAGTTTTTCGTATGGTGCAAACTTTCTTGATTTATTTTTTTACTGTATAAAATTTACACTAATTCAAACTTTGTAAAAAGAGAGAAATTTGCTAAATATTGAAATGCGACGTATCTCAGATAAAAAATAAATTTAGAGGCATCAAGAACGATACCACAATTAATCTACCTCCGTAAAAATATAGGGAAAAAATAATTCAAAATTACAGTTCCTTGCCGCAACTGAAATATAATTTCTTTTGCACTGCTGTGCCTAGTAAAGAGCAGTAAAGTATAAAAAATAAAAATATAGAAAATTGGATTCTTAATTTTTGTATTTCTAAACTAAGTTAATAATATTATTTTTTCATAATAATTATTTAGCGATTAATAATAATTGCATATATAACCATTTAATTAAGGTTTAATATTATCAATCCAAAAGGTTATCCATATCTCAAATATCCAAGTTTTAAGGAAATAAAGCACAAAGTCAGGTACCACAAGAATTTAATTGAATAAAGGAGGCAACTATAGTTTCGGTTACAAATCATAATCAGGCCTATAGATACAAACGTTCTAATGTTAGTGAACAACAATTTATAATAGAACACTAACTTACCGTTATTGAAAACTTCAACCGATGAGAAGAAATATCACTTATTGTGAAATGGATTAATAAAAATTAAAAACAGGTTGCTCCTTGGATCTGGAAAAACATTTGAACAGCCACCCGAAATGGGGGCGAAGGTGAGAAGACCCTTAGGTCGTCACTAACGATTTAAGAAAATTAACTTAAAATTTAAATTTCACTCACGTGATCAATTGGCTGATAAAGTACCGCGAATAATGAAATATGAAAATTGACCTGTGACAAATGACAACTTTCACATTTAGTGTGAGGAGGGTGAACCAAAAGGTTTTTAAAAAAAAAATTATAGTTATGTGAACATAATGGCAGTTATGATGTTGAACAATAGTAAACAAATAATAAATATTGAACAAAATTAGTAAAGCAAAAAAAAATTTAAGTAAAAGAATACTAATTAAGGAGTTTTGTGAAAAATTTTTAAAAGATACAATAATTAAATCGCTTCACGGAGATTCGGTACAAGACATGTAAGACAGAGGAAGAGTTGACAGGTGACAAGAAAGAAGAAGAGGTTTGACAAATGTCAAGTGGAAAAAAGAATTCGTACTAAGGCTCTAAACCATTCTGATAAGAAAATATGGTTTTCTGTAGGATGTAACTGTTTCCTTTTTGACAGTCATGAAGTAATTTAAAATCTGAAACGGAGAAGGAATGTTTGTAGGCTAGGATGTGATTAGCAAACGACGACGAAATGTTTGTAATGTCTGTGTCTTTCTTTTTATTAATTGTTCTAAAATGTTCCCTAATTCTATGTAAAATTTTTCTGCCAGACTGTCCGATGTAGACAGAATTGCAGCTCGGACAAGAGAGCTGATACTCCAAAGAATAATTAATTAAAATGTCTAAAATAAGACTTACCTTGAACTTTTTTAGAAAATTAAGTAAATAAAAAAAAATCAGAAAACACTCCTATACCTTTTTTGACTGAAAAGGCACAACGTTTTGACATATTTTTTTTGTTTAGTTTTTATACTAAATCTAAAATCAGATTTTTAAAATCCATGTGATACAGATAAACATTTTTTTTTTAAAGTTCGTTCAAAATAATCAGATCATAAAGAATAGAAAAGCAGTACATTTATTTTTCAGTGTAGTACATTTTGAAATCGACTGCATTTTTTGTTTAAAAATTAAATTCATTTGGTTTTATATTGTTGGTCATTAATTTGTAACGGGTAACTACCCTTTGTATATGGAAATCAATAATATAAAATTTTTAAATAAACATCTTGGTACTTACGTATTAATTGACTCTTAAGGAGTGACTTCAGGCCTTAATATAGTTGTACTAATTACTGCTAGTAATACATCAGTAATAAGGGTAAAAATGGACTTCCAATTATCTTTGAGTTTATTTTAGAGTCCAGAAAAATAAACAAAAAGGTATTAGTGAAAAATAAATTTTGAAGTTATCATTAAATAAGAGAAAATATTTAAAAACAATTCAAAAGTATTTAATTCTGATTTTTATTGAAAAAATATAAAAAATAATTTATTCGCAATTGATCGCTTTTTAAATAAAATAAATAAATTAATGAAGGTTGTAACAAATTTTTAACGTGGGGGGCGACATGTTTCGGCCAATCTTTGGCCATCCTCAGGCAAGTTGGTTATTTCACAAACACAATAATTATGAAAAATGGATGATTATAAATGGTATGAAAATGAAATATTTAAATACAATTTAAAGCAGACTCTTGGAAAAACTAATAAAATAATTTTAAATGATTAAATTACATTCATGAAGCTTAACAACCAGTGTTATATCTCCATACTGGAGGTTATAATTGGGATACATCGAAGTGCATCCTACGACGCACTATAAATCGAAAAATTTAAATTAGAATTTAAAAAAAATTAACTGACTGCGTAATTCTTTACCATGCGGCAAATGGCTCATGGTAGAGAACTAAGTAGTTAAATTTTTTAAACAATTTTTTAAAATTCTAATTTAAATTTTTCGGCTTCCAGTATGGAGATGTAACACTGGTTGTTAAGCTTCATTAAATTAAGTGTTTAAATTTTTTTTATTGGTTTTTCCAAATGTCTGCGTCAAATTGCATTTAACTATTTCAACTTTATACCATTTATAATCATCCAGTTTTCATAATTATTGTGTTTATGAAATAACCAACTTTCCTGAGGATGGCCAACGATTGACCGAAACATGTCGCCACCCCATGTTAAAAATTTGTTACAACCTTCATTAAATTATTGTGGTATGACCTGGTCTTTCATTATTCGTTGAAAAATAATCACAATGACGAATTTTAATGCTTTTCTTTAAATTAAGGAAAATGGGATAAAACTGGGAAATATAGTGATAGATAGGGAATCATAGGGAAACATAGGGAAAAAAAATTTATATTTAAAATTTTTTTATTTAAGGCGAGTTTAAACAGCAAATAAAATAAAATAAGGAATAAAATAAGAATTAAGGGAAAAAACATTGGTTTATACAGATGAATAAAGTAAAATAAGAATAAACCAATCAAATCACAGATTTTTATGTAATAAACCTATCCCAAATACCAGAAAAGATTTGGGTCATGTGCAGTATCGATTTCCAAACAAAATAAAATAAAATAAGGTAAATAGATAAAAGTTGGTCATCTTTTGTACTAATTCTTATTTCTTATTTTAGGTTATTTCATGTATAAACGCTCTCATAGAGATGTGCATGTTTAACATTATTATTTTATTTTATTTTATTCCTGATTTTATTTTATTTGCTGTTTAAACTCACCTTTAGTTTATTTCGATGTCAACAAGGAAAAGAACGAATGTGTTTATAAACTTTCATTTTAGTCATAAGAAATTTATTAAAAATCATTTGTATAAAATCAAATAAATAATTAAATTTATTTTATAATTAGTAACAAATTGGAAAGAAAAGAAAATAATTTGGAACATTTTTAAATAAAATAGAGACTATAGCTACTTTCGAACCAAACCCCGTATATAAAATCGTTTCATTTGAGTGTATAGTAATGAGTAATTAAGATTTTTTTTTTATTTTTGTTTAGTTTAGTCCGACGCATAGAAGAATTTATGTGTTTATAAACTTTCATTTTAATTATAAGAAATTTATTAAAATTCAGTTCTATGTAAAATAAAAGCTCTATACTTTCGAATCAAACATCGATAATTATAAAAATTTAGACACTTTTATTTATATAGGAGCAATCGATAAGAATTGTTTTTTTATTTTAACATTATTTAACATTACAATATTAAAGTCCCCCAAAATCCAACTCTTTTGACCGCCACGTGAATATATCCTGAGGTGCGTAGCGCCGAAGGATATAATGTGCGAGGTTTATAATGGCTTTCTCAACCAAAGTGCATATAGAATTTTTTTACTACTATCACTGATATATCATATTTGGTTTTATTACATTTTGATAAACCTAGCTTTAGTTATTTTCTAAAAATATAGACAATGTTAAATTCTTTACCTAGGTGTTCTTTATTATCATTATTTACCTAGGGAGAGAAATATTACTTATCATTAGAGGAATGGCGTAAATAATGGTGATTTCTCAAGTTAGTGATAAAAAAATAATTTTATAACCTACTAATTAGTTAAATTGCTCACAGCTTCGAAAAGATAATAGTAAATTTTCTATATTATTAATAGCACTCGATAGAATTTGTTTTAAATTACAATAAAACAAGTTGACTGCTTTCCATTTAGTTCCATGAATTTATTGTAAAGTATTAAGATACCACGCTGGTAATGAATTTTACGGTAATTGCTAAAAGCTTTTTCAGCATTAAATAGGAGGTAAAATAAATCTACTGCATTTCTCGCTGTATGTGAAATAGAATAAATTATTTGTGCCCAGTTCTGATAATACGAGTTTGACCATAATTATTTGGGCCATCGGACAGATAATTGAATGGAACATTTTGATCATATTTTATCTCGCTGAACATTATGAAAAGGGCTCAGTCTAATTTGCTTAATATCGCCAATATTTAAATTTTCTATCGTTATTAAAATATATAAAAAAAATTTGTTAACCAAAAAATGGCAAAAATTGTACAAAAATTGCTACATAGTCATACAAGCGAAAAACGTAACGTTTGAATTTTGTAACAGGATCACCAAAAATGTGATGCTTGAATTTTCTAGGGTCAGAGTTATAACAAAGTTACTTTCCGTGATCATTAAAATATTTAAATTAAATCGCGCATGGCACTGGACTTAGAATAACTTTAAAATTATGTGAGAGGCCGTAGCCGTAGAGCTCGATTATTTTAAGATGAGTACATTTAGCTATATCCACGCCCCAGTTGGCGCAGCACGTCATAACTTTGTGGACCTTATTTTATGGCGATAAGTTCAAATCAGCTGCGGTAGGGGTATCTGATATTTTAGCAGTGGCGTGTGTATATTAATAAAATATTTTAAAACGAAAGTACTTTAAAATAACAAGTAGCATTTAAAATTTTAACTATTTGTTAGTTAAATTGCTGTTGAACTTTAAAGCAATAAAACAACCAAAAGTTTTTATAAACAATTTAAATTTTTATAATTTTAACCATTTTCATCACTATCATCATTTGAGAAGTCCGAAAGGTCGGAATCCCACTTATCGGATGACCCCGTATTTACGCAATATATGAGGGAATCTGTATATTCATCCATCAGATGTTCTTTTTGAATATATGCATCCTCATATTTTGCTGAATGGCCTACCACGTTTGCCCATTCCTCCGACGTTATACTTTGAAATTTTTTCCTTGCTAACTCTTCAACATCATCCAACTTGTATTATGTTGACCCACCCAATTTTTTACCGAGGCCCATATTTTTTCTATGGTATTTAGTTCAGGATGATATGGAGGCAACCGTAATACTTTTTGACCATTTTATTCGAGAAGATTATCTAAAAGAAAATTCGGTGGGGATCTGTGAGCTTTGATTAATGTGTAGAATTCTGGATTGGTCATTTTAGCATCATGCGGAATATGGTTTTTACTGAGCCAGTATATCAAATATGCCTTTAATGCCTGAGTGGTAATCGATTTTTCAGATTTAACATTATCGATTACAAGTATAGCCCTTGGAGGAAGATTTGGTATTAACTGCCTTCTAACCCATTGCGAAAAATTATTCCAGTTCATTTCATCATGATAATCTTCTTTTTTTCCCGAAAAAAGTAAAAAAATATATATCTATTACACAAATGTATTTTTTATTTATATTATACATCAAATATTTCTTTAATTAAGCAAAAATTCGGGATATACGGTTTCGTCTGATATTATTATTTGTATTTAAATGTACTTCCCAAAATGAATTGAATTAATGTTTATATAGACACAAAAACACAAAAAAACTCAAAATATCTAAATAAATGCAAAAAGTACAAATAAGTAACACTACGCTACTGAATCCAAATATCATGAGCGACAGGCCACTCTGACCACGTTTAAAGCTGTCTGACCACGCCTACAAACTCAAATTGGTTTCTGCAGATTATGACGAAATGTACTCATCTCAAAATAATCGAGCTCTACCAGTTGTAACCCCCGCCGAAAAATAAAGTCACTCGCGTACTTGTTTCGCATACCCATCCGACCTTATGGTATATGGCAGCCGGAGTCGATTAGTCAGCTACAGTGGCACCAAAGTACAAACTGCTGTGGCTGTCCTAATTGAAGTAGCAGTGGCAGTCCCTCAACTTTGAGAGACAGGTCAAGCTGAAGGGAGTGAAGTCAATTTCCATTGTATTTCCATTGAACCTGTACCGGAACCGTTAATCCTACAACTCTAGAAGACGTACCAGTACCCACCGACGTATCAATGATTAATGAACCGTCTTTCCTCTGCGGATCGTGGTATAAATAAATGGTATTATTTATTTGAATCTATTTTTTGTTTTTACTTTTTCCACCCGGCTAATACCCATGTACTCAACCCACTAGGGTTAGTAAGGACCGTCCTTGTAGCCTCTAAAGATCTTGTGTTGATGCCATATGACCCCTAGAATATTTCTTCTCTACTGGCGCTGCCCGTGCAGTGGCTTTCACACTATAAACGGAAGGTGGCGCCCGTGGTCATCCGAAACCTGGACCTAGGCGCCAAAAGACCGCTTGACGACGCAAAGAGCGTTACACGGTTACCAAAAATGAGAGTTATGGGGTATCGCGTCCAGATCACCAAAAATGTGGGTTAGTTCTAACCTCAAGTAACTCTCATAACCTACATTTTTGGTAACCCTGACCATAGAAAATTCAAGCGTCACATTTTTGAAAAGATTTATATCATATCTCATCCAGGAATTAAAGGCACACAAAAATTGATTAATTCTCGTTTATTTTTGGACAAGAATGAACAAAAATATTTATTTTTGGGCTAAAATTTATTTCAAGTATCAAAAAGGTAAAGTTTCCAGACACTCTAGCTCATAATAGGGAATTTTGAAATTCCCAAAAAACCAATTTCTTAAGTTAGTTATATATTAAGTTATCGATCGTTATACGAAATAGGTGGAAGCATATCAATTGAAAAATATTACAGCAGATGTTATCAAATTTTTAGTTAGTCAATATATTTCTATGTTTAGTGTATCTTTACGATCACACATGATCAAGGAAAACAGTTCGAAGCTCAGGCTTTTCAAGTATTCAGTAATAAGCTGGGAATAAGTAGTGTTAGAACCACTCCTTATTATCCAGAAGCTAACGGAATTCTTAAGTCGGTAATTATGGCTAGAAATAACAAAAATTTTAAAGATGAACTTCCTTTAATATTATTAGGGATTAGCGCAACATTGTACTTTAGCGGAATTAGTCTACGGGAAATCATTAAGATTACTTGGAGAATTCTTCTTAGATTCTTGCGATAATGTGGATTGTTATCCTATTTTGTATAAGTTACATGAGGCATTTGCAAAATTTCTCAGATTATTCGCTACGATTCGTGTAAAACTTTTGTCTCTCCAGAGCTCCAAAATTTGTTTTTAGAGTTTCAGGTATACAACTTTCTTTTACCCCTCCTTTAAAGTTATTAAAATAAGTGATAAACTTTTTACAGTTTTACTTTTTACAATTTTGAAAGACAATAAAGAAGTAATCATAAATATCAATAAATTTAAACCAGATTTTTTGTTAAATGACACCAAATACGAGGAAAGTTACGTATGTTTTAAATTAATCAATTTTTTTTGTTTACCGAAAGGTATACGTAAGTTTGTTCGGTGACTCCATATCTCATAATGAGTGGCTTGTTCGACACAGGACTATTCCAGGATCGGTTTAAAACAATGGGTTTACCGTATTTTAAGAAACATAAAGGTCCTAAGGTTTTGATTGGCGATAATTTTACTAACCACTTAAAAGCAAATGTCGTTGAATATAACAACAATATTATTAAATTTGTGTTGCTTCCAAACTCTACGCATTAAATACAATCATTGGATGTAGCCTATTTTAGATCTTTAAAATCGTCATGGAGAACATTCTTGGAAGCATATAAACTTCAGCATAGGCTTCTAAAACAAGCTATAAAATACATTGGAATAAGATACAGAGAAAATTCAATCGCAGGATTTAAGGCTTGTGGTATTATACCCTTCAATCCCAATGAAGTGCTTCGAAAGTTACAAAGAAATGTGTATGGCAATGATGGTGAAAATAATCAAAACAATGCATGGACGCATATAATTCTTGACCATTTAGAGAAACTTAAAAGCCCTCAGAGTCAAACCAAACCAAGGGGCAAAAAAATTAATATTGTGGCCGGTAAAATTGTGTCAAATTACGATTTATTTGAAACATTAATAGAGAAAACCCCCACAAATCTAAACCCGA
This sequence comes from Neocrepidodera transversa, assembly GCA_963243735.1. Lineage (NCBI taxonomy): Eukaryota > Metazoa > Arthropoda > Insecta > Coleoptera > Chrysomelidae > Neocrepidodera > Neocrepidodera transversa. The sequence continues at coordinate 12,635,367 of OY725348.1, forward strand.
AAATATAAATAAAAACCAAAACAGAACATGGAAACTTCTTATGACGATGATATTTCAGTTTTATAGTTTAATTTAATCGAATTAGGGAGCGATACAGACGATGCCCCCTTATTTTCTAGAAGGACACAAAATGAAACTAAAGAAGAATTTGAAACTGAAAATAATTAGACTGAAAAAGAAAATAATAAGACCAAGGAAAAAAATAATGAGACTGAGGAGGAAATAAAAAGCAGATAGTAGTAAAATTTACTACTGGCAAAATAAATGTGTCAAGAAAAAAAGGAATCCATGAAAAAGGTTATTATGTTTATCCTGAAATTGAAGACGTCTCAATTTTAAACCAAGAACAAGTAGTTAAAAAAAAATCTGTTTCATCAGTTCGCTCAAAGAGAAAAGTTTATTTTTAAATTAGTCAGGTCAACTTTATAAATTTGAGTATTTTTTTTTATTTTTAGTGGTTCAGATAAAAAAATGGGCACTTCCAAATCACATAAAAATAGCAAAATAGGTTAATCTTGACAGGTGAGCCCCAAACAACAGAAGTTATTTTTTACAGATTTATAAATGTTTGTAGTTTAGGAATATTCTGAAAAAACAACATTTTTTGATTCACCCCCGTTTCACGATACCTTTTCAATTAATTGATTCATCAACGCCTCCCTTATTCATTGTTTTAAATTCAATGTTCTTCTCTTATTGAAATTCCAATGATCATATTTCATTATTAATAAAATTCTGGTGCTACTACATACACATTAAAGTAAATTCATATTTAGTGTTTTTAAAATCCTCAGTCTTTTTATTATTTTGATTATTGTTCATTGATTGTTTAAGGATTTTTACGCTGTCTATCAAGAACAAGTAAAAGATGAAACAAAAGTTATTTAAAAAAAAAATAATATATGCACACAAATATTTTCCAATACACACTTAAATGTCAAATAATTAGAATAGTAAATTACATTTAGGACAGTTCCGCAAAATAAAACCTTTTGGAATTACAGAAGTTGTAATATAATTTTATGACCTAAATAATATTAGATAAACGTTTACGTTTGTTATTAAAATGTAAAGAGACCCTATAATAATATTTTTTAAAGTGAAAAGTAGTTATTATTTTTATTTTATTACTATTTGATATTTACTTTTAATTTTCCATATAGATTATCCCATTATTCGAGATATCTCGCCCCAAGCTAGTCTCCACTCTGCCTTCCCGCAAACTAGAACTGCTTCGAATGATCTCTATATATTTTTCGAGTTTACGTACACGACCTGGGAAAAACAGCCGTTATCTTGCCGATTGTTCACATTTTCACTCGTGTTTATTTAGCGTTAAAAGTTAAAACGAATATTTCCCACACAATTGGAAAGTCGGCTTTTGAATGCAGATGCTAAAACAGGTGTTTTTAAAGCAGGCATTTTCTTTTCACTTTGCACAGCGGAGTTTATTCGAACTTTGTTGTTGGTTTTTTATTCGTCTTTTATACGTTTTTTACTTTTTCTTTGTATATTTACGGCACCGGATACAAATTGGAAATGAGATTGTTCTGAAGTAATTTGTTTGATTGTGTGTTTCTTTCTAAAGAGTTTCGATTTACACAGAATGATTTTGTTACCGCTTAGAAATCTTTGAGGTAATTCATTAAGATAAAGGCTAATGCGTATTTAATTTGAGATCTGTTGAATAAATTTACTAGATTAGCTACTTTTTTTAAATAATAAAAATGTAATACAAGTTTTAAATCGAAGAGAAAATAAAATCAATTTTGTTATACGAGGATTGACCAGAAAATATTATTATTTAAATGTCAAAAAAAAGTATTTTTTGGTTATTCAGTTATTGTTATAAAAGACAGCCGTATTACAAACAAAGTATTTGATAAAGGCAAATGAAATACAAAATATTGTATTGAATATTAATTTATATGCGAATATAACAAAAAAAATAATCCTTATTACATTTATTTAAAAAAAATTCTTTCTCATATATTATCAAGAAATCGTTATTTTTATGAAAGCGGCCTAATTTTGAGATCATATTTTACCCTACTTTTGGCTTTTTTTTTTAAATTCGTTCAAAAGTTCCGCAAACAAACTTTTTATAGATTTCAGAACATTCCCTAGTTCAACGCGGTTTTAGATTTTTCTAAAAATCCCCATATCTCGAGATTTCGGCTACCCGGGGACGAAAATTCTAAAAAGTTTTTAGGGGTTTTTTGGTAGTTAAAATCCACCGATTTTTGCAAATGATGGTATTTTTTTCTGCGTAAGAGACCGCGTAGATTTTTTAAAAATGCAGACTTTGCCATATAAATCATACTACATATGCTGACTCTAGAATGCCGATTCAATGAAACGAAAGTGATGCCGAAAGTGCAAGACAATTTCAAATGCGCATGATCAGTATTATCCTCAACAAGGACAGGGTGCGTTTTAATGAGATTCCAAAATATTATAATAGTATCATTTTTTATTAATCAATATATATGATTCAATATTAACATTTTAATATTAATAGTCAAATTCCACTTTAAATCTACACTTTTTTTAATCACGAACCGACAACATTCAACTAGTCATAAACACTAATAAAACTGTCAATACAATTTCTAGCACTGTTGTCAGATTCACGAAATTTAACTAGAATACGTTTCTCATGGAAGTTAACTCAGTCAGACGCATAACCTCAATTGCAAATTAAATTTGACTTCACTGTAGCCCAAAGGGGATAACGGCTCGAGAGATGTCGTCTGCCTCAGTTGGCGGCCTTGTATCTAGGCGTACATTAGAGTTGGATGGCAAGACCAGTCCAAATCCAACTAGGTGCAAGCGTCTGGCTGAACCATTCTTATTTCGTTTCCTACTAGAAAAATGTTCAGCGGTTAAAATTGATCATGTAAAGTTGCAAACTTGAACCACAAAAAAAAAGAAAAAAAACAATATTTACTATTTGAAAACTCACACAATACAAATTCTATTATATTGGAACAATTTAAGAACTATCAATTTAAATTAATACAAAATACACGTGTCGATACCGAAACTTTTCTTAATTTGACGCTTTGACAGTTTTGTTCCAGTCTACTTTTTTTAATTCTTTTGTGCAAAATTGCTTACAAATTATGTAAAAATAACCTGCACTTTATTGGTCTAATTTAAGGTTATGTTGACAAAACACGAATATCGTCAAACACATTTACTTTTATGTATTGCTTTTTACCTCTCGCCCTTCAGATAAGAGAGGTATAGGAATCATGCTAAAAATTGGGTAGTGAGTTTTCAATTGATAAACACGTTTTGGGGTCCCTAGAATACGATTTTAATATTTTCGCGATGATGTCTGTGTGTGTGTGTGTTAGTGTGTGTGTGTGTTAGTGTGTTAGTGTGTGTGTGTGTGTTTGGATGGATGTTGTAGTAACGATAACTCAAAAACTACTGAATAAAAAAATTTGAAATTTTGCATACAGGATTCTGATACCCTAGATTAGATCTGATTAGATTTTGGTGCCAATCGCACAACCGGAAGTGGCAGTTGCTATGGGTAATGACTCCATTATTATACAAAACGGCAATAAAGTTTTACACATATATTTTGTATACCATATAGTTTATTTTCATCTCATTAAAATTTTCGAAACTTTTGCCATTGTTGCCAGATTTACAAAAAAATAATTTTTTTTCATACTTTTTTGTGTCAACCTGTAAATTTTTGATTCAAAAATGGCGAGAGGTCATGTGCTGGCCACATCAGATTTTTTTATTTTTTTTTCTCCAAAATTCACGAGAAATTCTTAAAATACAAACTATACTTTTATTCATCCAAATTTATATTTTAACCTACATTGCGCATGCGCGGAACTATGGAGAACAAATCAGTACGGTCCTGTTAGACAACTGAGTGCCGTTAGATACCATCATCTTTACACTTTGAGGAATTCGCAAATAATCATAACCTAGAGACAGAGCTTTTGAAAACTATACATTCCAATTAGTAGCGTACAGACTTTTTCGTCCATATAGTTTTTAACAGCTTATTCTCTCTAGTTGTTGATCATTTTACGAATATTCTAACACATTACGAGGACGCCATTTAACGCCGCTCAGTTGTACTGGTTTTTACTCCATAGATGGCTTGTAGTTCTCTTTAAGTGAGTCACCCCATGATAGATGGCGTATTTTAAAAATTGCTTTATACGTTTTTGTATTTTATAAGATTAAAGTTTTTCACGCAATCTGAAATCTAATTTATATTTACCGTTTCTACCAAATTCAGTGGAAAAGTCAATGTAGATAGCATCTCTCTGATTTCTCCTATCAATTGGTTCAGAAATAAATTATGTTACATAAAACAAGTTTATTGCCTTCAGAACGACTAGGAATAAAACGTTGTTGATTGGGGGTAATAAATTCACTTATTCAAACAAAGAAAGTGAGTTCTACAAATATTTCAAACATAATAGAATAATTACTTATACCGCTTTTAGGACGATAATTATATATTTGGTTTTGGTCATTTCATAGAAATAGAACAAATTTTAGGCTGTTCAAGGAAAACGTTAAGATTTAAGTATTAAGAAAAGAATTGTTATTTAAACATTAAATTACAATTTTTTATCAAAAATGTAGAAGTATTGTCCGAAATCCAGTTGTTTTTTTCAGTGTAGAATAGTATATAACTTTATTGTAATTAACCATATTTTATTAGCAAATACAACATTCAATTTCGATTACTTATCTCGCTTTTCTTAATCAAATGAAAAAAATGTAGATAAACAACTAGAGATAATGAAAGTCTAGCCACGAAATTTTTTTGTCATATTAGACGTATCTTCATTATTAAAAACTAACATTGCAACTGTTTCCAATGTCAATAATATCGAAAATAAAATTTTCTTGACCATCTTTGTATTTTATCGAAAAATGGTAATGTTAAAGTAAATTGGACTTTCTTAAAGACAATCCGAAACGTTGAAATGGGAAACTCAAATTCTAAAAGAAAAATATTATATTTTCGCAGCAGAGTAGTAGTATGTTATTTTAATTAAAGATAAGGGGTATTGGTATAAAATATGTCTAGTTTAATTAAAAATTAAATTTATGTGTGTTTGTGAAAAAGGAGGATTGGTACTGGAGGATCCGTTTGCCACAGAAATTGTGTCTATTATTCAAACGTCAAGTTTTAATATTTATTAAAAATGTTTAAAATTGTACAAGTGCTGAATAAATATGATTAAAAATCAATATAAGTTTGGAATAATTACTAGGCGGTCAACGTTTTGACATCAACCATCATCAGATCGAAGGACCAACCTGAATACAGCGTCTCAGCATTTATTATCTTAACACAAATAAATCATTTAAGTCAACTGTAAGGGCTATTTATTCATCCGTTTATTATTAAACAAAATTAATAATTTTTATATTATTTTACAGTTTATTATTTTTATAGAACAACTGCTGTCATTCAATCATTGTAAATATAATATTCACAATTTTAATATATACATTTAAAACCTCAGAAAACCTCCTTTTATAATTTCAGGGTGTGGTTACCCACATTTTATATTGAAAATGAAAAGCTCTCATTGGCACTATTCTACTCAACTATCTAGAAGTTTTTGACTCACAAGCATCTAAATTGACGCTACCAAAGCTTATTACAAGTGGGGGTTTATAATGGCTTTTTATTTTCTCGCTTTAAAATCGACTAGTACACTTGTCACTCTTAATAATAATATTAGAGAGAGAGAGAGAGAGAGAGAGAGAGAGAGAGAGAGAGAGAGAGAGAGAGAGAGAGAGAGAGAGAGAGAGAGAGAGAGAGAGAGAGAGAGAGAGAGAGAGAGAGACAGGTGTCCGTAGCAACAGTAGGATTGAGTGAATAATTTTTTACTAGCTGTACTTTTTGCACACGCCGCTACAGCAAATTCTGAACGACGAGAACTGAGATGAATTTAAGTTTAAATCTATTTTTAGATTACGGATCGGTAAAAAATACTGTACTGGCCAAAAGTAAAAACCGAATAATAAATATTTTTAATTTTAAAAGAAATATATTTTGTAAGGTAAATTCTGGATTAACATTTCAGTGCAATTTATGAAAGTGCATCTAAAATGCTTTTAGTGTTAAGACACAAGAGGCAGTAAGATTTGAAAGCATAATTATGTTATGTTAATGAGTTTTTGTGGACTTTGATTATTTGCTAAAATAAACCGGATTGAAATTTAACATAATATGAATTAATAACGTTATAATAGTCGTTAACGTGTTTCGATTTACTTTAAGAACAAAAAATATCTGGACACAATTAAATAGTATACTTTTAGTAGCTAATTTTTTTAATTTCTAAAACACCCTGTAGAACACATTAAAAAAACATTCGGTATCTTAAATAGCTTGTAATCTTGTAATATCCAGCTGGTCATGAAGTACCTTAAACAATATAAGAGATGTAAAACTACAATTTTAGTTACATTATTAAAGTGGTCGTAAATGATCTTATTATAATACAGTATGTCCTTGAATGGGATTCACAAGAGTTTTTTTATTTTTGGTTATATCGAAAAATGTAATTCTTGATAAAAAACCCCATAAAATGATAACAAATTGTATTTTACTGTACCTGCTTCATTTTAAAGTAAATTTTCTCTGAACTTTTGTACCATATTCGAAACTTTCAGAATAATCTAGGGCGTGACGTTTAGCTCACTATAAATTCTGTTAAATATGAATTAGTTCATTTAAAAAAAAATCGTATGAAGCTTTTACATTAGTATGAATCTAAAAAATTTTCTTTCCGCGTATTTAAAATAACCTTTTTTAATTATAGATTATATCTCAATTCAATAAAGAAGTAGAAAAACTTTATAATTGGTGTACTATATGCGAATGGAATGTGTTAGAAACAAGCATATTAAGGGGAAAGTCAAGAATAACATCCATCAATTTATCTCTCAGAAAAATACAGAACGTTTACCCAGGACTAAAAATAAAATAAAGTCCTGGAACACCCTTCTAAGTGGTAATCATTCTGATGTTTTTTGAATGATCCGGAAAACACAAAGAGAACAAAATTATTTTAAAATTCTAATTACCTAATTTAATATTACTAACCAAGAATTCAAAAAATTAGAAATGAACAAAATTACAGGAAATTATAAATTGTCTTACATAAAAAACGATCAGTATTTGTCTGCTTAAACCCATCATTTCAATTATTAAATTATTTATCAATTGATGCATTTTTTATGTTCTTTTTTATTAATTAAATAAATAATTTTGGTTAAGAAAACATTTAGATAAACAATAAAAAATTCCAGTCCAAGATAATTATTCTTTCGACGCCTTAGTCGAGGTTTTGAAGTGCCTCCAGCGCCACCTTCTCTTTATAATGTGAAGGCCACTAGTACTGGGCAGCGTCGGTGAAAATAAAATACTCCAGAGGTCGTTATGGTATCGACAACGAGCTATGCGGTCAGAAATACGGGCTTTACTTGGCCTACTGGGTTAAGTACCTGGATAATCGTTGCTGGGATGTAAAACTAGTTAAATAAAAATAATTGCTTTTATTTATACCAAATAAACTCCGACCAGGAAAAAGTGCGTAATTTTCCGTATTTCCTGAAAAATTCGTAAAAAGGTTTATATTTTTCATTATACCCAGAAACTAATTTAGGTACCTCATTTATCACCGTACTTTTTGACGATAGAGAGTACCACATGTGGTACTATAGTACCACTCTGGCAACACTGGCAGTGTCTCCAGGTGGGAAAATGTTTCAGTACCACAAAATCGATGAAAATGTACTAAATTTTGCCTTAGTGGTCACTTTATTCTTGACTGAGAGACGCAGCGTTACTTATTTTTGGTTAAAGAAATTGTATTTTATTTTATTATTTTGAGCATACCACCGAGTCACAATTTCCCATAAGTAGACAATTCCATTCCATATAAAGTAAAAAAACACATTGTTTCGATATATATTTGCTATGAAGCTGCCCAAGGTGCAGAAGAACGATTGATTGCTGAGTGTGCGCCGAATAGAAGCAAAAGTCAAATATCTTAAGAGAGACGGAAAACTTTCAGTTCATTAGGGTTCAAGATCAACCGCTAAAGGCACGCGTAATACGTGATTTACTGCGTTGACCCTATATATATGCTTCATATTGAACACCATAGAGAATCTAACATGAGAGTGATACTTCTAGTACAAATTTTTGGAAGCATGCTTCTCTCTCTTTTCATAGCCATCTGCGGTGGATATTTTGTTTCGTTGTTTGAAAAAATCAATAAAAAATTGAACCTAGAAACTAATTTCGATACCACATTTATGAAAGGTCTACCACCGTACTTTTTGACGATTAACAGTCCACATATGGTACTATAGTATGACTCTGGCAACACTGACTCCTACTCGAATTTGGAATCCAACTGAAATCGGAACTGCCGAAAGTCTATCAGGCCGGTCTTTAAGGTACTGTTTTGCAGCGCCTGAGAAGCACGGGCGCGGTTGTCTCCATCTGTCGGGGAGTTTTAAATTGCTACGACTGATCTTATACTCGAAGGAAGTTTGTCTTGAGGTTTGTGCCGACTTCGAAAAATATCTGCCCGAGAACGTCAGGCGCAAGCGCAATGACAAATTCATGCTCTGGTTTTAGTCGGATTTCTTTATTTTGGCTTAGTTTTGGATAGTAATACTATATTAGTGATTTGTGAATTATTGCCTATTGTTAATCTATAAATTTAATACTCTTAAGATGAATTCGAGTTCGAGTTTGTAAAATAGGTTCTAAGACACCCTATTTTTCAGAGGTAACGCCACAGACATTTACAGAATAATACAAATATTTCAGATATTATAATTAAATAAAAAAGTGCATTGTTAATTATGGAAATTTTAGAGATAATAATAATTACTAACAGTAAGAGCTTGCTAATATTTTTTAATAAAAAAAACGAAACTCATTTTATCTATTTGTCATATTCAAAGTGCTTATTATTTATGAAAGATAGCGCTGTGATCGCTGATTTTTTATTTAGGTTCAATTACTTGTCCGAGAATATTTTCAACAATCCGGGATTTTTTGCGTCTACGCATAATGTCCTGCGCACTTTCCAAATTGTTTTGGATGTAGCAACCAGAATAAACCTTATATCATCGGCTCGTTGAGACGGTTGACTGATGAACATAAACTGAATATGAACACCGTCCAACTCTCGTTGTCAGGACTCTTTGTCTGGTGCACTTGTTGTGGTTGACTGAGGTCGGTGAACAGGTACTGAAGCTGTATCTACTTGACGGCTCGGCCCGAGCTTCTACTCGAATTCAGACTGCAACTGAAACTGCCGAGTCTATTAGGCCGGTATATTGGGCAGTAGTCTAGAATAAACGCTGGAGGTCACACACAGCATCACGACGTAAATCGCGTCTTTATTCTGCCAATGAAAATGTATCTATACGGTCTCTATTACACGCCGCGCGCAACGACAGAATGTGTTACGCCGCATCTAGATGTCATACGCTGCGTATTGAATCATTTTTGACCACTCTAGCGTCAGAATCGACTAAGATGAGTCGATTTAACATGGTTAAATAAATAAAGAAACAGACGAATTGTTAATTGAAACTGTCAAATAGTATAAAATAATATTTGACGCAAGTGATAAAAAATATAAAAACAATTTTGTTGGGAACAATAAGCGAAACAGATGCAGTCATGTAACATCTAAATTTTCAGTAGCTAAAATGGGCCTACGATATCTTTTAGATGGTTGTTTGTTTATATTGTTTTTAATTAGCTTTAACACTCTTGTAAACTGTTCCTTCGACAAACGAACATATTCTTAAAATTTAGTGTCATTACTATGTAACTGTTTAATCATAATTGTTAAACAACCTTCTATACTCCGTACCACAAATAAATTGTGTTTATTCTTCTTCTTCCATCGAGAAAACGAATTATTAATATTGTTTCAATACCCATTTAATTCTAATTCACTGCTGTGCGCGACATAGTTAGGATATTTTAGTTATCAAATATTAATGAAAAATACCGGTAATAAAGTAACTTCGTTACAAACCTAATTACGATTAAATCAGTTGCGATGAATTAACCGTCCATAAAATCATATTGCATTGATATGAATGCGACAAAGATAAAGAAAGCAATCGTTTTACGTTTAGTTTATAATAACTCACAGTCAGTTTTTACTATTATTATATTTTTACTATGAAATTGAAGTTTTTGTATACTGCCGCATTTTTTTAATTTTTCCGATATTTGAATAAGTCCAAATCCAAACCAATTTTCTTTAAATATCGGCTTATCGGTTTAATTATTTCTGGTAACAACTAAATTTAAATACCATAAGTATATTAGATTTCCTACTTTATTTGGTCATTTTATACAAATTTTGAGGCTTTTGTAGCGAAAAATAATTAAATTAATGCAGTATAATTTCCAACGACAATTCAAAGACAGTTGAAGCCATTTCGCAGTCTTATTAATAATATAACTCGTCCCAAACTCCGGCATTCAAGGAGTTCTTGCAACATTTCCCGGATCAAGGGGATTATTTCCCCTGCGATGAGTGTAGAGTTCAAAGGAAAGCAAAGTGGGACCAACATCTACAATGGAATTCTAGTGATGTATGCGCGCAAAATATATGAAATCTGAATTTATGATGTGCTTATGGTGATTTATCACGTGACGCCGCTGGCTTTCGACTAGCACCGCGGACAAAATCTGAATTTTAAAGGGATAGTTACTTCTACACCTGAATAAGGTTAGATGAAAATGCGATGGTTTTTTCTCGAAAACGTGCCCGAATTTTCGTTGCAAATAGTGAAAATAACCATGAAATAAATTGCGCATATATAAGACTATTATGTTTTGTTTAAAATACAGGGATATACAGTTTACTAGTTATATAAAGTCAGCACAATAATTATAGCACAATCTACTCAGACCTTTTTCATAATTTTGTGCGTTTTATGTGCAATTTTTGTGCGCTATTCGTGATTTTTGTGAATTACTACTTTTTGTTATAATAAAAATTGTGCCAGCTTCATTTTTGTTAAATAGTTTTTATATTATGTTATTTTAAGCAAGCTCTTAGTAAAATTAATTGCTTTACCAGAATAAAATAAAGAAGGAGCAATCCCACCCAACTTTCCAAACACTCTTAATAGAGGAATTGTTTATAATCAATTAATCTTCTGATAAAAGAACTTTTTTAAAAAATACATTGACATTTTTCTATCCTCTTATATTTTTAATAATTTACTGATGACGGTTTTTTATCCGAAACTAGTCGCCTAAATTTTTTTTCTATATACCCACTTTGTTTTATTTCTATTGTTGAAAACTTGGACCACATTTGAGATATGAATTATGTATTGGATTCTATAAATAAATATAAACGACTAGATAGTCAAATATGACGAAAATTCTTCACAATAAAACATTAAATGCGAGGTTATCAGATAAATTATCAGTGGGTATAATAGTTGATACTCATTAAAGACTTGCTAGTAAAATTTGGATTGGGAAATCATTTTCGATATAAATTGCTTGATTAGAGTTTTCACATGTAGGACCATTCACCAAAACCATATCAGTTAATTCAATGTTAGAAAACATTTTACCGGACAATAAAATCGCACTTCAAAAACACTTTACAATGAACAATCTCACAAAACTGTTTGAATGTCAACTTATCGACGTACATTTATAACCGATTGTTCAAGAAATAATCGAACGTAAAAATTTACATTCATAGAGAAGAAATTCGATGTATTCGGATTGAATCTAATACAGTGGCGTACTTGATTTCTTCAAGAAACTTTCAAAACTTTATTGTTATCGATCCTTTTATATTTCGGTATAAAAAACTTATCTTTCTTGGTGATTCGTGTAGTTTCCTAACGGCATTAGATTATATCGTTATTTATCGGTTATTAAATGGTTCATAATATTTAAAGTCGTGTTAGAAAGACCAACAAAATATATTTAAAGCGACAAATTTTTGGTTAGTTTTTTAAAGATATTAAACATAGTGCTGTAAAGTACCATAATACTACTGATAGTCGTGGGTGAGAGGCGGGTTCACCTTTTCCTTTTCCTTTTCATATACGTAAGTTCTTCTTAAATACAACAACAAAGTATATTTAAAGCAAAGTGAGCTGCACATTTACAGGGTCATATATATATACAGTTTATCCTTGAGTAATTAAACAAAAAAGTACAGTACCACAGAAATATATTTGTTGTAAAAGACCAGTTTAGAAATTGGCTAGTTTCGGATTCCGCCATCATCAGGACATAGACATCATGGAGCAATCGGTGAGATAAATTTTGATTAAGGGATAAAATATAAATTTTGATTAAGGGATAAAATTTAGTAACATTAAATTAAAAATTGTTTACATGGTACTGACAAATTAAACGAGATAAAATTAACATAAACATTAAGAGGACACAATTTTGATTCTTAACAAGTTTTCCAAATACCATTTTTCTCTATTTTTCAAAATAAGGGTACTTTACTCTTCAGCAAAATTTATATTTTTTGACGCCCCTCGTATACGGGTAGAAAAATGTATTATATGATGATTGCATTTTAGGTTCTAGACCATGCACAACTTTTATAAACCATAAATTTTTTCATCAAACTAGACATATGGTTCAGACTTAATTCGACACGCTCTATAAGGACAGTGTATAAGGACAGTGAATAAGTGTTCAAAATTAAAATGGAAAAATTTGATCAGATGTGTTATTTTTTGGTCCATTGCCTACTTTCTTTGTTGTTTTTATAGCTTTTTTTATTCTGGTAAAGCGATTAATTGTACTAAAGAGCTTCTTTAAGTTAACATAATATACAAACTATTTTACAAAAATAATTTGTGATTTCATACATAATTTGCACATAAAACGCACAAAAATATGGTGCTAATTTTTAAAAAATCGCATCATAATTAACAAAAAGTTGTGCTAGTTTTCAATTAAGCTGGCACAATTTTTAATACAATAATAAGTAGAAATGCACAAAAATCGCGAATTTGCACAAAAACTGCATATAACACACACAAAATTATGAAAAAGGCCCGAGTAGATCGTGCTATAATGGTTGTGCTAACTTTATGTAACTCAGTTTACTTACTGATTTTTATAAAGCAAATATTTTAAAATGAATGATTATATTAAATAATCTGGTTCTACCAAAACACACACAAGTTAAAAACAGCATTTTTAATAGATTGTATTATAAATTATATGGAGAATTGTGGAAATATTTTAATAAATTAATAAATCTTTGTATGAAAATAAGCCCTTACTGTAATTTTTTCAAGGCCACTTCAAGGTCATTTACATTTATGCAAATTGAAGCAAGGAAAGAAAAGTGTCCGAGGAAGGATTGTCATGAATTCTAACAACATATACCTAGACGTTTTTAACCACAAAATATTCTTACTCTAGATTTTCCGGTAAAAGAAAATCTACAGCTACATATCGCTTAGACAATATTAATATTAATCTTTTATTATTCCGCATTTTCAGGTACCACCTATCCCACCCCCACCACTAAATAATATAGAAAAATGCATTATATAACCTCTATTAAAAACGTTCATTTTGATTATAAATTTGTTAAAATATTGTATATGGTAAGTTGTTAAAGTTGTAATTTTTTAAACCGTTTTTGGTCGAACCGGGTAATTTGTTTTAGGCCTGAAGGTGGCTCATCAGCCGAAACTAGTAGCCACTAAAAACTGATATTTTTTATTTAGTATATTGTGGAACATGACTTACTGTCAGTAGATAGAACGTCCTTTAACTTTAAAGATTCAATAACTAAAGGCGATGACGTTTAGAATAAAATTTAACAAGTTGATTTCTTGTACAATTGTCACAATCTAAACGTCATTGTCGTTAGTTACAGAACCGTTAAAGTTAAAGGACGTTCTATCTACTGACAGTAAGAGTTTTATTTCTACTGAATATAAAATGTAGTTCATTTATTTCGATTTTAATATCTACTAAACTATTTTATGAATTAAGTGGGGTTAGTATACAAAATAATATTATGAAAATATTATATTAAATTTTACGATGTACCCTGTAGAAGAATTAATAAAGCTTAATGTAGTTTGACGAAAATTGTGTTTTTTGTGTCCTTGAACTCAATAATGCTCATAAGGATATAATAATAAAAAAAACCAATAGTACGTTTTGAAGTTGGCCGTAAATAAATAACGGAAAAAACCTTTTGTTATCCTCTAATTCCTATTTCGCGGACATTTTCCACATCATTTCTTATTAACTGAGCTATAAATTCGAGGATTATTCCATGAAAAAACAAGCATGATAGCTTGTCACATTGGGCTTCTTATTTATACTGAGATCTGTTGGATTCGAAAAATAAAAAGAAAATCCCCAATCCTTCATGTCAGTTGTGCCTTCCATGCATCTCAATCTCTCTTCTGCCATCTTTCTCTTTTCGCCTTGTTACTTGCCGTCCGAAGCGGTAAAGTTTTCCCAGCCAACTCAGGGAAAATCAACAGTTACATTGAATGGGTGTTACCTGTGTCTTGATTAATTGAAAATGAAGATGCGATATTTGTCTTAAATTGTGTAGCTATAAATTACATTCATTTATTGATCATTTCATTATAAATTTGATAAGTCTAAAATAAAGGGGTAGAAAATATTAAAAATTATGTATATTTATATCATATCTGAATTTTAGTCATATATTTATGGTAGGAAATTTTTACTTCCATCGGATTAGTTTTATTTTCTAGTATTTTTCTTTAGGGTTTATATGCTATATAGAGGAAATTGTCCTATCGCAGGTTTTATGGCAAAGGACCCTGCACTTTTCATGTGCAACGTGGTTCTCGGTGAAATTCTCTAAATTTTTGATATGTTGTTGGTAATTTTGCAGAATTTTTTCCATGTTATACTTTTTAAAACATGCTGTATATATGTTAATAATTTTTTTTATTTCAGCTAGCATATATATACCGAATACATCTGACATATAATAGATTTCATGACACTTGACCCAGCCTTTATATAAGGAGCACATGGTGACAGATTTTTATTAAATAATAGTTGTTTGTACCTTGTATCCAAAAATATTACTACTTTCTGTTAGAATAGCACCTGGTGTACTTTTGCCTCACCCTGTAGTTTCTTACAGATTTGATAATATTCGTGGTCCATTACATAACTGAAGTATAAGTGGACATTTATGTGGTAACAAAGAAATAATGAAAGATTATCAATAAATTCATAAAAACAGTAAAAATATGTCAAATATGGTTTAAGCAAATAAAGCACAGAGTCAGGTACAACAAATTTTAATTAGTAGGCAACTAGTTTCAACTAAAGATACAAACGTTTACAATTAGTGATAGATACAATTAAAATTATAAACAAACTTACCAATATTAAAAACTATACATGGAGAAAACATTGTTTCCAAAATGTGAAAAATAAAACCCATTAAGGGTAGAAAATTATAAGTTAATTAAACATTGATGGTACTTGAAAAGTAATAAAAAATGTAAAAAATTATACTAAAAACAAGTTGCTCCCTAGGAGCTGGCAGTAATTACCAGCACCCACAGTGGGATCAACATCCCGGAAAAAATTAAAAATGAAAAATCGCCACCCCAATCGGGGCTCGACAGAAAGGACCACTAGGTGGGCATTGCAGTTAAAAAGATTATTTGAAAAAAGCACCAACTTATCAAATTGGAGAGAAAGTCACCACGTGATAATACACAGTGACATGGCAAGTGACAGATGACAATAACGGAGAAAGTACCACCCTTCACATCACATCACACTGAAGTGTGGTGGTAACAATAAATTTAAATAGTAGTAAAACATAATACAAAATCACGAGTCAAAATTCAGAATTTACAAAAAAGGTTAAGGTATATAAAAGAATTTTGAACAATAATGTGAAAAGTTGATTAATTTATATGTAGGCGCTTGATGGAGATTCGGTACAGGCAAAGTAAGAAAAAAGAAGAATAAAAATGAGAAGAAGAGGTTGACAGGTGACAGATGACGGGTGGGAAGATAAAGAAAGATTAAAAAGCCAATGTGAAAATATTAAAAGGAGATAAAAGACCTGTAAAAATCAGATGAACAGGAAAACGGGGATTTTTCCAGATCCTGTATCTCCGAGGCCCTTTGTTTATTTTGTCACATTAGATTTTTCACTTAGAAAACGGTACCGTAATGGAGCCATCAAGTTCTCGAGTTTTTGAGTCCTCTCTGCGATAAACCAGGATCTCAACCCAGCGGGGCAAGTAAAGCTCGCCACTCAGGCTTCTAGCTTTTGACGATACCATAATGACCCCTAAAGTATTATATCTTCACTGACGCTGTTCGGAGCAAGCTACAAGTTGTCGCAAGCTTTTTTTAGAATTTCAAATAAAAATCATTAAGTTTTAGTCCACTTATGTTAGTATGAATTTCAATAATTTATCCTCTTTTAGAAAAAAAACTGGGTTAAAATAAAATACGACATTAAAACAAAATAAAAATAAGAAAGCAGAATCGCCAATGTAAGTAGGAGAGATAATAACAAAGACAGGAGCACAGGCAGTAAAAAAAGTGGGAGAAAACCGAAGATAATAGTGGGTAGCAGACAGTGGACTGGTTGAGGATAAAATTTTTGAGAAGATTTTTTTTAATTTTTAGAAAATTGTAAATATAAAAATTTTCTTGTTATTTAGGTATTTTAAATCCAGCCCATGTAACAGACGTACTTACTGGGAAAAAAATCCTTACATATGTATTTTTATTTCTTATGCAACCAAGGCAGTTCATATAGAACTTTTTTCTGAACTTACTGCTGACGCATTTTTAAATACGTTAAGGAGGTTCATTGCAAGACGAGGTTTGTGTTACGAAATATATTCTGACAGTGTTGGTAACTTGGTTCACCCACAAATAGGGTAAATTTTAAATTCAAGTCCACTCACACCATTTACAGAGGATCCTAATGACCTTGAACCATTGACATCCGCTCATTTTATTATGGGTAATCTGCATGTCAACCTATTGCAAAATGGCTCAACTTCTCGATATAAGCACATCAAAATGATAACTCAACACTTCTGGAATAAATTGTCAAAGGAATATTAATATTTGCACAATGTACAAGTAAGATTTAATGATCTACTTATGTTAAAATTTTGACGGTAGGATCTCTGGTAATACTGAAAGAAGATTCTACATTTCCTGGAAATGGACGCATTGGTAGAATCGTAGAGTTGTATACTAGAAAGAATAATGTCATTAGGCTTTTTCTGAGATAGTAAATGGTGCTGGAACAAATACTTGCTTATTACCTATTGACCGTTAAAGTTCAAGATACTTCAAGGCGGGCGTCCTGTTGAATCCATGATTTTAAGTTGATAATTATAAATGTCAATGGTAATATTCCTCATTTTCAAAAATATAATTTATAAGAGTAACTTTAGATTTCACAACTGCCATATGTAAAAAAATGTCAAATTTTGGAACTTAACACGTTGATGGACATTGCTTAGATCATGTAAGCAAGTCTCACTCTACATATTTTGCAAAGTAGAACAGGGAAAGTGCTGAATATCTTTCAGTGCTTATAGTTTATGCAATTAGGCAGTTTTTAACATTTTTTTATAAAAATCTTGGCGACGACAATGGACGTCGTATCATATTACTAATGTATCCATTAAGATGTCTAAAAACCCTGGTGTACCTACTGCTTCGATTTTGTTTCGAACTTTTTGGGAGTACCACCTGTTGCGATCAATAGAACTTACTAGAATTCTGTAAGATGGCGCTGTTAAGAATTGTTCGAGTACTCGCTGTGTTTGTCACATTTTGTGTGGACAGTGTAAAGATGCAGATTCGAGCATTCGTCTGTATTCAGTACCAGAATAAAAATATACCCTATGTGATCTGTGATTACAGTTTATTATGAACGATATATGTGTCATCTGAAATTTCTAATGTGAAACTCTAGTAATCTCTCAAAAATTAGTCAAAATCAAGTAGGTAGAGATTTCCCAGTTTGGCCCAAACTTTTACAAGTATAAGTGGACAACCTTAACATTTATAGCTGATTTCTTTTCGGAGGTTCTTCTCTGTGTATTGTGCATACTCTGCATTTCCAGTTTTTTTTTGTACTGTTCGGAGAGAAGTATAGGATTTCTTTCAAGCCCATGCAATGTCCAGTTGCTGGAGTTCTTGAAGTTTCAACCAGTAGACGAGCAAATTTGTGATTGACATGAAATAAATCTTTATCTGCTGCTTGATTGTGTCCTCTTGGAATGTCAAATATCTATAAGATATCGTCACCTTTTCAATAATTTCGATGCAAAAACAAAGCATTCCATGTCGTGACATCCAGAAGATAAAAAAATATTTGCTTGTACGACTTAATGGTTA
Source organism: Neocrepidodera transversa (assembly GCA_963243735.1). Classification (NCBI taxonomy): domain Eukaryota; kingdom Metazoa; phylum Arthropoda; class Insecta; order Coleoptera; family Chrysomelidae; genus Neocrepidodera; species Neocrepidodera transversa. Next base: position 12,653,830 of record OY725348.1, read on the forward strand.
TTTGGTCAGCTCTATCAATGCCTGACATATGCTTATTGTATATAGAAACTTCCTTGGGTTTTATTTTGATATTCCCGTAACGATCTTGTACTTCCACCAATTCTGGAAGATTTACAGTCGTTATAAGCGCACACTTCCACTTCTAAGTACCTAACTTTTATTTATATACAGGATGATGTTAATACAGGGTAGATTTAAATTCGAAGCGCACTAGTTCAAGCCTGGTACTAGTAAACGATAAATAAAATTATATTATAAAAAAACTGATCTCTCCGATGTCAGTAAAAAAGCGAAATTTTAAATTTTTTTGCATATTTTAAGGTTAAGTTAAGGCAATTTTTTCAGTGATCGAGTTAAATTTTATTACCAATAGACCTTTCTAACATGAAGACGAAATGTATCGGTGTTTGTTTTGTAATCAATTTAAATCCAATAACAGACAATATCCAAAATAAAGCACTCCCAAAATTATATTATTCGTCTCTGGATATTCGTCAGAAAAGTTTTGTGGTGGTCCAAACGATTTTTTATTAGTTACAAACAAAAGTAACTTCAGATCATTAGTCTTAGGGTTAATTACACGTTTCGAACTTAAAATTGGACAGCTAATTTATTAAGAATAAATAATTATTATTATTTTTTAAATTTGATTAATTATAACCAAATAAATTTTAACATCATAATTTAGGTACCCAACGTATTAAAATCTTATTTAACAAATGCTAGCAGTTTTTAGCAATACAACTAATATACAAACGTTTAAATTAATTTATGGTTCCAGCACAGAACTCTGAGGCACTCCAGTACGTACATCATGAGAAATAGTAGTAGTTAAAATTATAAAATATAATATAATTCTAATTTTAATTCATACACTCGTATATAAAAATAACTTTACTCCTAATAATTATTTCCATAAATCATGTTAAAACGATTAAAGTTTATCTGTAATAAACTTTAACGTATTATTTTATATTCTTCACCAGGCATCCATCTACACCGACATTTTATCCAACCCGGTATTCCAAATTTATATCCATGATTACCGTAAAGATAGCAACGTATGTTCCTCAACTCCGCGAAAACAACATTAAAGAGGAAAAGAACACCATAAAAGTCCACTATAGAAACTCCGAAGAGCTCCCATTCAAATACCCTGATAAACCGTATGATACATACATCCTTTTGCATATCAAAACCAAATAAATCTTTATCAAAATCGATGGCACTTCCGTTTTAGCAAGTGGGTCGGTTGTGTGGAGAGTTACAAACAGCGATTACTCTCTTAATACACGCAAATTTATTGCTATCGAGTGACGTAACCTGGTTAAATCGTAGTTCAGTTAACATTGGTGAACGTTTCGGGATGTTGATTTAAAGTTAGTCCCGAACAAACATCTAACACGAGAGCTAATAGCAAAAATAATATTACATCTAATTAATTTTAAAAATTATGACCTACGCTTTATTAAATATTAAAAAGGTTCTCTAATGACAATAAAAATGATCTCAAAAATAGCTTGATAAACGAATCAATTAAAAAAAATCGGATGTGTCATCCCAGAACTTTCCCTGCTCGGCTGTAGAGAATAGGATTATTTTAATTACAAAATACTGAAGGCGAATTAACATTTCAATGTTGATAGGCAGTCGTATGGGCGTATTGAATAGCACACTACTACCATTAGGATCTCCTAAAATTATGGGTGAACATCAATAAGCTTAATGTCTTTTGTACTAAATACACTAGAAAAATTGCTAGACAGACATATTAGGGGCAGCATACTGGCTGAAAGACCTCTACACCGAGACCATAGCAAGCGTGTCTATGGAACATGCATTATATTAGCTTGTAAACAGATCTGAAGGTGTCATGGACACGAGAGAGCCAGAGCGTCAAGAAATTCGGGTAGATAGACTGCTACGGAATAGACTAATATGTACATCTCTGATGGGGAAGAAAAAGGCCGCTCATGTGACCAGAGGTTGTTCGCAGGGGGGAGTTTTGTCTTCTCTACTCTGGAATTTATTAATGGATGGACTGCTCAGAATCCTTCAAGAAGAGAGACACAAAACATTGGAATACGCAGATGACCTTGTCATATTATCCTAGGGAAAACTCAACAGTATGGTTAGGGACGATTGTACCCAGGTATCAAAAAATATTGGCAAAACATTGTTTTACAATATTTTTTTGGGTTGAAAATATTATCTGAATATTGAATTTTAATATTGGCTAGAAGTCGAAGTGTTAACATTTTGTAAAATTGGCCAAATATTGATTTAAAATAACTCCAAATATTGAAATTCAATGTGGGGGAGATATTGAATTTCAACATTAATTTTCCATATTGGGGAACTATTTATTTACCACAACAATATTATGGGTATCAGAAAATGATATTGATTTTTTACAGTAAATTGGTGGTCTACATATTGGCAAAATATATCTTACATATAAGTAGACTATTGATTATGCACATCTTGATAATGAAAATTACCATTACATTTATATTAAAAAAACATATCATTACCATATTTAATAGTAATGTTGGTCCAATATTGAAAAAATATATCATTACCATATTTAAAAGTAACGTTGGTCCAATATTGAATTTCGTATTAAGTATCTTGCCAGTGAGTTATTTCTTCACAACATTTATAAAAAAAAACATATGTAAGCTGAAAATACTTCACTTTAATAACAAATACGAAGAGAGGTCCAATCTCTAATGGACAAATATAAAAAAAGTTATCTGATACTTAGTACCAACAGTTATTTATACAATTAACGTACAGTGCTAACGCCATCTATGGGTAATATTTTTCAATATATTATAAATATTTAACATAAATTTCCTACCAATATTGTTTTATTATCTAAGCATCATATTCTGACCTAATATTATTAGTATATTGAAAATGTTTTTCCAATGTTGGTTGTATATGTTTTAAACATTGAATATATATTTCGTACCAATATTGTTTTATTATCTAAGCATTACATTTTGGTCCAATATCATTAGTATATTGAAAATATTTTTCCAATGTTGATTTTATGTGGAAATTCAATATATTATAAATATTGAATAGAAATGTACAACCAATATTATTTTATTATGTAATAATCGTATTGTTTTCCAATATCATTAAAAGATTCAAAACATTTGTCCAATATCGATGTTATACGGAAATTCAATATGTTATAAATGTTGAATATCAATATCTGACCAATATTCTTTAATTATTTGGGTATTATATTTTTGTAAAATATCATTAGTATATTGAAAATATTTTCCCAATATCAAATTTATATATTTTTTTAATATACTATAAATATGTTCAAACAACATTTTACTTATATTGGTTTCAGATGGAAAATATTTGCCCTATATTGAAATTTTGAGCCAATATTTTGCCAATGCCTGACCAAGATTCATTGATACCTGGGTAGATGACCTAAATGTAGTCATCCTCTGGATAGAACATGAGAGTTTGAAAATAAGACCCTCCAAGTTCAACATAATAGTATTCACCAAAAGGAGAAATTTAGAGGACATCAGATCACTGTAAATTCATGGTGAAGGGGTATATCTGAAGGGAGGAGTAAAATATCTTAGGATAATATTATAACTCAAACTGACCAGGATTCTCCAAATTCAAAAAATACATACCAAAGCTACTACTTTAATAGTGGCTAGGCGCACGTATGGGAAAACATGGGGCTCAATCCAAAAATGGTACACTGGTTGTACAATATGGTAGTCCTACTCATGGTAATATATGCATCTATGGTCTGGTGACCAAAGATAAAACAACGGACCGCTATCTCTAAATTGGGCAAGACATAAAGACTTGCCTCTTTGGGAAAAGCAAAATAGCAGCAAGCATAAAAACAACACCTACAACTGCTCGACAACACGTTATAATGGAGGCGACTAGAATGGCTCTGTGACGGCTATAGGACTCATGATTCAATGAAGGAAATCCTAGACTGGGACACACAAAATGTGGGACGCAACATGCTTGGCATAAGGTCAGATCACATGACTGCTAAATACAGCTTCAATAAAGATCTGTGGATAATAATTAAGAATCGGAATGAGTTGAATAGAAGCATAGATTTTAGGACAAACCATAACGGAATTACCTGGAACACAGACGGTTCAAAAACTGAAGGGGAAACTGGATCTGGTATATGCAGCGAACAGAATAAGTACCAAGAGAGCTTTCTATCTAGGAAAATATACTTCTGTATTCCAAGCAGAGGTCTATGCAATACTCGAATGTGCGAAAACTAGTAATATGAGAGCCCACGACAGTTAAGCAGCCCTTAAGGATCTAAGAAGCACAAACGTATGAAAGAACTTATGGAACTGGCGACTTATATTAAGTTAACTTTATCGCGTACGTTTGATCAAACTAGAACAAAAATTGTACTGGAATAATAGGAATAATATACCTGAACTACTACATGGGAAAATTTTTATAAAAGAACGTAACTGAAGAACAACTTCTGATGAGTAGGAATCAACTACGAACTATTATAGGGCTCCTCACGAGACATCTTCCTACCAAAGATTACCAAAAAAAAATGTGGCCATACAACGGCGACCTTAAATTCAGACATTGCAATAAATGGACCATGAATGCACCCTACAAACTATACAACTGTGAGACAAAGAATATATTGAAAACCAAAACTGGATCCAGAAGAATACTGCCATTAATGAACATGTACAAACTTGACCAATGAACTAGGCTAATTGATTGGGTGCAGTAAGCAAAGAGATGGGAGATGACTCAATAAGTCCACGAGGCTACAGTGAATCCGGTTACACCTACTGGTCTAATTCGGGAAGACACCAACCCTTCATACCAAATTTCAGTTTGATTGGTCAAACGGTTCTGCAGCTATGGTGGAAGATTATACTCAGACATACAGATACACAGGCAGAACTTACTTTGGAAATAATGTCAAGATATTCAGGGGACCTTAAAATAGATATTTCCATCGATATTTCTAATTTTTACCTCTCGCCCTTCAGATAAGAGAGGTATAGGAATCATGCTAAAAATTGGGTACTGAGTTTTCAATGGATAAACACGTTTTGGGGTCCCTAGAATACGATTTTGATATTTTCGCGATAATGTCTGTGTGTGTGTGTGTGTTAGTGTGTGTGTGTGTTAGAGTGTGTGTGTGTGTGTGTTTGGATGGATGTTGTAGTAACGATAACTCAAAAACTACTGAATTAAAAAACTTTAAATTTTGCATACACGATTCTTATACCCTAGATTAGATCTGATTAGATTTTGGTGGCAATCGGACAACCGGAAGTGACAGTTGCTATGAGTGATGACGCCATTACTAAACAAAATGGCAATTAGGTTTTACACATATATTTTGTATACACTATAGTTTATTTTCGTATTATTAAAATTTTCAAAACTTTTGCCATTGTTGCCAGATTTACAAAAAAGTAAATTTTTTCCATACTTTTTTGTGCCACCGTGTAAATTTTTGATTCAAAAATGGCGAGAGGTCATGTGCTGGCCACATCAGATTTTTTTTTCTGTGGCAGGAAAAGTAAAAACATTGATGAGCATTTGCGGTTACCCGTTATTCATTAACCAAATAATCTCCTGCTACCTTCAATTAAATAATAATTTAACGAGTAATAAAATTATGTTTGAACAATAAAAAGAATAAAATTATTTAGAGGTGAAAAATTAGTTGATTTGAATTTAAAATTCACATTAAAATTGCGCTATACTTACTTTTGTGGTGTAACTAAAAACTTAAATTCAAAGCTATTTATTATTAATTTTCTGAAAATTCTATCAATTCAGATCGAAGATCAGCACCTATTGCATAAATCACACGTTTTTTATTTAAACTCGTAGGTAAACAAGACAGTTATTCAGATTTTATTTTTAGGTCAATATACAACTTTGATTATTTTCTAGTATTAGAGGTATATTAAAAGGTACAATGAGTATTAAGGTGCAATAATTATCAATATAAAATTCTAACAGCTAATTGCACCTGTTACCCTTAAGGTGGATTTGAGATCTAATTGGAACTTAAGGTACCTTTTTGTATTGCACAGACGTCTAAGTGGAACTTAAATAGAAGTTATGCTCAGAATATCTGTACTTTGTGTTTCACTTAACATATATTATTATCTATTATCTTTAGATTTTCACTGTTTTCAAGTATTGGTGTATTTTATATTATTGAGTTGATTTGAAATAGCAATTAACAGAATAGGGCTGGTTTTAGATAATGACGGTAATAAACAAAAAATCTAGGTTAGAGAAGTCATTTTTTTTTCTTTTTTTCTATTTTTTCTGATTTGTAAGAATCGATATTGCCAATAGCTTAGAACTTGATAATGCAACATATATTAAAGTTAAGGTTCACCTTAGCTAACGTGTACCTTACCTTAATTATAATTTTAAGCAAAGCGGTGCAAATGGCTGTAAATGACTTTCGGACTTTTATAAGTTTTTTACTAAAGATGTATAGTATAAAACAGTTTCTTTATTTTAATCGCAATGTTTGGAATTTTATTGAAAAAAATAAGTAGTTTCTGAAAATTATTGTTTTCTTTAAAAATCAATCAACTGTTGTTTACCTGAAATAAGAACGAAACATGCACATGCTTTTTAGTATTGTTATTATAGAAAAAAATTTTACCTTTAAATAGACCTTTTCTTCATTGAAAGATTGTCTTACCTGCAATAAAAAAAATTATTAGTATTTTTATCATATTCATGATTTTTGTTTTAAAATGCGGTTATGACCAAAATAATACTTTTCCGCAATTTTTGTGTAATATTTGATTATCTCTTATGTTTTTTATGTTAAGAAGAGCATTACGTCACAAGATGGCCAAATGTGACGTTGCTAATAATTAAAATATTTTAAATTTTTCCTGGTTTTTATGTACCATACCAGAGCACACTGAATAAATTTTAACGCCTTTTGTCAATTGTTATAATGAATATTAAGTCCAAATTTGCAATTTAATGAACTTCACTTATTCCTAAAATCTATTCAAAAATTCTATTATTTCTCTCCTTTTGTGGGCGGCTTTTGTTGCCGACATGCAACCGAGTGAAAATAAAAATAATTTTTCCAAAGAGAACGCAGCACGTTCTAAGATCCCACGACAATCCAGAAACCAAGCGCTCCCTATTGGCCCGAAATGCAAACAAGTTTCGGGATGCATCTTGACGCAAACGAATCGTTAAAATAAGGAGACGATACAGCTGAGGTTAGGACGTCCGCAATGTGTTATTTATTTTGACGGCAAATTTTAGGTTCTTTTAAATTTTGTTTTATTAAAAAGAATAATTTTCTATGCAGAGACGGGTTATACTTTATTTTATAATTTTAACAGAGTAGAAAAACATCCAGTAAAATATATTATGTAAATATGGCCATTTTTAGGATTCAGTACCCCAAAGGGTCCAAACAGAGCCCTATTACTCTCACTCACGTGTTCGTCTGTCTGTCACACCGGTCTATCAGCTAAAACGTTGGTTCTAGAGTCTTTTCCCATACAGCTGGAAAAAAAATTTGGCCCATAGTCCAGTCATTTGGAAATGCAAGTGAAGGTGACACGACGAAATTTGGACATGTTGTAGCAGAGACCTAACAGAGGTTAACTTGACATTCTCGACTGACTTGTTATTTCGGAAAATCCGCCATCTTGAAAAAGGGAAAATATTTGTTTCTTTCTATATCTCTACTCTCCGGCATTTTACGCATATTTTGTTGATTTTTTCAAGCGCTATAAGTTCCTATGAAATGTTCACCTATCGTTGGCCATTTTCTAGATATCGAAATAAATAGTAAAAAATGTAGACATTGACATTTATTTTCGCTAATATCTCTTTTCTGATGACTCTCATGAAAAAAGAACCCATTATTCTTCCTCTCAGAAATGTCATATGTTCCGCAAATATTTTGCCAGATCTGTTTATTTAAAACTTATGTACAACAGAAGTTTTGATCAAACAAATATGCTTGTAACTGTAATTGATTTTTTTACCAAAATTAAATCTGTGGATTACAACTTGAATCAAGAGTAAAATAGAAAAAAATGTAGCATTGATATATGTTTCTGCTAATATCTCTTTTCTGATGACTCTCATCGAAAAAGAACCCATTACCAAAACTCGTAGAACATACTCATACCTACAAAATGTCAGGTACGACCTCACGATGAGTCAGGTGGGCAGAGTGCTTTCCTCTTCCTCCTCACCCGACCGGACCATTTATATTTTTCGTGGCCTTTTGAGCTATAGTATGCAATTCTACAAAAAAAAATGAGTAAAATAATATATTCAAAAATGGGCCAATCAGCAAATTGAAAACATGTCATTGCAATATAAATAAAATACTGAATTATGCAATAATATAACAAAAAATTGGGAGTAAAAAAATGTATTGGGTAATTGTCCAATCAAAAAATTGAAAAAAAACACTCGTTGGATTATACCTACAATAATTATTAACATTTTGATAAAAGACGGAGTTGAGGAATATTGAAAATTATTTATAAACAGAGGCTCTGAAACACGTTGAGTCAGGTATGACCGCGATACGCCGAGAGTCCGGCCGGCCCGTATATATGTACGGCCGCGCGCTTCAAAACAGACATTTTTCGCGAACTTTCAAATTTCACAGGGCGGTAAAAGCCGCAATTTCTGTCCGAACGGAAAAATATAAAAACCAAATTGTAGGTATGAGTATATTCTACGAGTTTGGTAATGAGTTCTTTTTCGATGAGAGTAATCAAAAAAGAGATATAAGCGTAAATATATATCAATGTCTACATTTTTTTACTATTTATTTCGATATCTCAAAAACGGTCAACGATAGGTGAAAATTTCATAGAACCGTATTTGGATTTAATGACTGGATTACTACCCCATCGAGTGGGGTATTTAGAGCTCATTCAGTAGACAAAAGCCGTATTTTTGGTTTTTGATAATATTGCAAAATGTAGGTATGAAAAACCGCCAACGTCAGCATTTTTTACAAATATTTTAAACTTTCCATTGACCTATGAACCTCAAATTTGGTGATAATGTTTATTGTTGCGTATATTTTGCCAACAAATACCAATAAATTAATATTTTTTTTTTCATTAACAGTCCCTCACTTTTAGGATTCCGGCTTATATTCTACAATTGGTACAGAATCCTAAATGTGCGCAGTTCGACACGCACTAGAGCAAGAGTCTGTTTAGTTAGGATAACATATGCGTTAGCCGTGATGGTTCCCAACGGGGCTTGTCAGTTTTTCGCGAATTCTCTGTAATAAACAGTGATGCCTTACATGAAATCACATGATTTAACTTATCGAGTCTTGCTTGTCCAAAAGATTTTCAAACATATCGCCTGTCACAGAGAAATGCAAAGATTTAGTCATTTTTGTCAATGTCAATATTTTCCGAGAAGTTAAAACCTTTTTCGGTAATGAATAGTTCTAACTAACGAGAACGAGACGAGATTTTGAAATTCTCGCCCTATCTCGTGTGAAGCCCTAGTAAAAGCATTACAGCAAAAGCTTTTATACCAGGTACTATCGACGAATCCATGAAGTTGTATTTGACATATGGTTTTATTTAGAAAGAGACCGAGGAATTTTGAAGTTTTTAAACGTAACGAAGTCACTAGAAATATTTGCTATTCACTTAAAAATGCTGAGTTTAATGGCTCTTCTCAGGATGCTTTTTAATCCATGATTTTTGCATGAAAATTTTACTTAATACTATGAAAGGTCCTATTAACCCCAAAGGATCTAACTTTTGAGCAATTAACGACAATGACTTTCTTGAAATCGACTTACTGATTGAACACTTAAGTAAAGATACGAAATATACATCTGCAATTTTGTTCCATGATAAGCCCAATATTTTGTTAGAAGTAATTTTACTTTTATGTCATAATCAACACTATTATTGACATCAGACCGTAAATTACAAAATTGAGAAGAATTGGAATACTATTTATGTAACTGAAATCCTGCTGAATTTCACTTATGTGTCTCTTTTAACACGAATCTATTTCTCATATTTTGGTTCCAAGATTCAATAAATGCTTTAAGGATTGGATTGTAACTATATATTTTTTACAGAATACAAATTTCTAGGTATAACGACATATAAATAAAATTCGTATCTCTCAAAACCGAAATAAAACGACACTTCTTCACTTTTTATATATTTCTTGCCCCCTTAATTTTTTATTAAACTTGAATTTTGGCTAGCGACAAGTTAAATAAAACTAAATAGAATTGTTAGAAACACATATATTTCAGACGATAGTTTTTTCCTTAATACATGCACAGTAATTTATCCATAAAGCCTACACTAAAAAAACCAATAAACTATAAAGCCTTAAATCGATTTCACCTTGGCAGTTATTAGACTGCTGGATGTTTATAGAAAATAAATAACTCACTTTAATTGCTAAAATTCTGGTGTGGCAAACATTTCTATAAAATAAATAAATAGAATAAAAAATATTTATTTGCTACAAAACATCGTATATTACGTAACTTCTAATGATTTTCTTATGTCCAATAAATCACCAAAACATTCCAAAAACCAATTTCATCAACAACTGCCGACATGTCTTGTTTACCCTCCTTCCAAGTAAATAATTTCTACCTTCCTAAATTATTTCGTATACTTCACCATATCCTCTGTCAAGTAATCCCCACTGATATTGTTAGTTAAAATAAACTCGTTTCCCTTTAGAGTCATTAGTGGGCTCTTGGGGGCGGAGAGGTTTTCTCCCGAATAGTAGAAAAGCCGGCAGCGGAAGTCAATGAGAGCAAGGTCTCTATTATTTAGGCCCATCGGCATGAGAATAACAATTAGTGTTAAACCGTGTAACATAACTACAGATAGTTAACAACACCTGTAAAGTGTATGGTTAGTGCAGGCATTAAGTTTAATGTGTTTTACAATATGTTATGAGTGCTTTGTGCATGTATTTTCGGGTTATATTCATTATTGAGCTTTAAATCCTAATAGTTTGTATGTTTTTCATGTTTATTTTATTAAAACTATATATTACGATTTTTTTGTATAATAGTTATTTAAGGCAATACTAGTGCTACCGTAAATTTTATTAATCTTAGCCATATATGTTAGATTAAGTATATACGAAATCAACGAACAGCTAAAAAAAGACTCATGTACCGGATCTGATAAGTTTAGTAGTTAAATATCAGTTCCTATATAAAATTGATGATTAGAACTCTATACATTTCCATACATTTCCTTACATTTCCATACATTTCCATACATTTCCATACATCTCCATACATTTCCATACATTTCCATACATTTCCATACATTTCCATACATTTCCATACATTTCCATACATTTCCATACATTTCCATACATTTCCATACATTTCCATACATTTCCATACATTTCCATACATTTCCATACATTTCCATACATTTCCATACATTTCCATACATTTCCATACATTTCCATACATTTCCATACATTTCCATACATTTCCATACATTTCCATACATTTCCATACATTTCCATACATTTCCATACATTTCCATACATTTCCATACATTTCCATACATTTCCATACATTTCCATACATTTCCATACATTTCCATACATTTCCATACATTTCCATACATTTCCATACATTTCCATACATTTCTTATCACTTACTCAAAGTGGGGCCCGTTATGTGAACAAATAATATTGCGTGGGGGGGCTTTTATTAGGATTTATAAAAATAGTTTGTTATGCGTTTTTGTGAATTTTATTGAGTGGCTTGCTTTATTTTCGTGTGTTTCTAAATTGTTTTAATGTTATTATTATTTAATCAAGATGGCGTTGTAGAGACCTTTTCTTGATGTTTCTGATAATGAAACGGAAAATGTTGAGGGTTCGGAACCATCGGAATTTTTAAATAAAGACTTAATCCTCAAACACAATTATTTTAAATATTTACACTTGCTTGAAAAGTGAAATGCGTAGGGCCTCACAAAACGAAATTTTAAAAAGAATTTGTGAGTTGACTAAACTTGCTCGTACTAAAATTTATACTGTTGTAAGAACAGAAGATGTCATTGATCATTCCATAAAATAAAAGAGAGATAATCAGAAGCTTAAGAAGGTTGATAATGCCGACGTAGAAAACAAGATTCCAACAAGAAACGGTTCGTAACAAGTGATGAGATTATCCCGATTATGAATATAAATTTATGGACATTTTACTTAATATTTTGCAAGTTTGTGGCTTTAAGTACAAAAATTACTAAACTTATTACAAGTAATTCAAGAAAATAACATGAACTACCTCTACACCGATCAACCAATATACTGGCCAACAGATCACAACAAAATGTCAGACCTTATTGGCTTTGAAATATTCAAAGGGATAAGTAGTGTCGTAATATGGAAAGAAAATCCATTTCGTAGATGCAATAAGAAAACAAATTGGGAACTAATTGAAACAATCATAAATGAGAATATTAATCTAAATCATCAACTGAAAAAGGACCAGGAAATTGACCAAGTGAAATATTTTATCAAACTGATACAGAAAGCAGCCTGGCAATCAAACCCCGAGACGAAAAACAGTAACCAGAATAATTAAAACGTACCGTTGCATATCAAACATCTAGTAAACGAAAAGCAAAGAGCGAGAGCAAAGTCACAAAGGTATGGAAATCCCCTGGACCAAACCAATTTAAACAGAACTACACATAAACTAAAAGCCGTAGTACAAGAAAATAGAAGCTCAACATCCCGACACTAAGTACATTACATACATTACTTTGTGGAAAGCCACAAAAAATTCAAACGACCAGTAATTCAATTGTCACCCTTAAGAAAAGAAAATGGCAACTGGGCACGTACAGTTGACAAAAAAGCACTGATCTTCATAGAACATCTTACCAAAGGATTCACACCACTTCTATCTGATAATGATAATACAAAACATTCTAAACCAAGCCTTCTCACCAACAGGAGTATTCAACCAAATTAAACTTACTAATCCGCATTAAACACCTGGTTATGACCAGTTCGTTGGAGAAAAATTCCTAAAAAAGCTGTAATACTCCTAACCAATATCTACAACAGTATGCTACTTCTCAGTATAGTGGAAGTTTGCCCAGATAATCATGATAGTGAAGCAAGACAAACAACCAACTTAAACTACATCATACCGACCGAAAAGTTTACTTCCGTTACTATCAAAGTTATTTGAAAGACTTCTTATTATAGCAGAATCAAAATAGCAGTTCATTTAAAAAACATAATTTCTGAATTTCGATTCTGCTTCTGAGAAAAACATTCAAAAATCCAGCAATGCCATAGAATAGTCGATGAAACTCAAAACAGCCTTGAACTTAATAAAATGTGTGCATCTTCAATTTTAGACATCCAGCAAGCGCTCTATAAAGTCTGGCGTAATGGATTGTTGTTTATACTCAAAAGAAGCCTTCCTAATCAGCTATACTTACCATTTAAATCTTACTTAAAAGACAGATTTTTCAAGTAAAAGTTAACACCAGCTTATATACCCTATATCCTATCAAATCTGGTGTACCACAAGGCAGTTTAATGGGGCCACCTCCACACCTCATTCTTACTGAAAACCCACCAACAACAGAACACACTACTAACGTAACTTTTGCCAACGATACGGCTATTCTGTCATCAGATGTTGACCCCAAAAGAATGGATAAATGGATAATCAAAGTAAATGCTGACAAGTTGAGTCAAATCACATTCACTACAAAGCGCAGCCGTTGTCCACAAGTCACAATAAATAATGTACCCATACCAGGAAAAGAAGAGGTTAAATATCCTGAAATCCATCATGACGAAAAACTGACATGTAAAACGCATATTAAAATAAAAAAGTAACAACTTCAACTAAAAGTAAAACAAATATCCTGGTTAATAGGCAGAAACTCACAGTTATCGCTACAAAATAAAGTGTTGCGTACTCCTTACTGATTTGAAATGAACTTCATAGGAAGTGTTTCGCACGACTAGCTCAACAGTGTGTAAGTAAGTGTAGATTTAAAATAAATAGTTTTTTATGTTCAAATGTCCCTTTTGGGGTTTAACTTATTCCTTTTTTGTGATGTACTCATGTGTGTTGGATTGCCAACAATTTTGATAAAAAAAAAACAAGATTGTTAACAAAAAATAATACTTATTTAGTATTAGGAATTTGATCCTAAATACTGATATTACAATACTAAAATAAATAAGAGAATTAATAGTCTTGACAAAGTCAAGAATAGTCCTGACGTTAGCTTTCGCTATCTCTTCGGGTTCAGGATGCTGTACCTCAAAGTCCCATTCCCTTTCCCTGTTTAGATCCTGTCAATAGCATAATACATGAAGAGGAGTTTCGTCCTCTTCTTCACATTTCCTACATAGGAAATGTTCCGATACTCCTATGAGGTTCAGGTGTCTTCTGAGCCTGCAGAGTCCTCTCAGGAGACCTAGTGCGGTTTTGAGTTCCCGTCTTTTTAGGCATAGTAGCGGATTGTCTCTGCTCTTGGGTGGACTGTCTTAGTCCCGGAAGTTCCAACCAGTATTCCCTGTGTTTGTCCCTTAACTTTTTCCAGCATACCCTTTACATGTTGGTACTAAATACCATATGTGGGTTGCGGTCCAATTATATGTTTTTCGGCTCCTTTACCAGCCAGGCGGTCTGCCTCTTCATTTCCTTCTATGCCTTCATGCCCGGGCACCCATTCAAGAGTTATTTTGTTGTGTTTTGCCAGGGCAGAACAAGCGTTGATTATCACTTGTTAACAGACATAAATGGATAGGAAAATCAAACAGAAAAATCTGACATCAAATTTAGTATAAAAACTATAGTTGGAGGCTGAGGGCCAAATGATTATAAAAATAATAAAAAAAGAATTTATTTACAATAATGTTAGTAGGCCTGAAGGCCAAATGATTATAATAATAAAGAAAATTATTTACAATAAAGTCTGAAGGATAACAAAAATATCAATAATACTATTAATAGGGCTGAAGATCAAATTAATTATAAAATTTTATTGATTACCCCTGGACCGTACAATTAGTAAGTAAATTTTATATTTGCCTGAGAACTTTTTGTCATACAGACCGTGTGTTCCAAATACCTTTTAGAATAAGGCAACTCCTACACAAATTTGGCGATCACAACGTAGGCCACGAATTTCTTTTTTTTAACGTTTAAGGTAATATTGAATATTTGTAAAGGTTCTCATTTTTAAAGAGACTTTTCTTTTCTCTTCGACAATTCGACAATTTTTTATATTTTATTTGAGAACTTGATTTTATTCTTTCACTGATAAATTTCGATAATTTTCTTTTAACTTTGGCCAACCTTCAATATTTGGAACTGCCTTTTAAGTATAAATTTTTGATATCGTTTTCGGTTTTTGAAAATCTGTGTTTACAATATCTTAAAACTTCGGTTTTGGTTTTTTTTTTTAAATCTATATCTATATCTTAAAACTTTTTATCAAAATTTACAATTCACTATTTAATATCTAACTTCAAATAAAAATTTGATAGCTACCTTTACCTATATTTATACTTAATTATTATTTACATCATCATAACTTAATTGACCTTTGTGTAAGCTTCTTTTTTCCCTCTACTTATCTCTCTTTTAAATTTCTTTCCCCTTCAAAATTCTTTTGTATGTCGGTTTCATTCTTTTGATGCTATCTTCCTTTAATTTCTTGAAATTTTTAGTCCTTTGTTACATTTCAGAAAAATTGCTGTGAAATAAGTTTATATCTCTAGACTACAGCTTCTTCAGTTTCTCCTTTGGATCCAGTCTTGGACTACAGTTTCCTTTGTAGAAGGAAGATAAGAAGAAAAAACGCAAGACAAGCTAAGTTTTTTTTTTAAAAAAAAATCTCTGGACTCTATTTTATGATCGTTTGATTTGAGTTTAATTTCCTTACCAGAAAAAAAGAAAGGACGGATTTTGAAATATATCATAGTTTTTTTGTCAATTGTTTCTAATTACATAAAAAAATCAATTTGACTGGCCTACAAAATTTTTTTTATTTTATATTCTACTTCTGATATATTTCAAATTCTAGTCATGGAACGAACCCATAATATAAAGATTAATTATGTATTATCAATAAAATTAAGTATCGTTTCAAAAAACAACAATTAAGTAGGTTGAATCCTGTTGTCAATCTAATCTGGAAAAGTCGACAATGTAATTAAAATACAAATCAGTTATTAGATATTATAAATATTATTTAAATCAGCACCAGCCATGTGCGAATATTACGAGATAAAGTTAGGTTATAAATTCCTAAAACTTGAAAATATTAGTGTTCACACGTTATCACTAGGTTTTACTTATTCATATGTAACTTTACAACAATTTTGAAGTATGATAACTTAAATAATTGTCGATACAGACATTTTCCCAGAACGATACTCACATAAGACTAATTTGACAGCGTTTTTGGTTCTGTCTTAAAATCATCGAAGTGACCTCGATATGTGTCAGCTTCGGAAATTTACTCCGTCGTTCATTTGGTTTTGAGAAAGGACGGTTATACCGTTACAAAAGTTCTTATTTACAAAATAATACTAATACCCATATAGATATACGGTATTGAACTGTGGAGATGCAGCTAGCCAAGTAATACAAAAATCCCTCAGACACTACAATCGAAAGTATATTATTACTGCTGCACCATGGTACATCTCAAATCATACTATCCACATAGACTTAAGCATAACGCATAAAGCAACTTGACCCATGTTCATAATTTCCTTAGTACCTGGTAGTTTGTTTTAACTTTTAATTTAATATCGTGGTTTAAGTGAAGCATTATATTTATTAAAAATAAGTTTTTCGCAAAAATCAATAATAAAATGTTTTCCATATAGTTCAATTTTTTTGAAAATTTTGAATACAATTGAACATAAGCCGAATAATTTAGAAATATTTAAATGGCCGTTACGAACCGCTACTGTCCCATTAACTGATTAATAAATGAAATTTAGAATGCCTTAATCAAATTATTAAAATTTCTATTTGAATAAATGTAATAAATGGCGGCATTTATTAGAAGGAATAATTTCCTGTTTCGCAAATACAACAAAGCGCCCAAAAAACAAATAAGTTTTATCTCGGCGTTGAATTGGAATAAAGGGAAGAGTGAATTATTAACAGAAAAGTGGAAACAAACATATTGGAGTGACGGCTGTAATCAAATTTGGAGTGAAAATCTCGGCAGAAGATTAAAAGAGAAAAGGGTTGTTAATTAGTACCTACTTACTTCCACTTCAAAAATTAACTTTTGAGAGATTGTAAAACAATAAGAAGTTCTGTTAAGTAGATATATTATTTCTTTTACGTTTCAAAAACTTATTACAGTTTTACAGAAATATGACGAAATAGATTTGAAGGATTTTGTAATACAAAATAATTGTTGCTGAAAGATGGAACCAAACCTATAGTGCTTAAACGGTTCAACATACAAAACCCAGAATTTCAACTAAATATATTTGCGCATATTTTAGCCCAAAAATTATTTTTTTTTATAATTTTAAGCATGGCCGCCATCTTGATTTTTTAAATAGCAACATAGGTCATGTGATATACCATTTCAAAGGGTTTAACACCCTGATTACAAAAATGTATCACACATGGGGTCTAAACACAACAGAAAGGATATTATTAATAGGGATCGTAGGAGGCTGTGCATTTGACACAAGACGTCAAATATTATAACAATAACATTTTTTGAAGTTGCAAGAGACAGTGTTGAATAGTAAAATAATTTGTTAAATTGAATCATTTTAAAGTAATTGGTAATGAATCAATTGACTGAAAAGGAAAGAATTGAAATACTCATGATGGTTGGGAATGGAGGAAGAAAACGCACGCACAAACAGGTAGCCAATTTGTTCAATGGTGTAAATCATAATCGTAATCCCATTAGTAAATCAACTGTTACCAAAACTTTACAAAGGTACAGGCATACAGGAAGTGTCAAAAATCGTATAATACCAGGTCGACCAATAACTGCGACAAATGAAGAAAATTCTTTAGCAGTACTCATGAATGTAATTGAGCAACCTAAGACTTCTGTACAGCAACTTGCTTTAGATCACGGTATGTCATGATTTTCAATTCAAAAAATACTAAAAACTCATAAGTACCTCTTTACAAAATAATATTATTACGTCTTCAATTTTGTGAAGAAATGACGGAAGCTATTGATGTAAATAACAATTTTTTAAATTACATTTTATTTTTCAATGAATCTGCTTTCGCTTTAAATGGTTCTGTCAATCTACATAATTGTAGATATTATTCCGATGAAAATCCGCATTGGATGGAGGCTTTACATACCCAGTATCCTCAAAAAGTCAACGTATGGTGTGGAATAATAGGGGAGCATATCATTGGACCTTTTTTCATTAAAGGCAATCTCAATTCTGATAAATACCTCCAGTTGCTACAGAATAACAGTATTCCTATGTTATTACAGCTCTTTCCAAGTGTCAATAATCCAAATGTTATTGCAGAAAATGTTTGGTTTCACCAGGATGGTGCAACACCGCATTATGCAGTTATAGTTTGAAACTACTTCAACCAAATTTTCCCAGGAAACTGGATAGGGAGAAGAGGAAGTATTGAATGGCCTGCTAGAAGCCCAGAGTTAACACCGTTAGATTTTTTCCTTTGGGGATATTTAAAAATAAGCTCGCAAAGAAGTGAACGGGCAACAATTTGAACAATTTATTCGTTAAAAAGTTAGGTAATGTTTATTTTAATTATCAATTTATTTTGTTTATAAATAATCGTTTTCATAAAAAAGTAAAATACATGTAATAGGGTTAACATTAAATTATATTGCTTCAATAAAATGGCTTAAGTTTACAAAAACGTTTATAATATCCTTTCTGTTGTGTTTAGACCCCATGTGTGATACATTTTTGTAATCAGGGTGTTAAACCCTTTGAAATGGTATATCACTTGACCTATGTTGCAATTTAAAAAAATCATGCTTAAAATTTTGTAATTATAAAAAAAATAATTTTTGGTCTAAAATATGCGCAAATATATTTGGTTGAAATTCTAAAATTTTGGGTTTTGTATGTTGAACCGTTTAAGCACTATAGGTTTGGTTCCATCTTTAACAGCTACTCTGTATAATATAAACTAATTGAGTTACTAATTTGCTTAAATGTTATTTTGGTCAGTGATGGATGATAATATAAAATCAAGTTTTCTACAGTCAGAACAAAAAAACAATCAATTATACAGTGTGTCCACGGATGGGGTATTCTATGGGTGAAAAAATTGAAAACTTTAATTTTAGCGAAAAAAGTCATTATTGATAAAAAGTTTTGCTTGTTCTGAAATCTAAAATACAATCATCAGATATCAATTTTTTCCAGTAGTATACGAGGTTTGTCAAAAAATATGAATTTTACTCAAGAGTAAAGTACCTTTAAATTTGACAACATCGAAAAATGATATTTAAAAAGTTGACCTCAACTAAATATTAAGTTCAAATATGCAATTACATCCATTTCCTGCGTAAAAACTTGCGAAGAAGTCGAAAACAAACAGCATTTGTTCATCTGGTCAGACTCATGTGGTGGTCAAAATAAAAATATCAACATGATTTCTATGTACCACTTTATAATATTCAAAGGTATCTTCAAAAGTATAGACCACAAGTTTCCTGAAGTGGGCCATTCATACCTAGACTCAGAGAGAAATTTTGGTAGAATAGAAAAAGTTTTAAGGCGTCACGAGACACCACTGCAATATCGCGTTCTTATAAAAAGTGCTTGCAAGCAAAATGCACAAGTAAATGACATGCATCATTGCTTCAAATATGTAGAAGCCTTATTAAGTGAACTAGGATTGATGCATATTTCCCTTTTCACTTGCTTTAATAGTTAGTAAGTATGAGAAAGTGATACTTTAATACTTTTTTATTTCTTTTGTGTTTATATTGTAATTGATTTTTAATGTTTGAACAATATAAAGAGTACGTTGACCGGTAAACATAAAAAAATCCTTTATGATTCACATTTTACATTTTTTTGTTTGAGAGTCACTCAGTACGACAAACAGTCAATTAATCCGGAGCAAATATCGATAGAACTAGAACAATTCTAGTTAGAATAATCTTTTCTTAATCATATTTTTGAAACATTTTATTAATCTTTTTTTAAATTATTATTAACTTTTTATTTTCTTGCAATCAATAAAAGAAGGTTTGAGTTTTTTTGTTAGAATTTATTTTTTTTTATTCTTCATCATCACCAAAATAAAAGTATCTGGATTACGCCTTCAACCTCTCATTCATTAATTTAATAACTCAAAACTTTTTATTTGGTCTGTGAACGAACCCTTAGTTTATTTGATCTTACAAAATAGCTCTGACTAACGTAACGTCCACACTAAAAAATAACTTACGTAACGAAAAAAAGTAAATTTTTTATTGTTTTTTGGAGATTTTGTACTAAATGTCTTAAAAAATCTGAAGATCGTATACCACATCCTAACCAAGTCCTCTGGCAAGTAAGATTCTATCATGTACAAGGGATACAAAATTGTAACGTTTTTATTAGACTTATTGTCAGTAGATAGAACGGTTCTGTAACTAACGACAATGACGTTTAGATTGTGACAATTGTACAAGAAATCAACACGTTAAATTTTATTCTAAACGTCATCGCCTTTAGTTACTGAATCTTTAAAGTTAAAGGACGTTCTATCTACTGACAGATAACTTTTAATATTTATCATTATTCAGAACTGACAGAAACTAACAGACAAAAGGCGACATTGCCAGATGTACAAATATTAGAGGCTTTTTACTTTCCGAACAACAGAGTTGTATAGAAGGAAAGTATTGCGATCATGATATTTTGACCATACCCAGATTTTAAGGGATCTTTACGTTTTGAGGTCACCTGAATCCATTTATACCATTTTTAGCATGATGTCTGTCTGTGTGTGTGTCTGTGTGTGTGTCTGTGTGTCTGTGTGTGTGTGTGTGAACACGATAGCGTCTAAACGGCTTAACCGATTTAGATGAAATTTTATATACATATTTAGGGTAACAAGGAGACGACCTGTATAGATTTTGGAGTTAATCGGACAACCGGAAGTGACAGTTGCTATAAGTGATGACGTCATTACCTAACAAGATGACAATAAAGTTTTACACATATATTTTTTATACGTTATAGTTTAATTTCGACTGATTAAAATTTTCAAAAACTTTTGCCATTGTTGCCAGATTTATCAAAAAGTAATTTTTTTTCATATTTTTCTTAAAAAACCAAAATAATGCATTTTTATGAAAAATTACAGGATATGAAAGTTGTAGAACATAAAATTTTCTACACATTTTGTTTTTACCGTTTTTTTGATTTCCTCATAGTTTCGTCGGTAGAGGGCGTGAAAAATAATGTATATAGACATTTGCGACTTTTTTTAGATTTTGAGACAAAATTATGGATTTTTATGAAAATTTACAAAAAATCAAAATTGTAGAATATAAAATTTTCTACAAATTTTGTCTTTAATTTTTTTTCGAGTTCCGCATAGTTTCGCCGCTAGTTTTTATTTTAATTTTTAAGCAATTTTTATCCTTATTAAATTATTATTTTTTACTTAAATTTTAATATTAAAAATTTTAAAAAAATATCTTTAAATTTGTAATAATTAATTTTATTATTATAATTTTTTTCAAAATTTTATTACAAAAATTGTGATTTTTTTTAAAAATTGGCTAAGAAACATTTAAAATTATATTATGATTTTAAACTAAATTGAATAACTTCTACAATATTAAAGTTATTGAACTGGGATTTTCACTAATCTAAAGATAAAATAAAACTCTAAATTTAAAATGTATTTTAGTTTCTTAAAATTTAGAATTGTAATTATTATACACAAAATTAAGAAATTTTTTAAAATTTTTTGTAATTTCGTTTTATCAATAAGTATAAAATAAATGAAAAAATTAAATAGCATATCCGAAAAGGATCCAAAAGTACTATGTGTGTAAATTATTTCATAATTTTAACATAGTATTTGTAAAAGTTATAGAAAAAAATGAAAAAAGTTAAAACAATTCAATGGGTTTACCCATGAATTTTTAACAAAAAAATTTTTTTTTTTAGTTTTTCAAACTTTCTTTATTAATACATTTTGATCCAAAAAACCTAAAAAAAAGGTTTGTTTCCAATTTTGAATAAAATTGAATGAGATATTAATTATTTAATGATTTTAAAATTATTCAAAAATAGGTTTGATTTGTTTTAAGGTTAAAATTAATATTAAAAATTTTAAAAAATTACCCTTAAATTTGTAGTAACACACTCTATAATTGTGATTTTTTTCAAAATTTTATTCAAAAAATTGTAGAATTCCTCATTTTTTTTTGAAATTTAATATAAGTTTTAAAGAAATTGAATAACTTTAAAAATATTAAAGATATTAAAATGGGATTTATACCATTCGATAGTTAATATAAAACTCTAAATTTAAAAAATAATTTAGTCTCTTCGAATTTAACATTGTAATTATTATAACCAAAATAAAACAAAAATTAAATTTTGTTGTCCTTTTGTTTTATCGAAAATGGTAAAACAAATGCAAAAAGTAACTAGTACACCCGAAAGGGATCAAAAAGTGCAATATGTGTGAAATATTTCATAATTTTAAAATAATACTTGTAGAAATTATACAAAATTATAAAAAGTTAAAAAAAATTTTTAGAAAAAATTAATTTTTTTTTTAATTTTTGTAAACTTATTTTATTAATGTATTTTGATGCAGAAAAACTAAAATAATCGATTAAACAATTACTTTACTAGGAGTGTTCGGAAAGTTGGGTGGGATTACCCCCTCATTTTTTTCTTTGTGCAGGCTACAAGAGGGGTCTTAGTTTGGTTGATGTTTAGTCCCATTAATGACACCATTATTTTACCTGGTTAAGTCCTGTTTGAATTATGTTACCAAAAGATTGTTTGCAAACTTGCTTCTGGCCATTATGAGTATGTCATTACTATATCCTTGGCAAGGTATACCAAGATAAGTCAAAATGTGGACGAGTTTGTCTCCTATGAGGCTCCACTCCACCTTGTGGATATCCTTTGGTCATGCAGATGTAGATATTCTCTTGCTCTATCTTTGTCTATGACATCTCTTTGGAAGTCGTGCTGTTTACCTCGCTGTCGTCGATTGCTCTCCTGACACCTTCATGTGGAGTGTTGTGAAAAGCCCCTTGTATGTCTAGAAAGACTCCTCCTACAGTTTTCTTAAGAGTTAGTACTTCCTGGATATAATCAGTCAGTTGCATTAGTGCGGTGTCCGTGGATCTAGCTGCTCGATATGCACATTGGCTGGGATGCAGCGCCCGCTCCAGTATCTCGGTTCTGATATAATTAGGACTTTCTCTGATACGTGTCCAAATGAAGGTAAGACAGATTTAACATTTTATAAATTAAATAAAAATCATTGTTCCTGTATCCGGAAAAGTAGTTTTTTATGTACTTTAATCTACTTAATATTACTCTCCTACCAGTCTTGTCAATTTGATACCATGTTTTATATCAACAAAAAATCAAGAAACAAATATGTTTTTTAAAGTTATTAAGAAAACAAAAGCTATTTACAAAATTCTAACATCGGATTCGGATTTAGCGACACAAAAACCATAGTAATTTTGAGGAGACAGAATATTATATCCCTACGGCAAAGGAGTGGACTAAGCGGACCAAAAAAGACCATTTCTATATACTTTCGCTGCTGAATTTGAATTTGGGCTCAAGATCTCAAAAACAAACTTTCGTTTTACATATTTTAAAAAGCAAAAATAGCCGAAAAAAACAATATATTTCGAAAAATCTCTTTCCGACCACGGATTCAGATTCCGCAATTTAAAATCTATAAGATTTGACTATTTTGGTCCGTTGGACATCCTAGTTTTTTGTTACATATCTTTATTGGCCAATGCGATAGCTGTAAGAATATACAAGAAAAAGTGCGAAAGAGACGATTTGGCCTCTGCGGTGTTTAGAGGTCTTTTCCAGACCTTTATACTTAAGGCAAAACTTGAAAAATTAACTTCAACAATTTATGGGTTTTACGTTAACAGTTAGCCAAAATGTTATGGACTTTATTCAAGTCTAATTAAAAACTAGCTAATTTTGTCACAATTAATCTAATTTTCCCATTAACAGTCAGTTAAGAATGTGATAATTTTATTATAATGTTAAAAATTTATTTTGTGAATCAAGCTCATAAAGTTACAATAAAGTATTTAATAAATAAAAAAATAGGTAATGGCCAACATACTGTCTCGATATTTATATGCATTATTTATTTATTTGTTTTTTAAACGGTTTTATAAATAATCTTTTATCTTCTATTTGGTGTTGTATTGTAATTTACATGTTAAATTATTCATTCTTTAATTATAAAGTGGTTTGTCATTTATTTAAAATAATGAAGGTATACCAGTTATAAAAATATCTTTTAATATTAATAATTTTGTTGAATCAGCAAAACGCCGCATTTGCAAATTACTTGAGTAGTATCTTTTCACGCGGAAATATTAGCATAAACTTGTATTTTATATCTATGTGGTTGTTGGATATAAACGAATAATTAAGCCCTGCCAAAAGATAAAAGGTCAGATAAGTCTGGCAGGATCAGCGTTTACGAGGTTTTAATGTTTACTTTAGATATATTAAAAGCTGAGTAGCTATAAGCTCTTTGAAAATTTGATCATATACAGAGTGTTTCGCTAAAGATGAATGAAATAAAAATTATCTATTCACTACGAAAACTCTAATCATAATTTTTTAAAATTTAACATTTTAGAGTAGATTTAGTTAACCCTTTTAAATTTGATTAGCGATACTCCAATGTAACTAAAAGTAATTTGTATTTACAGTTAGAATTCATAAAGTTAAATTTAATATTTGACCGTAATTAATCTCCCAAATATGCCAATTAACATCAAAGATAACGAAAACGCAACCGCTGATAGCGAAAGTCAAGAATCAACAAACCAATCTAAAGCAATTAGTACCCGAAATCATTTATTCAGATTATGGTTTAACTTAATTTTCGAGATGTGGCGAAGTTTTATACGGAAAATTATTCATAATTTAGTCAATATTAAGGCAGTGGCGGATCTTTAAAAGAGACAGAATAAAAAAATATCATGAATAAAATTTTATATAATCATAACTTTTAGTGAAAACAATAAAAATGTTGAATTATTTTTTAGTAACGGTCAAAATTATTAGTTAAAATCCTAAAAAATGTAAACTATAGATAAATAATTGCATTCTCTGCATTTCGCGTATCCCGCTGAATATCTGAATTACGAGTGAATATTGATAATTGACTATAATTCGTATTTGCAGCTAATCAACCAATTGTTCATTATCACCCTGGGTTTTGAATTGATTACTGATTTATTTCTGGTTATGGTAGCTATTAAACTCAGCAAATAAGCTAGAAGATTCCATCATTTAATTGGAAAATTTATTAGATGCAACCAATAATTATAGAGATTGTACAAAATTGATTTTTAATTGTGAATAATGAGTTTTTAAAAGTTATTTTATAGAGTAGTCTTATAAATAATGCAAAAGCAATAATGTATTTTTTAAGAATCAATGTCTACGATCAAAAAACATAATTGGCAGTTAGTAAATTTCGCAGAAGCACACGATATTACTTATTAGTCTTTTGATTTTGTAAGAAACAATTTTCTTCGTTGAAATCGCGTCACCAAAGCATTAATGGTTTGTCCGTAAAATAAATCAAAACGTCTACAACTATTCTGTGAAGTTCTAAAAGAATAAAAATCAAGCAAAAATCATCGGTTTTTTCAAAAGTCATGTTGCCAAAGGTTTAGGATAATATCACAAGTGAAGAAACAACATTAAACATTAAAATCCAGACAATAAATATCGATACAAGACGAACTTACAACAAACTAAATGAAGTCTGTTATTATAGAATCGAATAGTCAGATATATAGAACTAATGAAGAAGAAACTAGATTTAATAGTGTTAGAAATGAATGAGATAGGGAAAGGAAATACGATGCTAACACAGAAGATTGTTAAATAAAGGACATAAAGAAGAGAAGAGAGTTTGGTAAGAAGAATAAACAAAAATATAATAATATCCAATGGTGAAAATAAATACGGAGAATAAACATAATAAAAAGAACTACAAAAAATATGACTTGATATAAAGGAAAACAAACAAGAATCGAAACTAAAAAGCAAAAGACCAAAGGTTAAACTCTAAAAAACGCAGTAATGTTCAAACAGACTGACATTTGTACGAAAAGGACCATTTCAAAGATGATCAAGTGGAAAGAAGAATTATGAATGGAA
Source organism: Neocrepidodera transversa (assembly GCA_963243735.1). Taxonomy (NCBI): domain Eukaryota; kingdom Metazoa; phylum Arthropoda; class Insecta; order Coleoptera; family Chrysomelidae; genus Neocrepidodera; species Neocrepidodera transversa. Next base: position 12,680,302 of record OY725348.1, read on the forward strand.
CTACAGGCCTTTATGAACTAATATTTTACGATGAACCTGAAGGTTATACCAAGGAAGATTTGGAAAATTACAAGTCAACTTTAACTATGACAGGCATCTAAAAAAAAGTTAGGCGAACATGAATGTAAGGAAATTAATAGCAAAAAAGACAAATAAAATATTTCCAGAACGTAATAAGTTCGAAAAATAAAATTATAAGAACTAACTAAAAAGTAGGTGAAACGTGCAACACCTCAATTTTAAAAAAAAATTTAAAAAAAAATTGTCCAATTATGTGCTTTTTGTGTACCGAAAAATCGAATTTTGTGCTCGAGCGCAACAATGTTTTTAAAAAATCAAAATTAGAAAGTGTAGCACGATATCGATCCCGACCTCGCACGGACATAGAATCGCAAAAAATCACATAATTATGACGCTATTATCTCAGGATTTTTTGCGATTCTATATCCGTGCCGGGTCCAGATCAATATCGTGCTACACCTCGTAATTTTAATTGAAAAAAAAAACAATGTTGCGGTCGAGCAAAAAATTTGATTTTTTGGTACACAAAAAGCACATAATTATGAAGCTATTATCTCAGGTTTTTTGCGATCCTCTGTTCGTGCGGGGTCGGAATCGATATCGTCCTACACCCCGCAATTTTTATTTTTTTTTAAATATTTACGCGGCGAGCAAAAAATTTGATTTTTCGGTACACAAAAAGCGTATAAAAAGCACGTAATTATGACGCTATTATCTCAGGTTTTTTTTCGATTTTCTGTCCGTGCGGGGTCGGTAAGAATAAAATTTCTGATGGAAAATAACCAAGAAAACTAATATAGACAAAATTCAGTTTAGCAGTTATAATCTCGATGTGAATGGAATAAAAACAACATGGACTCGCAAATAAAAAGTTAGTGTATTCTAGAATACCTATTAAGAGTCTAAACAAAATATATTGTAACATGAAAATTGACCTTTTCTTTCTCTGTGCATCGATATAATTTTTGTCTACGATTTTTACATCAAACAGGACATCCTGTAGCATAAAGTTTTATGTTTTTACATCTGTCTCATAATTTAAGTAAAAAAGCCATTTATAAATATTTCTTTATTTTGTAAGGATTTTGTAACATGATAAAGGAATCTCCGTAATAAAAAAGGTTCTTTTAATTTCAAGGTATATCATAACTCATAACGATTTTTAAATAGTCATTTGCTTCGTTTACGCTAGACATGCTCTGAATGGTCTTTATAGTACTTGACTTTAGGCAACCCACATTACACCTTTTCGGCTGTCTAAATATTTAGCTATTTAGATATTATCAATTTCTTTTAAGACGAGATTAGTCTTTTCTGTTCTGACCGCCGAGAGAGAGTATGGTTTTCGTATCACCTTGTGATAGCGAAATTTTATATTTTTACACATGTTAGTATATACTGTCCTATCAAGGGCTTCTTTATAAATAAGGGTAAGCTATTTTGTTTTTTCTAAATGTAAATTCTCATAAGGTTGTCTTTTCTTTATAGATTTGACATGCCCTTTCAGGCACACTTATTTCTTGAGCATCTTTCCAGCCATGCCTTATAGGCATACCTTCTATGGTATTTTTTCGTTAGTGAAGAATATTTCTACTTGATCTTCAAGATTCTTCAGTTGATGAAGAATATTTCTACTCGACCTTCGAGGCTTCAGTTGATGAAGGATATTTCTACTCGAACTGCGAGATTTTCGTTTTTTCTTGCTGTGCGATGCAGGTGGTTACACAACCCTTTTTGTAAGTGGGAGGTAGAAGTACTGCTGTGGTGTATTTTGGCTTTGCACCGCCCGAGGGTATTTTCTCCCGTTTGCTTCCTTGACCTCCGCTGAAAAAAGGAATACACCATCGAATTGGAACGCCTGGCGATTTTGTGTAAGATAACCAGATTCCAATTCACAGGTATCTAATTCAGCGCAAGAAATTTAGTACAAGGTAGATGTAAAATCCTACATATTTTTTCTTTTTTTCGGCCTATATTTCAAAATTTGACAGTAGTATATGAACTACTTTTTTGAGTTATGTATAATTTTTAACCAACTTTTGACACCTTTTTTGTTTAAGTTCGTGAGACGGGTTTTAGTTTTTAAATAACATCTTGATGTACAATATTACTTTGTATATTTTTTTACTGCGATTAAAAATCACTTGACCAGTAACATTGTGATTTTGTGACAACAAGAAGAATCGTTATGTGGCATCATTTATTTTCCTGATATTTTTTTTATACTAAAATAAGTGTGAATTATTTTTAAAATAAAAAAAAGACACCAACCAGGAATAAATTGATTTTTGAAATTTGGTTTGTTTGATTTTTTTTACTTTCAGGATAAATCAATCTAGTTAATTTTGCTAATAGTAATTTTTCTTTAATTAATTGAACAACTTCATAAGATACAGATCTTGTGATTAAACTAGATTTTGCTTTTAAAATTAAGTGGCGCCTGACAACCCTTTAAAAAAAATAACTGTAAATTCACTCCTTACCAACGACCTAATGCTTACCAGACGAAGAGCTGTCGCGAATGCTGATTTGTAAAGGGTATATTTTTTGATTACCCCTGAGAATATCACATAAATAAATAAAATCAAACTTATCGAACCGCATTATTTTCTGTGTATTAAATATAAGATCAGTTTAGCATCACAATATTAGTTGACTAAAAGTAGAACACCTTTATATATGCATACAAGGTAGACGTATAAATAGAAAATATATATACAAGGGCTATCAAAAAGGTATTTACCTTTACATTAAAAATTTACCGTTACAACAGAAAAAATAAAAGTTGTTCAAAATTCGAACAGGATCATTTCTGTATAAGATATTATATCCCGTTTTCGCTTAGTTAATTATATTACTCTTTACTTCCTCATTTTCTCCACATTTCAATAACGATCTAATCCTAATGTTTCGTTCAAATAATACTTTTGAAACTTATTTTTTTTTCTCTCTTTATACTGTCTCTCAGCTTCGAGGATACCACTTGAAGCTTGATATGGAAAACTTCCAAACGTGGACCAGATAGCTGAAACAAATTTTAAAATTTGAAATATTCTATCTCGTGATGAATTTCGAATGCTTTCGGAAATTTTGTAATGCGATTATTTTTATTTTTTGGTCTACAGCTTATTTTTGCAAGAACATTAAGTCTGATTTGTACAATTTTGGAACGAACTGTATTATTCCGTTTTAAAACTTTGTCTATTTTTTTATTTACCAGCAATGGCACGACTGTCATCGAGTATGGCTGTAACTTTCGCTTAATATACATCATATATTTTACCAATTCCCAATTCTAAAATAATATTGTATTACATACCGTATTGGGAAATGCATCATTAATGTCGAGGGTACAGGATCACGGTTTTAAACTGGCAGAAATGTCTCTTTCCACCGTTGGGCTGGAAGTAAACTTCGTTTTAACTTACTTTCCGGCCTTTAAAAAGTATCTAATTATGTTATTAGATATACGATTGTGAACAAAAACTTTTAATTGGAGGAAGAAAGATTAACAAAGATAACTGTCAGTACAGCATCGTCCTATAATTGAAAGAATCTATTAATTAGTCTAAAATTGCAAACGTGTTTATGGACGACTACATGTACTGTTGGAATATTTACAAAAATGGATTTAAATGTTTATTAAATTTATGAAAAAAGAAATAATATTGAATGATTGTTTTTTCTTAAAAGTTTGTTATGTTAGATTAATATAAGAATATCAAATGCAGTTAGTTCAATAAAGACCTTCCTAGTGAATATGTCGTTTAATTTATTCTATTAACCGATATGGTCGACTATGGGGTCTAATAGAAAGAGTACGAAACAATGAACATTACACGGTTACTTTATTTATCATGACGACGATGCAGGTGTGTATTTTCGCTTTTGCACAGAACATTTTTACAATAATCAAAGAGCTGAACTTAAGATGTTAGAGTCTACGATGAATATACTGGAGCTGGAAATGAACATAATATATTTGATTTTTGTATGTAAATGTAAATAAAGTATTTCATATTTTTTTGTACTTTAATATTTCAATTATATGGGGGAAAGTTCTAAGCTAAAGGGGGGTCTAGCTACCTTTCCCCTGTTCCAGAGTTTGATATTTGGTAGAGAAATAGGGGTGTATCGCTACAGTCAGATTTTAATAAATCATATGATTAACTACTGTTCATCTTATTTTTTTCATTTTAACTTTTAATCCTGTATGTTATTGCCTCTTAATTGGTTGATGCTGTTAATATTAATATACAAATTATTGTATAAGTTCTTTCTATCCTTATCCTTCTTTCACCCAACCCACATTTCTACTTCTATCACTATTACTTCCTTCTTGTGTCACTTGTCAAGTCATCTCCGGATACCTTGAACTTAGTTCATGCGACTTATTGGTCATTTTTGCTATTTTGCTTTTGGGAGCCATTAATGAGCTTTGAAAGTTCATGATTGGACGCTCTCCAAGTTATTTTACTACATCAAGTGTAGTTTATTGAATTATTCTTCGCTACCTAGATTGCCGTTCTCGACCACTATGGGGCCCTTATTGAAGTTCCAACTGTGCTCACTCTCCTATTTATCCTTTGAAATAGTTAGTTCCTTTGATGACTAAGCGCCCTCAGTGTTAACAACTGTTTATGGTGCTCCCGCATATAAGTTTCTTCATTTAAATTTTTTTTATAATTTTAAATTTTTAGGTACCCGCCTTTTTCGTGGACCCTCATTGCCTTTTTCCCTACCATTCTCTACCAATCTTAGTTGTGATACCCTTTCCGAGCACTATGCTTATTATTATTAATTAATCATAAATTATAATAGTATTTATGGTAAGTTACGTTCAAAGTTGTTATTTATTTCTTCTTTCTAACGATGTATTTATTCTAGGCTTTATTTTAGCTGAAAACAGTATTTTCCATTATGTAGAAAATAAATTTAATCGTCTAAGAAATAACTATCATAAAGCATCTTGTTTTGCAAACAATTTGAAAACTAATATTTCCGAAATAACGTTTTTAGTTGGCAACTTCATTAGACCGAGTCTTTATAATTCAGTTTAATGGCTAGGAATCAACCAAACCCAAGTTTTAGTAGTTCAAAGCGAATTCAGAAATCAATATTGATTTTAAACATAGTGGTACGGTTAGAGTTAGACACAAGAAGAATAAGTTTTGTGTGATCACACAATATAGATAGCGGGTGTATGTAGCACTTACTCGTAAGGTAATGCATATGCATTTAGAGATACTAAAGCTTTTAGAGCTACCATTAGTAATTATTCCGTATACGATACAGGCGTTGTGATTAATTATTTAATGATAAGTTGGTAGACAGGTAAATAAACAAGGCAAAGGTAGATATAGTGAACAGATATCAGTACAGAAGAACGAAAAGAGTAGACAGGATAATGTTTAACTTATAAAACTAATTAACAGCATTATAGAAAATAAACAAAGTTGCTTAGATGCTTATGTCTTAAATCACATTTGTTTATTTGTGAATGCGAATTGAAGTAAAAGTTGTCTTGTGTGCCAGAAGAGTTACCAAAAAAAGAAAGCTAATTCAAGAATTTCATTAGATTTTTGGACGAGAATGAGGAAATGAAAATTATTCGCTATAGTAAATATAATAATGCTAGTAAAATAAAAATTAAAAGATATAAAGTAAGAAAAATTAAGAAAAAAGTACGAATCAAGATATTATAGATATTATAGATAAAGAATAAAATATAAGGTTGATAATAATAATAAAATGGAGGAATGTTGAAAAGTAAAATAAGAAGAGAAAATAGGATCTAGCGAGAATATTTCAATTAAAGGTAATTGAATATCTAAAAGAGAAAATAAATAATGTAATAAATAATGTAATAAGAAATGTTAAATCAGGTACAACAAAACCGACCAAAACTATAAAATAAAAATATATTGAAAAGCGCGGTTTCCACTAATAAAAACGAAGGGAAATTTTCTACTATAGAATAATTTTCTAACTAGAAATTATTAAAATTATCAACAAGGTAGAAATTCCAAAATAACCAAAGAATATTTAGTGAAAATCACTTATAAAATTTGCGGTTTTCACAAAATAAAAGGGATGAAATGTTCTGCTATAGGATGATTTTTGAACTGAAAGTTCTGGTTAGAATTCCTAAATCATCCAGGAATATTTACTGAAAATCGTTTATAATTTTTCACAAAACTGACCACAACTAGAAAATTAGAATATTTAAAAAAATTCGGATTTTGTTTGCCAAAGGATAAGAAAATTTCTTATAATACAATTTTTTTTATCAAAAAATTCTAAAAAATAACCAAGAAATATTAGGAAAAAATGACAATAAGAATTGTTGAACAAGGGCAACAAAAAAGACCACAAAAATAAAATAAAAATATACTTATATGAAAGTGCGGTTTTCGACAATTACGAAAAAGGAAATAGAGAAGAAAAATCGGAATGAAAATTCTTAAAATTAGCGGACAGAAGTCCTAAAGCATCAAGGAAAGATTGGTAAAAATCTCTTATATTTTTGGCACACATGAATTAGTCATTAATGGGCTACTTTTAGACTAAAAGGAATGAAAACATCACTTCCACTGAAGGTAACATCAACTATTTTTCTTGAATGGTATGACTATATTTTTTTGATGGAATAAAATGTTACCTTACAAATTCAAATACTATTTTTATTTTAACATTCATATTGGTTTAACTTCTACCTAAGAAGTTTGGTCCTTCGAAATACCGGATTTATGTTAACTCGTTTGCCGCTTAGTATTCTTCTAACAGTTATGAATACTAATATTCATAATTCGTTCGCTCATATCCTAAGACTAACTAATAATCTTTTTTAACAAGTAATGTTGATTGGGTAGTTAATTATACTCATTTCACAAGGATTCTTGTACATTTCCTCAATAATTTTAGTTTTTGAATAAGCTGCGTAAGTCTACCACCAACTTTCTGTATATTGCGGTTTTGATATTTTTGTCTCGGTAAATTCGTATCATTTTGAATTCGTCATATGTTACGTATCTAAGTATTTATCATTTTGTTATTACTGCTTATGTAAAAAATCCAATAGGCCTATTCGAGTTTTAATAAATAAATAAATATAGAAAATCAAGAATACCAGGGATATACAATATCCAGTACACTTACATATTTCGTTAGATTTTTCAAGAAATTTGGTCATCTTGATTTTTTTTTATAATCACTTGTTTAAGTACCCTAATTTTAAAATTGCGGTAGGGTAGCTAAAGTTGAAATGACACTTCCTTAATTATTTAATTTCCTTCTTTAGTTCGTATCTCTAAGTATTCAGCTTTTTATTCTCATTTACTGCCTATTATCTCCATTTATAGCTGAAGGATTATATTGTTGAAGTATTTTAATCTTTCTTATTATTTGTCAAAGCGATTAAATCCTAGTTTCTGTTGCTGTGAGATTTTCCAAACTTTCTTAAAAACAGTGGTTCTGTATTAATTTTTTTTAATTCTTTAAGAGTGTCTTATAAGTAGAAGCGGTAAATTACACTGATTATTCTATTTTTAGAATTTCGCCTGCAGTTTCTAAGTCAATTTAAGTTGGTAATGCATTCTAGTCAGTTCTAGTATAAGAAATATGGTTTTTTTATTTGGGAATTGACTGGTATTATGGCTTAAGAATGATAATATAATAAATCGAAACAACATTTTGCCTTACTTTTCTTTGTGTCAATGCTTTTGGTGTGCAAATTATCTCTTTTAGCCAGTTACCTATATACTTAACCTACGCCTCTAGGGCGTTTAGAACAACGCCAACTGCATCTATGGAATTTCTATTGGGGCTTACTCCGCTATACCTTAGTGAAAAAATATGCACTGGCAGCAACCTACAGACAGCGTCTAAACGGAATTGGATGGGATCTATCAACGGAAGGATACAATTCCAGGATAACAGAAAAGCTAAGAGAAAATCAGTTGCTAACTATACCATCGGATAGAATGTGAATTTTTTGAAATATTTTGAAGTAAACATACCTGAGAGGGATGGAAAAAGTGATGTCAGGACTCACCAGTCTTCGTACGAACACCCGGTACGTATGTTTTTTCTTGATTCGAATTTGATTATCAGTGTTGTAGTTTCATTGAATATTGTTATAAATTGCCATTATACGTTATTAATTTGTTAGATGTACCTATTTGAAAGCAATTCTAAAAAAAATGTTTGGAAAAATAGTAACTAAGGAAAGTACTACAATAGTAGAACATGAAATGCCTGGCCAGGCGCATAATGTACGCAAAAGAAAAACTGAGCAACCCCGCCACTGATATTACACTTCTGCCTACTTATTTCATATAAATGTGTGGTGTAAAGCTCAAAAACGCTGAAAAGGACCATACGGACATAAATAGCGGTGAAGTATTATGTTTCCCACAGCACATTGTTTTAAAAAGTTGTTCAAAATTCAAATTGATTTTCTGGTTTTTATGATTATCTGCTGTTTTTGTCTATGATGTATTTTTTCCAGGTATTGTTATGATGCACATTTTAAAAACATTTCCAAAAAAAAATTTTATTTCCAATTTTTACAAGCTCTTAATAATATTTATAAAAAGTGATACTGAGGAAAAAATTCGATCAATTTATTTTTTTGCTGCATTAATTTTGCAGTCAATTAGACACACAAACTGTAGGTAAGTAACACTTGTTTGCAAAATATATTAAATTATTCTTTATACGTAGGTACATTTTATATGCCGTGAAGGGTCTGCCGCAATTTTTTTTTATATATTATTAAAATATGTCTCAATATAAAAAGTATATTCTTCAGAACCATTATGAAATTTTGTTTATTCTTAATGTTAGTAACAAATTTTTTGTACGAATAAATATTTTTTTTTCTCCGATTGACATTAAACGTCAGTTTTGGTGACATTTATCGATCATAGAAGTAACACTTCTACTGCCTAGGCAGTAAAAATGATTTTTAATGCCTAGGCATTAAAAAAAGAATTTTATGTCTCTAAACACAGATTAATCTCTTCTCCAAACAACTTAATCTTAAGATAAACGGATAAAAATGGCGATTTTCAACTAAACAATTCAGAAAAGGTACATAACAACCAGACTTTAATAAAGAAAATTGAAGCAAATTGAATGTAACAGTGGTGTCTTATTTTTCGGTAGATATTATTTTATATACAATTTAAGGTCTAATCGACAATAATAATTAGAAAATACGATTTAATTATTACCTATAACATACGATTAGAAAAAATATTAAAAATTGTGAGTTATAAAAAAGTTTTCATTTTAATTTGATTTTTTTAATCACACTGTACAAACAATCGGAGAAAAACTTATATGTTTCACACGGCACAGAATCAGATTTACTGTCTTGGCTAGTTTCATTGCCTCGGCAATGAAATGCTAGCCGCAGCAGTAAATCTGTTACTTCTCTGCCTAGTTAAACAAATAACTATTTTCTGTTAAATTTATTTAATTTAATTGATTTATCGTTAACTTATTTTCTGTCTTCTTTGCAATTAAAAAATACCACAAAGATCATGTGTATTTATCAGGCGTTAAATGTCCATCGACCCATCCAGTTTTCAGTTTCTTGCACCCACCGCGTTTTGTTGCTACTGGGAACGAATCGGCAAAAAACAATGGGGTAACATTGAAAAATACTCTCTATAAAACAAAATTATATAATCTAAAATTCAATTAGTAAGAAAAATCAATCAGTCTGATACACAGACGGGTCCATAACAGACGACAGCACAGGTGCTGGATTCTATCATATGAACTCAGGGAGAACATGCATTCTAAACTTGGGATCTATGGCAACGGTCTTTCATACTTGTATCAATGTGATGCTGCACGAGGATCTTACAAATACTCACAGACAGTCAAAAATTCATTAAAGCAATGAAAAGGGTGGAAATATAGTCCAAACTAGTATTAGACTATCATAAAAATCTAAATGCCCCGGCAAAACATAACAAAATAACTCTTGAATAGGTGCTTGGATATGAGGCTATTGAAGGAAACGATGAGGTAGACTACCTGGCTGGTAAAGGAGCCAAAAAACCTTTAATTGGACTGCAACCTATATGTGGTGTTTCCTACCAACGTGTAAAGGGTTTGCTGGAGAAACAATTAAAGAACAAACACAGGTAATACTGGATGGTCCATCCGGAACTAAGACAGTCCAAAGCACTCATAGAAGATAATCTGCTGTTATGCCTAAATAGACGGGAGCTTAAAACTGTACTAGATGTTCCTGTACGACATTGCGGACTCCACTACCTCTACGAGGTAGTGGAAGATTCCATATGTAGGAGATGTAAAGAAAAGGAGGAAACTCCTTTCGATATATTATAGTACTGCCGGGACCTGAAGAAGGAAAGGGAATGGCACTTTGGGTTACAGTCATGGACCCAGACCGAAATGAAATAAACGGTTCCGAATCGGTTTAGGCGCTATTAAAACTCAAAATTTTAGGTTCGGTTCAGTTTCGTTTTTTTTTTTAAATATTTCGGTTCGGTTCCGACCAAGTTTCGGTCCAAACAGTTTTTTTCAGTTCAAATTTTTCATACCATTACTTTACAAAGTCTGAAAAAACTAGGATAGGAAGATAATTTTATTTAGAAACCATTATAACATAATTTTCTTTTTCTACGGCTATAATACAAAACTGCTCTTTCTTAACTGTTCTTGATAGATCAATGAGGTACATTGTATGTCTCCAATTTCATTTCCGGATCTGATAACACAATAATTCATTGTGTAATTATTTCAATAAATCAGGTCTTTCATGGAATGTCAATTTCAAGTAATGACAGTTCTATTTTCGTATATTTATATAGCTGTGCCGCAAATCAGGCATATTTAAGTTTAATTCCAGAATTATCTAAGGAAAAATATGAAAAGTCCTACAAATCATTTTTCAAAACTTCTCATTTATACTAAGTGTAATTGATATTTTAATTGTACCTGAATATAAATTTCGAATGACGTTAAATTTGAAATTCATGTTATTTGTTAAATCATTTCGCTATTATCTATTACAGCCGTAGAAAAAATATAGTGTTTAACTCGCATGGAATGCTAATTTCCCACTCGTATGATTTGCAGCATTCGCCTGCGGCTCATGCTGCAAACTTCATACTCGTGGGAAATAACTATCATTCCTTGCTCGTTAAACAATATAGTATTTTCCATGTTCGTTATTTATAATTTTAAAAATAATGTAAACATTGGATTTAGCAATTATTTACTATAGTAAAAATATTTTATTATAGATTTTTGATTTTCTTGTTACCAATAAAAATGTACTGAAAAATAATTCATGACACTACGGTCCTTTCTTTTTTATCACACCTGATTACAAATCTTCTGTTTGTTTATTTCCATCTTCATTGTTTTTTCACGTGTTTGCTTGATTGCTAAATTAAAAAAAATCAGATGTGTCGCCCCAAAACTTTCCCGACGAGTATCCATGAATACTTTTTCAGATATTTAATGTTAAAGTTTCAAATTTTGACATTTTTTTATTTTTGACAGGTGACAGTTTAAATAATTTTGACTGTTCTAAATAGAGTTTTTCAAGGGCTTTCAAATGACATATTGCAAGTCAAATTCTGTGACATATTGCATATGTCATTTATTGATAGTGACACTTTCGTTTAACAGATGTCGTACAAAAACTATCGGGTTCTTTCGACGGGTAACCCATATCCATATACCAAATTTCAGCTCAATTGGATTAAACGTGTGGCCTCTATCGTGAAAGAATACATACAAACAGACAGACAGACAGACTTCCGTTTGTAAATACTCTTAATCATCTCAGGTGACCTCAAAATGGATATTTCCATCTTTATCTCGAAATTTTTTTTTAACTCGTTTACAATACTTTCCCTTCTCGGAGATGGGTCGGGAAAGTATAAAAGAGAAATTCAAAATAATTATTTTACCAAAAACGTACAGCCTTTTATCTTCCTTCTTTCCAAAAATTCGACTGGTTCTAACAAATAGTTGTTCTTCTAACATCTTATCTTTGATAATCACACGTGTAAAAATTTAAGACAAAAAAAAAAGCCTTTCAACGCTAATTGGTGTTCATGCCTAACAAAACTTGTGCAAGTATGTATAATTCCAGTGTTCAAAATATTATCAATTTTCTTTGACATTATTATTGAATTACTGGATGATGCTCCACTGTTTTATAGTCCCCGATTGATTTTTTGTTCAGATTCTTTTCTTCTTAAAAATAGTTCCTTATCATCACTGAACCTAGTGAAGCATCAGACCCGTTTTCAATGTTCAGTGTCCTCAGAAATGTTAGTTTCTTTTCAAGTTAAAAATCTGGCCCATAGCGATTTAAATGGCTTTTTTACCCTCTCCACTTCGTTTAAGCTTAAAATTACCTTGTCACGTGGGTCCAAAAAAATTCCTGCAGGGACTACATCATTATCTAGTAACATATTTTCCATAAGAAGCACGTTATTTATCAAAGCTAAACAGCAACAAAAATATTATGAAAAACGAAACCGAAAAAGACCGATAAAACAGTTTCAAAGAATAGGGTTTCCGATTCGGTTCTCTAATTTTAATTCAGGATAAAATAACGGTTCAGTTACGGTTCCGATCGAATAAAAAATATGGGTTCTATTTCGGTTTTCTGTTTTGTACGGTACGGGTACCAGGTTACAGTATCCTGAACCCGAAGAGATAGTGAAAGCTAATATCAGAACTATTCTTGACTTGGTCAAGAGGACTGGTGTGATGTGAAAACTGGGGGGGGGGCATAATATGATTGGAGCCACAATGCAGATGGGAACTTCCACGCCCGATTTAGCTTGAATAGAATATGCAAGTTCACCAGTAGATATCTGCTGTATATGACCTGTATTAGATATTTCGCATTAAAACCTGCACCTGTAAAGAAGTATGTGTAAAAGTATTTTTGTATTTGAATGGACAATAACTGGCGTACATTCTAACTTACCCTTGATCGTCTTTTAGTTGCTTGCACGTAGTTTCTACTAAATTGTATTCATAGTGTTTGAAGCTTTCTCGTTTTACTACTATTGGATCATTTTATTAACATTATTACTGTCATATTACATTTTATAAATTATTCTAATTTGCAGTCTCCACAACAAATTAAGTAGAGTATATGCAAATAAGTTAATTTACTGAAAACAATGTAAACACCACGGGTAAATGTATACCCGACTTCGGCTTTCGAGTTAACATGGTTCTGGAAAATTACATTAAATATTGATGGCACCGTATTCAATAGAACTGGAAGTGTATGTATCTATTGCAGTCTCTGATTGCATACATTTTTAAAAATTCAAAAGTGTTGATAAAACAGAAACCAAACGAAAAATTTCAATTAACAAAAAGGTTTTAATTAAGAATAAATAATAAAATTAAAATATAAAAAATTTGAACAATATTTAGATTTATATTAAATAAAATTTTTGCGAATAAAATATTTTACTTTTCGTTTATTTAAATAAATCCATTAAGGCAATAATGTAACATAATTTTACGAAATTTCATGTTTTATGGATAATAAACCCTAACAACTGTTATCGTAGGACAATTTGACTTGTAACATAACGTTAGGCGCAATACGTAGACAGCATATTAATTTTTGTTTTCCCCTATGGGAATCTCCACGGATTTGTATTAGGACTGCTGCCTTTTCTTATATATTTCAATAGTAGCCGAGTTATTTTAAGCTTTTTAACTTATATCTTGGAGTGACTTAGTTTATGTTCTTTGTCAATAAAAAATGATTCTCTGGAGTTTCTAATAGAAATTTGTCAACCTGGTCTCCTGCTAGTAGCTTCCCTTTTTTCGGATTATATCCTTCATATTTATTTTTCAGCAGGACAGTAAATTTGTAAAATTTGCTCATATCGATAATATTACTGATTTTGGGCATGGTTTTCAAAATCTAATAGTGGTTCCAAAATTTTGAAGAAGAAACAGTCTGGGATTCCCTAGTGAAAAACAAAAACAATGTATCTTTGGCGAAATATTCGACTTTTTTTCGCACCACCATTTAATAAATGTGTGGTATTGCAGTTTGTATAATTTCCTAACTTAGAGCTTCTTCTTTTTTTAATTTGAAATTTTTTGTACTTGTCAAATTGAATTATTGTAACATTTTAAATATAATTCTTCTGAAACTACTTGTATTTGAATATTATAATCCAAACAGTTTCCAATTATTTTATTTAGCGCGGAACCTACTATTGATTCTACTACCATCTTGTAAATTATCACTATCAATTTGTAAATTATTGACCTGATTACATTTCGTACTTTATCTGACCGTCCTGCTTTGTTGTTCTTTAGATTAACTATTTTGTTTCTTTCCTAGCTTACTTTATTCCCACTTTTATAGTATATTACGTCGATTACGTTTCTTCTTTGACTTTTTGCATGGTTCATAATCTAATTTATTTTCTATTCATAACCATATAAATGTAACATTCCTCTTTTTCCTTACAGTTACCTCACAGTACTCTTCACAATATTCATTTATTCTTTTATTTTATAATATCCTTGCTTAATACTATATATGTCTCTTTCAGTTTACTTTCCCGACCCACCTCCTAAAAGGGAAAGTATTGTGAACGAGCTAAAAAAACGAGATAAAAACGGAAATATCCATTTTCGGGTCCCCTGAGACCATTTCCAGATGGAAGTCTGTCTGTCTGTCTGTCTGTGTATATGTGTGTGTGTGTATTCTTCCACACGTTTAATCCTACTGAGCTGAAATTTGGTATAGTAGTTTGGGTTATCCGTCGGAAGTACGCATTAGTTTTTGTACATCTATAAAACGGAAGTACCATTATCAAAAAATGACAGATGCAATATGTCACGGAATTGGACATGCAATATGTCATTTGAGAGCCCTAGAAAAACTCTATTCAGAACAGTCAAAATTATTTCTCCACAAATCACCTGTCGAAAATAAAAAATGTCAAAATTTGAAAATTCAGCATTAAATATCTGAAGAAGTATTAGTCCGATTGAGCTGAAATTTGGTATATGGCTTTGGGTTATCTGTCGGAAGAAACTTCTAGTTTTTGTATGAAATCTGTCAAACGGAAGTATCACTGTCAAAAAATGACAGATGCAATATATCACGGAATTGGACATGCAATATGTCGTTTGAAAACTCTTGAAAAATTCTATTCAGAACAATCAAAATTATTTCTCCAACTATCACCTGTCAAAAATAAAAAAATGGCAAAAGTTGAAACTTTAACATTAAATATCTGAAAAAGTATTCGTGGATACTCGTCAGGAAAGTTTTGGGGCGACACAACCGATTTTTTATTCTACTTATTCCACCTTCCACATTTTTCTTCTCTCTTAGATGTTCCTTTTATCGCCAACACTAGGAGGTAGTACACTGGACGCTCAGTTATTTTCGTCAAGCGGACTTTTGGCGCCTTGGTGCAGATCCCTAATTTACCTTCCATTTATAGTGTAAAGGTCACTTACTCCGGGCAGCGTCCATAGAGAAAAACTACTCCAGGGATCGTTATGACATCGACAAAATCGCTAGCGGCCAGAAGGCCGGGCTTTATTTGTCCCACAGGGTATTCGTTGCTATAATTTCAAAACTCGAAATAAATAAAATTCCTTAAATAAAATAAAACTTTTATTAATAATGAATGATACCAAGTCCGAAGTGAGAGGTAACTAGGTCCTTTACTCGATGACTTATAAGACGTTATAGACACGTCTTCCAGGCTGGCGTGACGGTCATATTGACAGTCTCGGTACAATTGAACTTGGCTTCTCTCTTTCAGTTCGACCTATCTCTAAAGGTCTCTAAACCAGTACTTTAACCGAATTTGGTTTTCGGTTTGAGCTCCAAATCGAACTGGGACTACAATTGGAACTCGAAGGAAGGTTGCTCTTACCATAATTCTAATCCAGTGCCGTGTATATTTTAATAATCAAATAATCATGAAAATAATACCGGCAATAAAGTAACTTCGTTAGAGTATATTTAAATTTTGAGCCGACTATAAACATTTTTATTTTTGTCGCTAAGTTAGATTCTCTAATTTTAATATTTATTTGTAATCTTAAGAAAAATGAGAGGTTTTTTGTCTTTTGAATTCACAAAATTGTTTGAAAGTTAATGCTCAAATTGGTAATAAAATAAAAACAAGCAGTGTATACGCAGACTTCTAAACAATTCAAGTGACTCTAGATTACAAGTTTTTCTCAGTTTATTTCTGAACCGGAAGTCACATTACTACCGGTATGTTATGTTATTGGAGTTTTGATAAGCTTTCTAAAAATATAAACTTTTAAAAAATAAATAAACAGAAAGAGGGATTTGCGAAGATTTATGCACCTCGATAATGATATACAGCTGTTTCGATCTTTATGATCTTATCAGTATCATACCGTCAGAGTATACAAATCCTTGCAAATTTTTCGACTGTAACCTATGAAGGCCAAGCCAACCGAATAATAACAGAAATAACGCCATCTACAGTGGTTAGTTTTGTGCTGCATTTTAAGATTATTCGTATTAGAGGTGCTGTCACCTTTCGATGGTGACATGTAATGTCGCCCAACGGCTTAGTAGATTTTGATCTCGTTTCTGTTGGATATCGATGCAGCACAAAACTAACCGCCGTAGATGGCGTTATTTCTGTTAACATTCGGTTGGCTTGGCCTTCTAGGTTACAGTCGAGAAATTTGCTATTTTCCACAATTTTATAGACTATATTAGATTATTTTCAATCATTCTTTTATCAATTTAAGTGATTTTAGACCGGTTTATTGTATTTTAGATTGTTTTTGGACAACTTTAGACCATTTTAATTATTTTATTATTCTTTTAGATAATTTTGAATAGATTTTGGATAATCTTAGACCATTGAAAGTTATTATGAACAATTTTCTGATCAATTTAAGTACCTTCAGACCGTTTTATTATTAATTCAGACAATTTTCATAAGATTTTGGGCAATTTTAGCCCATTTTAGCTTATGTTGAACAATTCTCAGATCAATTTAGGTAACTTTTGACAGTTTTATTATTAATTTAGGAAATTTTAGATCATTTTAGATATTTTTGAACAATGATATTGATCAATTTGTGTTTGAGTAACTTTAGACAGTTTTGTTATTATTTTAAACAATTTTTAGACCATTCTGGACAATTTAAGACCATTGTAGATTATTCTGAACAATTCTCTGATCAATTTAAGTATCTTCACGTCCGTTTTAGACCATTTTTAGAAGATTTTAGACCGTTTTAGGTTATTTTGAACAATTCAATTAACTAACTTTGGACCTTTCCTTATTATTATAGACAATTTTTATAAGATATTGGTCAATTTTACAGCATTTTAGATTATTTTGAAAAATTCTTTAATCAATTTAAGTAACTTTAGAACGTTTTATTATAAATTTAGAAAATTTTAGACCATTTCAGATTATTTGGAACAATACAATTAATCAATTTGAGTTTGAGTAACTTCAGACTATTTTAGACAATTTGTAGAAGATTTTGGACAATTTTAGATTAGTTTGAACAATCCCCAGATCCATTTCACGTAACTTTAGACCGTTTTATTATTATTTTAGACTTTTGGTCAATTTTAGACCATTTTAGATTATTTTGAACAATTTTAGTAATTTTAGAGAGTTTTATTATTAATTTAGACAATTTTTATGAGATTTTGGACAATTTAAGATTATTTTCAGCACCGACAATTCTCTCGAAAATGAAAACGCAGTTGTTCACAGTGGACCAGACATTTTTTGACCTTTATATTTTGCTTGTGTGACCACGCAGTATTATTTGTTCGTCTAGATGCGGCATACAGCTAGCCGACTTTGAGTGAGTGATAAGAAATTTAAACGAGATCTAATCATCAATTTTATATCTGAGGTTTTATATGGTATTATATTTAGTAAATATATTAGACCCTGTACATGAGTTTTTTATTTAGCTGTTCGGATTGATTTCGTATAGACTTTACGAATACATATATTCGGTACGCTCATAGGGCTCACGACATGAAAGAAAAATTCCAAAAACTGAAATCCGAATCCAAGAAAAAATTAAATTTATAAATAATATAAAATAAATCATGACCATAAGCATTAAAATAGTTTCTCTTCTTTTTTCTAGGCCCATTTGTTTTGCAGATGTTTTAAAAGTTTATGGAATTTTAGGTAGGCAAATGAAACTTTAATAAACCTTTTCTATTTTTGAAGATGGTTTAAAATATGGGTTTCATGATATCATTCCTAATATTTATATAATTAAATTTCACTGCCGGTATTGGTATATAATTTTTTGGTTTTATGTAAATGCGCGTCCCCGAGGTTAGGTTAGGTTCAATGTGAGTGGAGCGTTTGATCGCCCCTCCACTGCTGTCAGCAGAGGCCTATTTATTCGTATTAGAGGTGCTGCCACCTTTCAATGGTGACATGTAATGTCCCCCAACTACTTAGTAGATTTTGATCTTGTTGCTGTTGGATATCGATTCAGCACAAAACTAACCGCTGTAGATGGCGTTATTTCTGATAACATTTTTGCTATAGAGCATACATTTTTTAAAAAATGTAAGGTCACTTGACACCTTGAAGGTCAAAGGTCATTTTTTTCTATTCTAGATGTTTCATACCATGCTGAATCTAATACGATTAACTAGTTCTTATCGTTTGTCCGCCAATAGACGACATTTGTTTAGAAGTCTAAAAACTGGAGTTACTAAGAAATGCTAAAATGAAACAAATAATTATAGTTTAAGAATTTAACAGTATCCAATTATTATATTACACAATTTTCTTTATAATAATTTTTTATAATTCTTGTGAGGTTCTCGAAATACTTTAAAAGTAGTCACTGAATCACAGTACTGTAAACGTTAGTTACAACTCATAATATTAAAGTAAGCTTAGTTAATCGCGGTACATACGACTTTACGCATTGAAAATTGAGACAACAACCGTTAATTTCTTCCAGCGTTTGGTGTAGTTTGTTCAACCATCCTTTGCCGTTCCGTCATACATTATCCATCTTGATCTCTCCACCATGAAATGGATGAGACGGAATTATGACGTCATTGACGTATTTCGTAACTAATTCAGATTATTTATTACTTTTGACAATTAAGTTGTCATATTTTGGTTTGTTGAGTATTTTGATTATTTTCGCCTTTTTCAATTAATTGTTCATTGTCAAAATGCCTTCCCGATATAATGAGGAAGGGCAAACTTTAATTTTGAAGTTGATTAATTACTTTTCAAGAGAAAGATGTGCTGGAAAACCGCTTTTACCGTTAAATGCAGTCTCCAACGTAAGTAACTACCTGTATTATACAAAATGTAAGTATTTATTGATTTGATTTTATTAAATTTTATAATCAAAGTTCTTGCTGGACATATTTCATGGAAGCACTATTTCAGGCACACAAATCAATTAATCAATATTTACTGGGAAAAAGGAAAATACATTGATGCATCTCATTTTCTTGCTGTTATCATAGATCTGAATGAATTGGACTCCCAGAGTGATGATGAAGATGATTTTGTCAGTGATGAAGCTTAGATTTTGCATTTTATTTCATTACATGCTATTGTAGTTTACGTTTCTTATCCGTTTTTTCGTTCCTTTTTCCTATTTGTATTGAGAGTTTTTTTAGAAATAAATTTATTTATTGCCTGTTTTCTCCCATACATGTGTTTTTTTTTCATTTTACTTTCCCGACCCACCTCCTAGAAGGGAAAGTATTGTGAACGAGCTAAAAAAAAAATCGAGATAAAAACGGAAATATCCATTTTCGGGTCCCCTGAGACGATTAAGACTATTTTCAGATGGAAGTCTGTCTGTCGGTCTCTGTGTGTGTGTGTGTCTGTGTGTGTGTGTGTATTCTTCCACGATAGAGGCCACACGTTTAATCCGATTGAGCTGAAATTTGGTACAGAGGTTTGGCTTACCCGTCGGAAGAACCCATTAGTTTTTGTACGATATCTGTCAAACGGAAGTACTACTATCAAATAATGACAGATGTAATATGTCACGGAATTGGACATGCAATATGTCATTTGAAAGCCCTAGAAAAACTCTATTCAGAAGAGTCAAAATTATTTCTCCAACTGTCACCTGTCGAAAATAAAAAAATGTCAAAATTTGAAACTTCAGCATTAAATATCTGAAGAAGTATTAATCTGATTGAGCTGAAATTTGGTATATGGGTTTGGATTATCTGTCAGAAGAATCCATTAGTTTTTGTACGAGATCTGTCTAACGGAACTATCACTATCAAAAAATGACAGATGCAATATGTCACGGAATTGGACATGCAATATGTCGTTTCAAAGCCCTTGAAAAACTCTAATCAGAACAGTCAAAATTATTTCTCCAACTATCACCTGTCAAAAATAAAAAAAATGTCAAAGTTGAAACTTTAACATTAAATATCTGAAAAAGTATTCGTGGATACTCGTCGGGAAAGTTTTGGGGCGACACAACCGATTTTTTTAGGAATACTTACGAAAGTATTTCTCACAATGACACAGACAATAATTACTATACAATTTTTGAAAATATGAATAGATATATCCCCAAACTAGAAATTTGAAACAAATCAGTTAAAAAAAGGGGTTTCAAGTTAAAGAAAAATACTAAATTATATAAAAAGCAAAATACAATTTTCGGCATTACCAAATTATTAATACAAACACACCTTAACATGGGTCATTGAAAACAATCCTTAACTTATGTCATTAGTTATATCTTAATTTTGAGGTTTTCTGTAAAATGACATTCAAATAATATACGACAAACGTAAAACAGCAGAATACGTCACCGATTATGATGTAACGGCAAAGGATGGTTAAACAAACTCTATTACTGAAAAATAGATTAGGACGTTATAAATATGAGAAACAGGATTGAAATTTTAATGTTTAAATATAAATATGAAATAATCAAAATCAGGAAAAAGAAAAATAAAGAATTTATCGAAGAATAGAATTCTAAATAATTTACAAGATGGTTTTGTGAGCATCATCCATCAGAATATATTAAGTAGAGTATGTCAGAGAAACCAGAAGTTTAAAGTGGAATTGATAACTTTCATTACGACTAAGTGATGGAGATTGAAGAGAAAATTTTGCTTTTCCGAAATATTTATAAAATAAATATTTAATACAGACAAACTAATAGATTTATTTTTATTTATCGGTATAGTTAATATTTACTTACATCTGAATTTAAGTAAAGTGGGAAAACTAAATTATTATTATTATCATCCATTTAGCTTTTAATATTTTTCCACGCATCGTGTGCGGGTTCAAAGTGGTACAGCAACTAAATTAGAGTGTCACACCCACCACCGTCATTGCCAGGTCGTAAGTTATCTAGGGATTTTGGTAAGGAGCCAAAAGTTTCAGTTAGGACTCCCAGAATTTGGCCTCAAAACTCCGGAGACACTCTCGCGACACATTCATTAGTACAAAGGCGTTACATTTGAATTGAATTTTGTTCACTATAGTTTAAGTTATGTATTATGAATTTGTCAAGATGTGGGAACTGGAAAAGACAGTTCGTTAGTTTATGATGCGGGGTAAGTATGGTGGATAGGAGACTCAAATAAACTTATAAAATATAATTTTAGTTATGAAGGAAAATATATTTTATCCTTTTTTATGCAAAATCTATACTACAGGGTGTTTCATTGGGAAAGTAACATACGATAGCTGCAGATAGGGAACACGTAGGCGATCTCAAAAACTCCCATCTTTAATGGGTCTAACTACTTTAATAACCAAGATACAGAGTGTTTTATCTATTTTGTCAATTTCTTGCATGGTTCATAACTTTCTAACCACACTGTATTTTTTTATGATATTTGGGGGACATATTTTGTTTAAAGTGCCCAATCGATCAATAAATTTACAATAAAAGAAATCCAGGTCTGGATTAAAAAAAATATTATGAAATATTCCAACCCAAAAACAATACCCTGTATATCAGATTTTTCTAAAATAGATTCTGTATTTGCGAAGAGCACGAAAAAATTAATCTAGTGACATACTTTGCATTTTCGGCAAAATGCTTTTTCTTGTAAAATTTTGAGTTGGAATTCTGAAATGGTGTGAATTGTGAGAGCACAAAATTGAAACAAATTAGAAAGTTATGAGCCATGCAAGAAATTGACAAAATAGATAAAACACACTGTATCTTGGTTATTAAAGTAGTTAGACCCATTAAGTATGGGGTTTTTGAGATCGCCTAGGTGTCCCCTATCTGCAGTTATCGTATGTCACTTTCCCAATGAAACACCCTGTATAAGCGGCTGACTGATTGACTGACTGACTGACTGACTGACTGACATAGAATCAACGTAGGGCCAATTATGGAAAATAGGGAAAAAATAGGGAAATGTAAATATAAAATAGGAAAAAATAGCGATTGTGACAAATAGGGAAAAATAGGAAAAACATCGAGCAAAATAGGGAAATATAGGGAAAACTATGTAAAAATCATGACAAAATTGAAAAAAAAATGAAGCGAAAAAGAAAAAAACGATGAAAACCAGGATAAAAATGGAAGGAATAGGAAAAATAGAAAAAAAAATAGTGAAAAAAGAAAAAACGGAAAAATGGGGAAAAACAAACAAAAACAGGGAAACAGTTGGAAAAATTTGGAAAAAATGAGGAAAATAGGACAAACTAGGAAAAAATAACTGCAAATAAGGAAAAGTAGAGAAAAATAAGCAAAACTAAAGAAAATAGGAAAAACTACTGGTAAACAGGAAAAAACAAAAGATATAGGAAAAATAGACAAAATAGTAAGTAAAAGGAAATAGTAAAAATAGGGCAAAATGGTGAAAAATTGGGGAAAACTGGGAAAAACAGGAACAAATAGGACAAAATTACGAAAAATTGAGCAAAATATTGAATGTTGAAGAATATGGTCACCACCAACCAAAACTTCACTTTTTAAAACACTCTACGTACGTTTCGCTAACTACGTTACCATCAACAGGAGTCGACTCAGGAGAGTGTTTTAAAAAGTGAAGTTAGTTTTGGTTGGTGGTGACGATATTCTTCAACATTGTTGAAAGCCAAAGGTTCCAAATTCCCAATTCAAAAAATATTGAAATTTAGTAAAAATAGTGTAAAATTGGGAAAATGGAAATTGGGGCAAAATAGGGGAATCTGGGAAAAATAGGGAAAACAGAGAAAAATAGGAAAAAAATAAATAAAAATCAGGAAAACTAATTAAAAATTGAAAAAAATTATGGAAAAGTAGAAAAATTAAAGCGTAAATATGGAAACATACGGGAAAGTAGCGAAAAATAAGGCAATATTGGGGAAAACAAGTAAAAATGAAATATATTAAATAATAGCAAATAATATGCATAAATCTAGAAAAATTAGGAATCAATAATGGAAAACAGAATATATAGAAATAAAAAAAATAGCGGAAAATAGCTAAAATTGGAGATAAATAGGGGAAAATGGGGAAAATTGCAGAAAATAAGTACAAATAAAATAAAATAATGAAAAACAGGAACAAATAGAAAGAAATAGGAAAAATGCAAAAAAATGGGGAAAGTAGCGATAACAAGAGAATATAGGGAAAAAATATAGAAAATATGGGAAAAATAGTGAAAAATTTGGGAAAATACTGAAAAGTATGATAAAACAGGGAAAATAGGGAAATTTGGAAAAAATAGTAAAAAATAGAGAACATACAAAAAAATATGGATAAATTGGAAAAAATAGAACAAAATTCATAAAAATATTGATAAATATTAATATGTAAGATTTCTGTTTGCTTTTCCACTTTGCATATAATTGAGGAAACTATATAAATAATTTAATTTTTTATTCGGAATATCATTACCTTAGATCATAAATAATTCAGGTATTATAATTTAACAACGATTTTAAGGGCTAGACTAGAAGATCTTCCATTAAATGACTTAAAACACTTTAAAATAGAGGAAAGTTATATGGTTTAAAATGCATTAGTCGAAGGCTGCTGGAATATCGATGAAATAACTCAGACTTTACCTTCGGAATATTAAAATACGTTATGCGGGAAACGTTTTTCTTAGACAAAATTTTATTTAATAATGTACGATATCAGAAGTGTACATATTTTCAAAACTAATTATGCTGTTTATTAGAAATTAAAGTATTTGATGATGATTTAAAAAATACTTTTTTAATACTTAATTTGTTATAATGTGTAATGACAAAATACCACATAAGTAAGAATAAAATAAATTCATTGCAAATTTTTCCTTTTATTTTTTTGATTCTGTTTAAAAGTCAATCTATTTCGGCATTTTTCGAAATAAAAAATGTTTGACAACAAAATAGTCTTTTTGACATAAGTAATTTTTATTTTTGTCCTAAATACTAAACTATCATAATGTTCTTCTGATATTTCAATTATTTTCAAGTTCATTTAAACCGGAGTTTTAAGGATTATTCATCTTCATCCAATATATAATGTGTGATGACCAAGATTGGTTTTTATCCAAAAATACTCAAAATACACATTTTTTTTACAAATTTGGTTTATTTCATACATCTAGTAGACATTTATGTACAGAATAAACAACGCAACTTACGAGCTAATCAATTATATAGATGTAAATACATTAGTAATTAGATCGGGCGACTTGCAATCCCTCGGACCAGAAACACCTGTATATATTCTTGGTACGCAAATAAATATTATACAGGGTGTTCCAACATAAAATCTACATACATTACAGCGAATCTATAAACCCTACTGAAGGTTGGTCCAATGTCATTTTTTACTGAGGTACAGAGTGTTTAATGAATTTTTGCCGAAATTTCTTTCCCCCATGTTTCTGAAACCACCTTGTATATTTTATTCATATTTGGTACTTATGTTTTACAAATTTTACTTGAAGCAACAAACATATAATCATTAAATTAATTCCAGGACCGTACTCAAAAAAATAATTCTATTTTATTTGGGTCAAACAACATCCTGTATATCAAAATTTTTAAAACCGAATAAAAGAATAGAAAAGTTCATGAAAAAATGAGTCTTCAACCAAATTGCCAAGAATGCCACACTCACGCTGTTCTTACAGCATAATTTTTATTTTTACAATTCATTGAATTATAATTTTTTTTTGTAAAATTAATAATTCCGCTGCAGAGATCTATAAAATTTTAATATTGTTCGTAAAGTCATATCTTTAACCTACGAAAACTATTATTTTTAATCAACCATTTACATTAAATAGAGCAATTTCAGGTCCGTATTCAAAAATTATTATTTTATTTAAATTTACCAATATTAACGCCCTGTATATTAAATTTTCAAAGAAGTCTGAATAATTGAATTTGCGAAGTTATACTAGTTTTTACATTTTACAGATTTTTATAAGCAATATTACAAATAAAAATAACACTTCTTACCTTGAAAATTTAATATACAGGGCGTTATTATTGGTAAATTTTAATAAAATAATAATCTTTGAATACGGACCTGGAATGGAGAAGTTTACCACTTTTTTTTAATGAATGAAACTGAAAATTAAAGCAATTAAAGTTGGTGCAGTGAAATAACGTGCTACATTTTTTAAATCAATAAATGTTTTATTCCATTTTTATTTTAAAAGAATAATTGAACTCTTTACACCTTTTCCTTCATTATTCATATTATTATTATTATTATTATCATTATTAGTATTATCATTATCATTATTATTATGCGTTTTATGATTAAATTTGTTCCGTACACTACGAGCCACATATCCATTGATAATTTACAGGGTCCACGTTTTGAGTAGCTATAGCTCTGAAACTTTAAATTTTACGGGAAAAAGATTTACATGATTTTTTTTTTGGAAATTGTATGCTCTACTTTGATTCCCATCTTTTATTAACGCAAAATCAAAGGTTAACTATATATTTGACAATAAACTCATTGAAAAAAGTTTGTAAATAACATTTGTAAAACATAAGTGAAATATATGAATAAAATATACAAGGTGGTTTCAGAAACATGGGCGAAAGAAATTTTGGCCAAAAAGTCATTAAACACCCTGCATCTCAGTAAAAAATGACATTGGTTCAACCTTTAAAGGGGTTTTTAGATTCGCTTTGGTGCCCCTATCTCCCTATAACATATGTATATTTCATGCTGAAACAGCCGTATAATATATGTTAGGTGTAGATTAAATTGCACCAAACAGAATTAAAATAGTTTTTAATTAAAAACATTAATTTAGGCAATTAAGTGAAAAATAAAAAAGATTAAATAATACTGGTTTGCAAAAATCATTTATTGATTTATTTTGTTTAATTTATTTTATTTATTTACGGGATCAACAACATCACAATACAAAATTAATACAATGAAAAACATATAAAAAATAAAAATATAAAAATCTTATTACAATACACCAGGAGCAAGTTATTTATAAAAAAATATCACAGGTTATCAATAAGAGAAGAAAAAAATCAAATTATTTTTCAAATTTGTCTTTTAAATCAAGCTAATCCTACAATTCTTAACGTTCTGTAATAAAGACGAAAGAAACGATGAAATAAAAAATTAAAATAAGGAACAAGTAATTATTTCTACATTATTCCAAATTAAAAAAATCTGATGTGGCCAGCACATGACCTCTCGCCATTTTAGAATCAAAAATTTACAGGTTGACCAAAAAAGTATGAAAAAAAATTATTTTTTTGTAAATCTGGCAACAATGGCAAAAGTTTCGAAAATTTTAATGAGATCAAAATAAACTATAAGGTATACAAAATATATGTGTAAAACTTTATTGCCGTTTTGTATAATAATGGCGTCATCACCCTTATCAACTGCCACTTCCGGTTGTGCGATTGGCACCAAAATCTAATCAGATCTAATCTAGGGTATCAGAATTCTGTATGCAAAATTTCAAATTTTTTTATTCAGTAGTTTTTGAGTTATCGTTACTACAACATCCATCCAAACACACACACACACACACACACACACACACACACACACACACACACACACACACACACACACACACACACACACACACACACACACTAACACACACACACACTAACACACACACTAACACACACACACACACACACAGACATCATCGCGAAAATATTAAAATCGTATTCTAGAGACCCTAAAACGTGTTTATCCATTGAAAACTCACTACCCAATTTTTAGCATGATTCCTATACCTCTCTTATCTGAAGGGCGAGAGGTAAAAATCTGATGTGGCCAGCACATGACCTCTCGCCATTTTTGAATCAAAAATTTACAGGTTGATACAAAAAAGTATGAAAAAAAATTATTTTATTGTAAATTTGGCAACAATGGCAAAAGTTTCGAAAATTTTAATGAGATGAAAATAAACTATAGGGTATACAAAATATATCTGTAAAACTTTATTGCCGTTTTGTATCCTAATGGCGTCATCACCCATAGCAACTGCCACTTCCGGTTGTGCGATTGGTACCAAAATCTAATCAGATCTAATCTAGGGTATCAGAATTCTGTATACAAAATTTCAAATTTTTTTATTCGGTAGTTTTTGAGTTATCGTTACTACAACATCCATCCAAACACACACACACACACACACTAACACACACACACACTAACACACACACACTAACACACACACACACACTAACACACACACACACAGACATCATCGCGAAAATATTAAAATCGTATTCTAGGGACCCTAAAACGTGTTTATCCATTGAAAACTCACTACCCAATTTTTAGCATGATTCCTATACCTCTCTTATCTGAAGGGCGAGAGGTAAAAATACATCCCATAATATTCTAAATTAACTAAAAAGCAATCGAGGTCACGTAAACCCCACATCTGATATTTAATACATAGGGTGTAAAAAAATTATTTATTTTAAAACATATTCTGTCGCAATTTGAAAAACATATCAGGTTAAATTTTATCATTTGGACACGTTTCAAGACTATGTAAAAATTTTGCCTAGCTTGCAAAAACAGCCGTGGAAAATTATTACATCGGGCCACGGTATAAGGACATAATTATTGGCAGAACTTATAGCCAATAAAAGAAGAGAACACTGGGCCATGGTTTTGTTGCACAACTCGAAACACCAATTAAAGTCACGAGAAAAATAGTACCTCCAACTAGCGAATCGGTACTACACCGCTGGGTGTCACCTTAACCTCGTGACGTGGTCACGAGGGACACAGACACAAAAAGGATAGGAGTCGTGAACTCATATTGGACTTGAACAGTTCGGGAACTAGAAAGGGTCTTCGGTCGGGGATATTTGCACCAGTCCCCAAGTGATAATTGTTTTAAATCTTTCAACGGATAATTAACGTTTATTAAATATTATAATTTAAAAGTTATTGATCAAAATAAAATTAAATGACCGTTTTGATAAAGAAAAGAATAGAAATAATTCTGTCGGTTGATTCTTGTCGACACAGAAATTAATAAATGGAAGCATTAACTTTGAGTTAATTTTCCTCTAACAGGAAATGAATAGACGAGAACTTCTTGCTGTAAGCGAAATTTAACTGTCTTCCTAACAATTATCTAAGCGTTGGTACATTTTGGTTTTTTTTGTTGTTGTTTGTTTACCTCTAAAATAGAAAGAGAAGCATCCTGTTTCTCGCGTCCTTATCAATAGAGAAAAATAGGGGTAATTGTCTCCATTTGGACTGGTAAAATAAGAAATATCAATTTTGTTTTGGGATAAAAAAATATAGGGCTAATTTTCAGCCAGACTCTTTAGAACTTATATTTTCTTCGGGAGAAATTTTTTTTGTCCATCGAGTCTGAAAGATTTTATAACTTTAGTTTAGTAATTTCTCAAATTTTAGTGTCAATCAGTTTTTTTGTTCGTAAATATTTATTTAAAATTTGTTAAACTCATTTGTTTTTATATTATTTTTTTTTTCTTAGTCTCATATTTTATTTCTTTTTGAATAAACCACGTTAACATTTAAATGGGTTATTTTAATTTTCCCACCCAAGGGAGAACTATACAGAAATAATACAGTCATAAAGTGAGAGAAACAGTTTTGACACTACATAAACAAAGTCTGAAGTTAATATTTAACCTCGGTTGGCTAACATTCAGGGCCTAGGGGTCGACATTTTAGCCCTTATTTTCTCTCCTAGGATAAAATCTTTGTCACCCCCTAACCCTGTCTGTGAGGTAAAGACCCTCCAATATAGAGGGGGCACGAACTATCCTTTTCGTCTGAAGAGTGGCCGTTCTAGTCCAGAGAGTTCTGCACGGAAACACACCCCCCCCCCATTCAGAGCCTTAGCGCTACTGCGTTGGCTAACATTCAGGGCCTAAGGGGCCATTTTAGCCCTTATTTTACCTCCTAGAAGAAAATATTTGTTACTTTCTAATCCTGTCTGTGAGGTGAAGACCCTCCAATATAGCGGGAGCACTAACTATTCTTTTCGTCTGAAGAGGACACGTTATCTCATCGTTTAAAAGTTTGAATAGAAATATTAGATCTGCATAAATACGTCTAGTGTTTTCATAACTAGAACCCCCAAAGCATTATAATGTATGTATATGATCGTCAGTAACCCCTTAATTAATTTTAAACAAACAGAACCTAATAAATGTGTTCTGATCTCTTTCTAAGACCAAGCAACTGTTCATATATAAGTTCCATGTATACCATTTTATAGTTCTCTGCAGTTGCGTGGCACAAACCTCAAAACGTTTGAAGAGTTATGAACGGTATTTTTATATGTGTTCAAATTCAATTCCTCATCAAACCAGATACCAAGATCGTTACAATAATGAAGAGTATTTCCCTGTACATTATGAGATGAATCAACCTTTTTCTTTTTCATGTAAAAACTTATGCAATTACATTTATTTATATTTAGAAACAAATTATTGGTAACACACCACTTATTTACCCTATTTAAGGAGCTCTCTCGCAATGTCATGTACGAAGAAATTAAAGAGTAAAGGCCAACAATGTTCTTCTTGTGGGACACCAGAGAACATATTAATATAACTATGGCAAAACCTCTTCTTGTCTGTTGAGTCCTGCCTGACAGGGAATCTGCCAAGTAAGCTACCACAAAATCCTTTATTAGTGGGTGTCAAGTTATTTTTCAAAGTTTCCAGTCTCCGGGTTAAGCAGATTTAGCTCTACGTTGATTCTATGTCAGTCAGTCAGTTAATCAGTCAGTCAGTCAGTCAGTCAGTCAGTCAGTCAGTCAGTCAGTCAGTCAGTCAGTCAGTCAGTCAGTCAGTCAGTCAGTCAGTCAGTCAGTCAGTCAGTCAATCAGTCAATCAGTCAGGACTTTGCCGCTTATATTATACATATTGAACGAAATAAAAATAAGCCCATAATCGAAAAAGTGTACAGACAGTTCTATGCAATTTAAAAATATTTTGTAACCGTTTTTAATTTCTACTACTACTACTTTTAATTTTATATTCCAGGGACTGATATTATTGAATGTAAAATAAATCCTATATTTAGTAACCATTAAAATTTGGTGCAAGATATAAGGTTGAAACATAAATATATAACGTTTAATTTTAATTAAATCAACTACTAAACGAAGCAATTTTCTCGTGGTCAAATAAAGTCCTCCACAATATTAATAGTGCCCCTAGCAATTAAACTGGAAAATATCGCCACATTCCATAATGGATAATATCCTCTTATTATTACAGATCGTTCGTTTTAGTTCATTAACGACCCGACGTTCCCCGTTTACAAGGACTACCTACTAAATTGTCCAAATTTGAATAATTAATACCCTCAGATGGGACTTTCTGGGTTAATTAATGTCGAACAATATGTTTTATGCATAGTTGAGTTAATTATCTGCCAGGAAATGAAAGCAATCTAATCTATAACATGCAAATTCGACGTCTGACTTGATCTAAGTCGAATCTCAACTTTCGACTGATAAAGCCACCTGGAATATCCTACTTGGAAACCGTTTTAATGTAAAGACTTTGGATTTCGAGTCTATTGTAAGTTCTCAGATTATTTGTAAAATAGGACTAGACTAAGAGGTTATTTTTTATTGTTATAGAAGATTTGTAATCTTAAATACATTCAAAGATAATTAAATAGGACCGAATGAAATATATTATCTTGTATTTAATTTCTTATCTCTATCTGAAATTTAAAATATTTATTTATAGCTATTAAATTATAAGTCAGTTTTTTATGAGGAAAACTTTTGACAAAATCTCTGTAATTTAAATCTGAAATAACAATTTAAAATGACAAGAAAAAATGAATATAAAAAAATAAAACATGAAAGACAAAAACCAAACGAGGAGAGAATTTGAAATGCACGAAAAGTTCAAAAGATCAGAATACAGTTTCGTGCCGTCTGATCAAAGTTTTATCCACCAGATCAGAATAGGAATAATTGAAGCATGGTCTGATTGTTTTTTTCATTCGGCGTATTCTGTGTGGCCAGGGAACGTATAGCATATATAAAGAAAAACGATTTTTCCGGGTGCGATGAAAGTTAAAGCGGAATAAAGGAGCGACTGGCGAACTTACTTTTCCGAATTGTGTTTTTACGGTGCATCATCTTTCTTTGACAAACAACAATAGAAGTCTAGAGTTCTTGTTATTATTTGAGGGATAATAGCTTCTCCCATCGAGTTTGCAATACTTTGATGAACTTTTCGAGATGGATCATAGCGGAATTAAGTTTGAAAGGAAAAATAGGTACGGCTTTAGGCAATTGAATACAGTATTTGAGAAAAGTGGATTAAATAGGTATTGTCAAAATATATTTTAAAAGTTTACAAATACTATGTTAAAATTATGAAATAATTTACACATAGTACTGTTTGATCCCTCTCGGATAAGTTATTTACTTTTTTCATTTATTTTACACTTTTTGATAAAATGAAATTACAAAAAGTTTAAAAAAAAATCTTTATTTTGGCTATAATTACAGTTCTAAATTCTAAGAAACTAAAATACGTTTTAAATTTAGAGTTTTATATTATCTTTTAAATGGTGAAAATCCCGTTTCAATACCTTTAATATTTTAATATTTACTCTATATTTTCAATTTTGGAGAAGGAGCGTGTTTGTGTGAAGTTAGGCACACTTTTCCGGCCACGGTTTCTGACGAGGAGACTATCGCCCGCGTGATGGCTTGTTTTTAATTACAGTGTTGTAAAATTTATCAAAATCACATAAATTCAGCACTTTCTGCTTGAAACTGTAGAATGAATCTTTTAAACTATCCAATAATTTATCTCAAAAGATAACCACTTTGTGCATGAACAGAAGACATGTTTAAGACCATTTCCAGATGGAAGTCTGTCTGTCTCTATGTATTCTTTCACGATTAAGCTGAAATTTGGTATATGGGTTTGGATTACTCGGTGGAAGAAGCCATTAGTTTTTGTACGACATCTGTCAAGCGCAAGTGTCACTATCAAAAAATGACAGATGCAATATGTTACGGAATTTGACTTACAATATGTCATTTGAAGCCCTTTACAGAACAGTCAAAATTATTTTTCCAACTGTCACCTGTCAAATATAAAAAAACGTCAAAATTTGAAACTTTGACATTAAATGTCTGAAAACGTATTCGTGGATACTGGTCGGAAAGTTTTGGGGCGACACAATCAATCATACGCAGGCCCAGAGTCAATTTTTAAAGTGTTCACCCTTCTAACGTGTGATTATAGAAATGTATGCTCCCCTTGCTACTGTGCTTATGTGTGTGCAAATAAGGGTTTATTTTTTTTAATTTTTTTTAGGGTTTAATGTCCTATCAAACGTCGTTCTTCTTCTCTACTGGGCTTCTGTCATTCTTCTTCGATTCATGTCGTCTATCATTTGTCCGGCAGTCCATCGTTCTTCTTATCCGTCCGGCTATAATTTTTAGTGGCTTATTTAGTTCTGTCCTGTCATCTCTGCTTCTTATTTATCCTCCATAATTTTTAGTGTTTTATTTGTCTTTTATTTAATAGTAATAATTAGCGACTTTGGTTATTTTTGATTTTTGGTCATAGTGTTTTCCGTTGCACCATCTGTCTAGTGATCTGCCATTTGCCCATCTGTTATGTTCTTCTTCTTTTCCCGCTATAATTTTTGGTGGTTTATTATAACTTTGATTATTTTTGTATTGACTATTTATTATTGACTTTGATTAATTTTTATTTTTTCATTTATGATGTATTTTCCAACGCGCCAGTATGCCATTTGGGTGTCTGTCATTTGGCCGTCTGTCATTTGTATA
This sequence comes from Neocrepidodera transversa, assembly GCA_963243735.1. Taxonomy (NCBI): domain Eukaryota; kingdom Metazoa; phylum Arthropoda; class Insecta; order Coleoptera; family Chrysomelidae; genus Neocrepidodera; species Neocrepidodera transversa. Next base: position 12,713,630 of record OY725348.1, read on the forward strand.
TCTGTCATTCTTCCGCTTTTAGAGATTTATTATTCTCTGCCCCCTTCTCCACCTCGTCTCTCAGACATCTCCCGCCAATCGCCTCTTCTTGAAAACTGTTCCAAAGTGGTCCTCTATAGAGGTGTGGCGTGACAGTATTTTAGAGGAATTTTAGCTCACTGTGACTGCTCCGGAAAAAGCACAGTGATAAATCACAGCTCCATTTCGGAGCAGTGACAGCTTTGATCGTATTAGTTTCTGTCCCAAATGAAATCACAGTTCCTGTTCCTATTGGCCCTTTTCGTTCTAGTATGTTATAGGAGTGGGGTACATAGCAAATTACGCGACCAGCGACTCTGCTGACCTAACTGTGACTGCGCAGTCACTGCTCATGTGCTTAGCTAGTCACTCATGTGCTGTCGTGTCGCCAACTCAGTTCAAACTGTAAAATGAATGGAAAAAAATCAACATATATTTTTACTACGGATTCGTAAATTTTTCAGAGGCAGTTTTTTCGTTAAATTGCCAGCCTACAAAGTTTTTATTGAAATGTCTCAAGTTTACTTAAAAAAAAAGCTCTCTGTAATTAATTAAAATTGAATGTAAAAATGTAAGTAATTAAATTGCACCTACAAAATTAAAATGAATTGAAAAATATCTGTCTAGGTTTTTAAAAACCCAGTGATAATAAACTAGATAGTTCCAAAAAATCATTGTGATTTTCTCCGATTAAAGAACAGCGTTAAATTTACCAACAGTAAAATCACGCCACACCTCTAGTCCCCTCACATAGTTTGGGAAAAAACTTCATTGTGCCCAGATTTGATGCACACATGGTCGTTAAAGTTTTAAAGGATATACAATATTCATCATAAAACGCTACCCCACGGAATGTATGATTTGTGCGAATTATAAGATACATAACAAAGATAATTAAGTGCATGAAAAACATTTCGATTTTTTTATTTTACGTTTTTTTTTTAAACACGAGTTTTTTATCCACAGCTTTGCATAATACGTCTTCAGAAAATTGATTATTGTGTGAAATGAATTTGAGCTGCGTGAAACCGTACCGGAATGCCTTTGCAACATAATCAGGGATAAAACAGGATTTGCTTGTAAGCTTCCAACGATATTTTCCGTCAACAAAACAAAAAAGAAAGAAGAAAGAGGAACAGTTGATCCGACAGAGAATTTAAAAATCTTTATAATTACGCTTTTAAATTAAATACAAGTCATTTTAAATATTTATTTGTAAAAGTAAAGGAAAATTGCATAAAATATATCTTTAAACTTTACTTGATAATATTAAAATTCTATAATTAAACATTTGCTCATTTTGGTAATCTATTAATTTTTAAAATATGGCGAATTTGGAGGTATAAAATGTAATTATATCAACAGATGTGAAAAATAGTCTCTTGTCTCTTTAACTCTAGTATAATTAAATAATTCCTTATCCTTAAATCAATGATCTTATAACTTTTAACAAAACACATTATTTTAACTTGTATTAGCTTATCAATAATGGACTCATCCAGTGATTTTTATTATATTTTTATTTTATAATTTTGGCCTACCACAACACATTGCACCGGGTCCAGCCCTTCTGAGACCGATCCTGCGGCTGGAATTAATTCTTAAAATTTGAATATCGGGGCTACAGTGGCTTGTGACGTGGCCTAAGTGAAACAGATTATATTTGGCTATGTTGTCATATCGATAAAACTAGCAACTCTCGTTTTCTCATGTGTTATGATTAAAAGAAGGAAAGAAGTATGTCAAATTTTTCTACAAACGAACAAAGCCAGAATCTTGGCAATGCTGTAGAAAGTAAAACGTTAAATATTGGCCGAGAAGCAGCGCCACTTTCAAAATATATTAATTACTTTTTATTGATTTTTATTAATTAATGAATATTACCAGAATATTGAAAATCAACATAAGCAACTAGGTTCTGTAAGCTATTCATTCATTAATATAAAACCAATAAATTCGTTTCTACTGGATAAGTCCATTATTATAATTGCAAACCATCCCATTTTTTAAGATATTTTTCTAAATTACGATTAAAAAACAAGATAAATTTCATAATAAATTGTTAACAATTACAAAAACTTTGAAACGTATAAATAATTTGTGATATCTGATATTTTTCACCTACCCCAAATTATATTTTCATAAAAAAGCCATAACACTGATCATAAAGGCGACGACAAAACAATTATTACATGATCAGAAATGGTTTTTACCCTACAATATTTCAACTAATTTTACCCTGAACTTTAGTTAACTGACAGTTAAATTCGACCACATACACATTAAAGCGACGTGAGTTCACTCCCAATAGATACACACGCAACAACCATATAAGCAAACAACCGCAGTCGGGTGTTCGCAATTTGTGGCAGTGGAATACGGGCGCATAGTCTATCCACTCTCTCCATTCCCAGACTGACCACTATTCGTAACCGATGCAATGCAATGGATAAAAGAGAAACTCCCCTAGAATTTGCTCCAATTTACAGACTCATTGTCAGCACAGCGCCTAGGGACTAATGACGTTACGTTTAGGCACACATGAAAATAAATGGAGAAACACAATTGTTTAAAGTACAAGTTTTAAATTTAACGTTTTATGTTAAGTTAACTTAATAATACCAAAAGACATTTATTTAAGCTTCAATTAAGAATATAACCGTTTATACATCACTATAGGAATAAAATTCAGCAATGGATAATAATTCCAAAAATAAAAATTATTTAAAATAGATTATACCATCGTATTCGTCACTTTGTAAAATGAACTATATTAATACTCAGATTCACCTTAACTGTAAATTCAACCCTTTATTTAAAATGTTATGGGAATCTCAACAATAAAATTAAGATACATATTACGCTTCTATTTACATTTATTTGATCAAACTTTTGTTTCACTTTTATTTTTACAATGTTTGTCAACTTAATTATATATAATATTATACTCTGATCTAGGCGACGTGGTTATTCTTGTAGCAATAACCTTTTAACCGTGTGAACCTGGTTCTAGAATAAGGTTCTCCAGCTCACAGCTGTTTCGTAAGAAGCGAATAAGCTATTTTCTTTACTGTTTTTATTTATTTTTTACATCCTTTTTTTACCCTTCTTTTCAACTAAACCTGACTTTGTTCAGATCCAGCCATCTTAAACACCTTCTAGCTTTAGTCTCAACTAACCTCAATACTAAGCCCTTCACTTTCACTCTCAAAAGTTTCGTCATTCAATATTATCCCAACCAACCAGGGTTTTGGGTCTAGTCCAGTATGTTGGGATCATAACATTTAAGTCGGTTTTTTCTAATTTTGTTCTGAGTGGGACCCAAGTGAAAATTCCTAACGTGAAAATAAAAAGGCATCTTTAGTTTTTCCCAATTGGGTTTTTAGTGAGACCTAAGTAGGAAATCTCAACGTCAAAATAGAATGTTATCTTTAGTTTTTCCCTATTGGGTTTTGTGTCGGACCATAGATAAATAAAAATAAAGATATCATTGGTTACAAAATAAGGGAGGCTAAACCACCGAGAGGTATAAAGTCACAACGATTGTTCATTGTTGCCAAACATATTTTTAAATTTGAGTATTTAGTAAAGTATATTTAAATAACGGATACGAAAGACACTTGTTGCTTAAATGATTGTTTTAAACTTACAAACGTTTAATTTCGAAATGCATGCTAACAGAAATAAATTTAATAATCCATAACAGTAATACATCACTGTATTTAATTTAGTTTGTCAATTCAGTTATAATTTCATTTGCGCGCATTAGGCTTCCATTCAACTGACGCATTCGTAAGTTTAATGCTTTAGAAAGAATAGGGTCCTTAGGGTGAAATACGAGTTTGATCTTACACTACAGCCCATTTCAACAACTGATTCCTAAAGTTAGGCAATACTTAAACCGGATTTAGGAATTCCCAAGTGCAATTTGCGTTTCACCACGTGCTAAGTAATACTTAAGGATAATAGGACATACCTAACATTAGGACAGTATGCTGCGTCTGCCTAAAGCATTTAGGAAAAACTTAACCTTAAAATAGTTTGTTTTTATCTTTTTTTAGAGAGTTATGTTTATTATTTAAAAAATATGATAGCTGTACGTTTTGTAAAACATCTTGAAAGGTTCGCTAGTTCATCAGAGTCTGAAAATTAAGGGCCGCGAGAACTTGTTATTCCTTCGCGTACCAATTATTTTGAGACATTGGACGAAACTGATTTCTTTCGGCGTTTTCGTTTACATAAAAACACTGTACCTGCTCTTCCAATTAAAATTAACACCTTCTCCAAAATATGATTTTCTTTTATTGTACTTAGTCCACCTCCTGTACCCATAACATCTATTACTACGGCCCGCTAATTCTTCACCTTTGGTGAAGTATGGCAAACCGTAGTATTGAAATCGTGCAAAAATCTCAAAATTTTTTTTTGCTCCAAATGACTTAAAATGTCATGAAACGTGGAAAAATTGATTTTCCGCGAAAAAAAAAGTCTGTCTGTGTGGAAAGGCTCTATCAGAAGCTGAGCAATTTCGGGTCCGAGGATCCCGGTCTTGCCTACTAAGTGAAACTTCTATTCGAGATATCTCGATAAGGAAAGTAAATTTGTCGATAATGATTTCTATTAAGGCGTTGTGTAAGTCAAGACCGGCTCGTAAAAAAAAAATCTGATGTGGCCAGCACATGACCTCTCGCCATTTTTGAATCAAAAATTTACAGGTTGACACAAAATAGTATGAAAAAAAAAATGTTTTTTTGTAAATCTGGCAACAATGGCAAAAGTTTCGAAAATTTTAATGAGATGAAAATAAACTATAGGGTATACAAAATATATGTGTAAAACTTTATTGCCGTTTTGTATAATAATGGCGTCATCACCCATAGCAACTGCCACTTCCGGTTGTGCGATTGGCACCAAAATCTAATCAGATTTAACCTAGGGTATCAGAATTCTGTATGCAAAATTTCAAATTTTTTTATTCAGTTGTTTTTGAGTTATCGTTACTACAACATCCATTCAAACACACACACACACACACACACTAACAGACACACACACTAACACACACACACACACTAACACACACACTAACACACACACACACACACACACACACACACACACACACACACACACACACACACACACACACACACACACACACACACACACACACACACACACACACACACACACACACACACAGACATCATCGCGAAAATATCAAAATCGTATTCTAGGGACCTTAAAACGTCTTTATCCATTTAAAACTCACTACCCAATTTTTAGCCTGATTCCTATACCTCTCTTATCTGAAGGACGAGAGGTAAAAATGGAAAAATTCCGAAAAAAAAATGGAAATATTCCGATTTTTTCGAATCGGACTTTCTTCCGCTGACGGAAACGGGCCATAGTCTTGAAAAATCGTGCAGAGATTATTCCTTTTACTAGTTTTTATTTTGCTTTTGTATGTTTTAGCATCATAATTTAGTTTGTTCCATATTTTTCTTAAACTATTTACATTCCCAAAATATTAAAAATATAAAACTTCATAATTTAATAAACATTAAAAATAATTTTACCTCTTAATTTGAGTATTTGAGTTCAAATCTCGCTCCAATTTTACCCAAGCAGTTTCTGTTTTTTATTAAAAGAAAAATCGGTTTTTTTACTTAAAAGATCCCTGTGTGTTTGCAATTAATGAATTAATTTCATTTTTTCTTCGTCGGTTAAATTGGCACTTCTGTTCCTTTTTTCTTCCGTGTCACACAAAAACAGTCAAAAATGTAGGTGGGAAATATCAACAAAGGATTTATTATAGTTCTACAGTACACAAATTTTTGGTTTTTCTCACAGTCACGACGCACAATCTGCTACACGACCAGTCTCCGTCACCACCACAAATTTCAGCGCGAATCAGTGAGATAAACGGTCAAATTTGGGTTATATCAATCTTCTAACTCTTCGTCTCTCACTAGTTATTAAATTATAATCTCCACCCATTCGGTTTACACGTTAAAATTATACAACAATGCCAACTGTACGTATAAAAATATTTAAATCAAATTTTTTTCTAGGTATTTCTTTACTATGGATTTCTAAGGTTGGTAAAATTCGATTTAGATAAGTATCGGATTTAAGCATTTCCTAGCGTAGGAATTACTTAGGGAGTACCTAAAAACAGGTTGTTGAAATCGGGCATAAGTCAAGCGTCGGCTTACAGGATCACTTGGTTTAGACCAAAATCTTATGTCACGTACATTTGGATAAAACCTCAATTTTGCCTAACTTTAATCTCCTTATAAAATTTGATTTGTTCATTTTACTTTTTTGTATACAGCTGATAACTATTTAACTTATTTAAGTTTCTTTCATCTGATATTTTATTAATAAATCCCTCAAAAAGGAACATAAGGGATCAGTCCAAAATAACTTACGCCGGTAGCGGCCCATTACGACTAAAATCATTAACTGAGTGTTAAACGTAACTTTTGCTTTCTTAAATCGTAGAACCATGATTCCAGACTATTTTCACCAGTACAGAAAATACAAAGGCGGTAAAGTCCTTTTCTGGGCCACCCAGTATCATGCTAATCAACGAATCCTATAGAGTCAACGAAAAAGGTAGTTAAAAAGCTACAATTTTATTTTAGGTTTGTATTATTTTGATCGAATTTCGTTCACACACTATCTCAGCATTACACTGGATAACATTAACCTACCCGAATACGAGTATCAATGGGTTAGGCTCGATCCTCAAACCTGTAAAAACTTTCTTACTATGTAGCAAACATTTAGAATTGCCGCTATTTGGATGTCAATAAACTTAAAAAACTAAATAATATTAATGGATAGATTTAACAGATGATGGTGACTCATTTAGATTATTTTTATTAAAAAGAAAAAAATTGTAATTAACAAAAACATAATAGAAACAGTTAATCAATAAAAAGCTTACTAGATTTAATAAAAGTTCTCTCTATCAACTCTAAAACTTGTAAATGAGATATCGATTAAGTTATAATATCTAAACTCATCTTATTATAAGATGTTGCCTCTACATCTTACAATATATTATGATTAACACTTAAAGTGATGCTGGAATATTCTATCCCAGACTTTACTTAAAACTGACGTGACATCCGCGAAAATGGAATATTCATATACATACGCCGCGTTAAGCTACTCGAAATTAACTCAATAATATAACTACCGCATGTCACGTTCTCCTATCTTTCGTTTAATTGAGATGTTTGTGATTCAGTTTATCATTTGGTATTATTGTTTGACGGTATACAGACAGTTTATTGCATCGCATGCTCCATAAGTGCCTAAGCAAATGTAAACAGGTTGCAGATCTTTGAGATAAAAACGATTTCTTGGATTAACTTAAATTATGAACAGGAATTAATTCCAAAACCCAAAATTTTAATATTTTAAGTGAGTTTGCTTATTAATATACAAATTTCTTCATACTTAAATTAAATATTTTCGTTTAGTATAAAGGTTATAGTTTTCCTTTTAATATCCAAATTTTTTGACGAATCTGGGGCCACTATTTTTATAATTATTCATAAATAAAATTAATTGTTTAATTTTTTGGCGCCATTAAGACTTTATCAGAAAAGTTAAACTTGAATTTTCTCATTCGCTACTGAGTAATATTTCCGCCTTACATTAAGGCTCCAATGTTTAAGCTTGTTAAGTAAATTATGATGGGGTGTCCCTATAGGTCGATAAACGCCATCCTCCTTGAAACTCAAGAACTTTAGAAATCGTCGATGGATTCCTTCTATATGACTCATTTGTATTTGGTAGAGTAGACTCAACACTATGGACCCATACTTAATCATAGTCTACGCCAGTTGCTAAGAAGTGGAACGAAATATTTATTCTATAGAACGGAAGATCTCCCCATTATTGGATTAGACTGTCTAGGATTTAGGCGAAAACAACAAATGCATTCTTGCACTACCCTTTTAGAATTAGATCTCTCAGAGATAGGCTAATAACGCAAGTGACTGATAATAAATGCTGCGAACCAGCGTTCAGAAGATTTAAATATGTAGATCGAAATAGCATAGTCATAACAGGTAACAAAATAGGATGTTGTTTATTTAAACTACATTTAGAGTTACGAAATCTCCCATCTATGTTCGTTTAAGTTCAGGAAGCTCTTCTAGAATAGGAAGTGGGCTAAATGTCTGAGGATTATAGTAAAAAATACCATACCACCAGAGAGCTCTATATTTTAGACAACAACTCGAGATTCACGTTCTATTTTCTTAAAAGAAACAACCACAAGGCTAGCGACTCAGTAGAATCTTGGACGACAATCGATCTATCGGCGTTCAGCACTATCGAACTGGTCAACTTATTTATCTATTTATCTAGCCTTGGAGTTACTTTTGCACTGATAAACATTTTGACTTTTAGGCCAAATTTCTTTTTAAATAATTAACATTGAATTTTAATTATTATTATTCGGATCGAAGGACCAAGTGTTAGGATTTAGTTTCTTTTGTTATTTGATTGAATTAAAATGGTTATAGATTTTGTTGACCATATATATAAAAAAATAACATAACGTGTTGAACGGTTGACTGACTGACAGAGAGTGGACAGTTCAACCCACACCCTGTTAGTTCGATAGAAGAATCGTTCAAGGGTGGGGTTAAATAATTATTATATACTACTCAAATATAAATATCCACCAGACATTGTGTAAAAATGGAGCAGCGAGTGTAATGAAGGTACTTTAATTTCCGTAATAATTCAAATGTTTAAATTAAATCCCGTACGGCACTTGATTAGAATTAACTTACAATTATGGGAGATGCTTTAAATATACAGTCGGGCGTAACAATTGTAACACCCGCCGAATGATCGAGTCACTCGCGTACTTATTTCGCATACCCAGCCACCTTCTGGTATACGACAGCCGGAGTCGATCAATTAGTTGCTGAGGAAGTTCCAATTGAAGTAGCAGTGGCAGCCCGAGTTACAGTGGCAGTCCCTCAACCTTCAAATGTGGGTCAAACTGAAGGGAGCGAAGCCAATTCTTATTATACTGGAATCCAGAACTGTCATCCGACCACACTGCGCCAGCCTGGAATACGTACCTGTACTGTACTGTCCGATAAAGAACCATTATTACACACCTTTTTCCTGATTTGGCTTGGTAATATTGAATAAAGAATTTTTATTTACGTGATTTCTTTTTTTTCGTTTTTGGTTGCGAGTTTAACAGCCCATGTACTCTCTACCCAGTAAGGCAAGTAAAGATCGCTCTTCTGGTCGCCAGTGATTTTGGTCGATACCATAACAGCCCTTAGAGTATTTCTTTTCCACTTCACACTGTAAACTAAACATGGACTAAGCCTAGAAAAGACCGCTTGATGACGCAAAAAGCGTTACAAGAGGGTGATTAATGTTTTTAGATATACAGACTGTCGCCTTATTAGTTATACACCCAGTATGTATGTAAATGTGTGAAACAGATTTTTTTGTTTTTTCTTAACTACTGAACCAATTTTAAATAAATTTTATCTGAAAATTATTTAGTTCACAACTTAGAGCTCATAGTTTTCACCCTCATTCTGGATCATTTTCTCCTTCAGAGTCTACATCCAATTCCTTGGGATCTATTGGTAGGCATGTTGTTGTGTGATGAATAGTCTATTGTGCCCTGTAATAAACGGTCATTGGCCATCATATTCACAATTATCTAGTGAAAGAAACTCTGATAAACTTGGTTTGGGTCGTTTAGGATGACATAATAAGATATGAGTGACACATGCACGATGAAAAGGAACATGCAGACGGTTGCGATATCAAATCATGTGGAGATCCAGTATAAGAGCCATCGTACATCTCATTTATAGCTACATACTAATCTATTACAATATTGTAAAAGTTTTAAAAAAATCGTAGAAAAAATTGAATGTACCAAGTTTGAGCTGAAAATTTGGTATATGAGTTTCGGTTATACCGATGGTTTTCGTACGACATCTGCCAAACAAAAGTGATACTGTTAAAAAATTACAAAAGCAATATGTCACGGAAATTGACTTGCAATATGTCATTTGAAAGCCCAAGAAAATCTCTATTCAGAACAGTCAAAATTATTTTTCCAACTTTAACCTGTCAAAAATAAAAAGATGTAAAACTTAAAATTTTAACTTAAATATCTAGAAAAGCACTTCGTGGATTTAAACCAATTTCGATAAAAAGGGTTTTGGTTATTCATAGGAAGAACCCATTAGTATTTTTACGATATCTGTCAAAAGAAATTGTTACTGTCAAAAAATGACAGAAGCAATATATACACGGAATATATTGCAATATGTCATTTGAAAGCCGTTGAAAATCTCTATTCAGATCAGTCAAAATTATTTATCAAACTATCACCTCTGAAAAATAAAAAAATCGGTTGTGTCGTCCCAAAACTTTCCCGACGAGTATCCAGAGACGAATACTTTTTCACATATTTAATGTGTTTCAAAATTTGACATTTTTTTATTTTTGACAGGTGATAGTTGGAGAAATAATTTTGACTGTTCTGAAAAGAGATTTTCAAGTACTTCATGGATTTGAACCGATTTCGGTTAATCGTTGGAAGAATCTGTTAGTTTTAATCCGTCAGCTGTCCAACGGAAGTTTCACTGTCAAAAAATGACAGGCAATGTGTCACAGAATTTGACTTGTAATATGTCATTAGAAAGCCCTTGAAAACTCTATTCAGAACAGTCAAAATTATTTTTTCAACTGTCACTTGTCAAAATGAAACTTTAACATTAAATGTCTGAAAAAGTATTCACCTCTGGATACTCGTTGGGAAAGTTTTTGGGCGACACAACCAATTTTTTTTATATATTGTAGTTACCATCTCTATATCATTTGCTATTGTTGCCGGATCTTGCAAAAAAAATTACTTTAAATAAATTTTTATTTTTTCCAAAAACATTGAAACGCCTTTAAACAGAAAAGTGCATTTCCTTAGGACATTTTTATCTATGTGGTATTTTTTACATAATATAATGAAGTACACATTATTAAATCTGAAATAATTGAATTATAAATATTATTTTCCCAACATGATATTAATTACCATGCATAAATAATTTGGCTGTATTTAAAATCTATTTAGAAAATAATAATCAACTTCTGGTACAGATATTAATAATAATATATTATTTAAATTTTGCTTATGACCTCAAGATATTAATTAAATTATACAATTAAAAACGGATTAGTTACTATGAATAGTTGAGCGGTTAGACGGCTAATTAACTATATTTAATGAGAAGTGGTTGCTCGTTATCATTTTGAAATTAGATTTTGGTTCTCTCGGCACTAAATTGTGTCATTGAATATTGAAGTTTATTTTAGTATGACCCTATTAAGAGTTTGTTTCAAAGTTAGATACAATCAGTAGGGAGTTTTAAATTATATCCGAAATAATTTAATTTAATATACATTTAGACCAAAGAGTGGTAAGTAGTTTAATTATTTTGATGGCACAAAACCATTTCGTAATTAAAATTAAATTAATGCAATCTTCATTTAGTAAAGTAATTATTTTTAATAAAAATGTAGGTCTATTATAATCCAAATATTTAGCTAAAATTAATGTCACTTAATTAAATCATGCTTGCTCATATTTTTTTTTGTTATGGGGCGTGAAGTTAATTCATTTTGTTTTGTAATTTATATGTTTTATTAATAATTTTGTGATTTTTTTTAAATTTTTTAAAACTTTATAATAATATGCCCTCTTATTTTGTTTTTGATACATATAAGGAAATATAACATTTATTTTCCAAATCATATGTTACTTTCAGAGCAAATATTTTTACTTACTTTAAAAAATTATCGTAACTGTTTTTTGTGATTCGGATATTTTTTTTAGTCATTTCTTGATTTTTGTTAATATCAAAAACTGGAATACATAAGTATTTGTTTATCATCAAATTTCGTTTTAAAATAGGGCTAAAATGCAATTAATTAGTCTAGTCAACAAGTTTTTTTTGGGTCAAACTTTTTCTCCGCCTCCGAAAAATATGAACGAGGTGTCATTCGATTCAGAATAGCGTGCAGATGATTTTTGAAAAAATTCAAGAACCGGTTGCAAAAATTGCAAAAGTTATGAACAATTACCTGAAAAAAATGGGGTTTGGTTTTTTTGCAAATCTCTCAAAAACTATTTGACAGTTTTCAAATTTAAGGAGGAAATTTCCTAAAACAAAGTTCTACCTCCCGGAATTGTAGGACCAATATTTATAATTTTCTCAGAGGCTTGAAAATACGGCCGAAAACGGGGACTGTGGCTTGCGTAAGCGCAGCCAACTTTGGACCTTGATATACCCCAATAAGAATCTCTTCTGACACCTTTCAAAAATAGCTCCAAATAAGGAAAAAATTTCAGATTTGTTATTCAACAATTATCGCACTTAGAATGTTCAAGTAGGAAAAAATTGTTAATTAGCTAATAGAAAAATCGCGAAAAAATTTTTGACCGCGGATTATTATTCATAAATCTATCCAATAGATGCATGAATTTTTTGAATTCTTAATTTTTATATTTAATAAGTTTAAATAATATTTATTCATTAAGGGTTCAAAGTGAGCGGCGCTTGCGCAAGCCAGATCCCCGTTTTCGGCCGAATTTTCAACCCTTTGGGAAGATTTTAAATATTGGTCCTACAGTTCCGGGAGGTAAAATTTTTTGTTACTTTTCCTCCTTTTTTTGAATATTTCTTCAAATTTGAAATATGTCAAACAGTTTATGAGATATTTGCGAAAAATCAAACCCCTTTTTTTCAGTTAATTGTTTATAACTTTTATAATTTATGCAAGCGGCTCTTGAATTTTTTTAAAAATCATCTATACCCTATTCCGAATCGAATTTGTCTGACTAGACTAAATAATGTATATTTTAAATAAAAGTTTCAAAATATCAAAAAAAAAACGAATGTTTAAATGGAATTGATTATAATAAAAGCATTTTACTTTTGCCCAAAATTAACATTTTTTGACAAATCTCGTAAATGCCTAAAAATAATTAATATCTTATGATTGCAATTTTCAATCAAAAGTGTAATAAAAAATAATATTTTTTTTTCATATGCTTCGTTCTCACTTCCAAAGTAAACATGCTGTATAAAAAGTAATTTCGAGAGTAAATATTAATATTTATTACTTAACCAAATAATGAAACATTGTTTTTTCGAATAAATTTATTATCTCGAAGGAATATTTAGGAAGGCTGAATTTAAATTTCAAAACATTTCAAATAAATTTCAACTAATGAAAGGACTGGGTTTCGGCAGTATTTTTCAATTTTTAATATAATGTTGCAAAAGCCAAGAAAGCAACCCGTCTAATATATTTTTGGTAGATAAACGACTTAAATAAAAAAATATTTTTTCAGAAAAATTTTTGACCAATGAATACAGGATGGCGCAAATTTCGTAAACCGTTATAGATACAAAGTTGGTTAAATGGGAAATTAGATGTATATTACTAATATATTGGCACTATACTTCAGTCCCACCTTGTTAAGAAAGGAATAGAATTTCCAGTCATTTTATTTGTGGATGGACATAAAACTCACCTGATCTGTAACCAGAGCGAGATATGTTGCTACATTTTTTTTCCTTTTCCATCTACCTTATATTTCTATGCTTGAGTTTATATCTCGAACCATACCAATCATTGGTATGGCAATTATAGGAAAATAGTGCCAATCATAGGGATTTTGCCTTTATGATATAAACATATATTAATTATAAAAATAGTTAACTGTTCAGTGATGAGTAGTATAACGAAGTTACTTTAATTTCCGTAATAATTAAAATATTTAAGTTAAAACGCGAATGGCACTGGATTAAAATTAACTTAAAATTATGGGAAAGGACAGAAGTTTCGAATATAAGGTCAGTTGTACCAGTTGAACCTCCGCCCGACATATGGAGACACTCGCGTTCGTGCTTCATAGACGCCGAAATTCTTATCGAGTAGGGCGAATCAATCCATTATCAGAGGTTGCAGTGGCAGTCCCAGTAGGACAGGCAGTTCGAGTTTCAGTTGCAGCTCTAGCTATAGTAACCGCCCGTTTACTTTAGCGACCTTTAGAGATAGATCAAGCTGAAAGCTAAAGGGAGCAAAGCAAAGTTGTACCATACCGGAATCGTCAATACGACCACACCACGCCAGCTTACAAGTCGTGTCTGTACCGTCCGTTACAACAGAGAAAGAACCATTTCCCACACCTTTCTTTTACCGGATTTGGGTAATTAAATAAATGATTTTTTTATTTACTTGATGATTTTTTTGGTTGAGTTTTAATATCCCAGCAGAGGAATACCCAGGTACTTAACCTATCAGAGCAAGTAAAAACCGCCCTACTGGCCGCCAGTGTTTTAGTCGACACCATAACGACCCCTGGAATATTTTTTCTTCATTGAAGCTGCCGGTGCAAGTGGCCTTCACACTATAAACGGAAGGTGGCGGCCGAGGCAATCTGAAACCTAGACTATGGCGCCAAAAGACCGCTTGACGATGCAAAGACCATTACAGTATATTACTTGTATAACGAGTTAATTGTATTATTTAATAAAGTCTCGGCTGAAATCAGCTCAATGCCAAAGTCTGCTTACTGGTGACAATCGTTGGGCACTTTACATTGAAAATGGAACAGAACCGTATTTGGAAAAGTTCCTTAAATAAAGTTCATTATCAAAACTTAATAAAAAAATTGAGTATTCTACATGGTTGGATAGAAAAAAAATGGGGATTTCAAAAATGAAACAAAAAGTACACGTCCGTCTTTAAAAAATTGTTACGGATGGCCCTTCAAAGACAAAAAGTTATTTAAAAAAATATTATGGTATGTGATATACAGTAGTTTATCATTAATAAAACAAAAAATTAAAGTTTTTGATTAAATCGACAATTTCGGTTTTCCGAAATCCCTAGAAAACAGAACTTGATAATTTAATTTTAAAGGGACCACTCAATTCGTCTTAACAATATGCACCTTTTTTATCCCATTAAACCAACTTTATATCTATAACGGTTTACGAGATCCCAATAATGTTCAATCAAATTTGCGCCATCCTGTATAGAGTAATTTATTAAGACATAGGATATCCGTTTGTTAGATACTTTTAAAAAAAATAAATAATGAAATCGATCAAAATTGCGATTTTTTTTATAATCTCCAATAAAACCTGATGAAGAATATTAATATTGAAGCTACTGTTATTAGTCTACAACTTTTATTAAAGTGTTTTTTTTTGTATCAGCTTTTGTTTAGTGGTGGTTGTAGCATATTATTATGTCGTACAGAAAAATAACTGTACCTTCGATGTATCTTAACCGATTTTTCCTAGCTTAGACTCAATGAAAAGATAATTAAAAGTAGATTTTAAAAATAAATAGCAACAAAATATTTAATATTCCCGCTGGCAACTAGGGCGCGTTATATGAAAATCACTTTTATTTAAGAAATTAAGTATAACATAAGAAACACATATGGGATAAAATATAATAAAATGCAAAAAATATACCTTCAACAGGTAGTTTCCAAAAATTCTATTAGTAGCGTCACTAGAGGGCGCGAAAAAATTAATGTGCATGTAGATTTTCCAGAGTTATTCCAGATTTGGAGGACAAACAATGCATTTGAATGCAAAATGTTTTATAGTTAAGTTGTATATTATTAAATTTCATTTAACTTTTGTGTTTAAATTTTGTTCGAATTCCTCATAGTTTCGCCGCTAAAGAGCATAAAAATGCACTTGTAGAATGTTTTACCTTTTTTTAAATTTCGAAGACAAATAATTCACTTTTATGCAAAATGTTCTATTGAAAAGTTATGAGCATAAAATTCCCTACAACTTTTGTATTTAACTTTTTTTCAAATTCCCTATAGTTTCGCCGTTAGAGGGAGTAAAAAATACATATGTAGGATTTTTTGCCTTTTACTTTCCCGACCCACTTCCGAGAAAGGAAAGTATTGTGAACCAAGTTAAAAAAAATTTTCGAGGTAGAGATGGAAATATCCATTTTGAGGTCACCTGAGATGATTAAGGCCATTTCCAGATGGAAGTCTGTCTGTCTGTCTGTTTGTGTGTATTCTTGAGCTGAAACTTGGTATATGGGTTTAGGTTACCCGTCGGAAGAATCCATTAGTCTTTGTACGACATCTATCAAACAGAAGTGTCACTATCAAAAAATGACAGATGCGATATGTCACGGAATTTGACCTGTAATATGTCATTTGAATTCCCTTGAAATATTCTATTCCAGAACAGTGAAAATTATTTCTCCAACTGTCACCTGTCAAAAATAAAAAAAAGTCCAAATTTAAAGCTTTAAGAGCGGAGGTACAAATTTCAGAAACTCTCGAACGGATTTGGCGATTCTATGCCAAGTTAATTTTTCTTCGAGCGGGAGCTGTCATAGGTAACTACAACATATACAGCCAATATGCAACCGATGGGATTTAGAGTGAATCTTTGAATATTACAGTAACGTACCTTCTCAATCAATTTTATGTAGACGAATGGTAAAAAACCTTCTATTTTAATGGCAACCCAAAATCGGAGTATAACTTTATGAGACCTTAATATTATTGTCCATTACGTATTTTTACATAATAAATCAAGATTTACCTCATTCACAATTGGTCGAGACAAAAAAATAAAGCACAGAAAACACCAAAAGTTCCAAATTTTTTGTTTTCTTACGTTATGACCGTGCCATTTGGCATTAAATATCTGAAAAAGTATTCAGGATACTTTTGAGGTGACACAACCGATTTTTTTATGTTTTGAGGGCAAACAATGCACTTTCGTGCAAAATGGTCATTTGCAAAGTTATAATGCATAAAATTCCCTACAACTTTTGTATGAAACATTTTCCAGAATTCCCAAATAGTTTTCATCCATGATTTTGAGAGCAGTGTGCTATGAAATGTGCGCATGCGCCAGCCTGTGTCGTTATCAACATTGAAATATCAATTCGGAAGGCGTATTCACCATCGGCTCACTATTTTTAATGTGTTCCATAAATTAATGTAATGCTTAGTATTTTGTAATTAAAATATTGAAATTCTCTACATCCGAGCCGGAAAAGTTCTGGGGTGACATAGCCGATTTTTTGTAAGAATTAATATAGTGTTTCAGCACTAAATACACAACTACAAACTTGCAATAAATGTTATATAAAACTACGGAAGACTAAGTTAGAGAACTAATTACTTAATGTTACTTCAGAAATATATTCTGTTCTACAAAGACAAGACTAAATTTCATTATTTTAATATATTTACTAAAGAAAGATAAAAATAACTAACTAAGGCCGAAGCTCTATGAAGGACAGTAAAAAGTTTAATATCAAAAGTTGAGAGTAGTTAAGTAAAAATATTTTATATAATTTAATATTAAAGTTTTATTAATAAGTTACTTTCCAGATAAACAAGGTAAACATACATTGTCAAATTGTTCTGAATTTATGGCATGAATATTTTACAGTATTTTACATGAATTTTATGGTACCGACACCAACATTTTATGTAACAATTTATTGTGTGTTTTATGGTTTATGAGTTGACCTGAATAATAAATAAATATTAATATAGATGAACGTTGAAATCGTGATAAAGCTATAGCATAAAAGTTGGATCTTTATAGTACGTTCCCTTTAATTGTTATTAGTTTAAAATTTGTGCTTTGCATAAATATAAACTATAATAACTAAAACATTTAACACGTCATTTATTACATTGTAAATAATTTACATTCGGAGAGCATATAGCCAAGGGCCAAATCTTTTTTGAAACAAGAAAATTACGAAGGGAGTTTTAAGGGTGGAAAATCGTTTTTTCCAATTATCGGTGAATTCCAATCAAAAAATGGTATGTAGTAAAGATGTAGATAAATCTACAATTTTGTTTCAGACTATTTTTCAACATAACCTTAACTTCAATAGATAAAGAGGCGAAATACCGTTTTTTTGTATTTTAAAACTTTTTATTTCGAAAAAAATTTCAATAAACCTTGATCAAATGTATATGTTTTGAATTCCTCTATTTACCGATTCGACCAAAATTTCGAAATTGCAAATTTCATGAAATTTTTTTCAATTTTCCAGGGGCTCATTTGTTATTTTGTCTTTAGTTAAACTTTAGGATAGAAAACAAAAATCCTCGTGAAAACTGAGGAAAACCAAAAATAGCGATTTGCGCCAGCCTGTGTCGTTATCAACATTGAAATATCAATTCGGAAGGCGTTTTCACACATAATTTTATGAGATCATAATTGTAGCAGTGTGATATACAACGTGCGCATGCGCAGCTTATGTCATTATCACCATTGAAATATCAATTCGGTAGACAGATTTCGGAATTAATGTAATGCTTAGTATTTTGTAATTAAAATAATAATAATAAATAACATATTCTCTACGGTCAAGCCGGGAAAGTTCTGGGGTGACACATCCGATTTTTTAATATCGCAGCCAGTTCACAATTGCAACTGAAACTTATAAAGTTTTCGAAGAAAAAAATTCTTATAAAACGGTTTTGTCCGTCCATCCGTCCGTCCGTCTGTTAGCCTGATTCAACTCGAGAACGGAGAGAGATAGAGACAAATGGAAAACGGCAATCGATTCAGAATCATTAAAAATCCCTAAAATGATATTAATCTTTGACCTATTTTTACTTTCCCACTACCATATATAAGTATATAGAAATTTATTTTCGTAACTTTAAATTTTCAAAAACTCGAAATTACGTCAAAAATATTTCAGTTTTTCACGTGTTTAATATATTCAGATGAATTAAATCACCGTCTGTGAATTGTGGTGTATGCACACCTTCATTATTTTTCCACCCCCACTCCGTTGTATTAATGGGACCATGCCCCTCTCTTCTTCGTTCCTTTTTTTAAGAGACATTTTGTTCATGTCTATTTCGAATACCTAGCGTTTTTCATTTTTCTTATAACAATGTTTTCGAATTTAAAATTTTGTAAATTTTTCAGTAGGAAACAGTAGTAAATATAAACATAATTTTAATAATCCGCTTATTTATTCGAACAATTTTTATTCATTATCATAAATTATTTATTTATTAAATTAAAAATATTTTCATGATTACCTAGTAGAAAATTTTTAGAGTAATAAAAAAATGGCGTTTTCTGCAAATCGCTATTTTTAATTTATCTCATTTTTCACAGGGTTTTTAAATGTAAAAGTATTTATTTTTATTATCTTAAAGCTTAATTTAAGACCAAATCAATTAGACCTTAAAAAATTGAAAAATCAAAACGATAAATTTTTGAAAAAATTCATTTTTTTAGAAAAACGTTAGTATTTCATGTACTATTCAATTTTAAAATTCCGCCGGTAAAATCAGTAAATTTAAAGGACTTAAAAATATCTATTTCATCAAAGTTTCAAGAACATTGAAATTTTTTGACAAAGGCGTCAAAAATTAAAAAAAGTTTGTGCGGTCGGGGGACCCCCGTCAGATCCGAAGGTTCTATGTTATTTTACCAACTCTAAACATAATCTTTTTCTCCCTCCCTTTTCCTTTTTTTCGTTTTTTTACTGTTTTTTCACTTTCTGTTTTTCGTGTTTTTCATAATTTTTTACTATTGGTCCTTATTTTTTCCTACTTTTCCTATTTTTCCCTAGTTTTTGTATTATTCCCTATTTGCCCCTATATTTCCCCACTTTTCTCTATTTTCTCTATTTTCTCTATTTTTCCCCTATTTTCCCTGTTTGCCCCTATTTGAATCTATTTTTCACCATTTCCCCAATTTTGCCCTACTTTTTCCTATTGTTCCCTATTTGTCCCTATTTTTCATATATTTGGCAATTTTTCTCCATATTTCACTATATTTCCCCATATGCCATTTTTATCTATTTCTCCTATTTTTTATTTTTTCCTATTTTCCCTATTTGTATGTATTTTCCCTTTTTTTGCATTTCTCCCAATTTTTTCCAATTTTTTCTAATTTTTTTCTATTTTCAATTACATTTTACTAGTTTTTCCAATTTTTCACTATTTTTCTTAATTTTTATTTATTATTCTGTTTTTCTCTACTTTGACTACTTTTTAATATTTTTCCAAATTTCTTCCTTTTTTCGATGTTCTTATCAATTTCTTCCTATTTATCATTATTTTTTTCTATTTTATTTTATTTTCCACTCCTTTCCCCGTTTTTCTTATTTTTTTCAATTTTTCCCTGTTTTTTACCAGTTTTTATTTATTTTTCATTATTTTTCCGCATTTTTCACTTTTACTTTCCCAAACGTATTGTGAACGAGCTTTGTACGACATTTGTCAAACGGAAGTGTCACTATCAAAAAATGACAGATGCCATATGTCACGGAATTTGACGTGCAATATGTCATTTGAAAGCCCTTGAAAAACTCTACTCAGAACAGTCAAAATTATTTCTCCAACTGACATCTATCAAAAATAAAAAAAATGTCAAAATTTGATACTTTAACATTAAATAACTGAAAAAGTGTTCGTGGATATAAGTCGGGAAGGTTTTGGGGCGACACAACCGATTTTTACCTCTCGCCCTTCAGATAAGAGAGGTATAGGAATCATGCTAAAAATTGGGTAGTGAGTTTTCAATGGATAAACACGTTTTGGGGTCCCTAGAATACGATTTTAATATTTTCGCGATGATGTCTGTGTGTGTGTGTGTTAGTGTGTGTGTGTGTTAGTGTGTGTGTTTGGATGGATGTTGTAGTAACGATAACTCAAAAACTACTGAATAAAAAAATTTGAAATTTTGCATACAGAATTCTGATACCCTAGATTAGATCTGATTAGATTTTGGTGCCAATCGCACAACCGGAAGTGGCAGTTGCTATGGGTGATGACGCCATTATTATACAAAACGGCGATAAAGTTTTACACATATATTTTGTATACCCTATAGTTTATTTTCATCTCATTAAAATTTTCGAAACTTTTGCCATTGTTGCCAGATTTACAAAAATATAATTTTTTTTCATACTTTTTTGTGTCAACCTGTAAATTTTTGATTCAAAAATGGCGAGAGGTCATGTGCTGGCCACATCAGATTTTTTTGTTATATTTTCACTGTTTTTCATTATTTTTCCCTATTTTCTTTATTTTCCACACTTTTCTTTATTTTTCCTTAAATGTAATTATTTTGCTTTCTTTTCTCTATTTGACTTTACTTTTCCCTTTTATTTTCCCGACTCATCATCTGAGAAGGGAAGTATTGAGAATGAGCTAAAAAAATTTTCAAGATAAAGATGGAAATATCCATTTTGAGACCCCCTTAGACGATTAAGACCATTTCCATATGGAAGTCTGTCTGTCTGTCTTTCTGTCCGTCCCTCCGTCGGTCCGTCTGTTTCTCTGTCTAACTGTCTGTCTGTCTGTTCGTGTCCGATAGAGGTTACACGTTTAATCCGATTGAGCTGATATTTGGTATATGGGTTTGGGTTATCCGTCGAAAAAGCCCGTTAGTTTTTGTCCGACATCTGTCAAACGGAAGAGTCACTGTCAAAAAATAACAGAAGCAATATATGTCACCGAATTTGAGTTGTAATATGTAATTTGAAAACCCCTGAAAAACTCTATTCAAATCAGTCAAAATTATTTTTCCAACTGTCAGCTGTAAAAAATAAAAAAATGTCAAAAATATCAAATATAGTATCCGTCTCTGGATATTCGTCGGGAAAGTATTGGAGCGACACAACCGATTTTTTTACTTTGTTTTTCAGTATTTTTTTACTATTTTTCGCTATTTTCCCTACTTTTCCTCATTTTTCCTTATTTTCTCTATTTTTTCCCATTCTTCCCATTTCTTCGTATTCAATATTTATCCAGTCTATCCAATCTACGATTCTACCGACCTTGCAAAAATAACCTTAGTAATCAAAGTAACTATTCATATTTTAAATTAATAATCGTTACTAAAGAACGAATACTTATTTTTTCTACAACCACTATGCAAAACACGCTTTTCTACACAAATGTTTATATGCAAAGCAGGCCTTTTCTTAATTTCTTCGATATCCGTGGGAAAAGTAATAATGTAGCGTGCGAAAAGTACGCGCTATGGCACTTTTCCCCACGGAAATGTCAAACACAGACAGCTATGACCTGTCAAATTTTTTTGACAGTTTAACATTATAGTGAATTTCTGGGAGTTCAAATTTGAAATTGAAGCAAAAAGCAAGTAAACTATTTATTTCATTATTTATTTTAATTTATAAATTATAAACAAATTAATTTTTCTGTATTCAATAGTCATTTTTTAATTATTTTTTTTCAAAGATTAAGTAAAATACCTATATAAGTTACTGTTTTTCTTTTATTAATAAATGTGGTTGTAGAAAAAATATTGTGTACCGTTAGAATAGGTCCACGCCTATAAAAGTTTGTGATAACCTAACTGTTCAGACTTCGTATAGAGTTTCTTTATATCGAGCCGGATAAATGTTTTATTTGTAAAATTCTGGGTAGGAGGGCGTCTGTTTTCTGGTACCTCGCAAATTCATTGTTTTAATGGATAAGGGAAATTAATGGCCTACATATAGTTTTTCTTTCAATCCCATGTTTTTGTAATTTAAATGCGAAAAAAATATTGTCAGACAAATATTTTGGGATTTTGGCACGTCCGACACCCCAAACATGGCAAAGTTATGACGTCATGAAATTTAGTAACTCGCAGCTGATTGTTTTACAGAATCGTTTAATGAAAATATTAAAAATTAACTAGTAACCTTGTCCGACAAATTCATGGAGGGGTACTTGTTATCGGACGCGCTAAACTTAAGAGTTTCATGCAGAATAAAACGCCCCCTACCCAGAATTTTTAAAATAAAACATTTGTCCGACTCGACATTAAGAACAAAGTCTTAACGGTAAGGTAATCACAAACTTTTTTAGGCGCGTGCCTGAGGCCTATTATACATGAGATAAAAACTTGTACGTTGTATACCAAATTTATTGGATTTCGATTTCTTATTTTTCATATGGCATATTTAGTTTGTTACTTTCGGTTTTACCGCAAAGAAACTTTTTTAAACGACCATTTTACCATATTTTATTCATAACTCTCTATCAGAACATCAGTCTTTTTATCTTCAACACTATTAACGGTTATTTGGTATCTGGGATTTGTTTTTATACACAACCTCTTGATTATTCTTTACGTGAGCCGTATTTTAATGATTTTTTTGTTTAGTTTCAGACTCCTTTTACGTTTTACGTCTGGAATACACATACGAAAACAGATCTGAATTAAAATGAGTCTACAATTCTCTAAAGAATTGTTTATTTTCTGCTGGAAAATATAGTTCGTTTAAGTTAGTTTAGCTTTATTGTAATGGAAATGGTTTAATCATTTATTTAGAGCATTCTAGAAAATATTAAAGATGATGAGAAAATATAGTAGCAAATAAATTGTACAAAGCAACTTCAATAAACACTGGCATACATTTTTTATGTCTCGTACTTTTTTTTTAATCTTTTTGATGCAGAAAAATTTTCACAATGTATTAACAATTTCATTTTTAAATTACGTTCCAAATGGAAAATGCTGCTATAAATATGTTATTTTTATTAAGAGTCAAACAACAGTTGTGTTAAAAGACGTTTCTTTTACTCCAAATAAAATATATAATTTTTTCTGTAATTGTTACAATATTATAAAAAATAATTATAAAAAATCTCTAATTTAATAATCAATACCATGTATTTGATACAACTTAAAATTCAAATAATTAGTATGGTTAAAAAAAAGATTGGTAGCATACTAGTTCATTATTATGCATAAATTGCTTAAATATAAAAAACGTAGTAGATTCCCTTCAAGTTTCCAACCTAGAAAAAGGTCTACCTATGGATAAGAAATATTTTGAGTCAAAATTTACTTCATTATTTTAGCACTGCTAAAATATATTTACAAAATTCTATTGAATGTATCGTTAGCGAAATATATTGATTTTAATAAACTATATTTCTGATTGGTTAAAATTAATGTTGGTATCAATAGTCAAGGTGACAGTTGATATATTTCGTTGTCAAATGTCATTTTACGTCATCCGCCTTATCATTAACCCTATTTTTTGTCATGCTTTGCTTCTATGTCATTACATTTTACCATATCAGTAGACTTCTTATCATTTGAAAGGTGTCCAGAACAGTGAGAAAAACATGGCTGACGTAAAATAACATTTGAATTTGACAATGAATTATGCTAATTGTCACCTCCCTCACGCCTTGATACCAACTTTAATTTTAACCAATCACAAATAGAGTTTATTAAAATCATTATATTTCGGAAATGATATTATTCTGGAAAACGAAAATAAATTTAAAATATATACAAAAAAACTCAATATGATCCGGAAAAAAATTAATTTGCATGTGACCATGGGCCGACCTTTGTGAGTTTACTATTAGTCTAATTTAAAAAAAATTCAGGCAGTACCTATGTATCACTTGAATTTATATTGAAAAAACTATTTTTTTAATTAGTTTTCAATATACAGGGTGTATATAAATTCGGCTGCCAACACTCTAGGCTAAATTAATTGCGCCAAATTATGCCCATTGATTCCGGAAACTTATTTTCGTAAATGAACCCTTTCAAAAATACAGAGTGTTAAAGCTTAAAAAATTAAAAATAAAAATAAATTTTAAACGCTGCGAATCATTGTAATTAAACTGTAGGAGAATTATCAGGTTGACAAACTACTTGGTTTAAGGAGAAGAGATAATTTCCAGATTTTTCCAAAGGTTTGCAGTAGGAGTCAATGACCTTTTTCCACTCCTTAATTTACAGTAACTGGTTAAAATGATAAACTTTTCAATTCTATTAACACTCCTCAGTAAAATAGAAATAATATTTTTCTTTGCTATAATTAATAGTTTTTAAGAAAAAGTCTTTTTGTTTATAAACGTTCTTTTCTAAATTTATATAAAACAAAACAGTATAAGTATTCCTCCAAGATTTAATATGACAACAAAAAAGAAACAGGATTTTATTGCAAATAAAATACATTAATAAAATTACCACAATTGATTTTGTTAAAATTGTTTCATGTTATTATGCAAATAATAGTTTTCATAATATAATTGTAACACTTTTTTAATAAATATTACTTTAAAATCCATAGAATATTTTTTTATTTTAAGGCGAGTGTTAATTTATAACAAATATATTCTCGGCCGGGATGGGTTATAAAGATTTGATAATCAGATTTTGTCGCGGCCCAGCCGGGCTATATCTACCTTGCCTACCTGATCGGATTAGCCGAGACGGCTTATGCCCGATATTTTGGTCTATGTGAATATGCTTATCGACTTCAATATTAAAACCTACTTTGAAGGAGATAAAAGCTTGACACAGAAGTCAAATTGATTCAACTGAGTCAAGTTAAAAGAAACGTCTTGATGCTCTGACGGATTTCCTCGGTCAAGAAGTGATGAACGAAGATATGATTTCTCTAATTATGAGTAGTTTTAAGGACAAAAAGAAGCAAGAACAATATATAAATTTAAGTAGCAATACAAGCAATATACCCACCGCATCTGAACTCTTCAATAAAGGTGTTCCGTGACGTGTTTTTTGCAAAAGGTCACATTCCTCCAATGAGTATAAACCAGCTTTGGAATTAAGTTTTGCAGAGAAGAAACAAACCTCGGTGATCTGCTCTAATTTGTTTATATTTTTGTGGCGTTGAGAATAGGCGGACACGAATAAAAATTAGCTGACTACATAAAGGAATGAAAGGACTATTTCGACAAAATATTCTCAACCCCCGAAAAAAATTTTGAAATTTGTTCGACCGCTACGAAAATCTACTTTTCAATTCTTGGAGCTGACCCTTTGGGGGAGATAGATGTAAACGAAAAATTTTGTCGAAACAGTCCTTCCAATCCTCTATATAATTTCGGTACGTCCAAAATATGATTTTCCGGCCCCAATGAGCCATTTTCCAGGACCCAAACTGGGAATTTCAGCTGACCAAACACTTTTCACACCCAGTCTCAGCTCCAGAATTGGAAAGTCCATGAAAATACCACAGTCGCGACCGGGACGTCCAAAACACGATTTTCCCGCCCCAAGGGGTCATTTTCCCGGACCCAAACCCGGAATTTCAGTTGGCCATAAAGTTTTCGAGCACAAATCCGGCTTTGGTTCCAAAATTCAGCGTCGACTTCGCCTTATCCCGGGAACCGCATTTCAGGCCATTTTCCAGACGTGTAGGCCCAATTATGAGCTCGGGATCGGATTCAGCGACGAAAAATACATGGGAATACATATGTCACTCTCTTCGGTATGAACTTTTTTTTGTGGTGTTATTTGGCAACATTATCTAATTTGTTACTTGTGAAAAAATATTTTTTTTTTAATAAATTATACATTTAGGTACTTATTGTTTTCTAAATTTAAAATATTCTTTATGAGTTAATTTGCGTTTATATTAAGTAAATAATGATTATAATTTTTACTGTTTTATTGCACTAACTATTATTATTATAATCTTAATTTCCTATTCGGGCAATCTTGTAAATGTCGCCTATTTTTGTAGGAATTAAGATTTGGCACTAACCGTACATTTTATTTATTTTTAGCTATATCGTACAATTTAATTAAGATTAAGACGTTCACATTCACTTATCTTCCACTTGTTAATTAACACAGAAGATGGCGCAAGGTTCGACAGGCTGATCTTATCGCCGAAATGACTGCAAATAACATTTCCACAGAAACAAGATCAGTCTGTTCACCCCGCCCTATCGCCCACCAGAAACTTGATTGTCTTTTCCTTTTCCAGTTAACTTGATGATGTCACGTTCCACCTGAGAATCACTTTCAGTAGACGCGTTCTATAAAAGACGGCGGACGGGGACGATTATCTTTACGGAATAAAGTTTTTTTTATTTGTACCAACTTTTATTTTTTAATAAATATTTTTCATGAATTTAACTACCTACCATCTCCATCAAATTCTCTAAATTTAAATAAACGGGATACTATCATTAGTTTTTTTTCAGAAGTAGATATTAACTATTAAGTACAGTCAGGCCATTTCACATAAATAAAAAATAGTAAAAATAGAAAAAAACGGAAAAAATAGGGAAAAACATACAAAAATGGAGGAACATTAAGGGAAATGCAAAAAAAACAGAGAAAAAAATTTTGAAAATAATAGAGAAAAATAAGAAAAATAGTGAAAAACGGAAATATATATGAAAAAATAGGCAAAAATTAGGAAACAATATAAAAAAATAGAAAATAATGGGATAATAATCGAAAAATGGGAAAACATATGCAAAAATAGTGAAAATAGGCAAAAATTGTTAAAATAAGGAACAAAGGGTAAATAGGAAAAAATAGAAAATAATAGGGATAAAAAGAAAAAATGATGAAAAACAGGAATCAACAGGAATCAATTTGGAATTGTTTAAAATCAGGACAAATGGTAAGAAATAGAGAAATATGGATAAATAAAAAAAAATAGGAAAAAATAGGAAAAAATAGGGGAAATAGGAAAAATATTGGAAAAAATGGGGAAAAATTGTAAAAAACAAGCAATATTCGATCGTACAGGTATTAATCTTAAAGAGACTCCGTAGTAAAGTACGCGGGTATTTAACTACTTTTATATAAACATCTCTTAATAAGATCATATAAAACAAAATTAAATTAAATAGTTCAAACTAAACTTCCTTCCCAAAGGAGTTCCAAAAATTTATTTATGGTAATAATAATTACAATAAAATAAAAAACCAATGTTAAGTTTTTTTTCTCCTCTGCTCAGTATATCTTAATTTGTGACTCGCTTGATATCCCTTCTTAATATATCCCTCTCCTCTTGGTATTACTATAACAGTTCTCTCCCTCTTTTAGTCTTCAGTCAGAATAATTCACTTTTATATTGCTTGTGTCGCTTATTGAAGTTTTCTTTTCTTCCCCTCATTTTATAGAGTAAATTTTTATTATATATTCAATTATGTCCCCTGTTGACATTTTTAATTATTTCGACGCTTTAACTTTTATTTACTGTTGTTTTTAATTCTTTTTTATGCCGGTATATTTTTTGTTATATTTACTTAAAAGTTCATATTTTATATTTTATAACAATATAAATTATCTGATGTTTGTGGTACTGTTCCCGTAAAATCTATTTTTAATTTGTTTTTACAGATTGTCTTAAAATTTAATTGACTTTGATTATTTTATATTTTGATATAAAAATTCATGTATTTATAAAAACGAAGATCACGAAATCTGGTAATTCATAAGATTTTTGTTTTATCTTTACTTTATGTAAAATTTTAGGGTTTTTGAATAGAACAGTTTTTTTCTCTGGGACTGAACGTCTTTTTTGGAACGAGCAACTTTTGTTTCTCCTTTGGGACTGAACGCTTTTATTTGGAATAAGTCTCTGAACAATTAATACATTTTTTTATTAAATAAAACAAAAACATAAAGTTTAATTTAAATTTAATTTCCTTAATCCCACAAAAAGAAAGAAAGGACGGATTTTGAAATAAATCATAGTTTTTATTGTCAATTGTTTCTAAATACATCAAAAAATCAATTAGACTGGCGTCCAAATTTTTTTTTATTTAATATTTTACTTTTTGATATATTTCAAATTCTATTCCTGGAATGAACCCATAATAAAAACAATTGAGCTTAAATCACATTTATTACTAAATCACTTTTATCAACAAATTAAAATAACGTTTCATAAACAAATAAAGGATAAAATACTATGTTAGCTATAACCTATATTTAATTATAATAAAACTTTGTACTTCTAACCAAATAACCTAAATATAATAATTTCAAATTTCCCTTTCAAATTTAATTATTCAAATTATTTTATATTTAGTATTCAGTCTTCTCTCGTTAGCGTACCTAGTGTTAATTACATTTAGTATTCCAACTTTTATTTACTTGTTTAAGTTTAAGTTACGGCGTTTACTTTAAAAAGTGTACGGAATATTTAAAAAGTCCGCTCTTTGGTGTTGACACTGATGCTGGAGCTTTGACTTAAAACTTTTCATATCAAAAGATGTACCAAAAAGTTTTAAACGCTGCTCTACTATCAATATTAACTTGATGAACTTATGGAATTGCTAAGAACTTTTTAATTTCAATAATAATTGGTCATTTATTTTTCTAATAGTTTTTGTTTCAATTTAGTTTATTAATGTGAATATGTAACAGTTTTTATTACACAAAAATGTACGAAGCACTTACAAAAAGAGCAGATAAAGTGAAGTAGTGTTTATACATTGAAAGTAGAATAAGTGTTTATATGGTATCTGGTTTCTTGTTGACTGCGCCAGTTTATGGCACCGTTTTTCTGAATTAACTTTTGTTTATACTACATGAAAGAATTTCTACTGGATTCATAAAAATCCGCTTAGGGACACTGAAAAAGGAGAATTAACTACACACTTCAATTTTTTATTTATTTTTTGTTACAATGAGCGCTATACTACAACAATTTTGTTTCTATTTTTCAAATTAAATATCAAAATATGGAGAGTGAATAGAAAAAGTCAGACCATAAAAAATAATTTTTGCTAATAATTTTTTTTAATAAAAAATAAAATTTGTCCTTTATTATATAAACAATTGTAGGTGACCCAATAATTTTTGTAAAGATAAAGTTCGATATCTCAAATTTCGAGAAAACAGAAAAAGGTGATTTCACCCATATTTATTTATATGATTATCAAATTATCAAAAAATTTTGTAATACGTAAATTAGCACCCCTACTTCAATACACTTTAAATCAGTGTAATTCATGAATTAGATTTTACTTTCCCGACCCACCTCCTAGAAGGGAAATTATTGTGAACGAGCAAAAAAATATAAAAACGGAAATATCCATTTTCGTGCCCCCTGAAATGATTAAGACCATTTGAAGATTGAAGTCTGCCTGTCTGTCTGTGTGTGTATTCTTCCACGATAGAAGCCACACATTTGGTATAGGGGTTTGGGTTTTTGTACGACATCTGTCAAACGGAAGAATCACTATCAAAAAATGACAGATGCAATATGTCACGCAATTGGACATGCAATATGTCATTTGTAAACCTTCGGAAAACTCTATTCAGAACAGTCAAAATTATTTCTCTAACTATCACCTGTCAAAAATAAAAAATGTCAAAATTTGAAAATTCAGCATTAAATATGTGAAAAAGTATTAATCGGATTGAGATGAAATTTGGTCTTGAAAAAAATTAAAAAATGGCCGAGATTTAAAAAAATTTATACTTTTCTTCATCTAGTTGAGTGTAGGTGGCGTCTTCTTTGTCTAATTTCAAAGTTGATAATAGGCTCATGATTAAAATATTGACCATTCCTTATGAAACGGAAAATTTACTAATTTTAAATAATTAAGATAATAAAAAGTGGGAACTTTCTACATTGAAATAGTGATTACAAAAAAACTAAATATTGTTTATTTTAATTTATATTGTATAACGTACATATATTTAATTTAAACATGTCTTATAGCATATAGTTTTTACAAATTCTATTCTGGATATTTCTTTATTTTTAAATTTACCTATCAAATTTGTTACATATTTTAATTTTCTGTCATAATTAATGTTTTTAATATTTTTTTGTAAATGTAAGCTATTTAATTGCACATAAGTTCCTACTTGAACATTTTTTAATTCATTTAAAAATACAAAAATATTAGGATGCGAAGAATAATAAGTATATTCAAAAGATCATTACGAAAATGGATTAAAGATACGTTTTCTAAAGATTTTTGTTTTACTGTCATAATTGCCTTAATCGTTCCGTTGCGCGCAATCACAACATCCGACTTAAGGGCAAATTTCAGTACCCCAGGAGGTATTTGACCGCTGCGCGCAATCACAATATACCGAAATACGAGATGCTTCGAGTATAAGGCTAGTCGTACCAGTTGTAAATCCCCGCCGGAAGATGAAGTCACTCGCGTATTTGTTTGTCATACCCAGCCGACCTTATGATATACGGCACCGGAGTCGATCAAGTTATGTGCAGGGGCAGCCCGAAGTCCCCGAAGTACGAGATGATGTAGCCGTCCCATTTAGAATAATAGTGGCAGTGCGACCTTTAGAGACATGTCAAGCTGAAGCCATGTTCAATTATAACCG
The DNA here is from genome assembly GCA_963243735.1 of Neocrepidodera transversa. NCBI lineage: Eukaryota > Metazoa > Arthropoda > Insecta > Coleoptera > Chrysomelidae > Neocrepidodera > Neocrepidodera transversa. Next base: position 12,744,844 of record OY725348.1, read on the forward strand.
GAGTCCAGAACGGTCATCGACTGCCACGCCATCCCAGAATACGTGCCAGAATTTTATTGTTTTATTCCAGCAGATAATACCCAGGTAACTCAACCCAGTAGAGCAAGTAAAGACCGCCCTTCTGGTCGCTAAGAATACCATACGACCCCTGGAGCATTTCATTTTCCACTGAAGCTGCCCGTGTAATGATATTCACACTATAAACGGAAGGTGGCTTCCGAGGCAATCCGAAACCTAAGGCGTTAAAGTGACCCGTAACGACCGAAGTGCGTTACAACTTTTTCCCTATTTTCTGCTGCTAAGCCACTAGGTACATATTCACTCTCTTTTCTTTACGTAGGTATTCTCAAATTCCTTCACTTTTTTTGCAGAAATTCAATTGTATATTGTCTTTGAAGAGCTTCATAAATTTGAATCCACAGTTTATCTCGTACTACTTTTCTGGTGATGGGAAGTCTACTATCCCATATTTGTCTTCGCCTCTAGACTAATGAAATGAGCAATTCCTCGAGAGTATCTCCATATAGGTCACTGATCTCTTTTCAAGTGTATGTTTGGATTGTTGAGTTTTCTTTTACAAGATTACATAAATTATGCATTGACATGTAGCTATTGTCGAAGACTAATTCTATCTTAACATACAAAAAATTTGTGGCTAATGGTCTGAAGACAACCTACCTCAAAAAAAAAATATAAATTAAATCGCCTTCGAATATAAGGCCAGTCGTACCCGTTGAATTTCCTCGAGACAGATGGAGGCAGTCGTGTCCGTGCTTTTTAAACGCCCAAGTTCTTATAGAGTAGGACAATTCAAACCGTTGTCGGTAGTTGCAGTGGCAGTTCTTCGGCCTTTAGAGATAGGTCAACCTGAAGGGAGAGAAACAACGTTTCATTATAACTGTACCTTACCGGAACCGTTAATCTGACCACGCCAGCCTAGAAGACGTGCCAGTACCGTCCGACATCACGGATAAAAAGCATTACACACCTATTTATTTGAATTTGAATTTAATAGAGATTATTTTATATAAATTATTTTATATTTATTGTCATACCAGCAGTTAATACCCAGGTACCTAACCCAGTGGGGCAAATAATGATCGTCCTTCTGGCCGCTAAGAATCTTGTCGATACCATACGACCCCTGAAGTATGTTTGTCTCCACTGAAGCTGCCCGTGCAAGTAATATTCACACTATAAACGGAAGGTGGCGCCAGAGGCAATCCGAAAGGATCTCTTGATGAAGCAAAGAGCTCTGCTTCTGAATCCATTAATTATCGTTTTATTTTATCTCAGATTCGTGTAGATATAAAGTTAAAGTAATATTTTTATAAAAATAACAGTAGATTATCCATACCTCAAGTGTGGTAAAATTATTCAACGAATAATTATCTTAATAGCTGCCGCAAAAATTTTTTTAAAAACTTAATTTTTCTTTATTAGTGCATCGTAGGATGCACTTTGATGTTACCATATATTATTGTGACCCTCTAGTTTAGGGGGTTTGGGTTATTGGTTATTGAGTACTAAAGTTTTCAACATTATTTTTTATAAATAATTTTACAATGTTAATGTTCATTTTTCATACCAAATTTTAACATCATGTGTAACTTCGTCATTAATTTTGTAAGTAACCTCTTTTAAGTATGTATTGTTGTATTCCAATTTGTATTATAGGCCTGATGATGGCCATCATTTGGCCGAAACATGTCGCCATTTTGATCTCTTCCTAAACCAGAAATAAATTATGTGGTATGACTTTGAGTGGTAATTATTCGTTTAATATTTTTATTTTTGTAAGTAATCCTTTTATTATCAAAGCTGGTTAACGAATTTCACGATCACAAAACAATAATTTCAGATATTTTGACTTATGTCTTGACAATTGACAGAAACCATCAAATTATATCGTATGAGTCCGTAATAGATATTACTTTATAATAGATATTTATTTATCGCTAAAAATTTGTATTTCACCCTTTACATTGCAAATTTGCTTTGACATTTTATATGGTTCACTCTATCTAAATTTTATTTACAAAAAAATTTTAATAGTTTTTTAACACATTTTCCACTTCCTTGCTTTCATTGTTATATAAATTACATTTTTATCTTTATATATTCTATAATATATTTGTGTCAAATAATATTTCTATTTTGCAGGCCAACTTGACTATATCAAAGTATTAACAGAATATATAATTTATAACTTCCTCTTCTATTTTAACCTACTTTCATATAATAATACCGTTTAGTGTAAAACTTATATACCCTTCTCGAAACTTGGCTTAACGAAGTTTAGTATCGAAAAACGACGCTATAAACCACTTTGACACCAAGAAACCAAATACTCCATAAACTCCAATTGCAGTTTCATTGTAAACAGAATTTACTTCATTTTATATGTCCTCACGTCAAGTGCTCCGTACCTACGCCACAATAAACTGTATTAAGATGATGTACTGCACTTGGTTGAGCTCTAAATCTTTCCAATTACATCGCTAACTCTAACATAACGCTGTCTAAAGTGTATGTTATACAGTTGGTGCAAAGATAAAACGAACGAACATCTCTCGATATCGTAAAGTTTGAAATCGCAAAAGACACCTGCATCAGACACTTGAAATTCTAATAATCTATTATCTTTGGTTAACGATCTAACCAATCTGTCACAATTTATTTCTCTAATCCTTACAAGGTAGTTAATATTTTAAATCATCTAATAATAATTAGATTAAACCCTGGTTTGAAAATTATTATTAATAAATCTAAGCCCATTCTACATTATTATAATATTTTGAATATGAAATATCTCAGACGCTTAGGTCTATTTTAAATTATAATTGTTTAAAAACCACGTAATAAAAAAATTGAACTCTCATATTAAATATTTAGTATATTTAACGAATATAAAAATTTTTAAATATTGCTGAGATTAATTAAATAAATTGTCGATATAATACAAAATATGAACTTAATGGAAAAAATTCCTACGAATTATACTGTAAGGAAACTTAGGATATCAAACAATCGACCAATCGAGTATATTTTCTATTAAAATAAGTTTTCTTAAATAACTACAATCAGAAACAAGGGCTACCCTCAACTATTTTTTCTATGTTCTTAGACATGCCACATAATAAAATAGTTACTTCATAATAAAACACATTTTTTCAAATTTCACATTCTTGTATCTGTCTGCGAAATAAGTCTTTTTCAGCCAGAAATGTTAAAATAAGTATTTGCTGTTTTGATACTCAATAAATAACATGTAAAAGTCAAATTTTAATGAAAGTTTTTGAAAAAAATACACGTTTCTTGCTTTTATAACTAATTTCCCACATTTTCCTAAAATAAAGAAAATTTAACGAAGTTACTTAATTACCATGATAATTAATATAAGGTGCCGTCAGTCGTAACAGTTGTAAAAGTAACCCCGTCGAATGAATGAAATCACTCTTTTACGAGTTTTGCATATCCAACCAACCTTATGATATGCCGCAACCGGAGTCGATCTAGTGAGTTCTAGTTGCACTCTGAGTTCGAGTTGGAGCTAGAGTCGAGAACCAGTTCCAGCTACACTACTTGTTTAGCTACCTTTAAAGCATTTTTTTGACGAACCAGTTTCAAAGACCGTTTTAAAACAGTTTCTATCTTGATGTCACTACTTTTATGAACCCAAAAAAATGTTACATTTTAAAACGTCACGTGCACGTCAATTGTCATTCTAAAACCGCCAAAAATTCAAATTAAAATGGGTATTGTGAATTTTGTGAAAAAACAGCTGCATTTATATTTTGTGCAATTTCTAACCAGAGAGAATTTTTGGTTGTACATTTATCAGAAAATTTGTAATTTAGTTTTTTCGTAGAGCTAAAAAATACATTGTGGCCACTTTATCAGTCTCTGTCTGGATTCTGGAGGTAGTCCAAAACATTATTTGTGGTAACAGGTTCCCCATTTGGCAATGGGGAGTTCAACTTAAAATATAAGTGCATTATTTGAGAAAAAAATGAATTTCTTTTCATGAAAAAATCATTTTTTCTGTTTTTTTCTTTGGTTTAACATGAAAAAAATTGATATTTAAAAATCACTGCATCTATGCAACTTGTAGTAAACCTTACGTCACTTATGTGGGCCAGTTTCCCTAAATAAAATTGACGCTTTCTAATATAAATGACGTTTGCTTATAAAGTGTCGTTTGGTCAATAGGTTTTTAATTGTGTTTACTTTTACCTTTGTTTACGTATGTTTACGAATACAAATAAACACGGAAAATTATCAACATCAACCAGCTCTACAGAGTACAAACTTTAACAATGACAGTGAACTATGCAGTAAGCAGACGCGGACGCGACCTTTCACTTAATCAAGAACGCTTGTGCCCAGCACTTATGTCCAAACAGCAAATTATTACCTGATCTCGTTAAAATATTCGTTTTCTTTATCTAACAGCGGAATCTAATATCTGTTATCTCTCTTGATTTTGAATGCGAATTCACAGTGGATAGGTCCAAGTTTTCATCTTTATCCAATTATCATATAATGGTTTTCTCCATCTTTGTCTGTATAAGTGAGATTTAACAGCTGTAATTCATTCGTATTCTCTTCTTGACACATTTGCAGTTAATGGCTTGACGGTAACTTCATTGCACATAAGCGACGTCATGATCGTAATGGCGGCATATTCAAATAATTGAAAATTTGAATTTTCAAATTAATTTATTCAACAATCTAGCTCAAATTACGGTAGATAATTAAACTCAATTCTAACTGTTAATAAAGAAAAAACGTGAGGTTATATTTTTGTTGAATTCTCATTGTTTATTTTTTTTGAATCACTAAATTTTAACTATGTTTAATTTCTGTCAGTTGTTAAAGATAATTCGCGAAGCAATATGCAAATTGTTTACAGAAACGTTTAGAATATAATAATCAATTACTTATGATTATTTTTTCTTGTCAAAAAATTAAAAAGGGATCATAAACCGTGCAATGTAATTGTCCACCGGTTTCCTAAAATTAGTTCCATCATCTCTTCTTCCATTTTTCTAAACTATTTAAAAATAAAACAGATATATCAAAAAACAAAAAAAGCACATTGAAAGTGAAGTGAAGTTAAGAGATAACATTTTTTGTCAGTTTATCGAAATGAAACGGTCTTTGAGACGCTTTCAAAACGTTTTAAACCAGAATCAAGTTGGTCATCATTAATGGTTCAAGAAAATGAAGTGTTTTAAAACTGTTTCAAAGAGTGTCAAAACAGTTTTTCAAAAAAAAGTGCCTTTAGAGATAGTTCAACTTGAAGGGAGCGAAGTCGACCCGTATACCAGTAGAGTAGGACCGTATTCAGATCAAATTCATGTCCAGCCGTCAACCGTCCCAACGAGCCAATTACAGAGAGGACCGAACATCGTGTATTCTACGACCGACGCCGATGATATCCGGAAATTTACACACCCTTCTTCCTCGCCGGAATTTTTGTATTAATAAAAGTATTCCCAGCAGCGAATATCCAGGTACTTCACCCAGTAGAGCAAGTAAAAACAGCCCTTCTGGTAGCCAAATCATTTGTCGATAACACTTCGATTTCTGGATTATTTTATCTCCTGACGCTGCCAGTTGTAAGTGGCCTTTATACCATAAGCAGGACTAAGGCGCCAAAAGACCGCTTGAAATTGCGTTCATAATTTCCTGCGAATTTCATCAATGTCCAACCTTTTGATATAAATTCGATCAACTCATTAAGGCCTATTGATTTTATCAGAAGAAACTATGCTTTGGACGATTTCGTTTTCTTTGATCTCGATAATCTTTACTTTGGATGTTGTACAAAAATACGTACTTTCATACTTCTTCAATTAATTATTCTTCCAAATCCATGCACTCATTAATCCACAATGAAAATGAGCTGACGCTTTAACGCGAAAATCTGTCCACTCCAGATATGGAAAACACGCGTTGTGACGTGTTTATGCGTGTCTTCAACCTATGACGACACATCATAATAGTATGTACTGACCTATTTAAAATAACGCGATAGATATTTCTAATAACAAGTGTTAACATGACAAGCGTTAAATATGTGTCCGTAGCTTTACTGTTAGTAAAATACCACATGTAACTCACCCTTTGGTTAAGACTTTAAAGATAATATTTGAATTCGATAACCACTGTATTTTATTACTTTTTCTGCTATGCTACTGAGTTAATATTATTTTTACCGATTTAGTTTTTCCGCAGACATTCATTTTCTATTCTTTAATTTCGATTGAAAATTGAAATTTAAAAGCAAAATATATCTAATGTCGGTAAGAGTTTGAAAATTGAATGATCCACGAAAACTGCCTTCTTTGCACAAATTTTCGCGTTAGGTTGGCGTGGTTTTAGGTTTAGGTGAGGAAATTTGATTTCCTTTTAATTTGGTCTAAATCGGTAAAAATAATATTAACTCAGTTATTACTTATTTTTTTTAATATCATTTCCATTTTTTTTTGTTTTCATTATAATAATAATAAAATATGATGTGATCAAAAAAATAACGTGATATAACTAATTAAATTATGTTTGAATTCCTGTAGTCCTCGTATTCATTGTCCTTGCTCCAGTTATCTTCATTTAAGCCATCAACTTGTTTATTTTCTAATTTTATATTTGACTTTACGTCGTTTATATCTTTTCTGAATTCCCACTCTATTTCTTTTATTCAATTTTTGTATTCTTCGTTTTATTTCTGTTACAATTTCTTTATATCTTCTTTGATTTGTCTTACTTTTCTTATTATTTATAATTTTCTCATAATTTATAGTTTTTAAGTTTCTTTTTCCATTTCCAATGTTTTCTTTTATATTTTGTTCTATGTTCCTTGGTCTTTCCTTTCTTCTTTTTACAAAAATTGTTCATATTTACTTGTGTTTGTATTTTATTTATTTCTTCGCTCAATTTTATTTCATTTTTAATCTTTTCTAACTTTCCCCCTATCTTTTGTTCAGTATTTTCCATAATCTTTTCTTCTACTTCCCATAAATTTTGTTCCATTTGCCCACCTATTCCTGTAATAGTATCCATCCATTTATTTTCTAATATTCCTATTCTTTCTGTAGTATCCTGTATTTCATATTTGAGTTTCTTCACTTTTTCTTTTATTACTACGGCCCACCAATACTTCACCTTTGGTGAAGTATGGCAAACCGTAGTATTGAAATCGTGCAAAAATCTCAAATTTTTTTTTGCTCCAAATGACAAAATGTCATGAAACGTGGAAAAATTGATTTTCCGCGAAAAAAAAAAAGTCTGTCTGTGTGGATTTGTGGATAACTCGAGAACGGTACAGCCGATCAGAAAAATTCTTTCGGCTATCGGTTTTTATTCAAAAAAGAAAGGCTCTATCAGAAGATGAGCAATTTCGGGTCCGAGGATACCGGTCCCGCCTAGAAAGCAAATTTGTCGATACTGATTTCTATTAAGGTGTTGTGTAAGTCAAGACGCGTTGATTGATATCCATATCGCAACCGGCTCGTTAAAAAAAAATTGAAAAAAAAATTATTGGAAAAATTCCGATTTTTTCGAATCGAACTTTCTTCCGCTGGCGGAAACGGGCCGTAGTCTTGAAAAATCGCGCAGAGATTATTCCTTTTACTACTTTCTTCTTTGAATCATTTTTCTTTTTCTTGTAAAATAAAAATTTTAACATCTTGTAACTTTTCTACTTCTATAATTCTCTCAATCATTTTAATTCTTATTTCTTTTTTGTTTCTTCTAATTCGTCAATCATTTCTGTCTTATTTTTTATAATTTTTGTGTTATTCTCGCCTCAAAATGGTAAAAAGTCCAATTCACTTCGAATACATCAACAGTTTTGAGAGATTTTCGCTGGTGCCTGGATTTTATTAAACATTTTTTTTTTAAATTGGAGAAATTCTGTTTCCCGGACGATTTCTACTAATTTTTTGGGAACCTTTGTATTAGATTATGTTCTGAGTATAATTTTGTTATTTGAAAAATTTATTAATTTTCATTTTTTTCTGCAATTTTTGACGGATTTATTTATTTTAATTTTTTTTTTGCCAATAATAGATTATTTTTATTTTTTTTGTTTAATTTCATATTATAATTTTAAGCATAGTTGCTGAAAAAAATAATTACACAAAATTTTCTCCACTATTGCAAGACAATATGAATATTATTTTTAATTTTTAAATATTATGAAATGTAAAAATATCAAGTATAGAAAAATTTAAACTACTGTAGAATACCTTGTGTTATGATAAAAAAATAAATTCTTGTTTCTTCCATAATCCATGAATCAGACATTAATTTACTAAGTTGATCGTTTGGCAAACAATTTTTAAAAAACTGATAGTGCAACAACATGAAAATAATCTCTTTTTGTTTATTTGAAAATTCCTAAATCCATACTGAATAATTTTCCATGCCGCTTGTCATTAAAAATACAAACGAACTCATTTTTACTAATAAAATTGATCCATTCACTGAATATTCTGCTTGACGTGTGCATTTTGTAATATAGTTAATTCTAATTTTATATAAAATTTGTTTAATTGGTACAAATTAAAGATTTATTATTACTATTTATTACCAACGGTGTTAAATTTCTTTTAAAATGTTATTTTCTCTAAATATATCGATAAAATATGCAGACTTATATGAGAAAAATCAAATTTTTAGACGCATAATAAAGAAATAAAGATATAGGTTCCAGATGGTGTGAAATAGTATCAGTAGGAGGATTTTCCTTATTCCAATAAACCCTCGAATGTTTGCCTGGCATCATTTGGTTGCAATATACACAAAAATAAAAGAAACTACAATCTCAATTTCCTCGTCTGCACGGATATGTTGCACAATTCTGTCTGTTTATTACAGATAAAAATTTCTTTTATAAGAAACTGCGACATCTTTTTGTGATCCTTTCGACATTTATCAATCCAAATGACTAAAGAAATAAGGTACAGAAAATTGTTATTTGGTGTTGACAATATAAGAATTTTAATACGAAAATGAATGGACACAAATAAAGATGATATATTAGGTATTTAAAAAAATTATTAGGTACTTGAAAATATTGGGTTAATTTAAACAAAATCAGTACTATAATTTTTGTACACATTTGTTTTTTTTTTCTGATAATAAGTAACAAAAAAAATAAATAAATTTTTGATGAAAATTCAGTATTTTCACCCGAAACAACCAATCTTCGAGTTAAAATCAATTTTTTAATTACTTCGGTCCGCACCGGAAGTATTAAAATCATGAAAAAAATTTGAAATTTTTTTACTTAAAATTACTTATCGCGACATTTTTTTAAGCCACCCACAACACGATTAAGTGAAAGAAAGCTATAAGTATTGTAAGCAGTAGTTTCGTAGTCCTCCGATTTTTTTTTAAATTTTAATTTTTAAGAAAGCAGGAGACAAGAAATAAAATAATAGGAATAACACAAAAAATATAAAAAATAAGACAGAAATGATTGACGAATTAGAAGAAATGAAAAAGAAATAAGAATTAAAATGATTGAGAGAATTATAGAAGTAGAAAAGTTACAAGATGTTAAAATTCTTCTTTTAAAATAGTAAAAAAAACGTAAAAAATCGTAAAAACTTGTAAAAAGTCATAAAAACTATAAAAAATCGTAAAAGCTCGCAAAAAATCGTAAAAAACGGTAAAAAACCGTAAACACCCGTAAAAATGGTAAAAAATCGTAAAAACTGGGAAAAAATCGTAAAAGCCCGTAACAGGCCGTAAACAGCCGTAAAATATCGTAAAATTTCGTAAAACATCATAATAAACCATACTAAGTCGTAACCACCTTTAAAAAACCGTAAAAAAAATTGAGAAGTCGTAAACACCCGTAAAAAATGGTAAAAAATCGTAACAAAACGAAAAAAATCGCAAAATATCGTTAAAAAAGGTAACAAATAGTAAACACAGGTAAAAAATGTTAAAAAACCGTAAAAAATCGTAAAACATCACAAAAATCATAACAAGTCGTAAACAATAGTAAAAAATCGTAAAAAATCGTTAAACATCATAAAAATCATAGCAAGTCGGAAACACCTGTAAAAAAATTGTTAAAAAATCGTAAAAAATAGTAAAACATCACAAAAATCATAACAAGTCGTAAACACCTGTAAAAAATTGTTAAAAACTCGTAAAAAGTCGTAAACAATAGTAAAAAATCGTAAAAAATTGTAAAAAATTGTAAAAAATATTGTAAAAAATCGTAAAAAACTGGTAAAAAGTCATAAAATTTCATAAATAATGCTAAATAATCGTAAAGCATCGTAAAAAATCGTAAAAAAAAACCGTAAAAAATCGCAAAAACCCGTAAAAAACTGTAAAAATCTATAAGAAATGGAAAAAAAGGATAATATCTGGGAAGATCGAAAAACGCGAATAAATTAGAGAGAATCGAAGAAAATCAAGAAAAAAATATACAAAAGCGAAAAAAATCATAGAAAATCGGAAAAATTGCAACAAAAAAAAAGACGGAAAAAATAATGAAAGATGGGAAAAGTTAAAAAAAGGAAGAAAAACCATAAAAAATTTAATTTCGATAAAAATGTATAATAAAATCATTTTTTTTTTCTTAAAATTTGAATCTTGAATGATAGAAGCGAAACTTTTTGTCATAAACAAATCTTCGTGGTCATAGGACGGTTTAAATCATTACGGTTACTTATGTTACTTGAAGGATTCATGCACCACAATTAGAGATATTTCTTTTTTATTTTTTTGCAGGTCACTTTTGTTACACTTCACAATACTTCTTCAGTAGCTAATGAAAGATGTCATTCTGATTACGTCTGTTTAAAAAACTAAAAAGTGAATTTTTCGGGCCAAAGTACTAAAACCATCATATATTTTTACCCCGTGTATTTTTTTTATTTTTGATAGACTGCTCGACATATCCTTCTGGAAGTGAGTCAGAACGCCATCCTCCACGTCTTTTGCAGAAGATCGTCTAAAACTATGCCCAGTATAGTCTTGTGCATTTTGAAAGCCCAGAAATTCTGCTATCTTCTGAGGTATTTTAGAAAATGTGTTGATACCTACAGGCTGTACCGTACATTTTTTATTTTTAAAGTTAAGAATAGTCGAGAATGTGATATATCCTTCGGGCGCAATTTCTTATATTTCCGAAACACATCAATTGCATTGATAGCATTACTTCCATTAACCACAGTGAATACTCTTTCTTTATAGGTTTTAGTATCGGAGATTTTCACTTCCTCTGTCGTTAATATTAGTAGAATTGCTACCAGTTCTCAAACTAAACAGGCAGTATCCAAAAATTTTTCGAGGTCTTTTCTAATACACACATTTGACTTTTTTAGCCTATATCCCACTGATTGGATTAAAAAAATACTTTTACTTGGTGAAATCTGAAAAAATAAGTAATTTCTAATTGCCAATGTCTATTTTTTTTACAAAATTTAAAAAATCTACTTATTTATGTCCACATTTTCTTAAATAGACATCTTTTTATGTTGCGAATAATAGGACCATAATGAAGAAGACTTCACATTTTTTGACTTTTCAAATATATAAGCCATAATTATTTTCTCGTTGACTCCTTTAGCCTGCTTTTTATTCCGGAATTGACAAAAAAGCATATACTCTCTCTCATATAAAGATTTCGATTTATCGAGTATTATTTTCCCTAGAGCTTTATTTGACTCTTTTATCACTTCTTGGGGAACAAATTCTTCTTCCACAAAATTTAATAAATCAATTTGAACTTATTGAGACAATTTAAAAATTTTTAAATATAACTAAACTCGATTCAACAATAGATTCAACTATAAATACAGTATACATAAATAAACAGCCTGTATAAATAACCCCCAGCAACGCCTGACAACCAGTGTTAATATGAATTGCACAGACCACTTAGTTAATCACATCGCAAAAATAGTAGGTGAATACAAAACTTAATGTAAAAAAAAATTTTGGATGAAAATGATCAAAAGGAGGGTATGCCTTTGATAGGAGAATTTGGGCCTTTTCTGAAAAAAATTTTAAATGCTTGTAAATGCTTATAAATGTAGTAATAAATGTAGTAATACTTTTCATTTTTTTTTCAATTTAGAATAATTTGCCTTATGTATAAAAAAATAATAGCTTCTGATCAATTATTTTCAAAAAATGCAAAGTGGCAACATTGCCTTTCAATAATTATTTAAATAGTTAATTGTCAATACTGACATTTTCTTATTAGTATTGTTGATAACAAAATAGGTCATTGTTTTGGTTTCAATTCGTTTATTTAATTTAATTGGTCAGTAATTTTACTTAATTTTAACACTTTTTATATATATTTGTTAGCATATTTTTTTATTTAAATACTTTTATATTTAGATATAATCCGATTTCTCTAAAAAAAAAACAGACACGTCGCGTTGACATTTACGTAGTTATTACAATGACGTGCTTAAAACAATCGGCCTCTTCCTATGTTTTACATCGAAATCACAGAATACGCACATAACCGGCGTTGCCAAATGTCTATTTTTTTATTATATTGCCTTAAAAAATTTTCCCGAAGTAGAGCTTATTTAAAGATGTTGGAATGGTTTGAAAGTTAAAATTTTGGGAAAATGTTTCTTTTTTATCGATCTAAAAGTGTGCAAAATCTTATCGCCGGGAGCAGATAGCCCAGAAAAGCATACCCTCCTTTGGTAAAATATTGTATACACCCCATGAGTTAATTAATTTTTATTCGCTCGGAATAATTTCTAATTTCTTCTCACAAAGATTTAATTCACTTGGTGTATAAATAACTGATCCTTAAATAAACTGTATGTTTCACAATAAATCTAAAACTTTATTTATGAATAAAAAAATATTTCGTATATTATGCACCACCTTATACCAGGTGACAACGATGTTAGGGTACACTCAATAACTTTGTTAATTTTAAAGGTAATGGATTGAAATTTGGGATAATTATCGACATACATTTCTACCATCTTAGATCGAAATTGTCACTTCCGGTTTTTCCGGAAGCGGTACCAACTTTCTACTTTTCAATGGAAATATCGTTGCAACGATGTATCACACGATCAAATTTGTTGAAATATAGCGTTGAAATTAAAGAAAAAGGGATTTTCCTATAATGACCTTGAAATGACATTATTATTGAAAAAAATTAAAATAGGCCTTTAAGTTAGGGTGTATATTTCTTACTCACAAAATATTTTTAAAATTTTAAGTTTCATTTAAAATCTAAGCAATTTTAAATTTTGTATAATTCATTAAGGCTTCTTCGATTTTTTCTCATTAGATTTTCCGTACATGAATAAAATAAATTTTTATTTTAAAGATCTTATACTAATAGTGGCAATTTCCATGTATAAATTTAATTCTCATCATTAATATTTATTTTATAAAATTAGCGCTGCAAAAATAAATTTTATGCCATTTTGACTAGACTTAAATTTACATAAAATATTCAACTGAAAGTTTGCTAAAACTAAAATGCATGTGCATTCGCAGAAACGTTTAACGAGCTCAATTGAAAACTTTCAAACAGCTGCTAAAGCGGTTTGCACTTTTGATTTAAGACACACTAAAGCATTTGCGACAAGTATAATGCTTTGTCACCATCTTTACTGCTTCTACAATATAACTTTTTTTTGGTGTATAAATATATATACAATTCGCTTTAGTGTATAAATATACAATTCGCAGCATATGGAAAACTTTTTTATTATCAATTTTATGGAAAAAAGTTATTCTTCATAAAGAGTTGTACATAGTTTGAAACGTAAAATACAACCATCAGTTATCATTTTTTTTAGTCGTATAGGAGGTGTGTGATCATAGGATACTGAGATAGAGTTGGCTAAATTTTTAATACCCATTTTTCAATTCTAAATAACAGTTTTTGATTTTGTTAAATATAAAGTAACGTTATTCTCTGAATAAAATTCATATTTTTCGACACACCTTGTATATGGCTTAAAAAAAATTCATATCTGATTGCTTTATTCTAGATTTTAGACCATGCAGATTTTTTTATGAAGAAAAACTTATTTCCATAAAATTGATAATAAAAAAGTTCTTCATATGTTGCGAACTTAAGTGGACACACTGTATATGCATTTCTAAAACTACCAGCAAAGATATTTTTTAAACGTTAATAGGCATTTATAAGGATCATGACAGTAATTATCCCTATATGCAAACTATACTTGTTTATTTAAGAGTTTAAATATGAATGGTATCGTCAACAAAAGAATCAATTTTTACAAGTCAACAGGTCTGTTTTTAAATTCATAATGCTGCTCTTAGCGCTAGTAAGAGTCAATTTACAATATGAAGTCAAAATCGAAATAAATCACACAGATGGAAGTCTGTCTGCCTGTCTGTCTGTCTGAATGCTTCCAGGATAGAGCTCAAGCGTTTAATGCGATTGAACTGAAAATCTCTCTTCCGAACAGTCAGAATTATTTTTCCAACTATCACCTGTCAAAAACTAAAAATTATCAAAGTTTAAAACTTTACTAGTAAATATACCATTTGTCTCGGGAAAGTTTTATGGCGACAAATCCGATTTTTTTTTGATGCGAACATATCAATAACGTGATCTGTAGATATGCTGATGTCGCGATGAGTGTACATAAGGGCTAAATATAAATACAATTTTAGGTTCGGAAGTCCTGGAATACGATAAATAGTTTTATTTATCGGCTACCTAATTTCTACAGGGTGATATTTTCCTGAACGCCGCAATAATATTTTTCTACTATCGTGTTACTATTTTTTGCACTATTGTACCAAAAGTTTGCACTAGTGCAAAAAGTTAAACTTTTGGTACAGTACATAGTGCAAAAAATAGTAACTTTTTGCACGATCGTAGAAAATAGTTATTTTTGTAACTAGTGCAAAAAGTCTATATTTGTTGAAGTTTGCAGCTCAAGACGAAGTCGAGTGCTGCAATCATGCCGAGTAAATTGCAAACTATTGTAATATTATGTAGTGACAAATACTGAGAGCAGAACAATTTTTATTTAATTGTGAAATAAATTAAGAATTAACAATACATTTATCTCAATAGTTGGGGGGGGGGGGTTCAAACCACTTAACCCTCTCCGCTGGCTAAGGACTTGCCCCTGTCCACCATTTTGTGCCTTTCGAGATTTTTTTAACCATTTTTTGGGACTACTGAAATCATATTATTGCCACTGCTACATTTGATCAAGCATTTTTCTCAAAAAGACTTTTGAACCTTAAAGGGTTAAGAGAGATTAACATTTTGACCGTCAAGTGCAATGGACGATTTTTAGAAGTCAAATTTTTACTATTCCAATATTTAATCCTAATCATATCGAAATCATCCCCAATAAAGTTATTTTTTATGAGAGAAATGAAATTTGTATTATCAAGTGTGTAAAGTTTAATAAATTAAATTAAATTAAATTTAGCCGACCGTTTTCGGCTTTATTACATTAATTTATTAAACTTTACACACTTGAAAACACAAATTTCATTTCCCTCGTAATCATCCAGTATGTACATAACTTTTCGATTTCAATTTATTTTTTATCATATTTTTGTTTAAATATGTATTTAATGATCCGGGGATTTTATTTGTGTCTGTACAACTCGCTATTGTAGCTGGCTGAAAATAAATGTATGGGAGACCAATCATCAGTTTACACGGGTTTGTAGCGTCGCTTTTATTGTGAGTTTTATTTATGAAAAACGAGACAAGGTTTGTGAATGTTGATTTAAATAATCTTTTGCAAATGGATAATTTTTGCGATTAATGAATATTATATAAAAAATATTAACTATATAAGTATAGAGACTGAGAAATATAAAAACGTTGATTTTAGTTATTTTAATGAGAATATACTGTTTTGATTGTTTCAATTTTGCTAATAAGTCGAAATTGTATTTTATTTTAAAAATATTCAACAATGTAGTTTTTTTTTCATTATTTATTATTGGTGTATGCTAGGCACAATTTAGTTCAAGTTTGAAGACAGAAAAAGAAACAATATTTTACACAAATAATAACATTTTTATTAGTCTCGAATTTAACTTATTAAATTTGATATGAATCACCAATAATGAATTAAATTTGGGGATTTATTGTAGGGTATTTTTTTTATAAACAAACATGATATGTACTTTATTTATTTATCAACTAACAGTATTATCATGTTATCCAAATTTTAACCGAGAAAAAAAAATATTCGTATTCAGATAAAAATAAATAACAATAACAATATATAATTATTAACAATGGTAAAATAGAAAAAATGGTATAGGGACAATTTTCTATAATAAACGTCGGGCGCCAATTTTTTCGATTATTTCAATTTTCCTAATAAGTCGAAATTTTATTTTATTTTAAAAATAGTTGTCAATGTAATTTATTTTTATTGGTGTAATAATTTTTTGCTTTTTCTTTCTTCAAACTTGAACTAAATTGTGCTTGGCATACACCAAGAATCCACAAACCTGAAAAAAAAACATTGAACATTTTTAAAATAAAATAAAATTTCGACTTATTAGTAAAATTGAAATAATCAAAACGATATAAAAGTATTAATATATTTTAGGTTTGTTAAAAATAAAATATAGAAATCTTTGTTATAAAATCAATATATCTTCATCTCTGTTTTCCAACTTTTATCAAATTTTTAATTTATAAGATTTATTTAGTATTACTTTGATTTGTATTACAAATAACAACATATTCATAACTAAACAATTTAATTATTAAAAACAAATTGAATAATATCAATTGCTATAAATCATAGCGAGTAACCAATTAAAGAATTTTTAATAGTTTAAATAGATGACGTAACATATTTCATTATTATCTAATTGCCAAATTATTTGCTCGTTTTTAGGCTTTAGAATTCATGATTTTCATCAATGCTCTGAATTTGTATCTATAAGTTCTTGAAAAACAGTAAGTAGGTATAATTTCAAATAAAATAATTCTAATTTCTGAAAAAGACACTTGGACCTAACGATTAATGTAATATCGAGCCCTCCGGACGAACCGATAATTCATCATGTAAACACTCATTACTACCTTTATTTTATGATGGGATTACCGGACCAAACGGGGTGGAGTCCTTTTCGGCACGTGGTCAGTTTTACACGAATTTAATCATTTGTACCCTCTAAAGGTGTAGGCTTTTTGGGCACGAAAGCGGGATTAAGGTTTCTAGGAAAATGAAATAGGATTATTTAAATATTAAATAAAATTTTGCAGTTTAAATAAAATTATTGTCAAATTATTGGTTTTATGAATGGGGTTGTCTTATTTTACTACTCTAATACTCTTAATTGGTTATATTCAAATTTATCTATGTTATTCTCGATATTCAGTTAAATATATATGTGAAATTAAATAGTACACATATGTCTTGCAAACTTAAAAACTCGAATTATAAAAAACATCATGTGTATTTATCGAATTTAATAAAACAATACAAAAATAACACACTTCAAGATATTAATTTATTGAAGCAGTTTCGTATCATTATAAAAGTATAATAATTTTTATTCGGTATTTTATTTATTTTATATTTTTTTAGTGTTGTATTTTTGTATACTTTTTAATCGTTATTTTATGTTGCTATTTTATATTTTTCTTACTTTTGTATTTTTCTAATAGTATATTTCTTGTGATTTTTCATATTGTTTTGTATTAATTATGTGTTTTTTTAATTTGTTTTAAATATAGTTTAAATAAAATTTTTGTCAAATCATTGTTTTTATTTGATGAAAAAAAATCAAACCGAGAAAAAAAAATCTTTACCATAGAAATCAAATGATGGATATTTATTCGGACAAAAAAAATTTAAAAAAATCACTGAAATTATTCCTATTATTTTTTCTTAAAAATATTTGAATCAAAAGGATTAGTGACTTTATCGTCGATAACCACTGTGCCCAAAAGGCCCACCTAATTTTAAAACTTGAGGCCAGAAGACCGGTAGGATTACGGAACCCCGCTGATAAAATTGACCGCTGGGACCAAATGAACAACACCCACCAAACGATATGTACCCAAATAACACCCCTATAACTATAATTGCCTAAAGAAACCATGATAAATATTTCCAGGTAATTAAGTTTTATTACCTTATGGGTTTGGGAACCAATTTACGTATGGATAACAGTTATCAGGTACCAACCTTTTATTTAATATCTGTTGGGAACCAAATTACCCAAACACCCCATGACGTAGACAACATTTCTGCTACAGCAACATCTCTTATTAAATAATAAAGTGTTTTTAGTGATAAAAATAACAAAGTTAAATATAGCCAAAATCTATTTGACAAAATCACTTGACCTAGGTGATTTTTTCAAACGATCTCGATAAATTGCTCATAAAAGTAAATTATGAAAATTAAAGTTGTAAAAATCATCTGACCAAATCTGAGCTTCAGTAGTATTACACGGAGAATATTTTTTTAAAGGGAATGATATTTTTAGACGGTTTCAAAAAATATTTCGTAATTTAAAATAACTTAATTAGCCCACCGCATACTTTTATTGTCCATAAATAACTTTAAATCCGCTAATTTTTGTTACGAACAAATTACTAACTAAAATAATTGTCTTTGCTTCTCATATTAATTATTGTCCCAGTAACCATTATTCAACTTTCAAAACAATTTTGGCCTCTCTAATTGTTCGTTTGTGGATGAAAGTAGCGACTGAAGGATGATCCTTTAACCCAAGCAATTGACTTTTACACAAAGATTCCATCTTTGGGTATTAGAAGAATGCTTCTTTAATTTTAATCGTATCTGTTTTCCTTTTAGCAATTTTCAGGCAATTTCAGGCTTCGTTTAAGCTTCCTCTATTTTATAAGAATGTTCTTTTTTAAATTCAAAAGAAATCCTTACAAGTGCTTTGTTTAGGTATTATAAAATAATAACTTCAACGAAAGTTCGGACAGTGCAAAGTGGAAAATAATAAAATTATTTAATATAAATGTATACTTGTTTTACTAAATATACTCAACTTCTTTTTCATTTATCTAATTTAATATTTAAAGTAAGTTGAATAAAAAGTTTCTTAAAAGCAGCTGAAGTCTCAAAAAACATATTTAAGAATAGAAATAAATTTGAATTATTTCTGAATATAAATAGATAAAAAAATTCTCCGTCTAACAAAATTAGAAAAAAAATATAAAATATATAATAGGATAGGTATGCAAGAATTATTAAAAAGTGTCGACCTAAAACTTTCCCGACGAGTATCCCTGAATAATTTTTCAGATACTTAATGTTAAAATTTAAAATTTTGACATTTGACAGGTGACAGTTGGAAAAATAATTTTGACTGTTCTGAATAGAGTTTTTCAAGAGCTTTCAAACGGCATATTGCAAGTCAAATTCCGTGACATATTGCATCTGTCAGTTTTTGATAGTGACATTTCCGTCTGACAGATGTCGTACAAAACTAATGTGTTCTTCCGACGGATAACCCAAACCCATATACCAAACTTCAGCTCAATCGGATTAAACGTGTGGAAGAATACACAAAGACAGACGGACAGACAGAGAGACAGACATACTTCAATCTGGAAATTGTCTTAATCATCTCAGGTGACCTCAAAATGGATATTTCCATCTTTATATCGAAGTTTTAGTTCGTTCACAATACTTTCCCTTCTCGGAGGTGGGTCGGGAAAGTAAAAATAATGTCACTTATCCTGAAAACAAATAAACCGAGAATTGTCCAATTGCGTAAGGAAAGAAAGGCACGTAGGCATAAGAATTTAGAGAGCAAAAGTAAAATCAAAATAAATAGAAAGTTAAAGCTGCCTATAAAAAACTCTTATAAACAATAAAATAGTAAATCAAATATAAATAAAAGCACTCAATATACTGATATAAAATCAGTTAAATTTTCGATTTTTATAAATTTTTAATTTTTAATTTTGTCAAATTTAAACATGCTCCGATTTATCATAAAAAAATGTTTTTATTATTATTTTTTCATGCTTGAGCAATAAGTTAAAATGAGGGAGGGTTCATAGATAAAAAAAAATTAATTTTGAATATAAACTTTTTATTTTTTTAATTTTTTTATCTAAAACAAATATCCACTTTATAAACAACACATAATTTATTAAAATGAACAACAACAAAACAACTATCTCAAAATACAAACGAACAAAAATGTTTTACCAATTATTTTGTTTTGTTGGTACCAACCGAGCACTTCTCGATACATAACACCCGAATGCACCGTTAGTTGAATTTAATCAAAGTTCCCCAATCCCGTTTTTGTAATCTTTAGCGTGTAGCTATGCACCGTGGGTAGATTATTTAATCCGAATTAGAAATCTGACAACGTTAGTATTGACAGATATGAAACGTCTAAATTGGCAATTTCTCGTCATTCTTGAATGTGTTTTTAGCGTAATAAGAATTTTTTTTTAGTTTTTAAAAATTAGTGAAAATACGAAAAGAATCCCCAATTTTTCTCCGTCTGAAAAGCAGAGTCTTATGACGATACTTTTAAAGTATTCAAATATTATTGAAGACAAGAAAACAAATAAAGTTTCAAATGAAGAAAAATTAGTAGCTTGGAAGCGAGTTACCGAAGAGTTTAATAGTAGAGCACCTATACTTTGTTATAGGAAGGTCGAACAGTTAAAAAGGCTGTACGAAAATAAAAAGAGAGTTGAGGAAGGTATTTTTTAAAGGGGTTTTTATAGGTCTCATAATGGAAGTAATTTTATGGTTTTGTCCGCATTTTAGATAGTGACGATAGGTATCTTTGCAAAAAACTACAAAGCTATGTTATTTTTAGGTTTATTTAACAGGTGGTGGACCAGCTCCAGAGGATGTGAAACTGGATGAAAGTGAAAAAAATTTGTTGCAAATAATAAATGAGACAACGGTATTTGGTAATCCTTCTCAGTTTGATTGTTACGAGTTAGGACCTTTGGCAAAAATAAGAAATACGACCATAAGGAGTTCGAATATATTCCATTTGAAACAGAGAATGAAATTATCTTTGATGTCACTGATTGCGAAGGGATTTTAATGCCAACAAATACTACTCCGGCAAGGTAGCCTATTGAAAGATGCCCACCAACTGGCCTCCAGGGGCCTATAAACCAGAAATTAAAAGTTATTTCTCCCCACACACCAAACCAACATCCCAGCAAAAACAATTCATATGTGGTAAAAAAACCATAATCTTCGTTGAGGTCAACTCCTAATCGAAGAAGGTCAATGGGGCAAGTACGAGTTTTAACCTCCTCAGATGTAGCAGAAAAATATAACCTGCTGTTAGATAAAAGATTAACGCTGGTTGAGAAACAAATAGAACAATGTATTCAAGATCAAAACTATTCTAATGAAGAAAAGAAAATTAAATCAAACATTTTAAAACAACAACAGGAAAATATATGCCTCGAGAAAGAAGAGAAACTCTTGAAAGTAGAACTGCTAAAATCAGAACTCCAATATAAAAAATCTCTGATCTCCACAAATATTTAAATTTGTTAAGATTCCGAGAAGATGCCTAATGTGCAATTGAGTTTTTTTTTGATTTATAGTTTAAATGATATTTTGTAATTTGAAGTTACTTAGTTTTTAAATCTAAATTTGACTGTTAAAATATTGTTTCCTTTGAATAGATCGCTTAAATATCAATAAAAATGCTAAAAGTAAACAAGGACTAATTTATTTATATTTATATTTTTACTTTTTTTAATCTACAAACGGGCAAAAGAATTATCAATCAAATGCCTTCTACGGTCGAGGATATCTAGGTCATCATCAATGAATATTTCGTCCTCAAATTCCATTTTATCACGAAATTATAAAGATCCAAACAAAACCAAACGAATTAAAAAACTGCACTATGCGAAAATGACTTTATAGATTAGTTTAGACGTCATTCAGTCGTTAATCCATGCTTCGTTGACCGATTAGATAATCTCAAGCCTAAACCAAATTTTTCTTGCGGTGCAAAGTCAATTATAATCTAATCCAGGTTTAAGTAACTAATTCGCCAAATTAGCTTACGGTGCATACCACCAAAAATGATCCAGACTAACTGGGATTATTATTAAAAAAAAATAATTCAAGGTGAGTTTAAAAATTATATTATAATTATCAAATTTTGGTTAAAATAATTTTTATTATTTTTTAACTTCAAAAAAAAATATTTTTTTATTTTAAATCAGAAATTATTTTAAACTTTTTAGTTAAGCTTTCACTAACACAGGAAAACACTTTTATGTTTGTTCATGCCCAGCATTTTCCAAATCCAACTCGGCTTTCCATATGGTTCTTCTCTTAATTTTAATTTCTTCTCGTGAGTTTTGTAGCACAAATTAATTACATATTTACAAATTTTATTCTAATAAATATTCGTTTTTACTTATTGTTATTTCTGCATGTTATTATTGTTATTTTTCGTTTTTATTTTATGGTGAAAATTTTTACAGCCGATGTGTAAATTTTTTTTAAGTCTACAAAGTCCCTAGCAACGATGGTCAAAAATTACTTGATTTTTTAAAGTAATAAGTTCGACCAATTAAATTAATAGATTGTGATCATATCGCCAGAAATGAATGTTATTTTATGGAAAATAAATAATTTGGACTTAATTATTTCAACTGAATACGGAATTTATTTTAAGGAATTGTTTATTTTTCAAAATATATTCTATTTTATTTCCTACATTGCAAGGTAAGTTATTTATTTTTCTTTGTTCACCAATCGTGACATATTAAAATTTTGACAGTTCTAAATTTCGAATTGATTCATATACCGAGTGATTTTTATTGAGAAATAATTAGTTTTCTTCGAACTGATTAATTTCCATAAAAATACATTATACATAAAAATACGAAAATGATTAGCATAGAATTAAGCAGAAGGTGAAATAAATAAAAACAAGTGATGGAGAAAGAATTCTCTCTTTCTAATCTTATTAAAGAAGTCAATGTTTTAAAACAGTTAATTAACAACAGATTAATTAAGAAATCCTTGCTAACCCCAATCAAATTTGTAGGGTTACTCCAAAAATATTTTGTTTTCTGAAGCTGTCTTTTTGAAATATGTCTACCGTAAGCTAGCAGTTTAAATCAAGCAATTTAATTTTTTTCTGAAATTATTTTAATTATAACAGATACCTGACGTAAGCAAAGTATATTAACTACAATTAATAGGTTTAATTAATACTAACAGCAATTTTGCAATTCGCACAAGATCGGCTGTAATCGTCACTTTTTATAAAATATTTATCATCCACTCCTGATGATGCTAATATAGTTAGCGAAACCTACGTAGAGTGTTTTAAAAAGCGTAGTTTTGGTTAGTGGTGACGGTATTCTTCAACACTCTATAATTTTCATTGTTACTAATTTTTTAAATTGTTAATTTTAGTGGTCCTGAAGATGGCCAGTTTCGGGTCGAAAGTGCTCGACATTATTTTTTAATATGATTAGAAAGATATAGATATATATTATAATGAAATCATTTTGTATGAGTTATAAAAGTTAATTAATTATTGTTACTAGTATAAAGAAGTTTGTATTATAAAATTATATTCGAAACTTTTTATAGTTGAATATAATCATTTAATTTAAAATAATTCTGGTATAATCAACAAATTTTGATGTCGAGGGAAGATTTTATGAAATTTTAATAGAAATAAAATTTATTTTATATTTAGAAAATTATTTAAAATTTAACTTTGAAAATTAAAAATCATTCCGTATAAAAAAAATTTTGGGATAAGTTTTTAGAATCAAGTAAGGGTTAAAAAAAAAGAAGGAGGAGATTTATTAGATACAAAAAGTGATAATAATTTAGATTTTTAAAAAATGATGTAATTTTAAAATGTAAAAAGAACAAAAGGGCTGAATTTATATAAATTTACATTCCAATGAAAAATAAAACAACCCATACAAGTTTAAAAAAAAAATATTTAAATTAAATAAAAAAATACTTATCATATAAGATATAGAAAAGAAATTGGTTAAGAAGAAATATTAAAAACAAATTGGTTAAGAAGAAATATAGTTTGGGAGATAATGGTTTCAAAGAATATATAAGAAGAAGAGGAACAATTAAGAAAAAAAAATTAAGAAGTTAGAAGAGGAATATTGCCAAAAATGTTCACAAAGTTTAGATAAGAGGAAGAAGAGGAAATTAAGAGAACACATAAAATTTATTAAGTATTTATAATTTTTTTAAATTTTATAATTTTTTTTATTTAGATCTGAACCCACTCCTAAAGTATCAAAAGTTTTAATTAATGATTATAATGCAGATCATTATAATATATACATTTTTTTTTCTTATTCTTTCATACACCCTTAAAAGTGCGAATCTTCGTTTTTATTATTAATAATTGTTTATTTTACTCATGAAATACGAATGTATAATATACCTAAGAAATCGTTAATTATTTATTATTGTTTTTTACCAGTATTTTCTTAATCTAATAATAAAATAATCTTACCAATGTCTACGGCTTGTATTACAAGAGACTCACCTGAAACAAAAAAACCAAGTTTAAAAATAAAATAATTAAATAACGAACCATAAATAAATAATATAATATAAATATTATATAGGATATCCTTAAAAATCATAATTTGTTTTCAATATTTTTCTAATATGATGGCTGCACTTCGCTGCCTTTTATTACCTACATAACAAGATTTTTTTCTATTGGTCAATGGACTTATCCAGTAGGAACGAATTTATTGGTTTTATATTAATGAATGGATAGCTTAAAGAACCTAGTTGCTTATGTTGATTTTCATTGTTCTTATAATATTCATGAATTAATAAAAATAAATACAAAGTAATTAATATATTTTGAAAGTTTCGCGCTTCTTGACCAATAATTAATGTTTTACTTTCTACAGTATTGCCAAGATTCTAGCTTTGTTCGTTTGTATAAAAATTTGATATACTTCTTTCCTTTTTTTAATCATATAATGTGATGTATGAATATTATTTGTGCCACTGGGTATATTTACATATATATATATATATACTTCGCTTTTTGGGCATTGCGCCAGTCGAATGTAAATTAGCATGAATAAAAGAGTTGATCAGTAAAGTGTGTATTATTTCTAAGACACCCTCAAATTAGGGTGTAATATATTACAAGTTGGCGACGAGGAACGGTACGTGTATAATCAGCCGGAATTTAGTGTAAAGTGTACGTGAAAAATAGTAAAATTCACGTGTTCAAAATGGCTAACATTCAATATACCGGTCATGTCCAAGAATTCTGTCCCGTTTCATCAGACTGGTCAATTTATAAAAAACGTTTGGAAAATTACTTTATGGCAAACGAAATTGAAGTGGACGCTCGTAAACGTGCTGTATTGCTTAGTCTGTTAAACGAAGAAGCGTATAAACTCTTGCATAACATGTGTGTCCCGGAAGAACCGGAAAGTATACTATATAAGGATATTATAACATTGATGGATAATCATTTTAAACCGGTAGTGTCAGTATTCGCAAATCGTGAAAAATTTTTCGATTCGCGCAAAATGATCAATGAGTCACCTAAAGAGTGGGCGGCTCGACTTCAAAGTTTAGTAGCTGTGTGTGAATTTTCAGGAAAGCCAGAAATTGAACGAGCTCTGGTAGACCGTTTTATCTGTGGGTACGATCAAGGTTCAATAAAAGATCGACTTTTTGAAGAGAAATCGACAGTAAGTTTTTCTAAAATAGTCGAAATTGCTTCCTCAAAATCTGCAAATTACCAGCCATATTGTTCAGGAGCAGTTAAAAGTGAATTTGAAACCTACTACGCAAGCTCGAGAAGAGATGCGCAGACTCGTTCACAGTCCCAAACCTGGAGATCACGAAACAATAGCGGCAACATTGGAAGCAAGAATCTTCCTTCCTCTTCCACGACAAGTACCTCGTTACGAAGTAAGTGCACATGCTGTGGACGAACGAACCACTCAGCTGATATATGTTCATATCGTGAGTGTTATTGTCACAATTGTAATCTTAAAGGTCATTTAGCACCTGTGTGCCCAAGGAAAAATCAAAATATAAATAAATCTAGAAAAACCTCTGCTGATAATAATTTTTTAGAGTCTGAAGATTTTTCTATTTTCAATATTGAGTGTAACACAGAACCAGTTTGGCTAGATTTATTTATAGAAAATAAGCCATTTACTGTCAATTTAGATACAGGGGCTAGTTATAGTGTAGTATCTGAAAGTTTTTACAAAAATAATTTTTATTTAAAACCTTTGTTACAAACGGAAAAAGTCTTTAATTTATATAATGGTGATAAAATTGTACCTTTAGGTTATTTTGCAGCGGAAATTAATTTTAAAAAGTTAGTTAAACCTTTAAATTTTTATGTTATTAAAAATGGTGGACCGCCACTGTTGGGATGCGATTTTTTTAATTTATTCAAATTAAGTATTTATAACCTGAACAACTTAAATATAGATAAAGATTTGAATTTTTTATTGAACAAATATACCGAATTGTTCTCGCCGGGTTTAGGAACTTTTAATAAGGGTACTATATCAATAAAATTAAAGTCAAATGTTGAAATTTGTCCAAAATTTTTTAGGGCTCGTTCTTTGCCTTTTGCTATGAGAGAAAGGGTGGAAACGGAACTAGAAAGGTTATGCAGTCTGGGAGTGATTGAATCTATTGAATATTCAGAGTGGGGGACACCCATTGTACCAATTTTAAAAAAGAATGGTTCGGTGCGAATTTGCGGAGACTTTAAAGTAACGGTAAATCCATTTATAGAAATTGACCCATTTCCTTTACCTAAAATTGAAGATTTATTTGTTAAACTACAAGGAGGTGTTCATTTTTCAAAATTAGATCTTTCTAATGCCTATCAACAGATTTGTTTGGATGAAGAATCAAAAAATTTAATGATTATATCTACTCATAAAGGTTTATTTAAATATAATCGTGCACCCTTCGGTATCGCTAGCATCCCCGCGAAATTCCAAAAGATTTTGGAAACTCTACTTCAGGGATTAAACGGGGTAGTTTGTTTTCTAGATGATATTCTCATCACCGGTAAAGATCGAACGGAACATTTAGAAAGGCTAGAAGCAGTCCTTTCAACCTTGCAAGCTGCAGGTTTAAAACTATCACTAGAAAAATGTAGTTTTTTCCAATCGAAAATAACATATCTAGGACATGACATTGACGCAGAGGGTCTGCATACTTCAGAGTCCAAAATTTCTGCTATTACTAATGCTCCATTACCTACAGACGTAAATTCTCTTAAATCATTTTTAGGTCTCATAAATTATTACGGAAAATTTGTCCCAAACCTTTCAACACTGTTAAATCCATTGTATAATCTATTGAAAAATAATGTGAAGTGGCATTGGTCGCCTAATTGCGAATCCGCTTTTCAAGAAGTAAAAAAATTGTTAGTATCGGCACCAATTTTAGTGCACTACAATCCTGATTTACCCTTGCGCTTGACAACAGATGCTAGTGATTATGGGGTAGGTGCGTTAATTTCTCATATTATGCCGGACAAGTCAGAAAAAGTGATCGCTTATGCATCGAGAACCCTCTCGGATACAGAGAGAAAATATTGTACATTAGAAAAAGAGGCTCTAGGGGTTATTTTTGGTCTTTGCAAATTTCATAATTATCTGTTTCTAAATAAATTTACTCTAGTTATTGATAATAAACCTCTATCATACATTTTTAGTCCAAAAAAAAATATTCCGGTATATTCAGCAAATCGTTTAAAGCGATGGGCATTAATACTTTCAAGCTATAATTACGATTTAGAATTGGTTAAATCAGAAAAAAATTTTGCAGATACCTTGTCCCGGCTACCATTACCTTTAGAGAAAAATTCACTAGCCGATGTGGAAATAAATTATATTAATTATTTCTGTGACAATGAAAATTTTCCTTTAGATTTTAAAATGATCAAACTGGCAACCTTGCACGACAAAATTTTATCGACGGTATTAAAATTAGTAAATACCGGTTGGCCCAAAAAAAGTTCATGGCATAAAAATAATAATTTTCAAAGTTTTTACCGCATGCGAAATGAATTAAGTGTCGAGTCTAATTGTTTAATGTGGAATAATAGGATTGTAATTCCATCTAGTTTACGTGAAACGATTTTGCATGATTTGCATTCTTCACACATGGGCGTGGTCAAAATGAAAAGTTTAGCTAGGTCATATTTTTGGTGGCCTGGAATTGGCAAAGATATTGAAGAAATGTGCAAAACTTGTAAAAATTGTTTAATGAGAAAAAAATCTCCGGATAAGTCGGTTTTAAATACGTGGCCATGGCCTAACCAACCTTGGCACCGACTTCATATAGACTTTATGGGTCCATATTTGAATAAATATTTCTTTATTATTTTAGACGCGCACAGTAAATGGATCGAAGTTTTCCCAATGACATCTATTACGTCAAAGTTAACCATCGATGCATTGCGTTCTTGTTTTGCAAGATTTGGCTTACCCAAACAAATAGTTAGTGATAATGGAAGGTCTCTCTGTTCTGCAGAATTTGAAAATTTCATGATTAAAAATAAAATTATCCATATCACTAGCCCCCCTTACCACCCTTCTTCTAATGGCGCAGCAGAGAATGCCGTTAAAACTGTAAAATATGCATTGAAAAATGCAATTGGTAAAAGTAACACTTTGGTAAATTTAAATTTAATTTTAAACAATTTTTTGTTTGATTATCGAACAACAAAACACTGTACCACCAACGAAACTCCAGCAAAATTGTTAATGGGTCGTGAGCTTCGTACACGGTACAATGTCTTGTTGCCAGATGATGATAATATTGATAATGAATTAAAAGATCGCATCTCAGAAGTTCAGGTTAAACAAAAATTTTATTATGGTGGAAAGCGTAATTTTTCTTTCGATCTTGGAGAAAGTGTGACAGTGCGGGATTACCGAAAAGTGAATTCGAAATTATGGATTAAAGGTATTATTTTTAAAAAAATTGGAAAATCGACCTATATTGTCACGATTCCTGAACTTAATGTTAAATGGAAACGACATTTAAATCAAATAAAAAAGTTTCACTTTATTGATTCCGAAATTTTGTCAAAAGAACAAACTACCGATGATTTAAATGTTGTACCAAGCGATGTAGTTGTTAGTGATGTAATAAATAAAAGCAATGAGGTATCAGGTGATGAAGAAAATATTGTTCTTAGGGAGAGGCCACGTAGAAATGTAAACCCTCCCCAACGGTTAGTTTATAATTAAGTTTTTGTTGATATACCTATTATTTTATTTTACTTATTTTTCTTGGTATACTTATTGTTTTATTTTACTTATTTTTTTTTTCTCTTATTGTTTTTTTGTTTAGGGGGGAGATGTGATGTATGAATATTATTTGTGCCACTGGGTATATTTACATATATATATATATATACTTCGCTTTTTGGGCATTGCGCCAGTCGAATGTAAATTAGCATGAATAAAAGAGTTGATCAGTAAAGTGTGTATTATTTCTAAGACACCCTCAAATTAGGGTGTAATATATTACATATAACAAATGAGAACGAGAGTTATCAGTTTTATCGAAATGGCAACATAGCCAAATATAATCTGTTTCAATTGGGCCACGTCACATAAGCCATTATAGCCCCGATATTCAAATTTTAAGAATTAATTACAGCCGCAGGATCGGTCTCAGAAGGGCTGGACCCGGTGCAATGTGTTATGGTAGGCCAAAATTATAAAATAAAAATATTAAAAAAAACACTGGATGAGTCCATTAAGTCACAGGGGGCATGTTGTTAAAGATTTCGAGTTGTTCACTCATTCGTTAAGTCTGTATATTTAAAGATGAAACTATTCTATTTTAATCCCATAAGACACATTTTTACTGTGTTTAGATGTATCCAATTTGTTACCCAGGTTTCGTCCTAATGAGTACTTTTAGTTAGTCAATATAAATAAACTCAACTCATACAAACATAAAAAAAGAAAATCCCGTCAGTCGTAAAGTTTAGGGGTGGGTTGAATAAACAACAAATGATGGCATGTTTTACAAGCGCCACTGGCTTTGAGCGATAAGCCAGTAAACGTCGCCGAATAATAAGTGAATTACCCTGTACATTAACAGTTCCAAATGGATGACTCTCACTCTCAATAAATTCACCGAATTAAATTTTATTCATTAAGAAACACACAACTAATAAAATACCGTTTAATTTTAGAAAACAAAAATAACAAAAAAAAAACGTAGAAAAACAAATAAGAAAATACATACAGCAATATCCCCACTATCTGTGAAGTTTAGTTACAAGAGTATTTGTTTGAAGTTTATTTATAAGAGCATATTTCTCTTCGCATGCAAGGAGCTCACAGGATTATAATTTTCCTTAAATTTAAATTATCTAAAATTTTCTAATACCCACTGATTGCTATTAGTTACATAATTAATATTAAAATTTTAATAAACCTTGTAACCCATTAGCTGCTATCTATGCTAACATATTGTAATGAAATAATTTTAATGAGTTTTGTGAATTTTAGAAACAGTTTATTTTTAAAAAAGGTTTGATTTTAAATAATTTATTGATAGAAATATGAAAAATCTTATTTTTTATTTTTGGCACATCATTTTTTATGAAAATAAAAAAACTTTGGAAATGATATTAAAAGAAAATTTAATAAGGTAAAGGGGAAAGAAAATTTTTAATTTGGGATAAACGACTAAGATGTCTACAAACCCTGGTGTTTCCACTTATACCTGTAAAATATTTAGGGCCAGTACTTTGTGCTTTTGTTAAATTTTTGATTATTTAATCACATTGTTAAACTAATCATGATCAAATTAACAGAAAAGTAGTAAATTGGTACTTTATAAGTAACTTTGACAAAAATTATTTAATCAATGTTTGATTTAATATTTAAGTAGTTATAACACTGTCTCTTCTTCTTTTTATATATTAAATTGCATTTATTCAAATTTAATGTAAAATGTTAAACATACGTTTTGAGATAGTTGACATGTATTAGAAAGAAAAAGTTTTACACATCATGTCGAATTTTAAATATATATATTGTTAGTTACCGGTTTTAATTAGCTTCTTTCAATTATTTTCCAATCTTTTTATAATTTGAGATTTTTTCCATTTTAAATTTTAAAGACCATTCGACAAAATGTTTAAGAGCATTCGCCAAAAATTTAAATAGCATTCCCTAAAATTATAAATTATTGGTTACAATTTGGCACTTCCACCAAAATTTTAAAGACCATTCGACAAAATTTTAAAGAGCATTCGTCAAAAATTTAAAGTTAATTCCGTAAAATTTTATATTATAAGTTACAATTTTGCACTTTCACCAAAATTTTAAAAACCATTCGACAAAATTTTAAAGCGCATTCGCCAAAAATGTAAATAGCATTCCCTAAAATTTTATTTTATCAGTTACAATTTTGCACTTCCACCAAAATTTTAAAGACCATTCAACAAAATTTTAAAGAGCATTCGTCAAAAATTTAAAGTTCATTCCGTAAAATTTTATATTATAAGTTACAATTTCGCACTTTCACCAAAATTTTAAAAACCATTCGACAAAATTTTAAAGAACATTTCTTCAAATTTCTTGACTTTTCGTTTTTTTTTTCATAATTTTTTGTTTTATTCGATTTATTTCAATTTTGTTCGTTTTTTTCTTCGATTTTTATTTTTTTTTATTTCACGATTTTTTCGGTTTTATTTCATTTTATTCCAATTATTTCGATTTTTGTACTTTTTTTGATTTTTGTCCATTTTCGTGTTTTTTTTATTTCGATTTTTTTCATTTTTTTCGAATTTTTTCGGTTTTTCAATTTTTGTAGATTTTTTATCATTTTCTGGTTTTATTTGACATTTTTTGAAATTATAACTGCTTTTTACCTCTCGCCCTTCAGATAAGAGAGGTATAGGAATCATGCTAAAAATTGGGTAGTGAGTTTTCAATGGATAAACACGTTTTGGGGTCCCTAGAATACGATTTTAATAGTTTCGCGATGATGTCTGTGTGTGTGTGTGTGTTAGTGTGTGTGTGTGTGTGTTAGTGTGTGTGTGTGTGTTAGTGTGTGTGTTTGGATGGATGTTGTAGTAACGATAACTCAAAAACTACTGAATAAAAAAAATTGAAATTTTGCATACAGGATTCTGATACCCTAGATTAGATCTGATTAGATTTTGGTGCCAATCGCACAA
The DNA here is from genome assembly GCA_963243735.1 of Neocrepidodera transversa. Classification (NCBI taxonomy): domain Eukaryota; kingdom Metazoa; phylum Arthropoda; class Insecta; order Coleoptera; family Chrysomelidae; genus Neocrepidodera; species Neocrepidodera transversa. Next base: position 12,777,061 of record OY725348.1, read on the forward strand.
CCGGAAGTGGCAGTTGCTATGGGTGATGACGCCATTATTATACAAAACGGCAATAAAGTTTTACACATATATTTTGTATACCCTATAGTTTATTTTCATCGCATTAAAATTTTCGAAACTTTTGCCATTGTTGCCAGATTTACAAAAAAGTAAATTTTTTTCATACTTTTTTGTGCCACCGTGTAAATTTTTGATTTAAACATGGCGAGAGGTCATGTGGTGGCCACATCAGATTTTTTGGTATTAAATTAATGTCTTTCAATTACTTCGGTTCTTTTTATTCTCAACGATTATTTCTATTTTTGCTTTTCAAATTTCCCGATTTTTTTGTTTTATTCGATTTTATTTTCGAATTGTTTCTTTTTTTATTACCTCTCGCCCTTCAGATAAGAGAGGTATAGGAATCATGCTAAAAATTGGGTAGTGAGTTTTCAATTGATAAACACGTTTTAGGGTCCCTAGAATACGATTTTAATATTTTCGCGATGATGTCTGTGTGTGTGTGTGTTAGTGTGTGTGTGTGTGTTAGTGTGTGTGTGTGTGTGTGTTTGGATGGATGTTGTAGTAACGATAACTCAAAAACTACTGAATAAAAAAATTTGAAATTTTGCATACAAGATTCTGATACCCTAGATTAGATCTGATTAGATTTTGGTGCCAATCGCACAACCGGAAGTGGCAGTTGCTATGGGTGATGACGCCATTATTATACAAAACGGCAATAAAGTTTTACACATATATTTTGTATATCCTATAGTTTATTTTCATCTCATTAAAATTTTCGAAACTTTTGCCATTGTTGCCAGATTTACAAAAAAACAATTTTTTTTCATACCTTTTTGTGTCAACCTGTAAATTTTTGATTCAAAAATGGCGAGAGGTCATGTGCTGGCCACATCAGATGTTTTTTTTTTTGTTTTATTCGATTTCTATTCGACTCCATTCGATTTTTGACGATAAAATTTTATAAAAGGTTTCGATTTTCAAAAGAATCAGTTCGTTTTATAATAAGCCAAGATGATGTTAAAATTAACAGAGACACGCCCATATAAAATCATGATTAAGGCATAATCGTAGCATAAAGTACCGAAATTCTCTCTTAAAATTTAATTTTCTATTAAAATAACTTAATCAGCTCGCAAAGTACCGGGCCTTAGTCTATCTAAAAAATTTGATGTGGCCAACACATGACCTCTCGCCATTTTTGAATCAAAAATTTACAGGTTGACACAAAAAAGTATGAAAAAAAATTATATTTTTGTAAATCTGGCAACAATGGCAAAAGTTTCGAAAATTTTAATGGGATGAAAATAAACTGTAGGGTATACAAAATATATGTGTAAAACTTTATTGCCGTTTTGTATAATAATGGCGTCATCACCCATAACAACTGCCACTTCCGGTTGTGCGATTGGCACCAAAATCTAATCAGATCTAATCTAGGGTCTCAGAATCCTGTATGCAAAATTTCAAATTTTTTCATTCAGTAGTTTTTGAGTTATCGTTACTACAACATCCATCCAAACATACACACACACACACTAACACACACTAAAACACACACACACACACACACTAACACACACACACACAGACATCATCGCGAAAATATTAAAATCGTATTCTAGGGACCCCAAAACGTGTTTATCAATTGAAAACTCACTACCCAATTTTTAGCATGATTCCTATACCTCTCTTATCTGAAGGGCGAGAGGTAAAAAGGAATTGAATATAGATAAAATACTTCATTTTCAATAATAATGCTTCGCATTAATGGTTAAGCAACACAACATTGATATTTATTATTACAAAATATATATCTACATCTGAAAGCAGCTTCCAATTGTGTGTCGACTCAGGTAACTGTGGTCTTATTTCAATTTTGCCAAAACTTTTGTCCTCAGATATGTCAAACGCAATATCATAAGGTCAAACTCACGTGCAATTGACATTCGTCGCAAAGGAAAGCAAAACGTTCGAATATGCATTGAAAGTGGTTTTGTGTAAGTATTTCTTTTGATGTAGAGCTCCAGTTTTTTTTTTTCATATCTTTTTTATAAATATGTGTGTGAATCCAAGTGAATTTTTTATTTATATCATATACCACCATATCTGGATATAATTTTTTTCAGATATATAAAAAGTAAAGTAATTTAAAAAATAAATATATACTCATATAAAATCGTATACTTTGATTCATAATTATTTTATTCTTAGATCAAATAAAATATTGGTTTATTGCAATGTTTGAAGTATAAAATAAAAAGTTAACATCAGTAACTGGATATTTTATTTAGGTCTATTTATTTGTAAGTGTGTAATAATAAGCCTACCCTGTATATATTTTTTTTATATATTATTGTCTGGTGATTCGGAGAGGGTACCGAAGAAGTGTGAAAACATCCGAGTACCGGAAAGGGCACAGGCACAGTAATGTGAAGAATCGAATACATTAAAGAATCGAGAACCCAGTTCTCGAATTCTGGTAGGAATCAAGAACTCGGCCGAAAAACCAGTCCCCAATATATTCAACTCAGTATTCGAATTATAAAGTTTAAGTTTTGTATTGGTCGTTTCGTTTTTGGTAGGTATTTTTTCCTACAGAAACCAATCTACAATTAAAAAATCGGCTATTCCACCCCAGAACTGTCCTGGCTCGGCTGTAGAGAATAGGATTAATTTAATTACAAAATAAAAAATTCCTGAATGGGAAAGTAAAATGCTGTGAAAATTAAGTAAATTGCTTTAAAAAAATAGACCAACATTGAAAAAATAAGCAAAAATTGAAACGAAAAATGACAAAAGTTAGTAAAAATGACAATAATTTGTTATAAATAGCAATAAGGTAACGAATTATTAAAAAAAAACTAAAAAAATTGTTAAAAATGACTAAGACTAATAAGGCAAAAATTAAAAGTATAATAAAAAAATCGGCTGTGTCACCCCAGAACTTTCCCGGCACGACCGTAGAGAATATGTTATTTATTATTATTATTATTTTAATTACAAAATACTAAGCATTACATTAATTTATGGAACACATTAAAAATAGCGAGCCGATGGTGAATACGTCTACCGAATTGATATTTCAATGTTGATAATGACATAAGCTTCGCATGCGCAAGTTGTATATCATACTTCTACAGTTATGATCTCCTAAAATCATGTGTGAAAACTATTGGGAACTCGGGAAAAATTTTCATAAAACAGTTGTAGAGAATTTTATGCTTTACAACTTTGCACTGAAACATTTTGCACTAAAGAGCATAATTTACCTCCAATTTTAAAAAAATAGAAAATCCTAAATGTGTATTTTTCTCGCCATCTACCGGCGAAACTATGAGGAATTCGATAAAAAGTTAAACATAAAATTAAAGAAAATTTGATGCTTTACAAGTTTGCACAAGAAAATTTTGCACTAAAATGCATTGTTTGTCCTCAAAATCAAGAAAAACTGGAGAAAACCTACATGCACATTTCTTACGCGCCCTCTAGTGGCGCAACTAATAGAAATTCTGGAAAAGTTTGAGACAAAAGTTGTAGGGAATTTTATGCTCTAAAACTTTGTACTACAACATTTTGCACTAAAATGCATTGTTTGTCCTCAAAATCAAGAAAAACTAGAGAAAACCTAGATGCACACTTTTTACGCGCCCTCTAGTGGCGCAACTATTGGAAATACTGGAAAATGTTTAAAATAAAAGTTATAGCGAATTTTATGCTCTAAAACTTTGAATCACAACATTTTGCACTAAAGTGTATTGTTTGTCCTAAAAATTTAAAAAAAAGTAAAAAATTGTTACATGTGTATTTAATCAATGTCGGTCTAGAGGACCTTCTACTGTACCAATTTAAACCAAAATCTAATGGTCGCATTCTAGGCACACACCGACCCTCCATACCAAATTTCAGCTTGATTGGTCAAACGGTTCGACAGATTATACACAGACACACAGACACACAGACAGACCATACGCTGGAAATGGTCTCAATCTTCTTGGGGGACCTCAAAATGGATATTTCCATCGATATCTCGATTTTTTTTTTGCTCGTTCACCTTACTTTCCCTTTGATGGGTCCGGGAAAGTAAAAAGAGTGAAAATAAGTAAAAATCAAAAATAGGATAAGAATCTTAATACAATTTGTAAAAATTGGCAAAAAGAGGCAAAAAGAGCAATAAAGGCAACAAAAGGAAAAAAGTAAAATAAAGCAAAAAAAGCATAAAAGGCAAAAAAATGGGGAAAAAAGGAAATAATGGTAAAAAGATAAACAAAAAATCAAAAAAATGCCAAATAAGACAACGTATAGGGGAAAAACAAGAAAACATCGAGATATAAAACAAACAGGCTAAAAAACTAAAAAATAATTAAAATAGCAAAATGGTAAAAAAGGGAGAAATAGTGTTAAACATGTCAAAAAAAGTTGGAAAAAATCCAAAAAGCCAAAAAGGGGTAAAATGTCAAAACATGAAAAAGGTTAAAACGAATTAAACAGGCCAAAAAATGGCACAATAAAGACAAAAACATGACAAAAATGTAAAAATGGTAAAAGGAGGTACAAAATGGCAAAAAAATGAGAAAAAAGGCCACAAAAGGAAAATAGGTCAAACCCCAAAAAAGCGCAAAATAAGCAAAAAAAACCAAAATAAGGCAATAATTCAAAAAACTAGAAGGATTAAAAATTCAGGACCAAAAAAGAAGAATTAATGTCGTACTTGAGGACCTTCAATTTAAACAAAAAACTAATGGTCGCATTCGAGGCACATACCAACCCTTCATACCAAATTTTTTTTTTGTTCGTTCACTATACTTTCCCTTCGATGGGACCGGGAAAGTAAAATTGAGAACAAGAACAGATATCGATCGAAAACTCTTAACTTATCCAAGCACCGGAACCTATTCTTGAGAACCGAGAACTTTGGAACGTGGTTCTGAGAACTTCGAGAACTTTAAAGAATCGAATAATTTTTAGTTCTTGGTATTCGAGAACCCCATCACTACCACTAGTACGGCAAATGAGAAGCAAGAGTAAACCAGGGTGATGAAATTCTGAACTCTGGCGATCATTGTCTTGTATTGTGAATAGTGAACGTTTATGCGTATACATATTAGTGGTGGATTAAGTGGCCACCTTTTACATCCCAGTAAAATAGAGGAGTGTAGCGACAGGTACCTTTTAGGAATCGTGAATTATATTTAGATTATTTTTCGTATATGTAATAATCTTGTTAAAGCTTATATTCGGGCCATATTTGTAAACGATAAAACTTGTTACCGTTCCATCTGATTCATATTTGCACCTAACCCACAAATCTCTGAGAGTGTGAAAGAGGCTCTCTTCAATTGTTTATTTACAAAATTGTAGGGGTTTAGATACTAAATGTCATGAATTTTTAGGAGTTCTTGGCTACACGATGGTGTTCGGGATGGAGAACAGGTGGATGATCGACTGTTAAATTTGGTGAGATCTGACAGGAATTTAGAATATACAAACAAAACTGAATGTAGTAGAGTTTTGATTCTTATAAAATAATTGGAAGGCAATAAAGGTGGTAAAAAATAGTACGTCATTTATAGTTATTATAATTGAAGTCAAGGTAAATCTTCTAAAATACCGTTTTTATAGGATATACATCCCTTCGACGAGCTCGATATAGGTGTATGAATTATTATTAGATTTTTTGCATAATAATATTTTAAATATGACTGAAACATAGGAGATTTTAATATACGGGGAAATAATGGGTACTACACATGATAACAATTTCCATGATTTTATTGATTTTAATTAGTGTAAATTGTATAATAATATTACAAACTTTTAAGCGAGAACATTATTGACAATTCAGTCTGTGCCTCATTATTGGCTAAATGTGATCTATCACCTGTAACTAAAAAAAATAATAAAAACCATTAAATATTTTAATATACTAGAGGAGTTATGAATATAATTTCTATGCAAGGCGGATTTTTGATATAGTAATGAATATTTATTTGTTTATATTAGACATTATATAGTATAAATATAGAACACTTAAATAAGCCTTACCTTTTGGCAGCAAACAGCATACCCAAAAAAAGATTTTAACACTTATTTTCTTAAATGAATAATAAAAACTCCAAGTCAAACCATATACATTTATTAAAAGATTATACCAGGTTAAACTGTAAGCGACATGTTTCGGCCACAACGATAGACATCATCAGGCCTACAATACAAATAAAAAATTGGATTACAGTATGACAAATTGTAATAAATATTTTTACTTACAGAAAAAACAGAGAAATTATATTTATATTATATTTTATATTTATTTAAGAACAGCAGAATTAAAATTAAATTATAATAGTGCATCGTAAGATGCACTTTGATGTGTTTTTGAATATTTGATCCTCCTTTTTGGAGTGTGTATTGGTTAAGTTTTCAACAACAAAATTTCAATTTTGTTTGATTTTTTACAATAATTTTTTATAATGTGACCTGTTTAATTCATACCTATATTATATATAACTTCTTCGTTTTTTTTGTAATTAAAAATATTTTTTAAACAATTTATCATATTGTAATCCCATTTTATATTTGTATTGTAGGCCTGATGATGGCTATCGTTGTGGCCGAAACATGTCGCCTCCAGTTGAACCTGGTATAATCTTTTAATAAATGTATGTGGTATGACTTGGAGTTTTTATTATTTATTGAATACGTTACCACATTTGAGCTATGGATAATCTTTTATTTTCTTATTTTCTTAATTTCTTAAGCTCTTTCTTTGACGGTCCTAAAATATTTTTTTCCAATATATCTAACAATCTATCGATTGCATCAGTTTACGCAATTACTTGAAATTATTAATAATAAAAATATAAAAATTCAAAATCGCTGGAATGCTCAACAGTGGACCTAAATCGGACGTCCTTGAGACGTAGAGCCGGCTCGATTAGAGAAGAACCCAACACGTGACACTTCACACATTGACAACGCCTCCGTCCTCGTCACGTGTTGGGTTCTTCTCTAAACGGGCCGACTCTACATAGAAGATGTCCCTAAAATCAGTTGTCGCGAGAACGTCCTGATAATGGCCTGCGACCTTCTGACCTGAATTGGATCTAAATCGCAGGTCCTAGGGACGGTGTGCACTGTTTGGGATGTGTTTGAAACATAATTATAATAATTGTAAAGTAAATGGGTATCAGATAATCACAAGATATAACCATAAAAAAACAGATTTCCTTACATCGAATATGTTAAAACTGCAGATTGGAACAGGGTTACGGGAAAAAAAACTGATGTAAATCTAGAAAATATATTTTATAAAATTTGGAGCAAAATAGTATACAATATGTGCACCTAAGTCTACCTATTATAAAAATTCAAAACATTTTAAGGTTTACAAATGAAATTAAAATAGCGCTAAGAAAGTTAAAAAATGTGTCAGCTTATTATTTAGATAAATATAGGGAACTTAGAACGAAAGTAAAAAGATTAATTAAATCGGAAGAATTTAAAGTATATGCAAAGAAAATCTAATAGAATATAAACTTCTAGATAAATCAGATTTGGAACTATGTTAAAAGCAAAAATGTAATACCGCGAATATTGATAGTTTTATGTATAATGGAGAGCAAATAGCAGATAATAATACTTCAGGAGCGTTTGGTAATTTTTTTTCGTCGGTGTATACATTGCAAAAATCCTCTTTTAATTTAAAATTCGATCAAAATACAAACAATGATATATTTGCATTACATGAAAACACGGGCTTGGATTTTATTAAGGCTGTAGAAAGATTAAAACCTAAAAAGAGCACAGGAGTGGACGAAATTCCACAGGATGTGAAAGCTTTATACAGTCTAATATGTTCCCACATATATGGAAATAGCCATAGTAACTCGAATTTGTAAATCAGGAAAATATATAAATATTGAAAACTATAATTCTTAGTGGATTAACAGCCAAGAATTATAGCTTGTTACTATCAAAGTAGACTTGGAAGATGATTTTTCACGAAGAACCACTCAGTTGTTTGCAGAACGAAGACCGCACGAATAAATGAATAAACTTAATTTTTATTTTTAGATTTAAATTATTTTTGAGCAATTGTATTTGACGCAACAAATATACCGATTTCACTATTATTCTCACTTTGGTTTAATTGCAATAGACGTGTTTAATCACTGAATAACCCAACATTGTTAAAGGATTACTTGTACATATTTTTCAAACCTTAGAAAATTTACATTGTTTGTTCATTAACTATTAATGATTTCAATTAATTTGCTACAGACATTATTTGTTTCGCAATTATGTATAATATTTTTTTCTAAATGGAGAACATCTTTTATCGAGAAATTTGGGTAAAATTAGTTAGATGAATAGTTTTGGATATAATATTGGATATAATATTTTGTCTCCGTGAACAGGAGGGAAAGAGAAAAACACGTAGAATTAAGATAAAATATATTGCGTAATCATTGGAGCGATATTTTTAGAAATGATATAATGTCATGGTAATTGACATGTCGACATGTTGGGATGGAGATTCGCATTTTTTTTGTTGTACTTCTCGAAAATATGATTTGAATATAAATTTTCAAATATTATTATGATTTTAATAAAAAATTTGGGTAAATTTTAAGATAAATTTATTCAAGTCCTATATCCATAATGTGCGCATCGACAAAAGTATTTGAGGACATACTTTATTATCACTTCACTGAAAAATATTCAGGGTGGTGTATCGTAAACGAGTCGGTCTTTATATGGAAAAATGTTTAATGCAGGTATATACATGGTGTATATGAGTCTACTTTATAAAGATCTGCACCATAGTTATATTTTTTAAATGGAACACCCTGTATTTTTTACAAATTTAGATTCGTCCTAAGAAGCTGATTTCAAAAACCTCTTACACTTATAACCTAAACTTATTAGTTTTGAACTTATAGACAGTTGAACATCGCATCTTTTCACATTTTAGTGATTATTCCGGCCAAACGACGTAAAATCAGACAAAACGGTTTACTTAACTTTTTAAGTACTCCTTGGTAGTACATGAAAAAAGTGTATACAAGGTTATCAAAAGTAAGCAACTTTTGATCACCCTATACACATTTAGTTCTTATGCCACCAAATAAATTAAGATACGGACATGTAAATCGTTTTGTCCGATTTTATGTCTTTTGGCCGGAGCAATCACCAAAATTTGAAAAAATGCGATTTTCAATTTACGTAACTTCAAAACGAATAAGTTCACATTATAGGTGTAATAGGTTTTTGAAATCAGCTTCTCAGTACTACCCTAAAAATGTAAAAAATACAGGGTGTTCCATTTAAATAAATATAACTATGATGCAGATCTCTTAAATTTATAGTGTACTCAAATACACGATGTATATACCTGCATTAAACATTTTTTATAAAATCTTACCGTTTTCCATACAAGGACCGACGCGTATACGGTGCGCCACTCTGTATAATATCACAACAACATCGCTTTGTAGCCCAAAAATGAACAAATTATGCTAATGGGAGAAAATAAAAACAAAATGAAAAAAAGACGAAAAAGAAATGGGGTAAATTATGAAAAAATAGGGAATAATAGTAAGAAATAGGAAAAATACAGAAAAATAGGAATTGATAGAAAAAAAAACAGAAAAAATACAGAAAATAATAGGAAGAAATAGGAAAACAAAAATAGGAAAAAATTATGAAAAATAGAGAAAATGGAGAAAGTTAGGGAAATATAAGTGAAAATAGGAAACAATAAAAAAATAGGAAAATAGTAAAAAATAATGTATTATAGTAGGAGCATTTATGATTTAAAAAAAAGAGATCATTCGTGAACAAAAATAAGACGATAACCAAAGGTACCAGGCCTAATCATTCAAAAGCTTTACATACTGTTTAAGAAAATAAACTTAACAATATTTAAACTTAGAAATTTAATGAATAGACCTTTTCAGAGGAAGCCATATTGAAGTTGTATCGCGTACTGTGCCATCGGTTTACATAACAGGTAATAGAAGTAAATTGTAATTCAAAAGGAAACTGTAAATTACATTTTTGCGAGTTATTTTTGGTCGTCTAAGTTTACGACAATGTGCTAAATATTACAAAAATGAAAAATGAAATTGGTTTTTAAAAAATTGAAGGGGCTTTCACAGTGGATTTATGACAAAAACAGAAGAAGAAACGTGTCCTCGTCCACTCGACGAGGTTATTAAGTAATTTTTAAAAGAGAAGACGCATGTGCCGATACCGTAAACTTAGACAGATCAAAAATAACTTGTATAACTGCATCTTACAGTTTCCTTCTAAAATGGTTTGCTTCTATTACTATGTAAACCGATAAATGGCACAACACGTGTTACAACTTCAATATGGCTTCCTCTGAAAAGGTCTATTACAGTCGAATTTCGATCACTGGGTGATCACTAGTTAATGTTTAATATTCCACTAAATCTCACCACCACCAGATCCCTCTTGTAAACATTCTTCAATTGGCAAATAGCATTCTTCTGTTGGCTAACCTGGAACTGGTCCATGCCACTGAACAGTTTTGGGCAGACTACATTAGGTTAAATATAATTAATTTATCTTTATAAAATGGTTCAATTTTTTTATGTATTAACCCTTATACTTTGAAAGTAGCATATTTTGTATGATATTTTTTTACGTATATTTTGTTTTATTATCCATGTAATTAGGCCTTTGATGGCCTGGTTGGATAAAATAAATAAATATATTATTATAACGATTAACGGGTTAGGTTTAATCTGGATATTTCAATTAGTATCTCTGATAATAAGAGGTGATATAAATATTTGCATTTATATATTCAATATTCATGAAAACATTGAAAGGAAGTAGAAAGGGAAATATTCCAAAGACGATTGTTTTTTATGCCTTTAGTAGTTTTTGTAGTAAAAAGTAGAATCACTACCAATAATGAAATCCTTATTTACTAATTTTTCACTAAATATAGTATCGTTAGTATAAAATACCAATTAGAGATACTAGTCACAAAATATTGATCATTTATTGTTTATTTGGACTGGAATCCATATTCATAGTGAAACTAATTTACAAACTTCTATCTATCGACAAATACCAACGTTAGTTACCATCCCACTATTCAGCTTACACTCATCGCCATGTAATATAGATTATACTCAACTCTATTGCATAATTCTGATATCGCAAAATTAATACCAGCGCATTCAAATTGACTGATTCAACTATAAAAAGACTGTCAATAGATTGGTAATTATTAACAACGTTCGTTAGCTCGTTAGAATTAATCAATCAGCAAGTTAGACTTGTGGGGTATAGAATAAACAGCTTAATTACAAATTATGGTTTCAGTTCATATAATACTGATAAGTTATAGATTGATTAAATTTAATAATAGTATATTATACACCAAGGTCGAGAAGTAATTTTTCTCAGCCGAGCATTATTATTGTCCCGAGATGCGAAGCATCGAGGGATAATAAGTTGCGAGGCTGAGAAAAATCTACTCTACCGTGGTTTATATACTATTTTTTCCACTACTAGAACATTTAATCATTTTTACAATGATATTTTTGGATTTTTTAGGTATGTATTTGAAAATATTTTAATGGCAGAGAAGCAGTTTGTGAAAACAATTGAATGAGAATATTCAATAAATTAAATTGACATTTCATTATGTTAATTGCACTGTGAATTTTAAAACTTTTAAGTAGCACATGAAAACATGAAGAATTCGTTGACACTTAGATTTGAAAAACTATTAAATTGATTTTTAGGTTAATTTTAAAATGGGTATTATTGCATATAGCACTAATTAATATTAAAATATTTATTACATAACCTTAAACTATTTCAAACGAAAATATATCTGATGAAGAATTACTTACCCCTATTTTATTTGATTAGGTCAAAAATTTACTTTATAAATAGAAAGAGCTTATTTGTTGTCGAATTTTTTATTATAATTCAAAAAAAAACTCTTTTGACAAACGCAATGACAGTTGCGTATAATTAATTTGACAGATTTCGTAAGATCGCCTACCTCAGACATCACGTTTACTCTTCAATTGTTTTTATTATCTACTACTAGTAGGTAATCAAAAATTATTTACTTGTAGGAGAGAAATTTAACTTCTCGACTCGAGCACAGCATAAATAATGGCATCTTCTAATACTAGTAGTGGAAAAACATTCTTATATGAGAGCAACAAATTGATTAAATAACGGTCTTGTACCTGTTTGTGTGCTTTAATAGATAATGGCAGAGAAAAAATATTATTTTATATAATGTAATGTTAGAAGTCGTTTGATGATGTTATTTTATATAATGTAATGTTAAAAATCGTTTGATGATGGTAATTTATAGACCAAGAGCCCACGCCAAAAAAAAACCAATATGCAAAAGAAGATGCACCAACCCGAATAGAATAGTAGAGAATTTGGCATTAAGATGCCTATTATACCCAAGTGGTAGGGAACTGGGGGAAAATGTTATTTGAATTTTTTTCGACCCTTCCATGGAAAGAATCAACCGGAAGTGACCAAATCCATTAGGAAAGAAGATAAAGCAAGTAATAGAAATGGGCACCCAGGATCATAAAAATGTCACTTGCTGTATCGCACGTAACGAACTAAAAAAAAAAAAAAACAACAGTATGGCGCCCGATCTGGGTAGGGGTGAAATTCCAAAATTTAGTGTGATCGATCAAAGGGTGGCAGCTGTTGGCCAAAAATTCAATTTGCTGCATCGTAATGATGTACATATTTGTACCCACATCTTGTTAATTTGGCTATAAATTAACAAAAATCTCTTTTGCTGCATGCTGCATGAAAAAGCGCCGCATAGTGAGACTAAAACCCAAAAACTTGGCTAAACCCCAAAAAGGTTATTAATTGATTTGAAACATGTCCTCGATAATGCTTCCTCAGACAATCAATCCTACCCCCTAACCTAACCTCTTATTGAGTGGGACGATTCAATCCGTTGCCAGGAGTTGCTGTGGCAGTCCCAATTGGAATTTCAGTGGCAGTCTTCCGACGTTTAGGATATAGGTCAAGCTGAAGGGAGTGAAGAAAATTTCAAAGGTACCGGATTCAGAATCGTCGATCCGATCACCACGCCAGCCTGGAAGTAGTGGATGTACCGTCAGATACTTGGCCGAGAAAAGAACTTGTATACCTTTTTCTTCGGCAGAATTGGCATTAAATAAACAATTATATTGTACATAATGATACCAGCAGCAGCAAATAATAAGGTACTCAGTCCAGGGCAACTAAAGGGTAAATCAACTAAAGACCGTCCTTCTGGCCGCTAAGGGTCTTGTCGATGCGATAACGACCACTGGAGTATTTTTTCTCTCAATGATGCAGCCCGCGCAAGTGACTTTCACACTATAAACGAAAGGTGGCGCCAGAGGCAATCTGAAACATGAATTTATGCTCCAAAATACCGCTGGACGACCTAAAGACCATTACATTAATTTACTGTTTTGTTTTTTTCTAATGAAAAATATTTTTTTTTTAATTCAGTAAAAAGTATTAAGAAAAAATATTGTTCCTTCTTAGTTTAATATCAACCTTCATCTTCACCCGAGAAATGAACAATCTAAAGTGGAAAAATAATAAAACTCAAACAAAATCAACTCATATTTTTGTAATTAATATTATCTTGGAATTAATATTATAATTTTAGCTTAATATCTCATCGAATTTCATGATAGAAATAAACAAATTATTAGTAGTTATATTTAACCCGATTACAATATCTACCTTCTATCCATAAAGTTCGTTTTATTATTCATCAATTAAACTTTGTTTATTTAAAGTTTTATTATTTATTATTATTATTATTTAGTTAGTTTTGCAATACATTTGAAATATTTACTTTTAATAGTTTTACAGTGTTATTGTTTGAATTATCTATGTATTTAAAGCAACTTTTAATATTAGTGGAATAATAGCTTATTCAATTGATACTTATAAAATGAAATCTTTTTTTTTAAACTTGAGACAGGAAATTGACCACTTTCCTTTTTCCAATACTTTATAGAATTTAACTTTCCTCGTGGAAATTTATGTTTCTACAGTCTCAATAAAATTTACTCGTTATTTTTCAATTACTTTCAATACTTGAAGTTTAATTTTTGTGTAAAATACTATAAATGTTGATTTTTATTTACTTCAAGTCGTTGTCTAGCATGAAAACATGATGATGTTGGAATATTTACAAACAATAAAATTAAATGTTTATTATCCTTATAATAGAAAAAATATAATATTGAGGGCTAGTATGTGTATGGGTTTTGAGCGGGACATATGTAAACTTATAGTCTAAAACATGTTCATCTTACTTCGAACAACAAACAAAAGCAAATATATTGAAACTTAAATTAAAAATGTTTATAATAATTTTTTGCCATTAGCTGGTTTTTACTTAAATCCTTTTACAAATAAAATCACAAATAAATGTCAAAAATCGTGTAAATTATCGTACTATTTTGTATCTTAATTTTTATTAAAATAAACAAAAAAAATTAAATTCTGATATAGCCTAGGCATAGAATATCAATTATCCTTTAGTTTGGCTTATCAAACTTGTTGATTAATAAAGTTATAAGTTCCTTGCCAAGTTAAGTATAAATTGACAAATGAATCTAAATAAAACATGGTTGCTTGAGAAGGCGAAAACTACTGATATTAGTTTGGACATTCACTAATATACAGCATATATACATAATATATATACAGAAAGGTATATATATTTTTTATTTGAAAATCTGAGTGCTGTTTTTCCCACCTTAAGTGCACGAAACGCTGTATCAGATTACACGGTCCTATGACCTAAATGTTTGTTTTTTCATAAAAGTGCGTTGAATTAGATTAGTATAAGAATCTTAAATGCAGTTAGTTAAATAGAGATTTTCCTGGTGCATTCGTCGTTTAAAGTTTAATTTCTCATTTAAAAGCCAAATTCACTGTTTTAATTTACCTCATTATCCAATAGATGATTGTATACAAAAATACCTAACTTAAAGAGGAACTTAAAACTTTATTTGTATAAAATTTGACACGTGTGCCTGTTGAGACTCATCCTAACTGAATGTTTTGTTTCCTTTTATACCTTGTTTATCTCTATTGCACTGTCTATTAAAAATTTGATTGGAATTTGTAAATGAAATGTATTTAATTTAGCGGTTCATGCATAGCGGCTTCCATCAGTAATTTTCCGAAAAATTCCAGGAGAAAGTTGGTTTATCTTTCTCTCTAATTTCCGTATTTCTTTTCGTTGTTGCCGTTCTTCTCCTGAAGATTTGACTTAGATCTATTCTAACATGTTTTACCCATTTTAACTGTACTGCAGCTTATTTTGGTAATACTTAAACTAAAATATTTAAAACTAATTCACTTACTATTTTTTGGTACTGCCACACACATTATATTCACTTTACGTATAAATTTTGGGTATATCCCACGACTGCTATATAAGCCTCGCTTATTTATAAATGCACAATTCAAGAACTTATTTGAACATACATTAAAAATCACGGATGCCTAGCCAATCAGAACAAGCCGACATCGAATGATTCCGAACGTTTCTTCGTTCGACAACGTTCCTCCGCTTATTCCTAAGTCCGAAGATATTTTCGCGCTATTTTACATTTTTACATTGACTTCTTATGCGAAATTGTGTTTCTGAAATTTGTTAAAACTAATTTCATATTTGGCACTTGCTTTAAAGTTTTCATTTGTTAAAAATAAAAAATAGTAATTTTTATAGCTACACTAATATAAATTTTACTTCACAGAATACATAAATATGTGTGAAATTAATTTTTAGTTTAATTTCTGTTTTTTTTATTGTGCATAAAATAAATTGATTAAATTATTATTTTTTAATTTTAGTTTTTTTATTGTCGCTAAAATAAATTGTTAAAATTAATTTTTAGTTTAATTTCTGTTTTTTTTTATTGTGTCTTAAAATAAATTGTAAAAATTAATTTTTCTTTATTTATCATTTCCCACATGTACATTCACAGCATTGTTATATACAAAAAGGAAATAAAGTGGTATACATAATATTTTTTGTACGTATCAAGTATTTTCATTATTTAAAAAGAAAAAAATATATGAGTCTGTAAATAAAAAATAAATTCGTAGTTTTAAATTTAGCGGTTTTCAGGCCACGTTTCCGTGCGCTCTGATTGGCCAGCCATCCGTGATTTTTAATGTTTTGCTACTTATTGGTATAATATTTGACACGTGTGCCTATTGAGACTCATCCCAACTGAATGTCTTGTTTCTCTTTAGGCCCCTCTATGCGGTCATTTAGGCCTAAAACTCTAAACATTGATTGATTTACGATGTTATTCTAGTGGTCTAGTCCAAAGCTCTTGAGTTGTCATCGTACTTCATTACAAAGATATTACACCCTCTTTTAAAAACACTATATTATTTAACGAGCGGTAAGTAGGTCATAACTCATGCAGATGAAATTAATAGTTCATCAAGTGAGTTATGACCATTTCCGCAAGTTGAATACTATAATTTATCTACGACTATAACAATAAATTCTTTAGTAGTATAGAGAAAGAACTTTGTTCACGAAATATTAAGTGACATTACAGAGCCACCTTGGTATTCGCTCCGTAAATAGTGTATTTTCTACACCAATGGAACGTATTTATCGGCTCTAAAATTTACAAGAATTTACTGCACACTATTTACATACCGAATCATAGTAGAAGACCAGTGAATTATAATAAATCACTACCTTTGTATTCGGTGCGTAAATATACATTCCTTTTCATAACTCACTATAGTGAGTTATTATAACTCAAGTTATTTTTGTTGAATAATTAATATGTATAACTTAAAAGTGGTGGATACATTAATTATATTCTATACACATGTAAGAAAAGAGTTTTGAAATATTCAATTTAAAATTTAATAAATAAGTTTTTTTCAAAAACTACTTCAGAAACTGTGGTTTCGTATATAGAGCAAAAATAAAACGAACAATAGTTGAGCCATTTGGTAAGTTTTTATTTAATATATCCACTTTTATCGCTTCTCAAGGCGGTAAAGTATAAAATATTTTCTACCACATTCGGCAATAGATCATGATTAATGGTAACTATAAATTTGTTTCGAAATCAAACTAGCAAAAATCTCTCAAGATAAATCGTACTACTTTTTTTAAAAAATTGTACGGACTTAATACACCCAGATATCATTCAAAAGGAAAGTTCGAGTATGTGGAAATAAAACCGTAAAGCAAAATCGCCAGCCAAAGTTGTGAGAAATAGAAAAGGCTATGACCCAGATTTTCAAATCGGTTAAACTCGCAACAAAGAGTCAATCGCATTCAAGCGTACGTAATAGAATTGTTCCATTTCCATTTTTTGGCTGGAAACGTCAAATAATAAGAATGGATGGTAAAGACGTAGTTTTATTTTTGTGGTGCATATTTTTTTTATCATTTTTACCTCTCGCCCTTCAGGTAAGAGAGGTATAGGAATCATGCTAAAAATTGGGTAGGGAGTTTTCAATGAATAAACACGTTTTAGGGTCCCTAGAATACGATTTTAATATTTTCGCGATGATGTCTGTGTGTGTGTGTGTTAGTGTGTGTGTGTGTTAGTGTGTTAGTGTGTGTGTGTGTGTTTGGATGGATGTTGTAGTAACGATAACTCAAAAACTAGTGAATAAAAAAATTTGAAATTTTGCATACAGGATTCTGATACCCTAGATTAGATCTGATTAGATTTTGGTGCCAATCGCACAACCGGAAGTGGCAGTTGCTATGGGTGATGACGCCATTATTATAAAAAACGGCAATAAAGTTTTACACATATATTTTGTATACCATATAGTTTATTTTCATCTCATTAAAATTTTCGAAACTTTTGCCATTGTTGCCAGATTTACAAAAAAATAATTTTTTTTCATACTTTCTTGTGTCAACCTGTAAATTTTTGATTCAAAAATGGCGAGAGGTCATGTGCTGGCCACATCAGATTTTTTTCAATGTTATTCATTTTTTTACTTCCAAGTGCAAATATTTTTTTTTGTTTACAAGAGATTATAAATTAGGAACTAAACGTCACATTAAGTAATAGAATAAACATTTTTTTTCACCATTTATATCAATTATAGTCAGACACTTAATTTTCGAATCTTGGTTCTGTATTTAATATACACACAATGACATAATTTTCGAAATCCAGGCAATTTATTACTATTGTTTTATATTTTCCATTTTATTTTATTTGATGACAAATTATTTGTGTGTTTGGTTTTTACTTATTATATTAATAATTTAATAATAAATAAAAAAAGTGTTTCATTGGGATACTTGATACCAATTTACATTAAGAAATAATACGAGGTTTTACAATAACTAAAATTTTAGCGCCTCATTTAAACATGCCCTTTAAATTACAGTTACAATTAAAATAAATTAAATTATTATTAAAATAATATTTATGAATTTAATAAAACTTTTTAAAAAACATTTTTCTCGTATAGGTATCAACTCTGAACAAATACAATTAAGAATCGATAAATGTTTGAAAAAAAATTACTACGGCAGTCGACGTGTTAATATCGACCAATCATCGAAGGACCAACCATAAAAAATGGATTTTTACCTCTCGCCCTTCAGATAAGAGAGGTATAGGAATCATGCTAAAAATTGGGTAGTGAGTTTTCAATGGATAAACACGTTTTAGGGTCCCTAGAATACGATTTTAATATTTTCGCGATGATGTCTGTGTGTGTGTGTGTTAGTGTGTGTGTGTGTTAGTGTGTGTGTGTGTGTTAGTGTGTGTGTGTGTGTGTTTGGATGGATGTTGTAGTAACGATAACTCAAAAACTACTGAATAAAAAAAATTGAAATTTTGCATACAGGATTCTGATACCCTAACTTAGATCTGATTAGATTTTGGTGCCAATCGCACAACAGGAAGTGGCAGTTGCTATGGGTGATGACGCCATTATTATACAAAACGGCAGTAAAGTTTTACACATATATTTTGTATACCCTATAGTTGATTTTCATCTCATTAAAATTTTCGAAACTTTTGCCATTGTTGCCAGATTTACAAAAAAATAATTTTTTTTCATACTTTTTTGTGTCAACCTGTAAATTTTTGATTCAAAAATGGCGAGAGGTCATGTGCTGGCCACATCAGATTTTTTAATATTTTATATATGGAAATGCGTGTCACATTAATGTAAACAAATACCCATTTATTAAAGTGAAATGTAAGGGTTATTTTCTCACCCATTTATTTGTGATAACAAAACTTATAACAGGTACATTTTGCTACTTTTACCTATGATACTGCATTGTAGATAGTTGCACACAATCTAGACCAATCTGTAAATAAATTACAAATGACCTGTGTCACAAAATTTCAATAAAATTTTTGTAAGATTAAGCCAAAATAAATAAAGGCCAAAAAATGATGTTAAAGTTACCAGAGAAGGCGAAGCAGGAAAATAAAATGCATATGAAAAACGAAACAGAAATTAAATTTGATAATAGAAGATAAAACAAAAAATTAAATGCTATAAACTTTGAGATCGAAAAAATATAACAAAGAACAAAAAGAAAAAAAGAAAATTATAGATAGATGAACTGTGATTAAAAATAATATATTGGAGGTAACGAATCGGACCTGTAGGACAAATATAAAAGGAAAAAGGATTGAATGGTGGAAGGAAAAAGGATTGAATGGTGGAAGAAAAAATTACAATAAGTTAAAAATAAAATACAAAATGGAGAACATACTTACAAACAAAATAGAAAGAGGATTATAAAACCTACAAAGAAAAAGAAAAGTAAAAGAAGTAAAATCTGTATTTTATACAAAACCAAATTTTATTGACGTTTTGGTATTTTTCCTGACCATTCCCATTTTTTTTAATTTTATAAAAGACAAAAGAAATTTTTTAAATTTATTTTAATATCTCTCTAAAATACTACTTATTATATAAAATTATAAACTATAATCTGCTTACAGTTTAGAAACAGACGTTTTCATTGATTTTAATTTACAGGAAAATTTTAATCATGCTAGAGATTGGCGGAGGGCTGTCTAATTAAAATTTTGTACTTAATACCTTAAATTAATTGAGATAGCTATCACAAAATCTATCGACGTTCCGATAACTGCCAAATGATTTAGTAACCTCGTTACGCCTCGCTATCAATCACGTGTTGCAGGAACGGCCCTAAAAACGACCGTTGTCAAAGTTGTTTTTTTTTTAAGTTATCTCGCTTTTAAGAATCTTTGAAAATATTATTAATTATCTTCTTTTTTTTGACACTAATAAGAATTTGCCCATTAATTGATAAATCATTTGATATTCTTATAGAGATATTTAGTTCAGTTTAAGTTATTCAAAATTGTATCGTCATAATTTAGATTAGGACAACTCAAAATAAAATATTGATAAAATTAAATTAAAAAATCTGATGTGGCCACCACATGACCTCTCGCCATGTTTGAATCAAAAATTTACACGGTGGCACAAAAAAGTATGAAAAAAATTTACTTTTTTGTAAATCTGGCAGCAATGGCAAAAGTTTCTAAAATTTAAATGGGATGAAAATAAACTATATGGTATACAAAATATATGTGTAAAACTTTATTGCCGTTTTGTATAATAATGGCGTCATCACCCATAGCAAGTGCCTCTTCCGGTTGTTCGATTGACACCAAAATCTAATCAGATCTAATCTAGGGTATAAGAATCGTGTATGCAAAATTTCAAATTTTTTCATTCAGTAGTTTTTGAGTTATCGTTACTACAACATCCATCCAAACACACACACACACACTAACACACACATTCCTGTATGGCAATAATTACGTGGCCGCATGCAATAGAGCAACTTTTGTGGCCAGTGAAGATATTATATACATCGGAAAGAGCTTTTTTTGAGGATTCGAATGGTATTTACGGTTTTACTATGCACTCCTTGGTTCTTATCGATTTTTGTTTTACCTACTTAGACGGTCTGTCCACAAATGTCGCTCTTAGGTTGGGTGAAGTAATTCGCGTACTAATGTGGACAATCTCTGTGAAACGCTCAAGGACGAAATTCATGTAACGTTGAATGTTTCTGGGCATATAAGTCGGTATTTTTTCATAAACATAAATAGAAAGAGTTTCTTATTATATAAATCATAAGTATGTCTTTAGTTTGCACTAATTTAAATAGATTTTAATTATGATTATAAACTAAATTTACGGATACTTTAGGTATGGCAATTAAAAATAATAAGGATAAAATAAGTAAAAAATTTCAATCGGGAGTCTATTCACTATCTTGTGGGTCTTGTCCAAAAAGGTCCATGTAGGTCAAACAGGGAGAACTTTTGTCAAAAGGGTTAATGAACATAAAGGATCTTGTCAACATAATAAAATAGATTTAAATTATTCTAATCATTTAATTAGTGAAAATCATATTTTTAATGAAAATTTTGAAATATTACATATGCAAAGTAAAGGTATTCGGTTAAATTACGTGGAAACATTAGAAATTAATAAAATTAAACATTCGGATTCATTATTAAATGACCAACTTGATCTTAACAATTCGCAACTTTTAAATCTCGTTTAATACTTTAAGCCTTTTGACAAATTTTCTGTTAAATAATTTTTTAATTTATTTTAACATCTTTTAATTTTTAAATATGTTAATTAACTGCTCAAAAGCAGTTGAATAATTAATGTATAACTTAATAGGAGTAGATAATAGTATATTATTCAATGAGCGGTAATGTAGGTCATAACTCACGCAGATGAAGTTTGCAGCACGAGCCGTAGGCGAGTGCCGTAACTCATCAAGTGAGTTATGACCATTACCGTCAGTTGAATACTATACTTTATCTACGACTTTAACAATGAATACTAAGCTGCAAGTGCAGAGAAAGAACTTTACTCACAAATCTTTTGACATATTTTAACAAATCTTAACCTAACCTAACAATTCATCTTCACTTTCAGAATTCATCTTATTACCTTTTGATTTATAAATTATTAACGTCAAAATTAATTAAATTAAATAAAAATATCAAGTGACATTACTCCCCTCAATGACAGTAATGGACTATTCCACTTCGGCGAATCGACTTGTACAAAACTAGATACCTTTGTATAGTAAATATACTCACTGTAGTGAGTTATGAAAAGTCATAACTCACGCTATTTGTTTATGAATACTATTAATTGCTCAAAAGCAGTTGAATAATTAATGTATAACTTAATAGGAGTAGATAAAATAATTTACTTCAGTTTAAAACATATAATACTTTATTTAGTAAATTATACATGGATATTAAAAAAATCGGCTGTGTCACCCCAGAACTTTCCCGGCTCGACCGTAGAGAATTTGTTATTTATTATTATTATTTTAATTACAAAATACTAAGCATTACATTAATTTATGGAACACATTAAAAACAGCGAACCGATGGTAAATACGTCTACCAAATTGATATTTGAATGTTGATAATGACATGCGCACAATGTATATCACACTGCTACAATTAGGATTTCATAAAATCATGTGTTGGGAATTCGGGAAAAATTTTCATACAATAGTTGTAGGGAATTTTATGCTTTACAACTTTGCGCTGAAACATTTTGCACTAAAGAGCATAATTTACCTCCAATTCTAAAAAAATGGAAACTCCTAAATATGTATTTTTCTCGCCATCTAGCGGCGAAACTATGAGGAATTCGATAAAAAAATTAAATATTAAAGAGAAATAAAATTTGATGCTTTACAACTTTGCATAAGAAAATTTTGCAATAAAATGCATTGTTTATCCCCAAAATCAAGAAAAACTAGAGAAAATCTACATGCAGATTTTTTACGCGCCCTCTAGTGGCGCAACTATTGGAAATTCTAGAAAAAGTTTAAGACAAAAGTTATAGGGAATTTTATGCTCTAAAACTTTGTACTTCAACATTTTGCACTTAAGTGTATTATTTGTCCTCAAAATCAAGAAAAACTAGATAAAACCTACTTACACATTTTTTACATGCCCTCTAGTGGCGCAACTATTGGAAATTCTGAAAAAAGTTTGAAACAAAAATTGTGGGAAATTTTATGCCCTAAAACTTTGTACTACAATATTTTGCACTAAAGTTTATTGTTTGTCCTTAAAATTTAAAAAAAGTAAAAAATTGTTACATTTGTATTTAATTAATATCGGTCTTGAGGACCTTCCACTGTACTAATCTAAACCAAAATTTAATGGTCGCATTCCAGGGGAACACACCGATCCTTCATACCAAATTTCAGCTTGATTGGTCAAACGGTTCGGCAGTTATCGTGGAAGATTACACACAGACACACAGACAGACCATACGCTGGAAATGGTTTCAATATTCTTGGGGGACCTCAAAATGGATATTTCCATCGATATCTCAATTTTTTTTTTTGCTCGTTCACCTTACTTTCCCTTTGATGGGTCCAGGAAAGTAAAATGAAGGAAGAACTAAAACTATTATATACAGATTCCGATAACAGGCGTGTATATCCATTAAATGCACAATATAAAAATAGTAATATTTATTAAACGACTGTTACTGTCAAACCTTTTTCGAATTAGTTTAAATTAGCAATCATTTTAAACCAAAAAAAAGAGCAACGGTGAAATTTTCGAAAATAATGTTTTTGTTTGTTCGTTAATTTAATTTAAATTATTAAATATTTTTGTCTCATAACTGGTCTTTTACTTATAATATGGAAAATTAAATTTAAACAAATACCCAATCTTTTTTCAAAAATACAGTGTTTTATAAAAAAACGTAATCTGTAACAATTTAATAAAGTGATTAAAGTGCATTGTATAATTATGATTACATTAATTATATTTCAAGTAGATTTTTTCAAACTCTAGTAATTTATCATGTTATTAGAATATTTATTTAAATTTTTCGACAAAAAATTTCTTTTTGTTTAGATGTTTTATACTTTGACTTTAACGTTCCATTCAAAACTGACCTAATTTTAGAATATACTTCAATTTGAATATCCAGTAGTTTTTGATAAAAAAATAATAACATTTGGATGAGAATG
This sequence comes from Neocrepidodera transversa, assembly GCA_963243735.1. Classification (NCBI taxonomy): domain Eukaryota; kingdom Metazoa; phylum Arthropoda; class Insecta; order Coleoptera; family Chrysomelidae; genus Neocrepidodera; species Neocrepidodera transversa. The sequence goes on from OY725348.1 coordinate 12,801,176, forward strand.
AGATGAAAAAAATTCAGAATTAAATTTTGAGTGGAATGATTCTCATGCGTTTGTACTCCTGTATAATCTATCAGTCTTACAAGCTCAAATATTGGATGAAACTGAGAAATATATGTTTTATATAAATAATCGCGTAACTTTACAAATCTATTATCATACCCTGGCACCAAATGAAATAATTCATGGTTAAAAAAAGGTTCAACTTCTTCTGGTTTTACGTATGATATGCCAAATAAAGTTTTTAAATATATTCACCCTTTGGAGAGGTTTCATTTTTATATTCAATGGTCAAACCGAATTTTTGAATTTTTCGAAACCAAGATTGAGATAAGTGAAACATACAAATAATTATTTTAGCACATGACCAAATGGTTGCACAAGCATGATGTATTGTTTATTCACATATCGCCACAGAATTTTGCCACTGTTAGAAATTTTGTTTAAAAAATTAAAATTTTTTAAAAACCAGCATTGGTTTTTTCTTTTCACTAATAATTCTTACAGCTTCCATAATATCAGATAAAAATTTCAATAATACACATCTAAAGTGTATTTTCCAGCCTTATATGCAGAAATACCTAAATGTTTCTTTCCTGCCTTTATTGTTTTTAAATGTCCAAATGAGATAAGGCGCCGCGGGGGTTACTAATTCCCGATTAAGGATTTTACCAAATTTCATGTAATACGTTAAATAATAAAGGAATTATTGCAAAACAAACGAAAAATAAACTTTAATTTCCACACCCTGTATCTCAGTAGTAGATAACATTTGACCCAAAGTTATTTAGTAAAATATTAATATTTGGAGGTCCTGAACCTATGATTAAAATATTGACCATTCCTTATGAAACACCCTGTATAATATTCATTTAAAAATATGGAAAAATATGGAAACGGTAATGTACCTGAAAGACGGCTGGACGAAACCACACATTTTCAAGATTTTAAATTTTGCCCATTAGACGAAACGATATACCTTATTTACCTATTAAGCGGATTATAGACGAAACGACAATCACCCAAATTTAATCCAAGACCCCAAAAACCGGCACATACCAATCTGATGGTAAGAGTTAAATTATAATACAGTATGTCACTTTTCTTGCCCTTTTTACTTTTTCATTATTATCAAAAATATGTGCGTTATGCATACGTCAAATAACCAATTTTTTTTCACTTCGGTATTTACCCTTATTTACATTTACTTACACATTTATTTTTATTCACACCTTATTTGCGCGGAAAAAATATTGTAAAGAAGTACCTACTTTTCAACTAAATAAAATGGATGTAATGAGGTATTCGAAGTTTAAGTGTAATAGTGTAAAAGTATATAATATATTTTTTAAAGTATGTTAAGAGCATTCTTAAGTAATTTTTAATTGGTTAATAAAAATAAAAAAAACAGTTAAAAAATGTATTTAGAAGATAAATGTATTTAAACCTTATTTTAAATAGTATCAAATACCACATCGCCTATACTCCGATACTTAAATATATTTTTTTCCTATTCTGGGCGCATAAGTCCTATCGTACACACACTCATCACGGATTTCAAAATTACTTCCAAATGAATAAAGCTAATCATGTGTCCTTGACTTTAAAAATAGAATGACAGCATAAGTTGGTGTAACAAGAAAGTGCCAAACATACGAAGTAACTGTAGCATTCACCGCTGAGGGCGCCATTATCCAGGTCCACATTATTCTGCGTGTTGTATGTTTTCCGCACACACGACTCGGGAGTGGACAAGGGGGTCCCACAAACTTTTTTTTTAAAAGTAGGTACCATTCGAATCAGGAGATCACGTAGATGACGAAAAACATGGTTTTAACTTGTGTGGACGCGAGTTCGGCCACATAATTTCGACAGACCCCAATAGTCGGTAAATTTTCAGACGAAAGGCCACACTATTATAGCCATACAAACACACTAACACACACACACACACTAACACACACACACACACTAACACACACACACAGACATCATCGCGAAAATATTCAAATCGTATTCTAGGGACCCTAAAACGTGTTTATCCATTGAAAACTCACTACCCAATTTTTAGCATGATTCCTATACCTCTCTTATCTGAAGGGCGAGAGGTAAAAAGTAGGTTATACATCCTTTTACCTATAATCGATCAAATTAAACATTACAAGAAATCTGCTTATCTGACCAACTGTAAGCGTTTTAAGAGTGGCGTTTAAAAATTCCAATAACAGCTTAACAATTCTTTCACATTCAGCACTAAATTTTGACGACACTTTTCTGCTAACTTAGTTAAATTTTTCTAGTTCTTATTACAAAGTAATGAATGATATACAATACCTTGGATATTGGAGAAATTGCACCTTTATAAGTGTATCAGCTAATGGTTACGGAAAGTAATGACAATGATGTTTAAAATAATAATTTACATATATATATATATATATATATATATATAGATTAGGAATTATTTGCTGAGTAGAACAGAAGTAGCATAGAGTATTGGGAAGCAGCAAAAAAAGAACAAAGTGTACTCTTTCAAGGCTTTATTACCAAGCTTTCGAGCGTGGTTACGCTCATCATCAGGGTAGCTGTAAGTGATGAGTGACAAATATAGTTCAATTAATGAGACTTTTTTTAAAAAACATACCCTTATTGAGATTGTCGTTCACAAGTTTTACAGATTAAAAAAGTTAAAATACAGATAAAAATCATGATCACATTGTAAAACATTTTTTAAAATTGTAAATAAGTTAGTAATAAAAGTTAAAAATTTAAAATTTGTATTATTACACGTTAAAAAGTTAAAAAAGTTAAAAAATCACACTAACACACAGCCAAGTCGGTATAAAACCATTGCACATTAAAATTGAGTTTTTTTAAATAAGTTTTTTTGTTTAAAATTTAATAGTTTGCGCCAAATTTAGGTTGAAATCCGACAGAGTGTCTCGTCCATAACCGCCACACAGACACAAAAGGAAAAAACAAGAGGGAAAGAAAACACAATAGGGCAACAGCTAATGAGACTGTAAACCCTATTTAGGACAGGGGATAAGGAATACAGCTAATGGGACTGTACAGCCTTTATGGGAGGAGGCCATGTTATGTGACAGATAAAGAAGAGACACAATGTCAAATTCTTAACCCCAAACCCCGCATGTCAAATAAAAAATATACTGAAACAAAAAAATTATTATGAAAAAATACCCGATCTGCAATAAACGAAGGGCTATATGCACAAACTTATTATTTGGGGAAACATTATTCTTAAATGGACACATCGGACAAGTCATGCACATTTCTTTTATGTTTGTCAATATCTAGTAAGTAAGCAAAAGAAGTGCTTAAATTATTAAGGTCTGACTTTTTATTCATGCAGTTGTCCGATTGATAGATGTATGCCATCTCGAGGAAAAGCCTTCGTGAGTAGTGTCTCTCTTCGACCAAAATGGACACATTCTGGAAATCGGTTACATGTCCTGTCGAGCGCACATGTTCGGCTAAAGCGCAACGCTCAGGATGTAACTTTATATCACTTTTATGCGAAGTTAAACGATCCTTGAGTCTACGAGAGGTTTGACCAATATACACACTGTCACAACTGGAGCAAGGAATACAGTACACGACATCCGAATGCATAACCAGAGGGTCCTTATCTTTAACATTTGAGAAAATATTGTTGATGGTTAACACAGTTTTGTAAGCAACCTTAATTTTACTGACAGATGAGAGGAGTTTTGCTAATTTCGGTGTTAAGTCGTGTATGTATGGAAGAGTTAAATATGGGAGAATAGTGACTCTATCGAGGCCTCCATCCGGAGCACCCGAAGGTGGTGTGTTAACAGGTGGCTCAGGCACAAGGGTGACGTTGGTAGTGACAATGCTATTGGTTCTGACTAATGGTATGGACGATGTGCTGTGCAGCAGCCTTTTTAGAAGGTCATTTGGATATGAATTGTCCAAAAACAGATGGTAAAGTATGTCCAAGTTTTTTCTGTGAAAGGAAATATCACTGATTTTTAATAAAACATATGAAAAGCCGTGTATTAAAAATCAGTGATATTTCCTTTCACAGAAAAAACTTGGACATACTTTACCATCTGTTTTTGGACAATTCATATCCAAATGACCTTCTAAAAAGGCTGCTGCACAGCACATCGTCCATACCATTAGTCAGAACCAATAGCATTGTCACTACCAACGTCACCCTTGTGCCTGAGCCACCTGTTAACACACCACCTTCGGGTGCTCCGGATGGAGGCCTCGATAGAGTCACTATTCTCCCATATTTAACTCTTCCATACATACACGACTTAACACCGAAATTAGCAAAACTCCTCTCATCTGTCAGTAAAATTAAGGTTGCTTACAAAACTGTGTTAACCATCAACAATATTTTCTCAAATGTTAAAGATAAGGACCCTCTGGTTATGCATTCGGATGTCGTGTACTGTATTCCTTGCTCCAGTTGTGACAGTGTGTATATTGGTCAAACCTCTCGTAGACTCAAGGATCGTTTAACTTCGCATAAAAGTGATATAAAGTTACATCCTGAGCGTTGCGCTTTAGCCGAACATGTGCGCTCGACAGGACATGTAACCGATTTCCAGAATGTGTCCATTTTGGTCGAAGAGAGACACTACTCACGAAGGCTTTTCCTCGAGATGGCATACATCTATCAATCGGACAACTGCATGAATAAAAAGTCAGACCTTAATAATTTAAGCACTTCTTTTGCTTACTTACTAGATATTGACAAACATAAAAGAAATGTGCATGACTTGTCCGATGTGTCCATTTAAGAATAATGTTTCCCCAAATAATAAGTTTGTGCATATAGCCCTTCGTTTATTGCAGATCGGGTATTTTTTCATAATAATTTTTTTGTTTCAGTATATTTTTTATTTGACATGCGGGGTTTGGGGTTAAGAATTTGACATTGTGTCTCTTCTTTATCTGTCACATAACATGGCCTCCTCCCATAAAGGCTGTACAGTCCCATTAGCTGTATTCCTTATCCCCTGTCCTAAATAGGGTTTACAGTCTCATTAGCTGTTGCCCTATTGTGTTTTCTTTCCCTCTTGTTTTTTCCTTTTGTGTCTGTGTGGCGGTTATGGACGAGACACTCTGTCGGATTTCAACCTAAATTTGGCGCAAACTATTAAATTTTAAACAAAAAAACTTATTTAAAAAAACTCAATTTTAATGTGCAATGGTTTTATACCGACTTGGCTGTGTGTTAGTGTGATTTTTTAACTTTTTTAACTTTTTAACGTGTAATAATACAAATTTTAAATTTTTAACTTTTATTACTAACTTATTTACAATTTTAAAAAATGTTTTACAATGTGATCATGATTTTTATCTGTATTTTAACTTTTTTAATCTGTAAAACTTGTGAACGACAATCTCAATAAGGGTATGTTTTTTAAAAAAAGTCTCATTAATTGAACTATATTTGTCACTCATCACTTACAGCTACCCTGATGATGAGCGTAACCACGCTCGAAAGCTTGGTAATAAAGCCTTGAAAGAGTACACTTTGTTCTTTTTTTGCTGCTTCCCAATACTCTATGCTATATATATATATATATATATATATATATATATATATATATATATATATATATATATATATATATCTATCTTTTTAAATAATTACAATGTGAATATTATTACTTGGCAAATTTTACAAAAAGTAATCCAAAAACAATTTAATTTTATATCACAACCATTTCTTCTATAACATCTAACAGTCAATTATACGTTATGTGTCAGATTGTCTATTATCTATTTCGACGCGTCTGAGGCAATTTTCCTGCCAAGAGTGCACAAACAATTCTCTTCATCTCAATTAACTCCTACCGTTTATCTCTGTACCTGAGGTTAAGACCGAAAACTATTTCGTTAGCTAATATTTTTTGATCGGCACTTGCATCTCAGCCAATCACATTTTTTACCCTACTGATAACCTCAATAATATTCAGGTCACAACTATGATTTATGCAACGAGTCAGTAGTCCAACCTTGAACAAATGTATTTTAATTAACGTGGTTAAAGTGGTTTGATATTTATTAAATTTTATTTTCGAAGTAGTTTTTCCAAAATAAATTTTCAAAGAAACGTTCGAAACCGCGCCAATGTGTGACGTAACAAGTTCTGATCTATCATCGGAGCGCTGAAGAATTAATTTATTAGTGAGATCAAGTGAGATAGAAAACTATATATGACAATGTTGTCTATTCGATTCATTCAATCAGAGGTAGATGTCAATCTAAAATCTAACAGAGGTCAATAGTAAAAATGATCCAGATATGCACTTAGCATGACGATCAAATTATGTTTGCGTAATTCTAAATAAATATTTTATCAAAAGTACCTACGAAATAATTAAGAATGATCCACCTAGAAACAATATTTCACTTGGAATCTCGGGATATTATAAACATACGACAGCTTTAGTTTAAAATATTGATGATATTCTTCTCTAATGATAATATAATATTTTTGTACTTTGCGTTCGTTCGAATTTAAACACTCCGTCAAATTAATAATAATTTATTTAAGTAACAAAATTTCTAATTTATATCAAACACGACTAACAAAATGTATTAATTAACACAACATACAAATTTCAACTAACTCTTGTCCGTCATTGCTCCCTCCTTAAGATCATTTCAGGTACATTCGGTGGAAATAACAATCGATGGTCTTCAATTGTGAATCCATTCGATCCACAGGCTCATTCTGGGTTCCTGGGTTTAGGTTCTTGGTCATTATTACGTTCCTCAATTTCTTCAAAAGCCTTCCATAGATCGTGATATGTTGGCTTATCGTGATAGAACGTTTTTGTTACCAAAAAGAAGATATCTCATTTGCAAAATGGTTGCTCATCTTCGAGTTGAAGGAATTTTCCCACCAATGGACTCTACTCCTTCAGCTTTTGAAAATGGCCGAACTTCTTGGCGAATACCTTGGTGATTCCTCTGAACATTCAAAGGTCTTGAGCCACGCAATGAGCCAAGGAAAACTATTGGTATAATTCAAACAGGTCTCGTGGTTCCTTTTTAGTCACACCATGATAATTAATTCTATAAACATTGTTGATCTTCTTTAAAATCTTAAGGACCGTCTGAAGAACTTTGCAATTTGGGTGAATATCCACGAAGATATTTCGGGTTATACAGCCAAACAAGATCACCTAATTGGAATTCTCCATCTTCAGCTTTAATGTCATATGCTTCCTTCATCCGAGCACTGGGATTTTCGATATTTAACCGAACTCGTTGATGGACATTATTTATTCTTTGGCGAAAGACGCTGGCATATTCTTCGCCTGCGGTGTCTTCTCCTGGGGGGATACCTAAACTTCGGATTACATGATAGTCATAGCTCTCGTCCCATAATAATGCTCGCAGGGGTTTGAACCGTTGACTCGTGTACCGATGAATGATATGTCATCAGAAATAGGTGGAGATACTGGTCCCAATCTCTTTGGTGGTCAGATACCTTTTTTGATAAATTTTTATTAATGGTTCTATTCATTCGTTCCACCATACCCTTGGATTGAGGATGTAATATTGTAGTCTACGTTTTATTAATCTTCAGAAGTTTACAGACGTCTTGGAATAGGTTAGACTAATTTCTTCCTTGGTTTGAATGCTAAGGGAACACCAAAACGGCTGATCCATTGCTTGAAAAGAGAATCAGCAATGGTCAATGCTTCTTGGTTCGGCAAGGCATGAGCTTGTCCATTTACTAAAGTAGTCCATATCCACCACAATGTACTTATTTCAAGAGTCAGATTCAGGAAATGGTCTTTCAAAATCAATTGCAATTTTCTCAAATAGACTGGCTACCTTATATTGCTTCATGCTAGCTTCTGATCGCCCTTGAGGACTATTACTCGGTGCACAATCTGTACATTTCCGGCACCAATCCTTGACATCTGCTTGGCAATTAACCCAGTAGAATCACTCTCTCAGCATCCCTAAGGTTTTTGTAACTCCAAGATGTATTTCAGTTCTACCATTATGTATTTCTCCGACTTCGGAGGATTACAATCTGTTTCCTGTTCACTTCTCACATGCGCTTTAGGCTTCCGCCGTACAGTATGAGATTGACTTCATGATGGGTGAATATTGAGAAATCTCCTGCCACATAGGTCTGCGGTCTTCTTCCTTTCACAGGATAATCTTTCTCAACTCCTGATTTAATTTTCAATTTTTGGTCCCTTTTGGATCTCGCCAGATTGTCATTGGTCATCTACTGCAGTAGTCCTACAAAGAACGGTATCAGCATTTTTGTGTCTAGTCCCGGCATAGTGTTTTGACAACAAAGTTGACGCTTTCCTGCTCTCCTTGTAATGACTTCGTATGGTTTCCCGACATCTTAATTGTCTTTTTTCAGTAATGATTTCCTGTACTATCTTACAGTCGCTCTATCGTTTCCGGTTTCTTCCGATTCATCTTCAGTGGTTCGAACTGGAACTTGGTCTCTGTATGCATTTTTCGCAGGCTCAAATTCAAGAGCACGAGCCGGTGCATCCACTAATTGAATCGGATGAGCTAATATTAAATCTTGCTTCATGATCGCGAAGTCCATCTAGCTTTTGTATCACGTTTTCTGGTGTTGCTGGATAGGTAACGCGAATCAGACAGGCAATATCAGTTTGTAACTTTTGTTGTGATTCATTCGATTTTAGGTCGCGATTCTTGAATTGGAAAATTAGTAAACGTACTCTTAATGTATTTGTCCTTTCCACAGTTCTAAATGTTTTAGTGATTGTTCATAGTTTTCTTGCATTGATGAATTTAGCGTTTGAAAAATATATGTAACATCTCCTCGTAATGCAAGAATTAATGATACAAATTAATTCAAAATTTTAATTAAGTCAGTCATTTTTTGTTAATTTTACAATTTTTTTATTAAAAATTTGAAAAAATCGCTATTATAGTATTTTCTATTGCCGATTTAAGGGCATTTATTTTAATTTCTTATCTTTATTATTTAAATAAAAAATTATATTGACCTAAAAAGAAATTAAAATTATTTTGAAGCCAGTATTTCATTAAATGTTAAGTTCCAGTACAAGGTCTTTTTAATACATTGTCTAAAATAACTATATTGATAACCATTTTTATTTCAATCAGTCTTTTCTAATTTAATTAAATCCTCTTGAATATTATAATATCTGTTTTAATTAAAAACTTTACTCAAATTTACCACACGATATTTTAAGATTATCGATAAATAAAATAATAATCTAAAATTAAGAGTGACGTAAACCCACAGTAACATTGATATTATTATAGCATAAGTAATTTACTGATTAAATTTTTTATGATTTATATAAATAATTTGATCCCAAAATATTTCGTCATACCTAAGATAAATACTTTTTGATTTGGTTAAGTAAATCACTATTCTGGATGAAATTTATGTAAATCAATTTAATAAACACCTCACTTCAACGAAGCCCGGAATTACCTGTAAATGGCAAAAGGAAACTGCTTACGACTAAAACAAAACCGCCATCATCGGGATAAACCATCGCATATATAGAGTTGATAGCAGTATTAGAAAATCTACCTGACGGCTTACGGCTTATTTTCGTGCGTTACGTCCTAAGAGGGTTAGTGGGGTATATCTTCTTCGGCAATCTGTTTCAATTTGAGAGACTCTTTGTAAAATCCCACTTCACATATTCTATGAATATCAATAGCTACGTGATGACAGCGATTGTTTTTTCTTGTATTGTCAACACACGCAAAACTTTATAGGGCTTAAAATGAGCTTGAACGACTCATCAGTAGCGTAGCTATGTGAATGATAAAATATAGTCTTTATCACTTCATTGCCATGTATAAATTAATATTGGACCACCCCTGTAAATTTTATATTTTTAGAAATATTAATGTCAGGTGCCTTGGGAACCGCCGACATTATGATACAAAACGCTGTTTCGTTTTACGGGCTTAATAATTAACGAAATTAGTTTTTGTTTGAAGAAACACGTTTTAAAGTCTAGATGATTACCGGAGCTTCAAAATTTATTATAAAACAAAACAAAATTAAAGTAATTTTTATTTAATATTTTTAATTTAAAAAATAGTAGTTCCGGTGAAGAATATTAAAAATGTCTTGTTTTTTCTAATACATCATTTCTCAAATATTCCTATATCGTTGGCTTAGTGCAAGAAATCATTATCTGACAAAATATTAGAAAATTTTACCAAGTTACTTAATGACTTCTGTATTAGATAGAGGGTATGACAATAAGGAGTTAGTGACATCTTGCACCTAGTATTTAAATAAATAATATTCGACAGGTGCTGCCCTCTTTGATTTTACCAAAGACGACAGAAAAAGTTTGTAACTTTGGCAACGTCGGATCGATTATATTGTTTTGACGGCCACGCTACTTGATCTGGGCAACACAACAACACAGCTGAATTTGGAGTGAAATCAGTAGGTTGTGTTTGTGTGTATATATTTTGCGTTTTAGTTTTTGCGTTGTTTGAGACAATACGAAAATTGGAAAAAATAAAATAAGAGGAAAAATAGAAAAAAAGAAAAAATAGGAAAAAATAGAGAAAAATAACTAAGAAAATAGTGAAAATGGAGAAATATAGGAAAACGTAAAACAAATTTCAGAAATAGAGAAAATGGGAAAAAATAGGCAAAATAGAAAAAAATTGGGAAATATAGAAAAAAATAGAACATTAGTAACAAATAAAAAAAATGGTATAACATAAGAAAATATAGGAAAAAATATTAACAAATAAAAAAAAATGGGGAAAAACAGGAAAACGTAAAGAAAATAGACAAAATTAAGAAAGCGTAAAAACAATAGGGAAAAATAGAGAAAATTAGGAAAAATAGACAAAAATAGGAAAAAACACGGAGTTATACTGATATTTTATAACTATTTTTAATAATTTTTTCTTTTTTCTCAAATCTTTTTTTGCTCTTTCCTCCAATTATTTTCAAAATGGATTATTGATTTTTGTAGATGTTATTTTGTTTCTTTTTTCTTTTAGGTAAATTTAAAAATATCCAGATGTACATAGCTACCATTCACAATTTTGACGTCATAAAGAATGAAGTTTGATTGGCTAGAAAAATTTATTTTAAATATATACTATAGAAAAACCAACATGAATAACTTTTATTTTGATTTAAATTAAATAATTTTCTTGCAACTAGTCATCGTTATCATAATTATGTATAAATTTACATTTTCCACTACTAGTATTAGAAGATGTCATTATTTATGCTGTGTTCGAGTTGAGAAGTTAAATTTCTCTCCTATAAGTAGATAATTTTTGATTATCTACTAGTAGTAGATCATAAAAGCAATTGAAGAGTAAACGTGATGTCAAAGGCGATCTTAGTAAATCTTTCCAATTAATTACACTCAACTGTCATTGCGTTTGTCAAAAAAGTTTTTTTTAATTATTACAAAAAATTAGACAGGAAATAAGCACTTTCTATTGAATTCCCATCATTTCAAGTGGATTTTTGACCTAATCAAGTAAAACAGAGGTACGTAATTCTTTATCAGATATATATTCGTTTGAAATAGTTTAAGGTTATGTAATAAATATTTTGATATTGATTTGTGCCATTTACTTACGATTTTTTACGAATTTTTAAGAATTCTTACGATTTTTTATGATATGACCTGGTTCGATACTTTTAAAAATGGCGGAGTTATAATTTTTTTTGATATTTCAACCCCCTACAGTTTCACCCTCGTAGGTCGGATATAAAAAAAGTTTTATACAAATTGTATTTGAAAAATGTTAATCCATAATGGTTTTACTTTGTTGGCATTAATTTTTAGGCGCTTTTTATAATTTTTGTTGTTTTTCATAAATTAAAATTATTTTTTTTTAATTTATTATTTTTTATTCGTTAATTAAAGATGAATGTTTTTGTGGATTATAATAAATAATAAAAAAAAATCTTAAAATATTAAAATTTTATCAAAGTTGGGATGGCATCACCAAACAAGTTTAATATTTACGTTCTGCGATATAAATTCCTATCAAAAAAGTTGTACTTACATTTATTACATAAAATTTAAAAAAAATGGTTAACAATATAAATAAAACACTACATTATATATAAGGTTTGTTCCAACACATCAGAAGACCGTCACCGTACTTGTGATCGTGTTTGTTACGGTTTCAGGATGGTAATTTCGGTACATGCTAAAAATTAGTTACTGTATGGATGGACATGCGCATTTAGCATCTTGTCAGCGGTTTTTGAGATGCTTCATCCCATCTTCTAGAATCCGTTTCAATAGTAAAGAACCCATTTGCGTCACGGTTAGATGCGCGAACGTGACGTCATAACAACAGCCATAATGAAAATTGCAAGTTCCAGTGACGTGGCGATTTTAATATTATTACCACGAATTAAGATAAATACCTACCTATTAAAAATAATAAGATTGTCTAAATTATTGTTTAATTATCAAAAATGGTGTATAGATAAAATGATTTTACTTCTTTACGTATGATTATATCTGTGATGTAAAATATTTTTCGAATTAAACAAAAACAATCGTACAATGAAGAAAAGAAAAGTTAACGTACTTAAATGACAAATCCGAACTATCAAAAAAATCAACCTGTCGAATAGTAGTCCTAAACTAAAAATCGTAAGGGATTTGCCGATCTATATTGTTTTTATTATCAGAAACTGCAAGGTGGTCATAAAAGTTAGAATAACAAATCATTTAGAAGGTGCCCGAGTGATATAGGTGGACGAAATATTAATTTATTAATACCTAAATTAGGACGTAAAAAAATATTAAATAAAAAAATTAAAATTACATTATTGCAGCTAATTATCCGCGCGCCACTGACATCATCGTTGCTAAGCGACGGAAGTATACAAGTTAAAATTGTGTTTCTGCACATCGAGTTATCTATGACGCAAATGGGTTCTTTACTATTGAAACGGATTCTATCTATCAAAGATTCTGCTGCTGTTACTAATTTGATTTGTTTACAAGAGTAAAATATTAAAATTATTTAGGTAAAAACAAGTACATATGTACTGTTTATATTCAATTTATTAGGTTATGATAAATCGTACATAAACCGATCCAACCTTTAAATACTTTTGTACGCCACGAAACTATCCGAAGTTCGCGCATGCTTACAAAATGCAACGAGAACGATCTCAAAACTGTTTCGGAACGATGCAGAAATTCGTATTGGAACAAACCTATAGTAAAATTATTAGGCTTTTGTTAACTAGTTTGGGCCTGATGATGGTTGTTTAGTTAAATGGTTTTATTCCTTTTTATCCGTAGCATTTTCTATCCTTGATTATATATTTTGAACAAATTTACCCCATAACAATTCAAAAATCAATTTTTTTTTTCGTTGACAATCCATTTAAATTAAATCGTACAACATTTTTCATGTATTAAAAAATCCAGATATTAATTCAGCCCCAACCGATCATTTTTGATAAGACATACGTGCCCCTTATACGAAATTTTCTAATTAAAATATGTAATTTAGGCTTTGAATAAATATTAATAAAAAACAACATATACGACCTTGTCACAAAGGGTTCAATTTTGGTCCTGATAGACCTTACTGGCGAAAGCGAGTAATATTTAAATCACCCGTGGAACGAAGGGTTTTAAATAACTTCGCCAGAATTTCATTTCAATATTTTTAAAAATACAGAAGTTACAGGGGTGGCTCTATACTCTCTTGAAACTGGTATTTTTTCAAAATATTGGTAGCAGCCAACATGAAGAAATGCATAAATATTACAATTTTACCATTGTAGTTTAAATAATAATTATACTAAAAATTGCATTAAATAAAATTGTTTCCATTTTGGGCTGGTTACTTACAATTTCCCCATTTCAGAATTCGAATTTAAAATTTTACAAGAAAAAACATATAGCTGAAAATTTTTCGTGCTCTTTTCAAATAGAGAATTAAATTTAGAAAAAACTAATATACAGAGTACTGTTTTTGGATTAGAATATTTTCTAATATTTTTTAAACCGGACCTGGATTTATATTATTGTAAATAAATAAATTGATAGATTGGACACCTTATAGGAAATATGCTTGCCAAATATCAAGAAAATATATATTGTGTGGTTATGTATGAAGCAAGAAGTTGGCAAAACAGGTAATCGTATCTTAAGTATTAAAGTAGTAAAACCCATTAAGTACGGGATTTTCGAAATGGCCTAGATGCCCCCTTTCTCCAAGTAATATATGTTACTTTCCCAATGAAAAACACCCTGTATAACATGGTACTTTTAATATATTTTTTTTTTGTTCAATAAATCTGACAACGGTGGCAAATATTGTGAAGATTATATTTTTAATCTAAGAAAACCATTAAAAAAATAAAAAAAAACTTGTACTGAAACTTTTTCTACAATTTTGTTATATACTTTATAACGTATATGTAGCGGGAAAATAAAACTAACAAATTTAGTAACAATTTCTTAAAAATTTAATATTTTTTTACTTTCCTTTATATGTCTAATTAAATATTTTTGTCACATTGTAGAATTTTTCATTCTATTAAACGTATTTAATTTATTTTTGATTTTTTGCTCTTTTAGGTTAACCTTTTAACACAACGTTTGATCCCAAATTCAAGGAGATTTGTTGAGTAATTGAATTTGTGTCGGATGACATCAATCGGATTTGGGTAATCAGCCCGTGAAACTCTGAACACCAACAGACACTAATCCAATAATTCTATTGGTAACGGTTCATCTATCCAGAATTTTTTAATATTTATAAATTTTTATTGTGTCTACTTTTGTATAAATATAGAAATATCTTTATTTTTAATATTAAAATATATAAGCAACCATTTTATTTTTAGTTTTTTTTTTTCATATTTATTGTGAGCTTAATTTAACTTGAATAAAATATTTGTCTGTTATTAAAAATTTTACTTTTCTTTTTATTTAGTTTTACGGCAGGTTATTTAGGTTTTATCTAGCTCTACTCATTAATTGTTCTGGTTATCTAGTTTTCTTGTATATGCGTATATCGAACAATTCTAGTAGTATATCTGCAGAAATATAAGGAAATTTGAAATCCCTCTTTTTCAATTATTTTTAAACCTACAGTCGTTTCCGTGAATTGTTTAAGAACACCTCTTATCTTGTTTTCAATTTTTATTATTATATCATTTTTAAAACTTTGTTGATTGTTATAGACTTTGAAATATTTATTATATTAAATACTTGTATAATTAATTGGACTAAGAAGTACAACACCCATAATGGGGCCTTAGCTAAGAAGAGACTCTGCGAAGTCTCTAGAACTGACAGTGTTAGGTTATATTGACATTACAGCAAGCGACAAATTGCTAGATGGGAAATAACCATTGGCATATACTCATTGACATGCCCAGCGGTGATCAATGTGCTATTTCGAGAAAAAGAGATGAAACGATGGTTCGGTCAAACTCTACCTTTCTTAAAACAGTATCGTAGTTAGGACGCATTGCCCCTATAGAGGAATTTGTTTAAACTTTTCAAATAAATTTGCTGCCATTTTGGAAACCTCTAACAGCTCACTTCCAGTCCGGTACGTACATAGCTCTAACTAATAATTAACGCGTTACAGAAAATATATTTCAAGTAGAGATGTAACTAGTTAAACGAAGCCAATTCATATATTTTTATTTCCCTCGTGTATGGTTTGTTTTAATTTATTATCGTGTTTTAAGTAAAGCACCAATTTTTTATCAAGAATATTTTTTCTCAAAAATCAATAATAACAAAGTTTTCCATATACTGCAAAAATTTTAGCTATAATCGTTAAATTTAGTCCAATAACGTTAAACAGGATTAATTCATTTCTTGCAGCGCGAGGCAGCTCAACAATATTCTGAAAAATTGCTTTTAAACAATACGAGTATCGCGCTAAAATGTATACAACGAATTGAAATATTTACTGTTTTTTTAAATAGATTTTTATTAATTATTAAGCTAAATTATTATTTTCCCTCGCTACACCTTTTTCTGGTCTAATTTTGTTTACCGGCACTATAAGCAAATTGATGCCCAACAAAATAGTTTAAATGATTAGTATTTTTATGAAAAACTGTATAGATATATGAAAAAAAAATGTCAAATATAGATTTATTCAGAACTGTGTATAGGATATTTAGCTAAATGTTTAAAATATAAATATTTTTTGCCTCAAAATATAAAATTTTTGAAAATAGATATGGTGTCAGTTACCAAATTTGTCATCCTATATTTTCTAAAATATCACTCATTCGATTACATTTTATACAAAGCTGTTTTGCTGTCGTTCTAAACAAACAGTCCTGTCCCGTTGTATTGCATATTAAGTATGACGCGATGTATAGCATATTATATAACAAAAGTAAATTTCTATATTTTTCGGTATTCTGTGCCACTGGAACGAGCCAGCATATTTAAATTTTTTCTTCGGTTTAGAAATCGTATACGAAATTGAAAAAAAATTGAAAGCAATCTTGAAGTCAAGGTTCAGAAAGTTTGGCTTTAGGCTTTAGCCATTTTAGTTATTTAGATTTAGATATTTTTCAACAAAAAAATAGTCGATATAATAATATACATTTTTATGTTATTTGGGAAATGGACTAAAACTACTTAATTCGTTAATTTTATTAATAAATAAAACGTCTAGGCAAAGAGAAAATTTCGGACACCGTAATGCACGAACGGTGCAGTCTGGGATTTTGCATATATAGTTAAAGTTTATATACCGGAGGAGTGCAGAAAGCTAAAATTAATATAGAATATGTGTTACAAATAAATTCAAAATAAATGAAATTAAATATAATATAACATTCATTGTTTATCTGAATCATTAGACTATTTTTAATAAAGGTACGATATCCGAGTGGGCTAAGGGGCTGAAATTAAAATGCCAAACTCTCGAAGGCGTGGATTCAAAATCTAACTATGTCAGCTTTTTTTTATTTTTTTAGCAACAAGTTTTTATATGTATTTAATAGGAAAAATAGGGAAAAATTGGAAAGTGGAAAAATAATAAAAAAATAGAAAAAATGTATAAAAAATAGGAAAAAGAGGAAAAACAGAGAAATATAGGGAAAAATAGGCAAAATAGGAAAATAATACTAAAAAACAGTAAAAACCAGCAAAAAATAAAAAAAATTGAAAAACACTAAAAAACAGGAAAAACGTGTACAAATTGCGGGGAGACTGGGAAAAATAGATAAAAGTAGTAAAAATGGGGAAAAATATGAAAAAATCAAAAAAACAGTAAAATAGAAAAAGTAAAAAAAAAATGAGAAACATAGCAAAATTAGGAAAAAATAGACAAAAGTAAAAATATGAATGGGGTTGTCTTGTTTTACTATTCTAATATTCTTAATCGGTTTATGATGGGAGTAGGACCGGAAATTGTATTTCTCAAGCAATTGGCTAAACCAAAATAAAAATGGAACTAGTTTTCATTAGATTGTCTGAATTCTCCCTTAATCCATTCAATTTACACTCTGGTATCAAAAAAAGTTGGCCTGATATCTTGATTATTGGATGAAGTTTTCAAGGAGTCAATATATCAAAGCAGTTTCTAATCATAATAAAAATGTAATATAATTTTTATTCGGTATATTATA
Source organism: Neocrepidodera transversa (assembly GCA_963243735.1). Classification (NCBI taxonomy): domain Eukaryota; kingdom Metazoa; phylum Arthropoda; class Insecta; order Coleoptera; family Chrysomelidae; genus Neocrepidodera; species Neocrepidodera transversa. Next base: position 12,818,823 of record OY725348.1, read on the forward strand.
TTTTTCTTAGTGTTGTATTTTTGTAATATTTTACTGGGTGGGGGCAGCACACACGGCACGGAATTTAGTGCCTCAACCATAACAATTTATTGTTTTTACCGGCGGTGCATACAAACTTTTATGTCATACAAGTTCGTTATTGCATCCACAATATAAATATAAAAAAATAACTATTTTTTGTCTTTATGTCCGCGCGGGCCATAAAGTTCACTTTGCTGGCCATAAACTGTACTTTATGCCCGTGCGGGCCATAAAGTTTACTTTATGCATGCACGGGCGGCATAAAATAAACCTTTGTTTAGTTGGTAACTAAGCAATAAAAACACAATAATGAACTAGTATGACATAATTTAATTGTTATGCACACAGAGTCTCTTACAAATTACTCACTGAAATTATTCCTATTTGTTTTTCTTAAAAATATTTCATTGAATCACTCGTATTTGTAGTTTATGGTTGATAACCCCTGCGATGAATAGACCCACTTAATTTTATAACTTGCGACGAATTGACCGGTGGAATTACGGAACCTTGTTTACAAAATTGAACGGTGCGACGAAGTGACCAACATCCAAATCCACACCCTAGAGATAAAAAATTTGTTTATCTATTTACATATTTCGTGAAACACTTTTAAATTAAAATATAATGTTCAATTTCGTTAATAAATCTTTACTTACTTAACATTCTTTTTGAGAGTTTTTGAAGAAAAACTCTTATAAAACGGTTTTGTCCGTCCGTCCGTCTGTAAGCCTGATTCAACTAGAGAACCGTGAGAGATACAGACAAACGGACAACGGCCTTCGATTCAGCATCGTTAAAATCCCCAAAAATGATATTAATCTTTGATCTAATTTGACTTATCCGCTACGTATATCATAAATACTGTACTATACAGTATGTCTCAGGAAGTTGGAACCATATGGGAAACTTTTAGACTTCTAAACCCTAAAGGAGAAGTCTTATAATACGGCTCTGTCTATAACTCAAAAACGAAAAGAGATAGAGACAAGCGGTAAACGGTAATAGACTCAGCATACTTTGAAAAGCTCCCAAACAGGTTTTCAGATTTTTCTGACTTCCTATTTCAAGGCTGGTTTTAAAAACCGGAACCGGAAGTGATACTACCAGTTTTAAAAAATATTATTCCGGCGTGAATTTAACGCTGAATCGATATTTGAAAACAGATTTGAGATATCTTTTACGGTTCATTAGATAATGGCATTTTTGTTTAGAAGTCGTCATGTGCCTGCTAACACGCAGGCGCTTCTGACTTGTTTAATATTATTCAATATTTTCCCTATTTGAAACTATTTGACCGTATTGTTCTATCTTTCTCAATTTTTTCTTATTTTCTCCTATACTTCCTCATGTTTTCCTATTTTTGCCCATTTTCTGTATTTCTCTTATTTTTCCTATTTCCCCCTATTTTGCCTATTTATCATTATTTGTATGTATTTTTTTATTATTAATTTTAGGAAAAAAGCTTATTCTTCATAAAAAGTTCTGTATGTTCTAAAATCTAAAATACAATCATCAGATAAAAACTGATTTCAAATATGCAATTACATCCATTTACATTAAAAAAAATAGCCAAATTTTATTAAAAAGCAATTGTTCATAATTGTCTTTATTATTTTTTACACATTGATGTAATCTCCCCTCCACGTTTATTCGTTTAATGTACACTCCTAGTCCAGTTTTTTTATTATTATTAAACTTACATCTTTGATTAAGATGACAATAACGTATTGAATAAACATACTTCCTTTTTTTAACAATTTTTTCTAGCTTTTGTAACCAATTAAAAGAATTGCTTTACATCATACCATTCACCATTTAATTCAATCAATACCCGCAACAACAAAAATTAAATTGCTTCTAGATATAGTGGATTTTTAATTTAATAGCAATTTTTGACATTTCAGCGATGAGTTATGTTACGATCAGAGCGTAACACAATCGTTTAGACGGTTGCCTACATATCTGATAAAATATTACCTAATCCATTTCATATCGGTTCCGTTTAAGAGTCGGTCTGCGTGTGGCGATGCGACGATTTGTTTTTGTAATAATAAAGTTGCTTCGATGGGAATTTTATTTTTTGGGACATTTTAGAGGCGTACACGGAAAAGAGATGGATGAGAAGATTTCATTTTTTGTTAGTCAATTTGTGAAAGAGGAAAAACGGAACGGATGATGTTATCGTATCAGGCGGATCTCGTTTCTCGTCGGAATGTTTAATGGGATTTCACGGGTTTTACATTATTATTCAGTTTTATGGACTAATGGAATTCGATCTAGTATATCATTATTATTAAAATATATATAAATTTATTCGAAATTATACATTGAATAAATCATTTCGAAAATTATTTTATTTTATAGATATTGTGAAAATCAGAATAAACTTTAAATACAAAATTTTATTTTAACGTTTCATTAAATAAAAAGCCTAGTAGCTTAGAAAATTAATTACCTACAACGCAAACTCAAGTTACTATCCACGTTAAGTATCTAACCAAATACAAGCCAATGGGGACGTATTAAATGTTTAAATTAGCACTTAAAAGTCTGTTATCAAATATGCTTAGAAAAAATATTGATAAATTTTTTAAACCTATATTTTATTTAAAAAAAAATAAATTAAAAATATCTACATTAATTGATAATACTGTTCAGAGATGGCAGTATATACAAACTGAATTCCTTATTAATAGAGGCCAGATGTAAACATGAGAAAAGAAGAAAAGTATATTGTTTTTATTTTCGCCGTGACTAGCAGTACATCGGATGTACTTGTTTATATCGTACATCGGAAAATAAAATAAACCATCTAATTTTTACATCTTGAATTTTGAAAAAAAAATGAAGAAAAAAACGAAAAAATCAAATGCTTAAAATCGCAACAACAAAAACGACGCAGAAAAACGTAGGAAATCGAAAAATATAGCTAAAGAAAACACAAAAAATTTAAAAAAACCGGAAACAATTGTAACAGTAACAAAAACTTCAAAAAAATGAGAAAAAAATTGCAAATAATCGTAAAAAATTAAAAGAATAAGAAAACTGAGAAAAAAATAGAAAATAAGATTAGAAAAAAAAAACAACAATGATGAAAAAATGTGAAAAATGTGAAAAATCGACAAAAAAACGAAAAAACAGAAAAATAAGAGAAAGAGAAAATTTTAACAACCCAAAAAAATCAAAAAATATTATAGTAATAAGAAAAACAGAAAACAAATGTAAAGAAAAATATTGGCAAAAATGAAAAAGAAAATTGTAAAATGGAAAGACCAAGCGTTAAAAATGGCAAAAAAACGATGTAAAAAGACGCAAAAAAAAGAAGAAAAAACAAAGAAAAAAGAACAACCAAAAAACCAGAAAAATTGTAACGAAAAAAAAATGAAAAGAATCGAATGAATTAAAAGAAATCGCAACAAAACATCAGAAAAACAGAGGAATAAGAAAAAATGAGAAAACAGACGAAAGAAATAGAAAAATAAAAACAGAACAATGGCATTTATAAAATCAGTGCGAACAGTAACTTTTCCGCACTAGTGCGGAAAAGTACAACTTTCCGCACTCAAATGCATGCGGAAAAGTATACTTTTCCGCACGCTTGTAGAAAAAATATATTAACCTCAGTTTTGAAGTTTCTAGCGAAGTTGGCATTTTGTCATTTACTTTTATAAACGGAATGACTTTAGATTCTGTGCATTGATTTTTATAAATGAACATCATCATGATAAACATCAAAAACTGAAAAATAGATACAAATGCCTCAGATCTCTGAGGTTCGCGGAGTGCGTTTCGAGACGTACGCTTAGAAATATTTAATATCTTCCCATCTAACAGATAGTCCACTTTTTCGTGAAATCGGTTTTGTAGATGAGAGAATATAGAACATAATGCTATTTTTTTAAATCGATTTAATTTGGGGAACGGACATGTTAAAACTATTTAAATAGTTAAATGGTTATTAATTTAAATTTGTTAGAATATATTATTAATACACTTTTTTAACAAAGTGTAAAATAACAAAAACCCGACATTGATTTGATCATACAACTGGAGACAACTAGTTTAAAACAGGAGAAAATTGGAGAAAATCCAGCAAATTATCGAAAATTTACATTTTTACATTTTCGTAACAAAATTTTTTTAGCAAAATCCTGAAATACGTGTAAGTTTTATACAGGGTGTTTCATAGGTAAACCGACATACGTTAACTGCAAATAAAATGCACTTAAGGCCGGTTTTTCAATGTGTGGTTAACTCTGACCTTGAGGTAACTAAAAGTTACCAAAACTTTTCTGTTTTTCAATTGATAGTTAAAAGTGTCAGTAGATAGAACGTTCTTTAACTTTAACGGTTCTATAACTAATGACAATGACGTTTAGATTGTGACAATTGTATAAGAAATCAACTTGTAAAGTTTTATTCTAAACGTCATTGCCTTTACTTATTGAGTCTTTAAAGTTAAAGGACGTTCTATCTACTGACAGAAAGACTAACTGAAAGGTAACTTTAACCTTACTCTCGGGTTAGGGTTAACCCATTGTTAAGTGAAAATTACTTTATGACCTACGTTATTTGACATTTGAATATGGATGCTTTAGATACTGTTACTGCTTATATAGTAGCGAAGTGAAAGGAATAGTGAGAAGTCCAAAAATAATTCGACAGGCCAAATTTTTTCGAAGAATACGACGGTTTAGATTTTTTCAAAAAAAAATTGATAGTTTTGTTTTTTTTCATTTTTATGAATTCGGTAGTCGCGAATATTCTCACTGTTCATAGAAAAATCCTTAACCACATTTTCGCATGCAGCCTCCTTCTCCTGCTGAAAGTGGCATTACTTTTTTTAGTCTCTATTATATCTTTGTATTTCTCTACGGCATTAACATCTTCTGCATCAGTAAAGCTTTCGCCACGTATCCCCAAGTTCTTTTTCTAGTTTTTCCCATTTCTATTTCTCGGCCGGAGTCGTCTCTTGAACTTGAATCTTTTTAGGTTAACTCGAGTATGAAAACAAATAATACCACAGAACACATAAAATACAATGTTGCCAGATTGAAATAAATTTAAAATTTAGGTTAATTAACACGAAGTACAATTTGAATTGAAAAACGCTTCTTATTTTAACTAGAGGTTAACCTTCAAGTAGAAGTTAGTTAAACTCCAAGTTAACATTACATTGAAAAACCGGCCCTTAGGTGATTCCAAAAAACTAATATTTGATGGGTCTATCCCACCTCATAAGTGAGTTTTAGGGTGTTTTGTCAAAATTGCTTATTTCTTTTAACCCTCGTTTCTTCAGAACCACCCTGTATATTTATTTCATATTTAGGAAGCTTATTTGAGTATATTAGTAAATTAAAATGACATAGTAAGCAAAATAAAAATCCAGAAAATTATTTTCACGATGAACAACACTCTGTATATCAGAATTTTAAAAATTGGATAGTATATTCGAAAAGAGGGGAAAAAGATAAGTAGGAATTCATGTTTTTTGATACTGCACCTTTCATTTTGCTACTAAAACTTTTAACTCAAACTAAAAAATTGTTCATTTTCGTCGAAATTGTGCGATTTTGCTTAATATGGGAAATTGGTTTAGTAATATGTTTTTAGTTTTGAAGAGAAATAAATAATATTTTTGGAATATTTATGGTTTTACTTAAAAAAAAGAACAGATTGTTTCAATAATAGTAATATTATAAATTTATTGGTATTTTTCGAAGGCAAATACATACAGTAAATAACGTCCGCACCAGTTGGAAAAAATATTTATTTATTTTTTTTATTAAATTATTATGGCTTAATACAACTTAATGGCTACATACTTATTAATATTTACGACTAAAACAATTTTTTTAATTTTTTTAAATTTTCCCTTGTTTTAGTCGTAAATGTTAATAAGTATGTAGCCATTAAGTAGTGTTAAGCCTCAATAATAATTTAATGAAAAAAAAAATAAATATTTTTTCCATATGATGCGAACTTACTATAGGTTTGGTTTGGTTCTAACTTAAGAACAGTTCGACCATGCGCATTAAGTTCGGAGTGTTTTGGTTTTATGAAAATCGATTCGGAACCAGTCATTACAAATAATTTTGTGTTTTGGTTCGTGTGTAAATTTATTCCAGAACGGTTATCGAATCATACAAACAGTACTTGGTCGACGATAAGAATATTTTTAGGATTTTTAGTGCACACATGCGTATTGTGATTGTGATTGTGAAATATACTACCGCGCAAAAACTGATATTTAAAAACTATTTAAATATATAATTATAAGTTATTAACATCTATATTTATAAATTATCAAACAAAAATAAAAAGCAAATAATTGGGAATTAAACCATTGCTTTTTAAACCAATTGTATTTTTCCAAAATATTAACATTTTGAATAACTTCCCGGTTTCCATATTAAATTAGTATTTTTTTATCTGCTAAAATAAGAGAGAATTTCATGCTATAAATGCTGGATAACCAATAAATATAAAATATTCTTCTATTTTTGTAATTTAAAATAAACTAACTCAACAGAGGCCAGATAATAAAAAAAGAAGATTTTAATTAGTGTTTTAGTTTTCGGTTCGTAGAATCAGTTCGGAATCGGTTTAATAAATATATACCACTTCGCAACTTGTTCTGCGCAGTTGTTAATACGAAACCAAAACAAACCTTATATGTATTTGCCTTCGAAAAATACCAATAAAATATTATTTCTCTTCAAAACCAATTTCCCATATTAAGCAAAATCGCACGAATTCGACGAAAATCAACAATTTTTTAGTTTGAGTTAAAAGTTTTAGTAGCAAAATGAAAGGTGCAGTATCAAAAACCATGAATTCCTACTTAACCCTTTCCGCTCTTTTCGAATATAATACTTTTTTTAAAGTCGGACCTGGATTTTTATTTTGCTTACTATGTTAGTTTAATGTACTAATAGACTCAAATAAGCTTGCTAAATATGAAATAAATATACAGGGTGGTTCCGAAGAAACGAGAGTTAGAAGAAATACGCAATTTTGACAAAACACAGTGTAACTCACTTATGAGGCGGGTTAGACCAATTAAATATTAATTTTTTGATATCACCCAAGGCCCTCTATTTGCAGTTAACGTATGTCGGTTTACCTATGAAACACCCTGTATATAATTTGTAAAAAACGATTCTAAGATGTCAAGTTGGATTTGTCTGAGGTTTACCTGGAATTATAAAGTATTTAAAAACAAAAAATGAATTAAATAAATTAAAATACTGGTTTTAGGTATTTATAATTAATACTGCTTCATGTTTTAAGATAAAGTAACTACAGTCGTAATACGTGTCTTGGCAACAAAACAATTATTGACAATTTTAAAACATTTTGTGGTATTTAATTTTTACTACCTATTAAATTTATATCTGTTCAAATTAAAGTTGCTTTATTTCACCACCTGTTTCGACAAATGTTTTCCCTGAAAAATCACATATGCTTCGCCGACACTTTAATAATTAATCAGGAAAAACCATTTCGCAGCTATTCTTGTCCACATAAAATTAATTATATCTTTAATATTGCGGGGAAAATGGAAAACGGAACGTTAACGATAAAACCAACTGCCAAAATTCCAACACGAGTTATACGTTAGAGGTAAAAACGTTGAAAGCAGTTTTCCCGGAGTTATGATCAAGGCCTCGATATTGGAATCGCTTCATAAAACTCGCCAATGTGATACTAAAAGGAATACTTTTCTTAGGGATTCGCAGAATATAAAAGTTGTGAGTAGCGAAAATCAAAGATCAAATAAATCGGTTTTTGATTACACCAAGATAAAAATATTTATAAGACGAACTAGAGCTATTGCTATTTATTTTATTAATATATAACTAATAACATTCTGAGGCAAAATTATAAATGACCGTGGTATTATAGTATAGTTAAAATACAAACATTTTCATTTTTTTATACAACTGACTATATACCGGGTGTCCCACGACGTTTTGACAGTCCATATTCTCGAAAACTGTTCATATGACATGTATGAAATTTGGCAGATATAAACAGTCGAAACTGATGCTTATATTTATTATAAAATGACTTCCGTTTTTCCTGTAGTTTCGGGTCACGTGACCCCAACATAATTTTTTTAAATGGGACAACCGGTATAATATTACAATTTTGGATATATCATTCAAAAACAAATTCAACGATACCACACTTGTCATCATTGTATCAATGTACATGGTCATCAATTTGAACAATTTCTTTAATTACTTGTACTTTTTAATTCCCTATGTTACGTTTTTTGATAAAATAATTTATACAGATGTTCATTTACATAATTGCCCCTATTATCATTACTGCACAATACAATGATGACAAGTGTGGTATCGTTGAATTTGTTTTTGAATGATATATCCAAAATTGTATTATTATACCGGTTGTCCCATTTAAAAAAATTATGTTGGGGTCACGTGACCCGAAACTACAGGAAAAACGGAAGTCATTTTATAATAAATATAAGCATCAGTTTCGACTGTTTATATCTGCCAAATTTCATACATGTCATATGAACAGTTTTCGTGAATTTGGACTGTCAAAACGTCGTGGGACACCCGGTATATTTATTATTTAAAGGTAATTAATTTAATAAAACTTCTTTTAAATTATACAGACTAAATAGCTCCAGACAAATAATCTAGAATAAAATAAGTCCGACAAAATACAACAGTCTCGGGAGAGTAATGATTTGGTTGACAAGGTTGCCAAATTTCCATTTATAAATATTCGTTCGAGTATAAATGGTTGCCGAATTCTGAACAGTGTCAAGTGTGTGTTTTGCTGTCATAATAATAACCCATAGGTGTCAATTTTTTTTCAGATTTTTATATCAGTTCAGTTCATAGATGAAGAATATATATCGGGTTCAGTTTATCAGTTGATTTTAGCAACTCCCTCAAAAAGTACTATTTCATTAGTTATTAGTTCGTTGTTTCTTTTTTCTCTATAGTCTCTAGTTTTTGTAGAAGAAAGAAACTTACGTTGTTTCGTTGTGAACTTTTTTTGTCAGTACCGAAAATACATTAAAATTTTTTTCTCCCTACCTTCCGCGCCTTCTGAAATAAAATCAATTTCCCACCTGCCGATATGCGGTTGACTTGTCAGATGTCAGCCAAATCATTCAATTTCTCAACTTGATTTCAGTTGTTTTCCTTTTCAATTCTGATTCAGTTTGCTTGAATGTTTATCATGCGTTTTTCTGTTTCATATTCTTCTTCAATTTGCATCCAGTTTCGTTTCTCTTTTTCTTTCCTTAATTCCTGTCTTGCTTATACCATTTTATAATAATTATACCAAACTAGCTGAATACCCGTGCTTTGCTGCGGAGTCTCTTTAGTACCTGGACGACCGAGCTTTGCTTGTTTTTTCCTATTTCTTCCTACTTTTCCTGTTTTTCTCTATTTTATTTACTATTTTTTCTTATTTTCCCCTATTTTTCACTATTTTCCCGTATAATTTTATTTACTATTTTTTCTTATTTTCCCCTATTTTTCACTATTTTCCCGTATAGTTGCCTATTTTCCTGTTTTTCTAGTTTTATATCTAATTTCCCTATTTTATCTCTTTTTCAAATTTTTTCTTATTTTTACAAATATTTCCCTATTTTTCCACGGTTTTTCCTATTTTTCACTATTATTTTCTATTCTTCGCAAATTTTCCTATATTTCCACTATTTACTATTTTTTTTATCTTTTTTGCTCTTGTTTTCCTATTTTTTCTGTTTTTTCGTGTTCCATTATTTTATCCTATTTGCATCTATTTTTCTCTATTTTATCCATTTTTCTCTATTTTTCAAATTTTTCCCATATGTTTCCCTGTTTATTCTGTAATTTCCGTATTTTTCCATATTTTTTCCTATTTTTCTTATTTTTTCCAGTTTTTCCTATTTTACCCTATTTCTCACACTATTTTTCTCATATTTCCCTACTTTTTCTTATTTTGCCCTATATTCCTTAAATTTGCCCTATTTGTTTCTAGTTTTCCTTTTTTCTCCATATTTTCCCCTATGTTCACTATTGTCACTTTTGTTTGTATTTTTTCCTATTTTTCCTATATCTTTCCATTTTTTCTGGTTTTCCATTAGTTTTTCCTATTTTATTTAGTTTTTCTTATTTTTTCCTATTTGTCCTTATTTGTTCTTATCTTTCCGTATTTTTCTCTATTTTTTTTATATTTTCCCCTATTTTTCACTATTTTCTTTATTTTTGCTATTTTTTCTATATGTTCCTATTTTTTCTTGTTTTCTATTCGTTTTCCTATTTTCTTTATTTCTCCTTGTTTTTCAGTATTTATCCTTATTTGTTCTTATTTTCCTATTTTTCCCTATTTTTTTCCTATTTTTTCTTATTTACCCAATTTTTCAATAATTTTTTCCCATTATTCCAAAATTTTCCTATTTGTCTAATTTTTTACTGTTTTTTTTTAATATTTTTTCCAAATTTCCCTATTTGCCCAGACTTTTAATGTCTACGTTGAAATCCCAATTTTTGTTCAATCCAAGCATGTAGAACACTTCATTTTTTTATTACGTCTCGATAATGAACTGTACTTTAGTAATTTTTCAAAGTACGGTCCTGTTCATTTTTGCACTGTATGAGTACAAGAATTATAAAACATTTTGAACAAGGAGAAGAATTTGAGCAATTCTTACAGAGTTTTAAAATAATTCCCAATTACTATTATAACAGATTATAATTTTTAGTTATCTATTATCACTCAATAATTGCCCTTTATTATTTTACACCCCGACCCACTATCCGAGAAGGAAAAGTATTGTCAACGAGATAAAAAAAATTTTCGAGATAAAGATGGAAATATACATTTTGAGATCTCCTAAGATGATTAAGATAATTTCCAGATGGAAGTCTGTGTCTGTCTGTCTGTCTGTATGTATCTATATCTGTGTACCTGACTGATTGTCTCTCTGTATTCTTCCACGATAGATTCCACACGTTTAATCTGATTGAGCTGAAATTTGCTATATAGGTTTGGGTTATCCGTCAGAAAAACCCACTAGTTTTTGTACGACATCTGTCAAACGGAAGTGTCACTGACAAAAAATGACAAATGCAATACATTAGAGAATTTGACTTGTAATATGTCATTTGAAAGCTCTTGAAAATCTCTATTCAGAACAGTTATTATTATTTCTCCAACTGTCACCTGTCAAAATAAAAAATGTCAAATTTGGGAACTTTAACATCAAATATCTGAAAAAGTATTCATCTCTGAGAATGTTTTGGGGTGACACAACCGATTTTATTATTATGAATGCCAATAATATAGTTTTTAAACTTTACGTTTTTCTCATATTATCCGAGATATAATGCAACATGCGAAATGGGAAATTTATTTCTAAATAAAAATGTAATGTAAAAGCATGCAATATGAAGCTTTATACTCTTGTGTACGTATTAAAATATATACATCCTTTGAACTTGAAAGAAGATCATTATTTACTGTAGATGGGAGATAAACTCGAATAGATAGAATCAAAAATAGAAATCAAATAAAATCAAATATTAGATACAATGTTTGATTTAAAAAATATATAAAATAACTAATTAAACTCAAAGTAATTAATTTTTTTTAAACTTACTCCGAAAAGAACTAAAAAGCTATAAATTACCAACTTGAGAAAAGTACGACGAAAATTATTTGTTATTAGCTCACGGCGATGGCAATGAATTAAAAGGAGCAAAACGCGATGTTGAAATTTAGAGAGACAACTTCAATAACACATAGAAGTCGGTTTTCTTCGAGTTTCGAATAAAATGACTCTATGCGGTTTACTTTGAACTAGTTTCTATTAAATAGAATGGTAGCAATCCAAAAAGGACGAGATGAAACATCCGAATTGAAGACTTGTTTGGAGAACAATGTATCTCGCTTAATTAGCCTCAAGTAGTGATTAATTTTATAATAGAAATAATAAAATTCTCTTCCTACAAGTTTTATTTAAGTTATGAATAATATGAGTAGGTTGAATTTAAAACGAATTCTGTTAGAGCGGCAGAAGGAGTTTAAATTTGATTGGGAGATTTTTTTTATTAAAATAAAATTTATATAATCATAATCATATATTTTTTAATTACCAATCAATTTTATTAACGAATAAATAAAGTTTAACAAAAATGGAGCTTAGAATATCTAGATTCTCGATAAAAGAGCTAGAAGAATGAGAAACAGTCGGTCCCAACTTAGCGATGTACAAATCGCGACTAAAATAGGTCACCCTGTACAAGTCATATACATTATATACACCATCTCGATCTAGCAATTACACCTATTTCGTGCATTTTTGTAACAGATCTTCGAATGTAGTAGGAGACGTTCTAAAGTGAGAATGAAATTGTTTATCAGAGTAATTAAGAATAACTTTTACGATTATTTATTATGAAAATAACAATCATAGATAACAAATACCAACATACAACCCAATAAAAAAAACTAAATAAATACCATATATTGAGGTTAGGTTATAATATCATTTTCCTCAGTGGCATATGTAAATCGATTAGCTCTATAGCAACTCGATCCCTGCACTACTCCTGACCTGCTCGCTGCATGGAGTTTCAACTCGAATATAACATGTAAAGCTGCAGATTCGATCATTCGTCTGTATTCTGTACCAGATTATAAATACACCTTGTGTGATCTGTGATTACAGTTAACTATGAGCGATGTATGCGCCATCTAAAATTTTTAATCTGAAACTTTAGTAATCTCTCAAAAATCAGTCAAAATCAATTAGGTAGAGATCTCCCAGTTTTGACCCAAACTTTTACAGGTATAAGTGGAAACACCATGATTTTTAGACATCTGAGATACACCAGGGTTTTTAGACATCTTAAGCTGGATCCTAGTTCTCGGCTCGAGCTTTAACTCAAACTGAGACTGCAACTTGATTGCAACTGTAACTCCCTAAAGTCTATCAGCAAAGAATACATATATATTAAGAAGCGAAGGCCGGCGAAATTTCTTTGATGTTGGAAGTTCAAAAATTTTTGTGACAGGTGACGGATTACTAATATAAAAGCTGAGTTCGGCTTCGTTACTCTTTTCACTCGTTTTACCCCACTCTTGATCTATCCGTTCGGGTACTGACAAAAATTCATTTAAATTCATTTTATAAATATGTTTAGAAAACAAAGCAATATTTACAGTAAAATAACATAAAATAAAGCAAATGAACAAACAATCCGCACTTTATTCAGAAATATGGTACCTTTAAACAGAATTGACATTGACGTATAACCAATATAATTCGCGCATGGGCCTACAAATTTCGATCCATGCAAATACCGTAGCCTTCGCTTCTTTATCGATAGGTATTCTTTGCTATCAGGCAGGTCTTTAAAGTACTGTTTGCGGCGTCTAAGAAGCACGGGCGCCAGTGTCTCCATCTGTCGGGCGGAGGTTTACCTGGTATGATTGATCTTAAGGCTCTTGCACGTACATTTACATTGGAAACAAGCAGTAAAAATAAGAAATAGAAATAAGCAGGTAAAAAAATTATTTTTTGTCAACCTACATTCTTTTAAAATACGCATGCGAGCAAACATAAATCAACGTTCGGATGTCAAATTCAGTAATATAATTATATAATAATAACCTAAAATTTTTGAATTTTTCTTTGTAAATACTAAAATCAAGTCATAAAATGGATGTTAATACTATTTGCGTGCGAGGATGTTTATTAAGAAGTAAAACTGTTTCTCATTGGTCAGGAATAAAATTTTCATCCTTACAGAAAAAATTATTTCATATGTATTATTTCTTAATTTTTATTTTTTAACGTGCCATACTTGACAACTAATCCAGGAATGATAACGATCTGTCAAATTTTATATTTTAGCTTATTTCTTGTGTAAATGTAAGTGCAAGAGCCTTTATACTTTGCCTGTACCATAATTTTAAGTTAATTCTAAGCCAGTGCCGTGCGTGATATAATTAATATATTTTAATTATCTAATACTATTGAAACTCTGATGGTAAAATCTGAAACACTCTGCGTATCATAAATAGCAAATTTCTTAATAAAAATGTACTTTTCTAATATCGCACAATTTATAAAAATACACATTAACACTTTTTTAATCTTTTATATCAATAAAGACAGTACTGCATACATTCACAATTTATAAGTTTATGTTTATAAGCCAAAAGACAAAATTACTGATACCAATTAAATTATTTCAAATATTGTTCAGAAAAAAATCCATCCTGTACATAGATAAATCTCTGGTGATATTAACCGTACAAAAATTGACCCAAATCCTGACAATATACATTTAAGTAAGCCATGTCGACGTCACGTCGTATAGAAAAGACCTTCTTCTAAAAAGCCCTTCGTATGAACGAAGTAAACAAATGAATTTTATACGCCGCTTGGATGTAGAACAGGATCCTATAACGTCGTGATAAACGCAAGTCGCCTGAGAACCACTTCGACACGTATTTTTCATGCTTAGTTTAATCTCAAGATTTCATGCTTCATAAACAAAGTGCTCGACTGGAGATGGAATTCTGGCTCTATATCAACATTCAGAGAATGAGTGATATTGGTGTGTAACAATAATATCGCTGTTTGATATTTGCTTCTACATATCCGATAACATATCGAATAAATTGGCTTTGAGTTGATCATTTTGTAAATAACTTGAGACATTTTTTTTATTCACACTCATACTGATTTGTTTACTAAAAAAAATAAAACAACATTTTTCTTTTAAATAAGTATAACCGAAACTGAGGTAATGATTAGAAGATTATTCGATTATAAATATAAAGTTATTCATTATAAATATACAGGTTGGCGTAAATGTAATTGAACGCAGAATTAAGTTAATCAATATTAATCAATATACACTGAGAGGCAGAATCACACAACAGTGTCTCCAATCATTTAAATACCAAGGATAATAGGGACAGAATCACATAAAATATTCTCCTACCAGCGCTTGGGGCAGAATCACGTAAAGTGCTTCACAAATGGAACATCTACTGAGTACTAACGGCAGAATCAAGCTGGGTACTCTGTTCCAACAATATCCAAACAATAAATATTAATCTGTTCACACTGAGGGGCAGAATCACGCAACAGTGCTTCAGTAAACAATTAAATATTAAATAATTCACATAACTGACTCAATAGCATAAGTACGAGAATATTAACATTATTTTTATCGTTATGTCGAAGTTAAGATCTATCGTTTCTTTAAATCAGTAATAATAAAATTACCATAAATAAATAGTAATAAAATTGCCATAAATACAGAATAATACAACTGTCATAAATAAGTAATAATAACATTTCCCGGTGAAAACTCACCAAAATTCTATCTATTGTTATCTATTCGGTCGGGACTCGAGGGTCTCGACTTCAAACTTATAACAGCGATGATTGAGTACTTAGGAATTCGTGTGTGTGTTTTGATAACGATATTCAATTGTTTTTTTTTTAATTAAAATATCAGGTTCAGTTTCCGAGATATTTGGGAAAAACCGAAACTGACGATTTTCCCAAAATTTCCTTCGAAATTATTAACCTGAATTTCGATTTCAATATTTACAATTTGTTCAATAAGCAGAAATGCTTCTTTCTGGTTAACGATTAGTATGACTAGACAGAGAAGATATTTTAAGCCTCTTAAAATAAAAGATTCCTTACGTTCTGACAGTTCGGCGTTATAACCTCAAATAATATTAATCTGTTATAATTTTTTTTATTTAAATATACCAATATTTTATAGATTTAATAATGGAAGAAGCTTTAGAAGGATCAGTTTCATACAATAATTTTGCCACAGAAAAAATTTTAGTTTTTTTTTTACTGAAAATTATTATTTTAGAATCTTCTGTTCTTCTATATCTGCTAATAATATTAAAAAAATAAACATGTTGCTGCTTTTGAAATTAAATTCCATTCTCTTAAAATTTAATTAAAAACTGTTTTATAAGAAGTTATGCGTACTACAATCTACTAATTCTGGCAACGTTGCAATTAAAAATTAACAATAAGCTTAGCAACTACCTTGCGCTATTTCTCCGTAAATAACGGAACCTGTTATCGTTAATAAAGTTAGGGATTAAAACTCTCTAATATGTTTAATCCATGCAGTTATTATATTCTGTATGTCCTGATTGATGAGGCTTATGTCTAACTGTGACGAGACTTTCGTGTACATCTTTCCACATAGCGCATGGATCAAATCTGACTCGATTACTTAATTATCCACCATAATCCGAATGCAATATAGCTGAAGCACCAGATGTTTTAAGAGGGTGGTATGCTACTTCTTGCATTCACTTGTTTTCTAAAGGATTTCGTAAATGTATCGTAATCTATGCAGAGCTTTTTTTTTATTATAAAAAAATGAAATGTTTATATTGCGCGATAGTTTATTTTTCTTGGTAATTCAGAAAAAAATTAAGAAATATGAACGAGACTCTCGAGTCTCGCCGTATGTGCTCTCGGTATCGCCTATAAATAATTTTCAAAAGGGTCTCGTCTCGCTCTGGTCTCGGTTTTACGAGACGAGAAAGTATCGTTCTCGTGTAAAGCCCTAATCCACAGGTGTACCTCATTTACTTTTAGCAAAAATTTCTTCAGAAAGTATTTGGAGTAGAAAAATAATAAACAATTTTATTCTCGTTTACATTCAATTAAGGCATGTAACTCTTTACAAAACTGGTTACAGTTCACTGCAGCAGCCATTAAACACAAATTAGAATATCTAATAAAAATTCAATCAGAAACACGGACGCACCTCGTTGCTGAAAAACGGCAAAAGTCTGTTAACGCCAATCGTTTTCGACATTTACAGAATCTCATTTAGGTCTTTCGACAGATACCGATAATAAAATATTCGGTCTATCATAGATGTCAAATATAAACAACGTGATCACAATATAATTATTACCGACCTCGTTGCTTAATGACTATGAGACCCACACGAGGCAAGTGATGGTGGTCGGCACTAATTTATTTACATTAAACTCATGTATAACGTGCCTACTTTGTGGTAAGAGCGTGTCAGTGTTTTGACGCTTGGCCTCTTATGTTTTAAATCCACCAGAATTACAGTCTTATTCATAAAAATATTTGAATTCATGTTTTAAACGTGTATTAGTTAAAACGCTCTGCAAGCTTACAATACGCTTTAAAGTTTGTGCTATTCATAAATGTGTAGTAACAGGTTAGTAACTAATATACAGATAAAATGAACTTTTTAGGGATTTTAGTGAAGTTATGTTAATTTGTAAGTGTCAAAATTTTTATAACCTCACCAAACGTCACAATTCAAACGTTTTTGTGTGCTTATAAAGATTTATTGTAATGCAAGTGGACAATTTGAAAAGCATTTCGAAGAAAAGGGGGCAAAATTGGTTTGATGAAGATAAGGTATATATAAATGTGATTTTATATTAAGCTCACATTTTCGAAAATCTTCAAAATTTTTTAAAATTTAAATTTGAAAAATAAATAGTGTGGGGGTGTATCAAGGGGCGTTGGTTCCAAAAAAGTACACATTCTGCTCTAGCCCTTTTAGTTTCTGAGCTAATTTAGTTTTTAAAAAAACGGTGAAAGCGCCACTTTTCAATAATTCGTTGAAAAAATGTAAAAAAAAAACAAATTTGAACGAAACCAACAGCTGTTCTCAATTCGAATAATCTTTCTCTATCTAGAAATAAAATTTCATTTAAATCGGAGTAAAAAAATATCTGACCCGAAAAAAATTGCAAGGTTCAAAAATCTTCAAAATTTTTCAAAATTTAGATTTGAAAAATAAATGGTGTGGGGGTGTTTCAAGGGGTGTTGATTCCAAAAAAGTATCCATTCTGCTCTAGCTATTTTAGATTCTGAGATATTTCACTTAAAAAAAATGGTGAAAGCGCCACTTCTCAATAATTCGTTGAAAAAATGTAAAAAAAAACAAATTTGAAATTAAAAACCAACAGCTGTTTTGAATTCGAATCATCTTTCTCTATCCAGAAATAAAATTTAATTTAAGTCGGAGTAAAAAAATAGCTGACCCGAAAAAAATGGCAAAATCTTCAAAATTTTTCAAAATTTAGATTTGAAAAATAAATGGTGTGGGGGTGTTTCAAGGGGCGTTGATTCCAAAAAAAGTATCCATTCTGCTCTAGCTATTTTAAATTCTGAGATATTTCACTTTAAAAAAATGGTGAAAGCGCCGCTTCTCAATAATTCGTTGAAAAAATGTAAAAAAAAACAAATTTGAAATTAAAAACCAACAGCTGTTTTGAATTCGAATCATCTTTCTCTATCTAGAAATAAAATTTAATTTAGGTCGGAGTAAAAAAATAGCTGACCCGAAAAAAATGGCAAAAATCTTCAAAATTTTTCAAAATTTAGATTTGAAAAATAAATGGTGTGGAAGTGTTTCAAGGGGCGTAGATTCCAAAAAAGTATCTAATCTTCTCTAGCTCTTTTAGTTTCTGAGATTATTTAGTTTTAAAAAATGGTGAAAGCGCCACTTTTCAATAATTCGTTGAAAAAATGTAAAAAAACAAATTTGAACGAAACTAACAGCTGTTCTCAATTCAAATCATCTTTCTCTATTTTTTATGTTCTGAGATGATTCAGTTTCGCGTATTTTTACTTTCCCGCTACTTATACAATTTAATATAGAAATTTGTGGCTTTAAATTTTCGAAAATATCAAAATTATGGCAAAAATCTTGTCGTTTTTCACGTGTTTGTTTATTCTTTTATATTTTGAATCTTCTAGTATCTTTTATAAGATTTAGTGAGGGAAAGAGTAACAATAATTGAAAATAAAAATACAGACACCAATAAAAAGGAAAAGAGTGCATGGGAAGACATTCACAACAGGCGAATTTATTCAAATAATTTACTAAATTTTGTTTGTCGTTATTGTTTTAAGTTTTTGAATTACACAATTTGTGCCTTATTTTCAGTTCTAATTCGTGTACGGCAACAAAGCGCACAATTGCCTAACTAAAAACATAATGGGGTATGCAAAAAATGCAGGTGAAGAAGGAGAAAGCGATGCAACAGAGTGAAATTTTTCGGACAGGACGAGGCGCTCCACCAGCTCTACCGAACTGCAAAGCAGAAGATATCGCATTGTGATTGCCGAACGAATTAGTGCTCCAGCCACTTTTGTACATATTCGGCTGACCGAGGGTTAGCTAAGACCATGTAGATCCCCAGCATTGTCTTGTACCTTAAATTTTGTATAATATTACATGCTGAAAGCTATTTAAATTTTTTATTATCTCTTTTCTGCTCCAACAGCGTAATGCAGTGAGCCCTTGCAATTCTGGTGAAATTCCACGACCCCTACTATAAACAACTAGATCTTCACTCACCAATTCCACGATATATGCCTTATCGGGGCTTTATTGAATCTATACTTCTTTTTAAATTCAATGTCTCACATAGATCAATTTGTTTTATAGTTTTTACTCCGACGAACAGGAATTAAATTAATTGCATTTATCAAATTAGTTACATGTATATTGATAAATAAATTAAACGATTTCAAAATAAAACTGAATAAAAGTTATTTTAAAAAGTTAGGTTAAAATACGGTTAAAGTAGGGAACAACCTGTTGTAAATTTAACAATGTTACAACGCCTTTAAAAGAGGTTTGTAACGCTAATATACGTTTATGAATAATAATATTTTGTGACGGTGCTATAAGTCTGTTGTAAGAGATTTGTAAGTTTTTATGAATGAGGCTGTTAGGCTGTAAACGGTTGATGGTAGACTCTTATAAAATAAAGAATATCTAGGTTTGGAATCAATATCCAAAAATCATAAGTTTTCGAAATACATAGAGTGGTTTTTATTTCAATTGCTTGTTGAATTTAGTAAAAAACATTTTATATTGATAAAACTAATAGTTTTTAAAAAAAATAGATGGAAATGTGGCATGCGGAGTGTTTCACTAATGAGCACTCTAACATTTTTATTTTATAATTTTAGGTTTTGTCTTGTCCAAATCACTTAAGCTATTGAATAAGAGATACTTAAAACACAATATTCAGGTTAGAAAAGGTAGAAGAGATAAAAATGCTAGCGCGCTATACTGAAACACTATTAAATTTATTTATATCAAATGTCATGCATTTTTTTCACCAAATTAAACAAGCAATTTAAAACAAAAACAATTTTGAAAATTTATCCCGTGGAGTGCTCCACAGTGGCATGCTAGGAAAATTTCTAGCGTTCTCGGAAACCCCCAAACTGTTGAGGCCAAAAAAGCACTGTGTCAACAGCAGATAAATGGATACGATTTTAAAGAAAAGAAAGTCGGACAACCGTTTTATAGGCTTAGTTTCGAGGGAGGTAGGTGTATATGGTAGAAATGGTAATTGCTGATAACAGACCAGAACTAAAAGTGAATTTGAGTCTTAAAATATACGAGGTGGGATGAAAAATGAATTATAGTGTGACCCAAGAAAAAAGAAACGTAACACTGCACATACTCATACAGTTCGAAACAACGTGCTGGAACAAACATACGTACAGAAAATGTTCACTTTTGACATCTAAAGTGCACTATTTCAACGACAAATAATGCAACCAAAAAAATCGATCCAGGATATCTAGGGTCAACACTGGTGAGTATGTACCAAAAAAATCAATTATAATTGCTTCTAAGTATTCCAGAATCGAGTTCTAAGAAGTATTGTCAGTTAACCTTGATATGCCCAGAATGAAAATCTATACCGGGAACTCCAAGTGAGGACAGTTAATGAAGAAATTAAAAATATTTCTAGGAGACATTGGGAAAACCTAAGCTTAAGGACAGATTTGATACTACTACCATAAGAGATTATCATTATTTACTCCATTCCTCTAAATAAAAGTAATATTTCTCACCATAGGTAAATAATGAAATAATATCTATATTTTTAATGAATTGTTAATTTGACAACTAAACTCCCAGACCATTTGATATTTAGAAATATTTGAAAAATAAGTAGGAAATAACTAGAGCTAGGTTTATCAATATTTAATCAAATCAAAAATGGTAATATATCAGTGTTAGTAGTACAAAAAATTCTATATACATTTCGGTTGAGCAGGTCATATAAACCTCGCACATTATATCCTTCAGCGCTACATGACTCAGGATATAAAAGTGCTCGGTAAATAATAGCTCAATTCTCAACCTAAGTATATAATAATAATAATAATAATACTCGCCCTACATTTCACAACCTTACGTGTGAACTCCAGAAGCCAAAGGGACGGCTATTATTATTATTTACTGTATAAATTTCTCCCCTAGTAGGCGATAATTTTTCAATTATTTAATAAATATTTGTTTAAAGACAAGTACAGTTCCATCTACATGGAAAATGTCAAAGGTCTGCCCTATATACAAGAAAGGGAATCGCCTCGATATATGTAATTTTAGGCCAATCACTATTATTTGTAATTTTGCCAAGGTGTTTGAGATTCTTCTTCAAGGATTTCTGTATTCTTCGGTTAATGGGCATTTATCAGTACATCAACATGGCTTTATGAAAGGACGTTCTGTCGTCACGAATCTATTACAAATAACTCAGGAAATAGCGCAGAACTTTGATGACCAGGCACAAACAGATGTTATCTATACAGACTTCTCAAAGGCTTTCGACAGACTTGATCATAACTTGTTATTGTCTAAATTATCAAAAATTGGATTATCTGTTAATATGATAAATTTATTTTCTTCGTACTTATCAAATAGAAAGCAATTTGTGGTATGTAGTGGCCACAAGTCGAGAGAATATTTAGCTACATCAGGCGTGCCTCAGGGTTCTAATCTAGGTCCTTTATTATTTAATATCTTCATTAATGATATCTTAAGTATACTGGATGTTGATGTATTGCTATATGCTGATGATATGAAAATATTTCGTAGAGTTACTGAAAATAGTGATTGTCATCAATTACAAAGTAACTTGGAACGAATTTTTGAATGGTGTTCAACAAATAAGCTAAGCTTAAATCTAGCTAAGTGTGTGGTTATATCGTATTCCCTTAAGTCAGATCTTTTCCATTATGATTATATGATTGACCGAACGGTGTTAGACAGACCATCAGTAGTTACAGATTTGGGTATAGCTTTTGATATGAAACTTACTTTCATTCCTCACATTAATAGTATTGTCGCTTCGGCTAGTCGAACGTATGGCTTTATCGCAAGATGCTCGCGTGACTTTACAGACCTAATGGCCTTAAAGAGTTTATATTATGCATTTGTTCGCTCCAAGTTAGAGTATGCGTCTATAATATGGAGCCCCAAATATCAAACGCATATTGATAGTATTGAGGCTTTACAAAGACGTTTCCTAAAATTATTAAGTTTTAAAATTGACAGGGTATATCCAGCCATCGGTTCATCTCATAATCATCTATTAGCGAGGCATTCATTCAATAGCCTTGTTGCTAGAAGGGAATGCAGCTCACTTGTTCTTTTACGTCAAGTTTTGGCTAATACTGTGAACTGTCAATATATTTTAGAAAAATTAAACTTTTTGGTTCCTAGGCTATCGTCACGAGGAAATCAAACCATTTATATTAAAACAAGCCCGTACAAATACTTTCAGAAATTCACCAGTATCTAACATGTGCGAAAACTACAATAATAATAGTAATCTTTTTGATATTTTCCTTGCATCTCCTGGACAAATTAAGTCTATTTATTTAAGAACTTATACCTAGATTAATCAGTTGCAACAATTTTGCTTTTATGTATAATTTTTGTTTTTGTGTTTACGTACTTTCATATATTTTTTTTTTTTCTGATTTGTTTAATAATTTTATTTTTGTATTATATATACTTTATGTCTCTAATTTGTTAATGGGAAACTGTAAATTAGAGTAAATAAATAAATAAATAAATAAATAAATAAATAAATAAATAAACAGTAGGAGAAAAAAATTGAAATGACATAAGGAAACGTAAATGTCAATTTTATTATCTAATAGTAGGTGCTAATTTTTTATTTTCTTTTATCGGGAGAGAAAAACGAAAAGACATAAAAGAAAATTAAATGATAGTGAAAATGATTAAATATTCTAGTAACTAATAGAAAAAATAGTTTATAAACCACGGTAAAGAAAATTTTTCTTACCCTCGCAACTTATTAATAATAAAGCTCGGCTGAGAAAATATCTACCTTAGTCTATAATATTTAATTATTCCGTTACTAAAATTATATTATATATTAAGGTTTTGGTAAAATTTTCAGATATTTCTCAGTCTACTTACCAAACTGTTTACATTTTATTTACGACAAACTATTTCAAAACTTAACAGCGTAGAGTCACTTTGTCAGAAACTCAAGAAAACCGACTTATGTGTAATATTGAAGTTGTCTCTCTAAATTTCCATTTCACGCTATGTTCTTTTTATTTTATTCCAACGCCGAGGGTGACACTAATGAGAAGTGGTTCTCGTCGTACTTTTCTCAATTTAGTAGTTTGTAGTAATTTATTACGACGCGAGTTGAAGTTTCGGTGAATAACGGGCGATAAGAGATGTTTTGGAAACTAGCGGCAAAACTTGAGATTAAACGGTACAGTACTTTTCTGTTTCGAAACAAAACCCTTATCGATTTAATTTTGTTTTATTCTTTCGGTAGTAGAGGTTAGATTACGGAAATGTATACGAATAATGTTTCAGCTTACGAAAGGTTTTTTTGATGTATGTTTCGAATTTATTTGCACAAGACCATCTGTTTTTTATTTAACCCAGAAAAAGAGGAATATATTTGTAATTTCTTTAAATTTTAAATAACTTAATAAATTCTTTTAAATAAAAATCCAATATGACTGTTATCCGATTTAATTGGAAGTGATAGAAAAATTGTAAATTTAAATAAAACACCAAGTAAATTTTTATATATGTGAATTCTACGATTGTAAAATGTCACTTAAGATGCTAATGTTACTTTATTTTTAATGCATTTGTTACCATGGGTAGGGCTACCATATTGTACAACGAGTGTACCATTTTTGGATTGAGCCCCCATGTTTTCCCATACATGCTTGCTTTCGTATATTTTTTTTAATCTATGGAGGTTTCACATAAATTTTGGGTCTAACATTATCCAAAGATATTTTACCCCTTCCTTAAGATTTATCTCTTCACAACGAAGCCATAGTGGGCTAAGGCCCTATAAATTTCCCCTTTTGGTGAATGCTACTATATTGGACTTGGAGGGGCTTATCATGAAGCATTCCAATTTAAATTCAAAATTAAAAATACAAGAAAAAATGAAACGGCTTTATTTTCTCGAAGTGGCAAAATTTTTTTTAGGAAATTAAAAGTCTTCAAACTATAAGGATATGCGGTTTCTATAAGCTACTATATATATAACCTTAGGATGTAATATTTTTTTGAAGATTCATTTCATTGATTTTCATCTAGATATGGGTGTTTCAATTTTTTTTTCAAACACGCATTTTAACTGAATTCATGTCAAGTATGAAAAAAAGCAGTTGCGAACCATGGCAAAAAAATAGTGTTTGGGTGGACCAGTGTTATCAAAGATCATTTTTTAAAGAAGTAGAGTAGACACCATATACAACAGATTCAAAATAAATAAGGAAACATACAAATCATCAGATATAGAGATATAAAAAGAACAGATGAACAAGCCATATGCAAAAAAAAATTTATAACATAAAACTAATAAATAAAAATACGGAAAATGACAATGGACGAGGGTTATAATTTGCGGAAAATAAATAAAATTAATAAAACCAAAAAGAAAAATACAGACTGACTAATTGTAATGTAACAGTACCTTATTCAGGGGGGTCTTAGTAAATTATATTCGACATAAAGGAAGTAATAAATTGTCAAGCACTTCAAAAAATAGAAGTTAGAATTCAATACATTTTAGAGATTCACTTTAGAAGTATTTACCAGGATTACTTAGGACAAAGGCTGTCCTTCTCAGAAGGGCCTGCAAAAAGAAAAAGCTAACAGGCTCACAATATTTGTAGTACATAAAACCTTCTGACACGAAATTAAGTTTACTCGTTCAAAAATATAGAAATGTAAAACAACATATTTAGTTTAGTTATATTGTGTTATTAGATAAGAAATTGGAAGACAGGACATGGCTTTGGATGATGGTTTTTTGGCGGGTTTTTCCATCTCCAAAGTTAATGATTTGTAACCCGAACTTTACCTGTCTCCAGATATCAGACTTAATATTATATGGCGCGGATTCTAATTACATAGCTAGTCGGTGATATATCGCATAATTAAATTCAAGTAAATTCTTTCAAATTGCCCAGGGGGCAGCACTTATTGGAAGTCAAATTTGTAATAAAAAGGGATACGCCCTTCTTAGTTCGCTTAGTAAAATGTTCCCATTTGCTAGATTCCAGTAAGATTAAGGGTGGTACCGGGAAGCTTACGGGGGTCAAACCAATCCGGAAGCATTTCGCTGTGTGACACTAATTTCGTTTGTAGCTTTGACAATTATTTCAAAATTTGAGTTAGTTCATTTCCATCTTCGCTCGGGATCGGTCCTTCTTCCAATAAGCAGTTGTTTTAGATATGCATATTCAGAGTAAGTTTCTCAACTGAAATTGGAGTTTCACGGTTACGGGGTTTAAGCAAATATTAGTTTCTTACGCGCCTAGCTATTAATGAGAGCCCGCTTGATAGGGAACTGGGTAGCTATTGCTCTTTAACTTAATTAACTTCATTTTTCAATAACTTGTAAACTTATTCTCTCATAATTGTTTCTTTAGTAATTTGGACCAACTTATGGTTAGGCATATAAACATCTCTCGCCAATAAAATTAATCAGTATTTATTTCGTGTTTCAACCAATGAAAATAATTGTACTTCCGTAACACCATCTGTGAAAAATAGTGGCTACGACCTCCTTTACCATGATTACGAGTTGAAGAGTATTCGTCAGAAAAAAGGTAGGTGCTTGATATTTTTATATTAGATATAGAAATTCTCTGTGCTCGCGACGTCGATTTACTTCTGTCTCGTGATCTCATCTTACAGAATTCACGTATGCCTCGCTCGGCCTACAGTCAATTAGCGGTGTTTTACCAAATCACTCGAAAATGAATAATACAAAAAGCAAAAATAAATAGAAACACCCGATATGTAACAGTAACATGGAATGTACGAGGTTTAGTAAAAAGAAAAAGAAGTTTCAGATAATTTATACAAATTAAAATAAATGTACTTTAGGGACAACAGAAACAAAAGAGAAATTATCACAAGTATGGGGGCGGAAAAAGGACATACCTATTAGTGGATTCAAAAATTCAAGTAGATCCATATGTGGTGAATGTTATTACATTAAAAATGATATAAATAATTACATCAAAGAGATGGACTTTATAAGTGAGAATTTAATGTTTGTAAAATAAAATTTAATTTATTGATATTACAAAAATATGTTAAATTTATCAATACAGATATTTTTTAGAACTAATATTAAGATACTACCCTGTATCTAAATTCTATAAATTCCAAACGCTTCCTCACCCGAAAACATCAAAGTTACCATTTCCCGGTTCCAGGGTTTCACACTTCACGACCCATTGATAACCGATAAAACGAAAAGATCAAAGGTTTATAGATACCTAGTGATTTCCTATTAAGCTTAAATGAAGCGAGTTGCCGCAGTTTTGCGCGTATTTAATCACGAGATGTATATATAGATAAATTTCAGCAGCTACACCACCGCCATTCGGAATCTTTTCCACGATCCGATCTAGACAGATTTATGAGCGGGTCCCATGGAGCCAACACGCCGGCAACGCAGGACTACATGGCCAAAGAGAAATCCAGGAGCGTAGATTAGAAACACTATCGATGGTTCTTTTGGATTATTGGATTAGCATAATAATTTGTTACTTAATTATAATTAATTTTTGGTTGAGTTGAATTAAGTACAAAATATTCTAGAGGCAATCTGTTAAACTCCTCAAATACCGGCCTGAACAATTAAAAATTATTTTCATTCAATTTTGTTTTCGTAGAAACTTCCACTTGTCCAGTTTTATCCATTATTAATTGAAAAACATAAGAACTCGTTCCGAATCCATGGATAGGTGCTTTCTTTGATATTTGGACATGTGTACCGGATTTTATACGGGTAGTAAACATTATTTTTGTTTCTTGGTTTCTTATACAGGGTGATTCTTTTAGAGGGCTAATTAGAGGTTTCAAGAGAAGTAGGCGGAATTAAAATCTAAAAATTTGGAAAATGAAGTTTTCGGGGATACCCAATCGATCTCAAATATTTAGAGCCACCAGCTACTTCCGGATATACCGAAAGTGAACATCAACTTCGTTATTTTAAATGGAACACCCTATATTTTTTTACATTTTTAGATTTGTCGTGAGAAGCTGATTTTAAAAACCTATTACACTTTTAATGTAAACTGATTAGTTTTGAAGTTATAGACAATTGAAAATCGCATTTTTCCATATTTAAATGATTGCTACGGCCAAACGACATAAAATCGGATAAAATGACTTACATGTCTCTGTCTTAACTTTTTGATTTCTACTTGGTGGCATAAGAAGAAATTATATACAGGGTGATCAAAATGTGTGTACTTTTGATCACCCTACATACATTATGTTCTTATGCCATCAAGTAGAACATAAAAAGTTAAGATAGGGACATGTAAGTCATTTTATCCGATTTTATGTCGTTTGGCCGTAGCAATCATTTAAAGTTGGAAAAATGCGATTTTCAATTGTCTATAACTTCGAAACTAATCAGTTTACATTAAAAGTGTAAGAGGTTTTTGAGATCAGCTTCTCGCGACAAATCTAAAAATGTAAGAAAATATAGGGTGTTCCATTTAAAATAACAAAGTTGATGTTAACTTCCGGTATAACCGGAAGTAACTGGTTGCTCTAAATATTTTAGATCGATTGAGCATCTCCGAAAACCTCATATCGCAAATTTTCAGATTTGAATTCTGCCTACTTCTCCAGAAACCTCTAATTAACCGTCTAAAAGAATCACCCTGTATATTGAATATTGATTACTCCTCATATAACTGTGTTTTGCAATATTTAATGGATAAAATATAACTGAATGCTTGTATTTTCATTTTGATTTAGATTTTTATATTACAAATAATTTTTGACCAATAAGCAGTTATTTTAAAGTATGGTATGTTTTTGTACTAGGTCGTTTATTTCGGACCTTTGTTTAAATATTGAAAATTATAGAGTTATCAAAAAGTTTTAAATCCAATTTTCTGGTTAAGGGGCTCAGAGGTTCTGGTATATTTGAGAAATTTAATACAATTACGGTTATCATGTTCCATGCTAAAAATTATAAACAAAATTATCATGACTTTATTTATTTTTCATTCACTTAATTTTCAATAAATCATTTAATAGTAGGGTTTGTCTAACAATCCTCTGCTGTGACGTCATACATTGTCCAACTTGATCTTTCAATCATGAAATGGATGAGACGGAATTATGATGTCTTTAACGCATTTCTTAACTAATGTCAACGTAAATGTTACTTATTACTTTTTACATTTTTCATTGTCAAAATACCCTCCCGGTATCAGAAAGAGCAAAGTTTAATTTTGAAGTTTATTAATTACTTTGCACGAGAAAGAGATACTGGAATACAGCTATTACCGGTAAATGCAGTCTACAACGTTTGGGTTCACCCCAAAAATATATTTGTATTATACATTTTTAATATATATTATATAATTCGCCATTTAACTATGCTCAGGGACATTAAATATCCCAAGCTAGAAATTTAAAAGAAATCAGTTAAAAAACGGAGGTTTCAATTTAAAAAAATAATCAATTATGTAAAAACACCTTAACATGCATCATTGAAAACAATCCTTAACATATGTCATGAGTTAATATTTTAATTTTGATGTTAAGTGTAAAATAACATTCAAATAATATATGACAAACGTAAAACAGCAGAATACATCACCGAATATGACGTAACGGCAGAGGATGGTTAAACAAACTCTATAATACTTGGATTTTCCCCAGAAGATTGGAATTTCTATGGGGCAGTACCTGAGCAGAAAAATAACATAAAATTTTAGGTGTTTCCAAATGCATCTATTATATTATATAGGGTGGTTTTGGAAATGATGTTTCTTCAAATTTAATTTATTGTTATAAATTTATTCAATAGTTAAACCTATTATGATAAATATAACTAATTTAGTTATGTATAGTTATTTTCCTTTTGAACGAAATAGTAAATTGACCTATTGACAGGTTCTCAAAATATTATTTTTTTATGTGATTTTACTATTAATTTTTTTACTGGATGTTATAACTGAAGATCATTTGGTTTTTGATTTCTTCTGAGATTTACTTCTGATATATCCAAGCCGATGCTCACATATGAATAAAACAATTATTTGTAGTTTGATATTTCGTCTAATAATAATTTTTATAATTGTATTTCCAGTTATTTTAAAAAAATCCCTATTTATTTTACTTAAAGTTAAAACCGTATGGAAAAATTTTTGATTATTATTTTTTTTAAGAAGATTATTCTTGATAAAAAGTTCTGCATAAGAGAAACAATTAAATAATCACATAAAAATACGAATTTTGCTCAAAATTAAGTTGGAACCTTATGACATTTTTTTTGTTATTGGTTGCATCAAAAAATTATTCCTTATGAAAAGTTTTACATGGCTCAAAATACAAAATGAAATAATCAGATATCAATTTCTTGCAGTCATATACGAGGTTCGTCAAAAAATATAAATTTAGTTCAAGAGCAAAGTCGTTGCGACATCTGCCGTGATAAATGAAAACATATCTTTTTGTCACATTGTAACATTTTTATTTACCCTGTAAATAAATTTTTTAAAAAATGTTACTATGTTGTAATACATTCTAGTACATTTATTTTTAATTTGCCCTGATGCGCAGTCTAGTTAGTACAGTGTGTTTTGTTTCTTATGTTTATAGAATCATTTTCGTTGGCGTTTATGTATATCAACCATGTATAACAATTGTACATAGATTGTAACTTGGTAAATACGTCTAAATTTAACTAATTAATAAGTACTTTTTATGATTTTTATTTAGGGTTTAACACTGTATTAAATTCTGAACGCTACTTTCTAGGTTATTTTGTAACGGTTGGCGACTTTGACCTGGTTTGACACTTATGTCGATCGATTTTTTATGTAGCGGAATTTTTTGGCACGTTTTTGAGAGAACACAATTTTTAATATTCTGTTTTGTGCAACTTATGGACATTGCGGCTAATGTCTCTGTTTCTGTTCCTGGTAGTGGTGGTTCCTGTTTGGTTCAAAGAAGAAATTTATGCCGATTTTAACATAAACTTTACATAAATGGATTCCCAAAGGCACGTGGACCTGGTTACAAAGGTAAGATTTATACCCAATTATTTTGGATTAACCTATAAAAACCTTTGAAATATAATATTTAGCATATAACACTTATTTATCATAATAACAGTTAATAAATTAACTTCTATAAATCATACAAAATGATTTCATTATAATATATATCTTTCTCCTTCTCTTTCTTTGTTTTTCTCTTTCTCTTTCTTTGTCTGTCGCATAACATGGCCTCGTCCCAACAAAGACATTAGCTGTATACCTTGTCCCCTCTCCCAAATAGGGTGGTTTACAGTCTCATTAGCTGTTACCCTATTGCTACTTTTTCTTTCTCCCCCTTCCCTTTTTGTCGTCTGTTAAATTTCAAATTTTGCGCAAAATTTATCAATATGAACTATAAACAAAAAACTTAATTTAAATTATTAATAGCTTACACCTTTCATCTGTTCAATTTTAATGTTTAATATTATCTAATACGATTTTCAACAAAAATCATTTGATAACAATTTTTTTTATTTTTAACAATTTTTTATGATGTGGATGTGTTTTTAATCTGTATTTTATCAATTTTTATTTTTTGACAACTTGTGAACTACAATCTCACTAGGGGTATGTTTGTTTTTTCTGTAATATCCCATTTATTGTACCGAAATTTGTCACTCAACACTTACAGCTTCCCTGATGATACGCGTAACCACGCTCGAAAGCTTAGAATAAAAAACCTAAAAGAGTATTTTTTTAATCTTGCTGCTCCCCAATAATCTACTCTACTACTATATGTATTTTTTTGGGATTGTTATATAAATTCATATTTCTGAATATTTTTGTGTTATTTCACATATATTTTTATTACTCCTCTTGGTACTTTTTTTATAAAAGAGTTATTGAAACTCAAATGTTTTAAACCCAGTTTAGGTTTCTGAATTTTACCTTGGGCATTACTTTAAATTGAAAAATCCAACACTAAAATAATAATATCCTTAAGAGGCCCACACACCACGTGACATTTGCGTTTGCCAGTTAGAAAATTACCCAAGGAAAATGTGCTTGTATTGTAATAAATTGGGTATAAAAATTTTTTTTTAGTATTTTCCGGTTAATGAATGTTAAATAATCCTATCCTCTAGTCCAATGTTTTCTGCGCAGAACGAGGTAGAGCGCCAGAAAACATAATTTTTCGTATTTGGACAAGAACTCGCCTAATATAGCAACTAAAAATATGCGTCTTTTTTTCATGATATTTAAAATATTTATGAGAAGAGCACGTATATGCTACATTTTTCAAATTTGTCTTGAGAAAAAAGTTGATAGTCGTATCACTTTTACTAAAATTATTTTAAAAAAAGTGCCACAGACGCGCTCTAAAGAATTAACTATAGAATCGATTAGTGAAAACCGCAGCTTCCTATCTTTGATATTAACGGAGCGCTTGTCCAAAAACGATTTCAGGCAAGATAACATATGGTATTGGCGCCTCTTAACCATTTTAAAAATTCAGTGGCGCACATCTATATTAATTTTACATTAATTCCAAATATGTTTTGATTAAACTGTATAAAATACCTAAATTGTAAACGTCAATATTTTTTTATAAGAACAAAATTCTCACTCGCACTTTAATGCCACTGCCAGTAGAGCTTCCGTGCTGTAGTTGACTTATTTATTCTGTTATAGATATTTACGTTACATTTAACTTTTTTTAATGGACTTAATATTGTCGTAATTAATTTATATTCCTATTACAGAATGTTTAATTATCAGCTAATAAAGTAAAATAGTTGTTTATCAGAAAATTTGATCATTTACATATGTACCGGTTTTTGCCGTAGAGTAGAACCAGGTGATTTGAGTTTTTTATTTAAAAATTATTGAAAAAAAAACTTTAATACTTATGACATTTTAAATTTTATATATGGATGTACCCATAATCAAAGGCTACACATTTTTAGTTCTTTGAGCCATAAATTAAGCTTTTCAAAAGATATCAAACCTTAGGTACCTGATTTTACCCTACTTTCTCCTATCATTATTTTATTAAAATCTAAAAGTGATATTCAGATATGCAATCTTTCAGAAAAATTGGGTTTTGTAATTTTTTACAAATTTTTCTACACGTTGATTCTTTTTGAAAACATTTTAAATTACTTTAAATTTTATAAATTTCAATATACTGAGAAGAATGTTAGAAAACTACTCCAGAAATGATACGGAATGTATGAACAATATGTAAAAAAACTCGGTTGTGTCGCCCCAAAACTTTCCCGATGAGTATCCACGAATACTTTACCAGATATTTAATGTTAAAGTTTCAAATTTTGACATTTTTTAATTTTTGACAGGTGACAGTTACAGAAATAATTTTGACTGTTCTGAATAGAGTTCTTCAAGGGCTTTCAAACGACACATTACATGTCCAATTCCGTAACATATTGCATCTGTCATTTTTTGATAGTGACACTTCCGTTTGACAGATTTCGTACAAAAACTAATTGGTTCTTCCGATAGATAGCCCAAACTTATCTCTTATTGATTATAATGTGGTGTAGAATACTAGTAAACAATAATCAGGAATAAAATTTGCATTTAGTGATGTACAGGGAAAATCAAAAATTTCGATTGAAGTCGAAGACTAAAGTGCTTTTAAATTTTATTTCATGATATCGATAGAAATTAAAAATTATGTTCAAGTGCACTTAATGATTACACCACTCATTTTCCCATTGCAAATTTGCTTACTGACAACTTGATTTTGTACAGGTCAATAATTTAGATACCTAGTTTTTGGTCATTTTCGATCTTAAAGAAATTGTAAAAAATAATAAAACCGGTTTTCATCGTAGATAGCTGTAATTAGACATATAAACGTAGTTTTCAATTCTAATCAACTTTTCTTAATAACAATTTTAGATATTGTCGAAAATAAAGGTACTTTACTCTTGAGTAAAATTCATACTTTTTGACAAACCTCGTATACGATTGGAAAATTTCGATATCTGATTATCGTATATTTGGTTTTAGGCCTTGCAGAACTTTTTATGAAGAATGACGTTTTTTCCTAAACTTAATAATAAAAAAGTTTCCCATTTGTTGCCAACTTTTTCAGACACACTGTATATTCTTTTACTGATTTCATATAATAGTCAATTTTTTTAATTGAACAAGCAAGCAGCTATGAGTTAGATATTAATGTTATTTAATTTCTCCTAATTGAAAATTTATGAGTACGCCTTTGTATAACTACACAGCAAAAGATAGACCAATAAAACTTATTCGCTGACTATATCCGCATAGGGCTTTTTACAATGCCCTAAGATATTTTACTGATATAAATCAACAAAGTGTATGTGTTAATAACGATATCTGATTAATCAATGCTTTATGTTGTAACTAAAAGGGTTTATAGAATTAAGAAAAACAAACTATATTTTTTAATATATTTTAAGAATGATCTACACGGATGGGGTTCACCACAACAGGAGAAAACTTTTTATTTTTGGTTTTATCCACAGATGTCTTTCATTATAAATAGTTTTCTTATTCTAAAACCTCATAAAATGGACAAAAATCGGGTTTTACCGTACATGTTTTATTTTATAATCAATTTTATATATTATAAGTCCATAGCGTTTCACAGAAAATTGACTACAAAATGATGCAGGCACTATAAAATATGATTTTTCTGTCGTTTTATGGGGTTTTCGAATAAGCAAAACTTTTTATCAGGAATGAAATTTTTTTATAAAATCAACAATAACAATTTTTCTTCTCTTGTGAACCCCATCCGTGGACACACTGTAGATATTTTTTTGGTCAACATAATTGGAGCAAAAATGTACAATTATAAATAAACATAGAATAGTAGTTGTAGTTGGTATCCATGAAAATAGTCCTCTAAAGAAAGGAATTATGTAGAAGAAATTATTTCAAACAAATAACTCTTCAATTTTTTCAAAAAAATCAAAAATAGTTTTTCTCTGCGACTATTTAATAACAAGTTGATTCTTACTACATTTTCAGTTGAAGAATAATATACATTCTTCAACTAGTTGATAAATAAAATTCACGCTAAATTAGCCAATCACATCCTTTGATTTCTAGAATCGCGTTTTAACAATATCGACTTTATAAACAGTGTTTAATATTAACGTTCTGCGATATAAATTTCCAGCAAAAAAAATTTACTCACAAAGAATACCTAAACTTTTTTATATTTAATGCGCTCGTCTGCATTTATTTTACACACACAATCACGATAAATTCTATCACTTGTTTTTTTAGTTACCTTCAGTTTAAAATAATTTTTGGGATAAATTGACGAAACCTTGTGCGTTTGATTATCGCGGTTCTGGATATCTTTCACCATCAAGTCTTACTGTTAGCATGAGTTTCACCAAAAGTCATTAACATATTTGTGAATTAAAAAGTAACCCATATAAATTTTACAGCCGTATTGCGCACAATGTAAATAATGACTCATTTCTTATCAGTTACGGGGAAACTATTTCTTATTTTTCATTTTGTTTTAACTAAATTTAAGAAAGGAAAAAACCTTGGCACTCCTAGCGACAGGCACGCTCCACCGACGAATAAAACGGTTCACATCTGAAATCCATTAGAATGGAAATAAAAATCAAACGATTGAGCCCTGTCACACAAATAAACAACAAATAAACAGCGAAGGTTAACGGAACCAAAACAAGAAATTTCATGAAAGTGAGAAGAAAGATTCTAAAATCCAAAAGAATGTTGGCCGAATTATACGTCGGAATGAGGAATTCATAGAATACTTCGAAACTACATACATAACGAATCACCAACCCGCAGCCCCTATGTACAATGCCCTTAATATCCCCGCAATTTTACAGAGAAGAATCTTTAATTTTATAGGCCACAACAAGCAAACCAAGATTGAAGATCCTTATACGCAGTAAAAAATATGAAGCAAGTAAATTGGATTTAATTGAGGTAATAATGCTTTTTTTCTAAATAAATACCAATATTATTAGGACAAAATATCTCTTGTTAGGACGAGCGAACCAAAACGCGCGTGAATTGCAATACAATGATTATTATTGACATAATTATTTA
This sequence comes from Neocrepidodera transversa, assembly GCA_963243735.1. NCBI lineage: Eukaryota > Metazoa > Arthropoda > Insecta > Coleoptera > Chrysomelidae > Neocrepidodera > Neocrepidodera transversa. The sequence goes on from OY725348.1 coordinate 12,854,347, forward strand.
TACAAGTCTATATTACCAACAGTGATTGAAGTTCTATCCATCCTGAGAGAAGTCTATAAAGTTTTACGCACCTTTTCCGTTGATACGGGAAACATCACACCTTTTCACTGATAATTAATAAGTAAAGTTGATTAGTTATCACCATTATGGTTGTAAATAAAACTCGGTATTTTTATAACTAATTTATTGGCGAAGTATTTCTAAAGGTAAAAACAACATGAATACAAATTAAACAAATATATATTATCAAAATAAATACGAAATTATAAAAACCCTCGCCTGTAAGACAGAAACGCAAAGATGCCTGAAAACAGGTCTTTACCTAACGAAACACAAAAATTAACGGACTATTCCGGGATTTCTAACCGTAACCAAACTGGCCACTTACTGAAGAATGTTCTAACTTATAATTTATTGGAAAATATTGACATTGACAAAAAAATGAATTATGTGTGACAGGAAATCGGTTTAAAACCCAATGTTTATGAAAGACAACTTGCCCAAAAACTGCCAAGCCTCACTGGGAACTATCTTTTATCTAGTAATTCTAGCTACCCCTGAATTGTTAATTCTTCACTGACGCTACCCAGTGCAAGTGGCTTTCACAGTATGAACGGAAGGTGGCGCCCGAAGCAATCCGAAACCTGGACTAAGGCGCTAAAAGACCGCTTGATGACGGAAGAGTATGCAGCGTATAATTAAGTTGTATGAGAATAACATTTTTAAGGTTTATCAATGGGGTTTTCGAATTTACGTCAACAAACTGGAGCAGTTAATAGAAATATGTTAGAACAAAAATTAAAATACTATGATTTCGATTTAACAGTTAAAATGGTTTAATAGCTATAAATATTGGAGTTCTACAAGGAAGCATTATTCCACTCCTCTTTATTCTATATCTAAACGATATTCACTATTAAATTGACTGTGAATTTCTTAATTAATATGCAGATGATACTCTTCTAACAATAAGCTGCGATTCGGTACATGATGCAACTGATAAAATGAATGGAATTTTAAAAAACCAGAAACCTTTCTTTTAAATATTAATAGATTGAAATTAAATCTTTAACAACTAAAGCGGTGTTTATTACTTTTAAACTGAATAATATTAATACTTTAAGTATTGATTTGATCATTGACTAAGAAAGAATTGAAATGCTCTTAACAATTTAACTTCGGTGTTTTACATCTTACAAAAAATTGTTAAATACAACAGTTGAACCCTAGATTCGATTTTTGTAAGGGCTTAATATTTTTTTTAAATAGGACACATTGTATATAATTGCATTTTTGGATTATACGTTCAAATTTAAACAAGTTTGATGTATTATATCCAAAAAGTTAATAGTTTTGGTATTATGAACACTTGTAAATTATTATTTTTACTAGTTTTGCGTCAGTTCAGCAAGAAATGAAACCATGGATTTCACTTTCCTATCTTAACTTTTTGGAAGCTACAAAATGTTGCTAACTGCTGATGTGCCCCATGAATATGGTACTTACCTCATCGTACCACTTTACAATTTTTTAAGTTGTTGACTTTTACAGAAAATTAGTACAAATGAAACCGTAGCCAATATAACGGAAATATTTTATTGATAAATTAATGGCAAAGTTCAAAAATTAACATAACGAATCATTAAATACTGAAAGGGTATTTTAACTTATAAATAAAAACAGTAAGTTATTTATCTAAGATGTTCCACATGTGCACCCTGCATTTACTGGACACATAAATAGTCGGTTTTTAAACTCTTCGCTAACATCATACAAGGTTTGAGGTGTTATTTCTGAACACACTATTCATCTCATGACTTGTAAACCGGCTTAAAAACTATTTATTTCAAATAGCCCCAAAGAAAGTAATCAAGAGGTAGGAGGTCCGGTGAGCGAGCTGTTCACTCTGTTGGACCTCGACGTCCCATCCACCTACCCGGATAAGTTTCATCTAAGTCTTTTTCACTTCCAGAAAATAGTGTGGTGGCGCTGCATTTTGATATTGCATCCAAGTAAAATTCATTATCTTAAGGGATCGAAAATAAAATCAGTTTTTCTTGGAATCAGTTGAACTTAGGTATAGAGTATGATACATGAAATCTGCTATAATCCAAAAATTCAATGAAATACAGGATGTCAGATCAAAAAAAATAAGCTACTAAGTCGCTGCGCTTTTTTAAGACATCATATATAAATAAAACTAATGCCATTAAAGAGTTTGAACGAAACCCTACAACTTAAGTATATATCATTTTTTTGTAATAGGTAAAAAAATAGCAAAGTTAAAGGGGGAGGCGACGGACTTTTGGTCCTCGCTGTATCCATAATTGTAGGATTGTAAATTATTAGGATATATGCCTAATTGAATAAATTAATTGAATTGAATTGAAATCTAAACTCAGAATGCCGGACCTACATAAATCACTATGGGTGTAGGCTGAGTATAAAACTTACCGGGTATCACCTCCAAAAAGTTTTCAAACTTTAAAATACTAAACTAAAAGTAGTCACAGAGATAAAAAAAATTAATCCACTAAATAACACGTCGTTAAACAGCGACGATGAAACCAATGAAAGGAATACAGACAAAAAACTAAAAAACGAAAAATCAAAATGCCATTATTATTGATGGCCTTGATTACAGGTATCTGGTTATTTTATTTAACTAACTTGTTACTAGGTAGGCTAACCTTTTGATAAAAAATTGATTCATATATGGTGTTTTGGGTCATATTCTCCTCCTGCAAAAAATTTATTATCCATAATTTTACACATGTCAAGTATTAAGTGCCTTAGTATATTGGTTTTATTAATTGTTATTATAATGAGCTATCAATTTTATAATTATATTAAATATACCAAATTTGACAAATTTAATAATATCATTAGAACTAATATAATAGGCCTTATCCATCACGTCTAATGATTAACTTCCGCACACATACATGCAAGGGCGATATCTCTCAAGTGTGGTTGAACCACTGCCTAACCAGAATATGTGCCGACGCACATCAGATCAATCAAATTATTCATATGGAAATTAATGGCCGACTAACTTATTTAACTTCGTGATGATAAGGCAAATACGCGGATGGATTAACAACTAGTAGAGCTATTAGCCATTACTCTAGAATTTCATTGAGGCATATCAAGTAGACACAATGCATTGTCGATGGCTTTAGAAAAATACGAAATTTATTTGGTTTTAACAAAAATAAATGGTTAAAAGAGAATTATTTAATACAATTCTTAAATAGTAAGTACTATATGAGCTTTCCTTATTTATTATGAAAACAAGTAGACTATTGACAACATACAGTTAGTTTTTTTATCAAAAGTTAAGGGTAGCTATCCGTTACCAAGCTAGTTTCAGAGACGCGAAGGTGACGAAGACGAGGTACGTTCGAGGTATTTGATGGGCAGTGCCACATAGCTGTGTCCAGAAGTGGTCAAGGCCAACTCGCATTTTTTTTTTGTGGGTAGTTGGCTTCAGACATATTGTCACTAGATAGAACGTTCGTTAACTTTAACGGTTCTATAACTAATGACAATGACGTTAAGATTGTGACAATTATACAAGAAATCAACTTGTAAAGTTTTATTCTAAACGTCATCGCCTTTACTTACTGAATCTTTAAAGTTAATGGACGTTCTATCTATTGACAGATAGTCTATTAGCCACAGATTTTTTGTATATTAAGATATAAAATGATTAGAAATTACTCTTTGACGATAATGGTCTAGATAATGATTCCTTCACGTTTTAAAAAGTCAATAAGACAATCTAGAATATATTTGTTGTTTAAACTTAGTAAAATTACAGTGTTTGTTGGTAGTTCTATTCCCAAGTTAATTAAATTTTTAATGAGAAAGGTACTTGAATTTATTTTATTTATATGGTGTTTACATGAAAACAATAAATGATTAAGATCTCCTATTGTATTATCACATTCACAATTAGGGGAGTCTGTAATGCCAATTTTATACAAATGCGATTGGAAGCGTCCATGGTTGAATTTTAATCTAGTTATTGTTGTCGAATAAAACCTACTGAGATGATAGCTGTAAATGTGTGGTATTTTTAAGGCTGTTGGTAGGGTAGGATGGATATCAAAATAAGGATTATTAGAGGTTGTAGCATATTTTTTCCAAATGGATTCCCATTCCCTGTTTACTTTGATCTTGTATATGTTAATAATATCGCTATAAGCAAAAATACTTTCTATTTCTGTCAGATCACATGCCTCTTTATCTACAATCTCGTTACCATGTATTCCAGCATGTCCTTTTGTCCATACGAAGTGAATTCTACCATTTTTTTTTATAATTAAAGATAAGGGATATTTGATCTTAATAATAATACTGTTGTTGTATTGTTTATAAGGACAACTTTCAATCGATTTGAGCACTGATTGAGAGTCTGAAATAATTGTAATATCTTTAATAAAATGTTCAGTGCACCACCTAAGAGCTGTTTCTATTGCCACTGCTTCTTCCGTATAAACTGAGCAGTAATCCGGGATTCGATATTTTTTTTAAGAACGATGTGGAATGTAAAAGGCACAGAATACTCGATTTCCAATCTTGGAACCGTCTGTGTAAATTTTTGTGGTATTATGATCAGTGTTGAGTACAGAAGTTAGTATTTTGTTATTTAGAGAGTTTAAGTCTGTGTACGTGGGATATGTCACAGTAAACTTGGATATGATAACTTCAAATTATTCATTAAAAATTGGAAATTTTGGAAATGTTCTTAGAAATTCGTTATTATGGATTTCTGCGAATGCAGCTGCAAGAAGAGCAATCTATCGCTATCCGGATTGCTTTATATTGTATTCTATCTATGATTTACTGGATGAGCCATATGAAACACTTCCACATCCATTATAGACCTAATGTAAGATTTATAGAAAGTGAGTGCCAATTTGGGGTCAGCCCCCCAATTTATTTTTGCAATGTAACGCAACATATTTAGACCTTTCTCATATCTGTCTCTTACATAGTTTATGTGTTTAGTCCAAAGGAGTTTGCTATCAAGTACAATACCTAAGTATTTATATTTATAACTTCAGGGATACGTAGGCCATTTATTTGTAGGTCTGGATTCATATTTCACCTATACCTTGTAAAAAAAATAACAGCCGATTTTTCAGGCGACATAGTGAATCCTTGTTCAAACAACCAAATACGAACACAATAAATCATGTATCTCAGTCTACTTATACATTGCCGATATGAACTTTGGATAGTGTATATGCATATATCATCGGCATACTGAATAATATTAATATCATCATCGAACATGACATGCAATTCAGCTGTGTACAAGTTAAAGAGTAGGGGTGATAATACCGATCCCTGTGGAAGACCGTCAATTATAACCCGAGGACCATGTAACTCATTTGTGTGATTTCTAAGAAAAATTTTTCTATTTTTATATAAAATATCTAAGTTGACAGCGTTATAAGCCCCTTTGAGATCTAAGAATAAACAAACAACGTATTTGTTGTGTGTGAAACCATTTTGTATATCAGTTACGAGTTGTACAACTCCATCCGTGGTACCGTACCCTCTTCTCTATACCCATACTGTGATCTTGAAAGTAAGGAATTATATTCTAAATGCCATTCAAGGCGCGCCTTTATCATTCTCTCCATTATTTTTGTGATACAAGACCTGAGTGAAATTGGTCTGTAGGAAGAAACTAAATTTGAATTTTTTGCGGTTTTAACAGTACAGTTATGACAATTTCTCTCATTTCTTCTATAAAATCATGTTTAACTAGCATTTTTAATATTCGGCAATACTTAACCGCATAGTAAAAATAGAGCCGATGTTTCTGACCACCAAAAAAAATTAATTGCTGAGGCGAAGCCGTGGTCATTTAATCACGATTCGATCATCGGTAATTTTTTTAATTTAGTCAATTAATCCTTAACATAGATCATTGCTTATATTTTAAGTTTGAGGTTAAGTGTAAAATAACATTCAAATAATATATGACAAACGTAAAACAGCAGAATACGTCACCGATTTTAACGTAACGGCAAAGAATGGTTAAACAAACTCTGTATAATTTCTTAAAAATCTTTTCATTTCTTTAAAATCTTTTCATTCTTTTATAATCTTTATATCATTCAATAATAATTCTCCTTTAAAAAATAATCTTTTCATGACGTTCTTTTAATAGTTTTTTTTATCTGACGTCTTTGTTTATTCTTTTTTATTCATCTATTTCTTCCCCAAAAATAATTTTCTTTTCTTATTTGTTTAACTTACGAAAATTTTTTAACAATTAAAGTATAAAATTCAATAAGTCATACAAATTTTTTCATTATAGTTTCATACTCGCTTGATGTCCCTCTCTTCTTTTGGTATTCCTATAAAATGTTTTTCCCATGTTAATAATCTTCTTCTCTTTACCTACTGAGTCCAAATAATCAACTTTATATCGATTGTGTTGCTTACCGAAGATTTCCTTTTTTTTCTCTCCCCCTCATTCTATAGAGTAAGTTTTTATTATACTATATTATATTTTCACCAAAATTCTTTGATATCATTATTAATTATTTCGACGCGCTTTTAACTTTTATTTACTGTTATTTTCAATTCTATAAGTGCCGGTATATTTTTTTTATTATTTACTTAAAAGTTCATATCTTATCATTTATTATAAATTATTTGATTTCTGTGTGTCTAATTCAAAAAAGAGAACCTATTTTTTAATTTGTTTTTACAGATTGTCTTAAAATTTAATTCATTTTAATTATTTTTGTATTTCATATTTTGATCTAAAATTCATGTTTTTCAATTAAGAATTATCATTGTTTTACATTCTTTTTCAAAAACAGAGATCACGAAATCTGGTAATTTATAAGATTTTAATATTATATTTACTTTTATAGGGTTTTTGGTTCTTTCATTGGAGACGATTTTTTTTTCCTTTGGAAATTTTGTTTCGTCTGGTCCAAGAAGTTTTTTTTTTCCTCTTGGCAGTTGATTTTGCCGGGAAAAAGAAGTTTTTTTGTCCACAACCGCAAGAGCCTCAGCTTTATAATGAGCTAAGTTTTTTTTTTACAAAAAAAAATAAAAAAAATCTCTGCATTTATTAGCATAAAATAAACAAATATAACGTTTCATTTGAGTTTAATTTACTTAATTTCAAAAAATGGAAAGGACGGATTTTGAAATATATCGTAGGTTTTTTGTCAATTGTTTCTAACTACATAAAAAATCTGATGTGTCCAGCAAATGACCTCTCGCCATTTTTGAATCAAAAATTTACAGGTTGACACAAAAAAGTATGAAAAAAAATTATTTTTTTGTAAATCTGGCAACAATGGCAAAAGTTTCGAAAATTTTAATGATATGAAAATAAACTGTAGGGTATACAAAATATATGTGTAAAAATTTATTGCCGTTTTGTATAATAATGGCGTCATCATCCATAGCAACTGCCACTTCCGGTTGTGCGATTGGCACCAAAATCGAATCAGATCTAATCTAGGGTATCAGTATCAGAATCATGTATACAAAATTTCAAATTTTTTTACTCAGTAGTTTTTGAGTTATCGTTACTACAACATCCATCCAAACACACACACACACACACACACACACACACACACACACACACACACACACACACACACACACACACACACACACAAACACACGCACACACTAACACACACACACACACACTAACACACACACACAGACATCATCGCGAAAATATTAAAATCGTATTCTGGGGACCCTAAAACGTGTTTATTCATTGAAAACTCACTACCCAATTTTTAGCATGATTCCTATACCTCTCTTATCTGAAGGGCGAGAGGTAAAAATCAGCTTGATTGGCGACCAAAAATTTTTTTTTATTTAATATTTTACTTCTGATATATTTCAAATTCTATTTGTGGAACGAACCCATAATATAAAAATTTGAGCTTAATCACATTAATTATTTTTTATCAACAAAGTATGGTTTCAATTACAATATATGTAACTATGAAAAACCTTTTGGCGACCAAAGTGTTAACATTTAATTTTTTACAATAAATGTTTTCATACATATATCATCTGAGTAAGTCGTAAATATTTTAATTGGATTCATCAAATTTATAAATAGTAGTAATGTCTAATTAATGTAAAATTTAATTTTTTCTAAAAAAGTTTTGTATTTACTTTATTTTTCTAATTTTATAACGAGCGAAAGTTTCTCACTTAAAAATTAAATGTTCATGAAAAGTATATTAATTCTGAATATTATGATGTCATATAATTAAAAATTTTATGTATCCATTTTTTTCTAGATGAATATAAATTTATTGTATATAAAATTCTCAATATTAGACATTCCTTTGGTATAAAATAATATAACTACACATTTTAATTAGAATTTTAAACCCACTTATAAACCCTTTGTTCCATTTAACTCTTTTTAATCTATCTGAGATAAATTCTGTTCCAAATTCCAAAATTCAAATAATCTAAACTAATCTTTATGAAATTCCTCCCGTTCGTATTTTATCTTGTGCGGGACGAAATGAAAATTTCAAAGCACTTAAACCTTAATTATGTGGTCAACCGTCGCACCCACCAAGTTGTTAAATGAAACGCGCCACAACCGAACGACAAAGGCCGTTTCCGCAACAATGGGTATTGTCAGATAATACAATATAGTTAATTATGTCATGGAACTTCTGCTTTTACCTCTGGAATTATAAAGTGGTTTGGTTACAAATATTCTGCCGAATATAAGAGGCTTAACACATCTTTTGGTTTGCGACAACAAGGGGATATTAAAAATTATTAAGACTCAAACTTTCCTTTAAAATTAATAAGAATACAATAATATAAATGCTACTGAAACAATCCAAATTTAACTCTAGTAATTAATTAAATGCACTTAGTTGAAAATGTTTTCAGGGTGTACACATCTAATACATGATCAAATATTTTGTCAATAACATACACAAATTCAAAACATAAATAAAAATAATAAAACTAAAGTTAGTTTTCAGAAGTACGAACACTTTTAGCTTACATTATACTTTCAAATTTATTTTAATCGTCCAAAACTAAAAAGAACTAAAAGTGCTGCGTCTGGTATAAAATTTCAACAAAAGTAATGATAAAACTTTTTTTTCTGAAAGTTACTTTCTATCATCAAGTTTTTATAGTAGTTCACTGGCCGAGCTCCCGAATTTTTATGGTTTGTTTACAAAAAGCCATTCATCCCTTCAGAATATCCTGACATTAAATTTCGATATTTTTAGTGTGGAATAGAATTCTATACAAGCAAAGGATATTCAATGATTTTATTTCTAAAATCACTAATTCTACCAAGCAAACAGAAAATAATGGCAGTTGTTTAGAAGACATGGTATAATATAAAATATTTTTTTACTACCTTATTACTTTTCCAAAATTAAAATATAATGTCCGGTTTCCGAAATATTTGGGAAAAACCGAAATTAACGATTTCTCTTTTATTTAATCAATACCTCAATTTTTAAAGATACAGAAGAAACTTTATAAAACTTTTTTTATAATATAGCGTATCCATTTTTTTAAAATAATGTGACGTCTTAATTTTTTTTTAAATACGGATCTGTACTTTTTATTCCATCTTTAAAATCCCTAGCCAACCATGTAGAACACCAATTGTTTTTATTAGATATCGATAATGAACTGACTTTAGGAATTATTCTAACAAAACTGCTTAACTATCCAAATAAATGATTTAGTTACAATAAAAAACATTTTGTTGAGTGAAAGAAATGTTTTATTAATTGAAAAAATTGTTTTGTTAAATTAATAAAATATTTGGTTTTAGCAAAAACGTTTTTTTGATTGAAAAAAATGTTTTGTTGAATGAAAGAAATTGACGACTATTCCCACTCATTTAACCTTTAAGATATTAAAAATCCTTATTATTTTTTTATTAAAAAATTGGAAACGTTATACATATTAACTAAATATTTATTTTTTTATGCCCTAGAATTTACTTATAGTCCTTTTCAGTGTTTTTGAGTTTTTGGTCACATAAGTAGGCAGGTAGTCAAATAAGTAGGCAGAAGCGGAATATCAGTGGCGGAGTTGCTCAGTACTGTAATCTAACAAATTTAATAAAAACTGCGATTTTCTGCTGCTCATGTTTTTCCAGGCATTTTCATTACAATTACTTTCAAGTAGGTACATCTAACTTTTGATAAGACACGTTAATGACATATAATAATATTATATATGATGAAAACTTTAAGGAAACTACGACACTGCTAATCAAATATCTTTTACGAAAAAACATACGAACCGGTAGTTCGTAAGAATACTGGTGAGATGAGATATAATTCCGTAAATTAACTCATTAATAACAAACTTTTCTGAATCCCATATACGAATGTCACTGAGGGAAATGGTATAATGATAAAACTTCTTATATTATTTCAGTGACGGCTCAAAAACGATAAAAAGAACTATAAGAAATAATTTAAGTGACTGATTCATTAACTATGTAACAAATTTTTCCTTAATATCAAAAAAAATCAAGAATGTTTAGACCAGATGAATAATATATTAATTACAAATCCCGTTGGTATAATCACAACTTTGATTTCACTTATTTCTGATCTGATCAAGTAAATTATATTCAAAGGTCGGAAGTTACGATTGATAACGATAGACGATCGAAAAACAGTGAAAAAACTGAAAATTGGGAAAAATGCGGAAAATGGGGAGAAATGAAGAAAATATGGAAAAATTGAGAAAAATATGGATAAATGGAAAAAAGAATAAAACAAGGAAAAAGTAAAGAAAAACAGGTGAAAATGGGAACACATAGTGAATTACAGGAAAAAATATGGAATATAAGGGACAAATAGGACAAATAAGAAAAATGGGGAAAAAAATAGGAAAAAATAATAAAAAGCGGGAATAAATAGAGAAAAAATAGAAAAAATGGGGAAATATAGGGAAAAATGGGAGAAATTAGGAAAAATGAGAAAAAAGGAAACAAATAGTTCACAATACGAAAATTAGAGAAAAATAGGAAAACAGGGGATAATTGTTAAAAATAGGGAAAAAAAAGGACAAATAGGAAAAAAGTGAAATTAGGGAAAAATAAGAAAAACAAGGTGAAATATGGAGACACAGGTAGAAATATGGAAAAGTATTGAAAAATTGGGAAAATTTGAAAAAATTGGGAAAAATATGGAAAATATGGAAAATAAGGAGAAATAGTAAAAAATAGCTAAAAGTATGGAAATTTATGGAAAACAAGAAAAAATCACGATTAAAAAAAAGAATGAAAAACGGGAGAAAACAGGAACAAATAGTAAAAATAATGAAAAAATGTAATAATACAAATTATAGATAAAAATAGGGAAAAATATTGAAAAATAGCAAAAAATAGGGAAAACCTACGGAGAAACAGGGACAAATAGTGAAAAATAAAAAAATATATAAAAATTAATCAAAGGAGAAAGAAACTCAAAATAGATACCACATGAATTTAATATAAGAAAATATTTATTTGGCAATTTCAATAAAACTTGATAATATGCCAAATACTTCGCGACATGTTTCGGTTCTTAGGTCATCTTCAGGTGCTACAAATTCCAATAGTATAAGTATGAATATGATATAAGGAAATAACAAATTATTAAAACTGACAATGTTCGAACAATGTGGAAAAATTAATTAACCAATGAGTGATAAAGTTTTCTTGTTACATGCATGTATGTTGAAAAACTTATTCTTTTAACTCCGTTTCACGTGGTACGGAACGAACAATAAAAATAAACTTTGGTATCCAAAAAAAGAAAATTAATACTTTTTTTCTCTAATCCAACCAACAAATTTTTATCCAAATATTTTCTAAATAGAAGACAACCAAAATTAACCGTTCAAAAATGGTATTTTTGAAGTGATCAGCAAAAAAAGTAGCTATTTGTTGATTATCTTTTTATCTCCTTATCTGTATAGGTAAAGTTTATGTTCTTTCAGATATTTTGTATCTTTTTAAAAAATGTAATATAATATTAAGCATTTTTAATTATGATGTGGTATCCTAGTTTGTTGCTAACATTTTCTAGACTTTTTTTGCATATAAATTACGAGTAGTTATTTATTTTGTTGTATACATCTTTTTATCTGTGTGATTGATTCTTATGCTGATTTTTGTATATTTTTGTATATTTTTTATATTATATGTATCCTTTTTTAGATTCTACATTTAAATTCAGTATCATTAAATTATTGCCTATAACAATATTTGTAAATGTTGATAAAAAAATATTCTTACTGTAACCATTCACATTATTTCTAAATAAATAATTTTATTTGTTCTGGTTTAGTCTCCTTTTACAAAATTAATTTGACATTTCTTAACAAGCTAAAATATTTGTTCTTTTTATATTACAACGTATTTTTATACCAAAGCAAATGACGATTTCTTTTTTATAAACCGTACTAATAATCTCATTCTGCCATTGTTCTTGTTGATCCTCCGCTACGTAATTAGCAGATGCTGGAGTCGATAAGACAATCATCAAGAAGAATAAAAAAATTTTTTGATGAAATAAACATATACTGGAAACTAAATAATGGGAAAAAATGGTGTAGAATTATTTATAATTTCATTACCGTTTAATCAATAATTCAGTTAATAAATAATACTGTATATAAAGCAACAAAAAATTTAAAACATACTTTACTTGCCAATAATTCATAAAGCTTTATTAATCCACTGCTTTTTGCTTTAAACTTTAACAACGGATAATACAATGAGCTTTAGAGGATTTTGCTATTACGGCTAATGGCATTAGGCGTAATAAAATCCAGAGCATTGTCAGGAATATCAAGTAACTTGTACGTATTCTCTGGTTTTAAATTCTTACACTTTTATGGTTTTAAACCAATAAGGATGGGTTTATTACTCGATTGTTTCTTTTTTGCATTAGCTGCAAAAATAGATCCAATTCCATGAATATAAAAAAACAGCTGTAATCAAGCTCGGAATAGAAAAACCTTGTTTTAATTAATGTGCTTTTAAAATAATTGGTATAGTGGACATTAAGGAAAGATAATAAAAGTTTAGGACTAAATCGATAAATACAAGGTGTCCATCTATAAATTGACACATTTTAACAACTTATAACTCGAGAACGGAAAAAGATATCGACATGCGGTTTTCACTAAACTTCCTAAATTTACTTCTAGTTTCTGTTGACATTGTTGCCGCATGTAATTTTTTTCTGGAAATTGTGAAAAAAAATTAAGGTTTTTGAACCAAAATTGTGATCTTAGATTAAATAGGACACCCTGTAATTCTTAAAACCTTTGAAAAGACCATTTCTTCTTCTATCCAAAAATGTATACATTGTTGGCATTGACCCACGTTTTTAGGGAATAATTTACTTTTTTATGAAACCACTTCCAAATATAAAGGACTAAAACTATAGAATGAGACAAGGTATTGAAAACAGGTTTTACTTAAAAATAAAAAACAAAACATACATTAATAAAGTAATTGTTGAATATGACCTCCATTTTGTTCAATACATGTATGTAAGCGCAATAAAAAATGTGTAAATGCATTTTGGAGCATTTCTGGAGTAATTACATTAAACACATTGATTATGTTATTCCTCAGTTCTGCTAAATTTGAAGGTGTTGGATCGTAGCATCTGTCCTTAATGTACACCCATACAAAAAAATCCGGTACAGTCAAGTCTGGAGAATAGGGAGCCCATTCAATAGGACCAGCTCGACCTATTCACTTGTTTCCAAAGGTTATATTCAAAGAATTCCTCGCTATTAAAGAGTAATGCGGTGGAGCACCATCTTGCTGGAAATATACATCATTTAGTATACCTTCTTGTTGTAGTTGAGGATAGAAAAAGAGTTCTAGCATATCCGTATAATTGTTCCCATTTACTGTTTCTTGGAAAAAAATGGTCCATAAATTTTTGTTTTGGAGACACCACACCACACATGTACCTTGGGGGAATCTCTTTCAAACTCGTTGAATGCTCTAGGATTTTCATCACCCCAAATCCTACAGTTATGTTTGTTTACGCGGCCATTTAAGTGAAATGTTGCTTCATCGGACATTATTAAATTTACGTTTGGTTGATTTCTAAACAAATCTAATAACGTCTCACACATAAACAATCTCTTTTCGATTGCATGATTCTCAATTTTTTGGAAAGTCTGAATCTTATATGCTTTAAACTTGATTATCTTTAAAAGCTTATGCACCTTACTCTTTGACATATGTAAGGGTTGAGCGATTTTTCTAATAGATGTTTTATTATTGTTTCTTTCAAAAATCTCTCTTAACTGTAAAACATCATTTAAAAGAATATCTTGAGCGTTTTGAATGTGTCTTTCTTTTCTCTCCAATGTTCCTGTTTCTGTAAACTGACTTACCCAGCTTATAATAGAATTTCTAGTAGGCGGATTTTTTTCAAAAATGTTTCTAAATCTTCTTTGTGTATGCGTAATTGATTTACTTTCATTAAACACTAAAACGCACCGGGCTTTTTCGGTTTTGGTAAACATTTTTTTTAGTACCAGCTTTCTCTTGCACTAAAATTATTGCTAATCTGACACTTCTGTCAACTCGATTTGCATTACACATAGCACCCTTGATAAATTAATATCATTTATTAAGCCATTCATATTCTATGCTCAGCTGGGTAAGTCAATTTACAAAAATGACAACATTAAATAGAAAATGTGTACTGAAAATGCTTACGATAATCCTTTAAATGATAATTTATGGATGAAGGTTTGCAAATAATTATTAGAAATAGGAGTTTTGTTCGCAAGAAGCCCTCAATATGAATTTGAAAAATTAAATTTTTAAAGAAACTTTCAGACGTTTGAGACTTGGCAACCACGTTAGATACAAATTAAAACATTTTTAAGAATTTCAGTAAAACCTGTTTTCAATACCTTGTCTCATTCTATAGTTTTAAGTTATTAGAATGTGGTCCTTTAGATTTGGAAGTGGTTTCATGAAAAAGTAAATTATTCCCTAAAAACGTGGGTCAATGCCAACAATGTATACATTTTTGGATAGAAGAAGAAATGGTCTTTTCAAAGGTTTTAAGAATTACAGGGTGTCCTATTTAATCTAAGATCACAATTTTGGTTCAAAAACCTTAATTTTTTTTTCGTCAATTTCCAGAAAAAAATTACATGCGGCAACAATGTCAACAGAAACTAGAAGTAAATTTAGGAAGTTTAGTGAAAACCGCATGTCGATATCTTTTTCCGTTCTCGAGTTATAAGTTGTTAAAATGTGTCAATTTATAGATGGACACCTTGTATAAGAAAATAATACATAAAGTAAAGTAACTTGCTAATATTTCGATTTCTATTAGATTTACGAAAAAAAATGTTGACTTAAGTTTTTTCAAATAATTGAGGCCACCTGCGCAAGTCAATTAGAAGTATACAGGGTGCACCGTTAATTCAAAACAACTTATTAATATATTTTTTTAAATAGTACAACCTGTATATGTTTTGAGTTTTTCATAATCTATCTATCTATTTCATAATCTGTCAGGGCTGCATAATTCTAACCTTATTTTGACTTATTCCCTATTTTTCACTGTTTTTCCAAATTTCCTTATTTTTCCCTGTTTTGCCCTGTTTTTTCTTGATTTCTCTTATTTTTCCCAAATCACGATTTTTCACATTTTCTTCCCTATTTCTTCCATTTTTATCCAGGTTTTCATTGCTTTTTCCTTTTTCTTTATTGTTTATTTCTATTTCTTCATGTTTTTTCATATTTTCCTGCTCTTTTTTTTCCTGTTTTTCTGAATTTTTCACAATCGCAATTTTTTTCTCCATTTTTCGAATTTTCCTCTATTTTTCCCTATTTTTATGTTTTCCCTATTGTCCCTACTTTCTCCAATTTTTCCTATTTTCCCCTATTTTTTGCTTGTTTCCCCATTTTTCTATATTTGTACCCATTTTGTCCATGTTTTTCTTTATTATTTTTATATTATTTCCTATTTTTTGTAATTTTCTCTTTTCCCTTTGTTTTCCAATTTTTCTCTATTTTTTTACGTTTTCTTCATACTTTCTCATATTTTTTTCTATTTTTTGCTATTTTTCCACATTTTTTTTACTTTCCTTATTTTTCCTATATTTAACCTATTTTACCCTATTTTTTCAATTCTTATCTACTTTTCTCTACTATATTATCCGCTCGAGTAAGTGCGCTTCAACAAATAAATATACTTATTCTCCGTTAGCCACTGTTTTTCACCCTTTTCTACCCCTTAAAATCAAAATTTCACAAAATCCTATCTTAGTGGGTGTCTATGCTATGAACAGAACATATTCTCGAATTTCAAGTCATAGGCCATCTTTGCGTTCTACGGCCAGTAAAATATATAGCATATTAGGATCTATACTGTCAACGCCGGACTTTCAACTTGCCTCTGGAGGTATTTTCAATTGGTTTTTTTTTAGTACCCACGTAAGTTAATTTATTGGTCTTTAAAACATTAAATTATTCGATAGATGAAAACTGGTTATCTGCTGCTATGTTTATATTCCTGCCGTGAATATGTATTGATAAACACAGTACTGCGTTGGAATCAGCAATTTTTTCAGCTTCAAAAAGCGTATTTTTTACCACAATATAGATATCGGTTAGTGCCATTAGTTTTAGGTCATATTTGCATGGTTTTTGATTCATTTTAAATTTAGATCTACCTCTAAACATAAGTATTTAATCCCCACAAGCTAAATGTCCAATGGTGTGCATATTGACAATTTGCAACAAATTTTTCATTCTCCTTTCGTTGTTATCTTGTTTCTGCATCATCAAATCTAAGACATTGTAATAAAATCGCAAATCGATTTCTGTTTATAACACAGCGAAAAATATTGCTGCCTGTCCCATCCGTTACAAACAACAAGGTTATATTCTCATGATTGGATCTGAAAGCAACAATATATACAAGCAAACCTAAAAACGCATTTAGTTCAATTTTGTAGGGTCCTTATATAATTCCCTCATTTTTGAGCTTTTGATTGGAATATTTAACAATTTCTTCTAAAATATTCATGTCTTGAAGGTACATCCACGGTTCTTTTTCAGATGTTTTTTTCTCGCTGACGCAGAAGATAGCGCAATCCAGAAAGTTGTCTGATAGTATTGTGTTTTGGTGTTCTCGTATGTATATGCACTCACTAATGATGTTTTAGACCAACGAAATTTACGTTCTCCTTTTTTCTCTTTACCATAATAAAAACATTTCTGTTTATCTTTCGTTTCTAAATCTTCATCACCTTGCTCCTCTTCCTCCGAATGTTCACTTTCTTCTTGATCAAAATCACTGTTATGATCATGTATTTCGAATCACTGACATCACTGACATCGTTGTCATCAGTCTCAATTTCACCTTGTTAGAATTTGTGTAAAATAAGAATAAAGTATTAAGATTAAAATATAAAATTTAAAACAAAATGAAAAGAATATGAAAATATAAAAGATGGTCTTGGAAAATAAAGTAAATATAAAAATGCAAATGTAAAAGAAATAAATTTAATTAAATAAATGAAAAATTATATTCAATAAAAAATAAAATATTGTAAAATAAATAAATGATAAAAATGAAATAATGAATTCCAATGTAATATAAATTATATGAATAGAAGAAATGGAGTAAATAAATTGGAAAAAATTCATGCAGTATTTAAGAAATTACATAAGAGGTATTATGAAAAGAAATTGCTAAAAAAATAGAAATTTGTTAACTGTTAAATAGAAAATGTGAAAATTAAGATTGAATTAAAGTTATAAAGGTAAAATGATAAAACTTGTATTAATAGTTATAACGGGTGATTCATTTAACCTGGAATTTTGTAATATCTCAGAAAATACGCATCGTATAGAAAAATGTGCTGAATCAAAACAGAGGGGAGCCTCCGGTAGTACTAAATTATGCCCACCCTCACGTCCCCTATGGGCAGGACGGGCGCAAAATTAGAAATCTTAAATAGGAACAGAAATCAAAAGAATAAAAAACAGAGAAACACGTAGGAATTTAGTAAGTTTTCGCTGGGCTATTCAGTGATGTTACGGTTGCCCCCCTGTGGGTGGAGTGGTAGCTTGATTAACGTGAGTCCCTTTGTCTCTCACTAATTAATCAAATGCTCGAAATCGTGACCTTGAACTAGATGTGAGGGTGGGCATAATTTAGTAATACCTAATGCCCCCCCCCCTCTCTGAGATATTAAAGTTTCGATTTGGCACATTTTTCTGTACGATGCGTATTTTTCGAGATATTACAAAATTCCGGATTAAATGAATCACTCGGTATAATTAGTTTGATATTATAGTTTTTTAAAGAATATTATTAAACGCTTTTTAGTATAAGAGTTTGTTATAAAATTGTTGCCAGATTTAATAAAATGTCAAATTTTTTCATACTTTACGTGTTACTGTATTAATTTTTTAAATTACGATAAAGTAAATAAGGCATTTTTTCCTAAATTATTTTAGGTATATCCCAGTTTTATTAAATTTATAATACAACACTTCGTGTCTCATACATTTTTTTAATGTCTCTTTTCTACTACCAGGGTTAACGTGGTAGCATATTTTCAATTAACAATAATTACTTTAAACAAACAAGAAAAACAAAGTTTTATGCAAAAGGATATAGATTCAAAAACATTCATTTTTAAATACATTATAGCTGAATTTCTATAATATAAATATATTTCAGTGTATAGTTTTAAAAAAATCAAAAATAATAAAAAAGAAATTTCCTTAATATGTGCGTCTTAATTTAAAAAATCGGCTGTGTCACCCCAGAACTTTCCGGGCTCGACCGTAGAGAATGTGTTATTTATTATTATTATTTTAATTACAAAATACTAAGGATTACAATAATTTATGGAACACATTAAAAACAGCGAGCCGATGGTGAATACGTCTACCGAATTGATATTTCAATGTTGATAATGACTTAAGCTGCGCATGCGCACGTTGTATATCACACTGCTACAGTTATGATCTCCTAAAATCATGTGTGAAAACTAATGGGAATTCTGGAAAAATTTTCATACAAAAGTTGTAGGGAATTTTATGCTTTACAACTTTGCACTGAAACATTTTGCACTAAAGAGCATAATTTACCTCCAATTTTAAAAAAATGGAGAATCCTAAATGTGTATTTTTCTCGCCATCTAGCGGCGAAACTATGAGGAATTCAATAAAAAGTTAAAGACAATTTGATGCTTTACAACTTTGCACCAGAAAATTTTGCACTAAAATGCAATGTTTGTCCTCAAAATCAAGAAAAACTAGAGAAAACCTACATGCACATTTTTACGCGCCCTCTAGTGGCACAACTATTGGAAATTCTGAGAAAAAGCTTAAGATAAAAGATGTAGCGAATTTTATCCTCTAAAACGTTGTACCACAACATTTTGCACTTAAGTGTATTGTTTATCCTCAAAATCAGGAAAAACTAGAGAAAACCTACATGCACATTTTTTACGAGCCCTCTAGTGGCGCAACTATTGGAAATTCTGGAAAACGCTTAAAATAAAAGATGGAGGGGATTTTATGCTCTAAAGCTTTGTACTACAAAATTTTGCACTAGAGGGTATTTTTTATCTTCAAAATCAGGAAAAACTAGACAAAACCTACATGCACATTTTTTACGAGCCATCTAGTGGCGCAACTATTGGAAATTCTGGAAAACGCTTAAATAAAAGATGTAGGGAATTTTATGCTCTAAAACTTTGTACTACAACATTTTGCACTAAAGTGTATTGTTTGTCAACAAAATTTAAAAAAAGTAGAAAATTGTTACATGTGTATTTAATCAATGTCGGTCTTGAGGACCTTCTACTGTACCAATTTGAACCAAAAACTAATAGTCGCATTCTAGGCACACACCGACCCTCCGTACCAAATTTCAGCTTGATTGGTCAAACGGTTCGGCAGTTATCGTGGAAGATTACACACAGACACACAGATACACATACACACAGGCACACAGACACACAGACAGACAGACACACAGACAGACAGACACACAGACACACAGACAGACCATACGCTGGAAATGGTTTCAATCTTATTGGGGGACCTCAAAATGGATATTTCCATCGATATCTCGATTATTTTTTTTGCTCGTTCACCTTACTTTCCCTTTGATGGGCCAGGGAAAGTAAAAGGATATAAAAAATAATTAATTAAACAATTGATTGCTGGTCTTTATTTATGTTCCTGTCAATATGAAGTAAGAATGCAAAACATAAATTGTTTAGTCAAACCTTTTATTTATGCAGTTTTCATGTTAACAATTTTCGATCCTTTTATTAAAATTTGTTCAATTTAAACAATTTTTTGGTAGAGTATAAAAATTTTTAACTTTAAAAGTGTTTATAATTACTTCTTAATTACGCAAATGAATATAAAATAGTCCATTGTATAATTTTAAGCGAAAGCGGAATTTTAAAACTTTAATTTAAATACTAACGAAGCTTCAAAACTTTCTGTAAACTACAAACGAACTAAACTTTCACTAACAATAGCAATTTGAAGATCATATTCATTTTAATATCATATAAGAGAATCGTTACTTTTTTAAGGGATTTTCGCGTGTTTATCTCCATTTTTCCCATAAGGATAAAAAAGTCTGTCGTTTCATTTTCCTTTCCAACTACCGAGGATAATATGTAGAAAAATATGGGAAATTGTTTCTTTTTTCCTTTATGAAATTGGCAACAAAAGAAACATCCACGTCAAAATTTAGTAACATTGACAACGGATAAAAAAGGTGACGTTGTTTTATCAGAAAAAGATCGTATTTGTTGAGCTGTATATATACATGTTTTCACAAATTTTATAGATAATTGAATATTTATGGTACTATATCTGAGATCCAGAGAGAAAATCATTTAAATATTTTGCATTTAATAAACCAGTTGAAAATGCACAAGCTTGCATTGCCATGATGAACAGAAAATTATTTATTCAGATTAAATATAATTTTATTTTTTTATGTTTTTAAGACACATTCCTAATGAGATAGGAAAATCCTATTTTTTAATTTTCCGGTACACCATCCAACAAGGAGGAAAAGTATTGTGAGCGCACAAAAAAATATTTCGAGATGAAGACGGAAATATCCATTTCGAGGTCTCTCGAGACGATTTAGACCATTTTTAGATGGAAGTCTGTCTGTATGTGTGTCTGTGTGTGTATTCTTCAATGATAGTGGCCACACGTTTAAATTGATAGAGCTGAAATTTGATATATGTATTTTCATTTTTCCGTTGGAAGAACCCATTAGTCCTTGAAGGACATCTGTCAAAACAAAGTGTCACTGTCAAGAAATGACAGAAGCTATATGTCACGGAATTTGACTTGCAAAATGTCATTTAAAAGTCCTTGAAAAACTCTTTTAGTTTTTCAGAACAGTCAAGGTTGAAATTGACTTTTTCTCCAATTTTGAGGTCAAAAACGAAGACTGCTATTTTTTAACAAATTGACTTCAAATTTAAAACCAATAACAGACGTTTCTACCATTTTTTTAAATTTTATTATGCTAACCATTTTTCTGAAGTGACACCACCTTTGACTAAAATCAAAATTACGAAATTCTTAATTTTTATTAAATAAAGATTTCAGCAACGCATCTTGTGTGCACAATCTTTAAATCACATCATCTAAAAGAAATGTGTAACGTTAAATTTTTGCCTTGTGCATTGTTTTCGGGGAAGCCTATAAAAAAACATTTTTTCAACAATTTTTAATTTAAAAAATTTAAAAAAAAATGAAAAATAATACAATCTTTTGACAATATCTAATTTAAACATTCCAATCCTAAACTTTAGTTTTTGTTGTTTTTTCCAATATTTCTATAATATTTCAGACACAAATCATATGGACTCATATGACTTTGTAATAAACCATGCGCTACGTCTAGGTATTTAGGTATTTTTCTGAGTTCGTAGAAATGGTAAAGAAAAAACAGTACCAATTCTTTTCTATGTTTATCATAACACTGCAGGAAAATAGTGTTCTAATAAAATTTAACAGAATATTGCCTTGTTAACACCGATCTCAAATTAATATTAAGTCCGTAATTGAAAAACAAGTAATTAAATTCCCTTGTTGAAGTCTATTTTAACTAATAATATAGATAGCTACAAAGAGGCGGACTAAATAACTTCTAAAAGTTTCACAGCAGAATTTTTAAGAAGTTGATTAATATAAATAAGTAAGAAAAAGCAATGCCATTGAAGCTTATCGGACTGTTTATGTATATTTTGATTTGTATAAGCGGTTTATCTGTTTTGTCGATCTTTCACCAATTGAACCTTCCTATATCCCTCTGGTGGATAGTACAGTCGGTACTATTAACTGTGAGGGTCTAATCCGCAAGAAAGCTTTACTTAAGCTCTTATTTCAGCAACAGAACCCTCAAATACTCTCCATCACAGATACACTGGTTTGAACCCCTCCCAGCTTCTCAGGATACGACACTCGCCACTCCCCTCATTATGAGTGCTGTCGCGGAAACGGCTTTCTCATCTCCCAAACCCTTGTTATTGCTGTTCCTCAAATCACCATAAACACATAACAAAAACCCCTTCCCCCAAATATCCTCTCCAAACTACCGCCAGCTTGTAAGACACAGAGACCCAGTCCTTAAAAAACCGAGCGGAACTTGCTGAACGCCCTTATAGTCGAGATAAGTGGGTTGAGGTCATTTCTGACCTTAATCATAGAGACGGGTCTAGATTCTGGCACAAATTGGCGGTACTCACAGGCCAAAAAACCAAATCCCATTCTCATCTCCTGGTCAATGGCCAACCTTCCTCACTCCTGAGCAGAAGGACACCTACAAAAACTCTCTAGTCAATTCTTCAAACCTTAACTTCAATTCACTGTTCCAAGAAGACACTGAATTCCTACTCCAAGACTTACTCCAAACTTCTAAACCCCCTACACAACACAATATCCTTGATCCCAAACGGCACTTCCTGAAAAACCTCCCCGCTACCATTCTCTCCGTCCTCACCATCCTTATGAACACATGCCTTCAGCATTCCCATTTTACAACTTACTGGAAAATTTTCCACACCATCCTTATCCCCAAACCCCACAAAGACTCAATATCCCTAAACTTCTACAGGCCTATGTCCCTAACGAACGTTCTGGGTAAGATCTTTGAGATTCTACTCAAGGATCGTTTCTGGAACTTCTGGATGACAGGGGAACGATCTCCCAATTCCAACACGGATTTAGAGCTGATTACTCTATCCAAGATGCACTAGTGAGACTCCACGCGACGGCCTCCAAATCCCTGAACCTAGGTCACTGTGCATCGGCAGTCCTGTTTGATGTCTAAATATCCTTCGATCAAGTCTGGCTCGCCGGACTTATTCGCAAGCTCTCGAACATCGAACTCCTTATCCAAATCATCAGAATCATCCACTCATATCTCCAAAAATAGATCAATCTATGTAAAAGTAGGAAACTCCCTCTCTGATCCCTTCACTCCTCTCGCAGTAGTTTCCGAAGGTTCTCTGCTTGCTCCCGTCCTCTATGTAATATACACCCATGACATCCCACTGCCTCCCTTACCTAGCCAAGACCTCCAGCTCTACACCGACTACACCTTAATTTCCGCATGAGCACCTTCCAGCTGATCTCTAAACTCCAAAATCCAACAATTCCTCAATCGCTTTGCCCAATGGTGTATCAATTAGAGGGTTACCCTGAATCCTCAAAAAACCCAGCTTATAATATTGAAACATCCCTACACCCCAATGACATCAACCAACGGGTCTTTTACACTTTAGTCTAGTGATAGAAATTCTACTTTGATTTCGCGTAGCGCTCCAAGTGACAAAGAATTATACTTAACCTAATGTTGTACGTTTACTTGAAAGTTTGATTATTTGTCATTCTGTGGCGTGTGGTCCCGTGGGTAAACTGCATGCTTTACATATTAAAGATTCGGGTTCGAGGAAATATTTTTTTTAATTTTTTTTAATACACGGGCCAGTTTAGGTAGTCAAGATTTCTTTTAATAAAAAAAAATATTTTTTGAGTTCAATTCCCGAAGAAATATTTTTTTTTTATTTTATTTTTTAATTACACAGGCTTCTTTAGATAGTCAAAAATTCTTTTAATAAAGAAATATTTTTTTTTAATACGATTTTAATACTATAATTTATAAACACTATTTACATGTGGCAGTTTTGACATTAAAACGCAGTGACAACTGAGTGACAGTGAATCAAAGTAGAATTTCTATCTCTAGACTAATGTCTTTTACGGAAATTTTATTATGACCCAAACAAGATTGTTTTTTACTATAATTCAGTAATCATTACGTAGAATACTGTAATCCTCATGGATATTAACATTCCAAAGTTACTAGATTTTTTTATATTAAACCACAGGTGTGAAAAATGTAGTTATTCAAATTATTATATTTGGTTATGTCTGAAAAAATGTAATATAACATTAGACGTGGCAACATCGGAATTCATATCCATCCATCTTACATTCTCGCCTACTGTGAGGGTCGAAGGGAGTGGAAGGCACCCGATTAGTCATCATGGGGATTCCCTTTACATTTAATCTAATTCTGACCATTCTTCAGGAATGGTCAGAATTTGATTGCGTATTATATCTCACGGAGACAATTTAAGGCTATATTAGAAGGATTAAAAAAAAATCGAGGTCAAGAATGAAATGAATAACTCCCATTAGTTTACAGTCCACGTGAATTACTGCGGGAAGCAATAACAGCGGTTTCTATAATAGAACTGAATTGTTTTTTGGTGACTTATTTTCAAGGGTAGTTTATTTGGCGGCGTTTTGTTTGAGTCTGACTTAGAATTCGTCTTGACTATACTTATATGTGATAATTTAAATTCTAATATAGAGCCAGAGGCTACTACTGTGACTACGATGCCCTCTTAGGATTTATAAGCGTTTCTAGATTTAATAAAATAATTTGCTTATGCTCTTTAAGAAAAAATTGTTCTAAATGGATCGTTAGTGCTACTTTTTAAAAAATTAAGTATTAATATAATTATAATTTGCAAAACAAATATTGTAGGTTAAAATTTTATTCTGTCAAAAAAAGTTATATTATCGTTAGGTTTATTTTTTATATAAGAAAAATATAATATTAATATTTTTTGTCAATCACAATACTAATAATAAGTAAATAAAAAATAAATTTCCGAGAGTTGTTTTTACACAAGAAACAAAATAAACAAGAAAATAAAATTCAGCTATAGGTACAGACAATAACGATTACTGTTATTTCCGGCAAAATTAGCTTTCCTGTTTACAAACAACACTTAAGGAAAAATTCAATTTCCTTTTTACACTCTTCGAATTTTCTATTACGCAAATGTATTACGAATTATTTTTATGACGATAGGTACTCGAAAATTTTATTTAGGAAGGATCAAAAGGTAAAACAGTCAGGACGTAAATTTTATGTTTTATTAAAAGCTAATGAAAGTGCATATCTGTAAAAAAAAGAAAAGAATATTGAAATAATAGGTATGTGGAAAATGTAATAATGTAATAATAAATAAAAATAATTATAAATGAAGAATGTATTCTCCAATTGGAATATAAAATAAAAAAATTAAATGAATATCTAAGATAATTAAATACAATATTATAGACAGAGAGCCCACTATAAACAAATCGGTTGTGACGGCCCAAAACTTTCCAGAAGAGTATCCAGAGATAAATACTTTTTAAGATATTTAATTTAAAGTTTAAAACTTTGACATTTTTTAATTTTGAGAGGTGACAGTTGGTGAAATACTTTTGACTGTGAATAACATTTTTCAAGGGCTTTCAAATGGCAAATTACAAGTCAAATTCCGTGACATACTGCTTGTGTCATTTTTTGACAGTCACACTTCCGTTTAACAGATATCGGTCAAAAACACACTGGTTCTTTCCACGCACGAGTAGCTCAATAGGGTGAGGGTAAAGATAGATTTTAAAGAAACAGGTTTTTTTGTTTAGATGTCCCTTTTTGTGTTAAAAATTTCAAATTTTGACATTTTTTTATTTTTGACAGGTGGCAGTTGGAGAAATAATTTTGACTATTCTGAATAGAGTTTTCAATAGCTTTTAAATGACATATTGCTAGTCGAATTCCGTGACATATTGCTTCTGTCATTTTTTGACAACCACACTTCCGTTTGACAAATGTCAGTCTAAAACAAACTGGTTCTTCCAAGCATTAACCGAAACCCATTTTATCAAAATTGGTTCAAATCTGTGAAGTACTTTTTCAGATATTTAATGTTAAAAATTTCAAATTTTGACAGGTGACAGTTGGAACAATAACTTTTCATTTTTTCATAGTGACAGATGTCGTACAAAAACTAATGGGTTCTTCTGACGGGTAACCCAAACAGATATACCAAATTTCAGTTCAATCGGATTAAACTTCTGGCCTCTATCGTGGATGAATACAGCCAGACAGAGAGTACAAACAGACTTCCATCTGGAAATGGTCTTAATCATCTTATGGAACCTCAAAATTGATATTTTCATCTTTATCTCGAAATTTTTTTATCTCGTTCACAATACTTCCTCTTCGCGGAAGTAGGTAGATAAAGTAAAAAGCCCGTAAGCAAAAATAGATGAAACAACGCGAATAGAATCTGGCATAAAGATACTCATACCCAAGTGAACGGAAATGGGGGAAAATGTCATTTGAATTTTTTTCTGCTCTTCAATTTAAAGAAGCAATGCAGCAAACCAGGGAAGTGGTTAAGGATATCTTAAAGACCGTATGTACGCAGTTGCTGCATCGTAGATGGCTCGCAACCGGAAGTGGCCAAACCCGTTAGGGAAGAATTAATAGAAATGGGATCTCTGGGAAACAGAATTACAAAAATTTCACTTGCTACATCGCACGTGACGCACTTGAAAAAAAACATAAGCAGTAAACACTCCAAATTTGGTCCGATCAATCGAGGGTAGCCCTTGGTGGCCAAAAATGCAATTTTCTATATCGTAATGGTGCACGGGTTAAGCGAGAGGGCAAAAAGGAGCGGCGAAAATTTTGAAAACTTTGCCCGTCTCTAAATTTGGCCATTTTTGTACACACAACTGGTTAATTGGGTGCTCATTTGCTGTATGAAAGAGCGCATATCCCTTATCTACCACCACTTTTGCTCCCGGCCCCAAAGTGACGTATTTTTCGTCACCATCATGCGATAGTCGAATAAAATTTATATCAAATAAGGGTGGGGCGCAGTTGATCTGTGCCAAAATACAGTATATAACAATTTGTTGATATGTAAGTTTACAATAGCTCAAATGTTTAAACGCATTCTTTAAGCATAAACAGTAGCCATTATCAAATCTTTTTTTAACAATATATGCATCCCTCCAAAATAAATTATTTATATTTGAAAACCACATATAAACCAACGCTGCTCCTTACGACGTTATCTTGATCTTGTTACGGATATGATCAGCATCCATTTTCTATTTCCTTTTATTTACAAATTTTTCCCCGCTGTCTTCGATCTTTTGGTTCGTTCATTTTAAAGTCCTCTAACCTCTTTTATCCATCTTGATCTTGGTCCAGCTTTCCTTCTTGTTTATTCTGGATTTCGATATTGCATTAAATATATATTGTTGAATTGGTAGCTGCTTTCCAAAAATGGCCTAACCATGTAACCTTCAAAAAACCGGTTATCGTTTTAAAATCCTGACCCTATATTAATATAATAACTTCGTTGGTGTTTTATATTATATGGATTGATTTCGATGATGGATTTGTGAACTAGAATTCATAAATAGTCATTTTGGCCACGAAATTTTACAGTTATTAACTGTTTGTATGCAAGATACATCGCTGCCTCATCTGTAATAAAGTGATCACTCGAGGAGTGACTTTTCGATATCACAGTCAGCTCGCATCGCTCAACCTGGCCACGATGAATACATCCAGCTCCAACATCAAACACAGTGGCACAAAATAGTTAAATTTTTATTTTGTTGATTGACACAATTAGAGCAAATATTATATTACAGTTTTAGTAACTAACTAGCAGGGGATATCAACTTACCGTGAACGTTCAGACTGCGGTAGGAAGTAAGTGGCGCTTAAAGCAATTTATTAATTTTCTATTATATAAAATAGTCCAGTCATTATATACATTTGGAAATGCAAGTGAAGGTGATACAACCAAACTTGGACATTTTGTAGCAGGGGCCTAAGAGAGCTTAGCTTAACTTAAGATTCTCGACTGAATTGTGCTTTCGGAAAATCCGCTATCTCAAAAAAGGGAAAATGTATGGTCGCATTTCGTTGCTTTTTCCAAGCGCTACAAATAAAGTCCTATGAAATTTTTAAATAGTTAAAAAAATGTTGACATTGACATATATTTCAGCTTATATCTCTTTTCTGATTACTCATCGAAAAGCAATCTATTACCAAACTCGTAGAGCATACTCATACCTAGAAATATGTCAGGTATATGACCGCACGGTGAGTCACGTGGGCAGAATCCTTTCCCCCTCCCCCTCCGGACCCTTTTATATTATTCGTGGCCTTTTGAGCAAATAGTATGCAATTATACAGCAGAAAGTTTGAGTAAAATAATTTATGCATAAATTGGCCAATCAGCAAATTGAAAACCTTTCGTTGCAATATAGATAAAATACTGAAATATGCAATAATATAACAAAAAATTGGAATAAAAAAATGTATTAGAAAATAGTCCAATCAAAAAAATTTAAAAAACCTCTCGTTGGACTATACATAAAATAATTAATTAACATTTTGAAAAAAGATAGAGTTGAGAAATACTGAAAATTATTTAAAAATATAGGCCTTGAAAATATGTTTAAAAACATAGATCCGAGAAATCGCAGGACCATTCAAACGACGAAAAATATAAAAATTCAACAGCAATATTTTTCCATCCTAACCTAACCTAACCTAACCTTGACATAATAAATTTTATAAGTGTGATTCAAAATTTTACTTTATCGTTTATTTACCTTTTCCTTTAATAATTTACTTTAGAGCCTTGAGGGGGAATTCAGATGCGCGGAAAATAGGCAAATTTTTCTTAATTTTTTTAACGAGTCATAAACCACTGGAGCATCGAAAAAAAAACGATTTTTCGTTCTACAGATATATCTTTTATAATTTTGATAATTTTCAATTTTCTGATGAGACAATTTACTGTAAACTCTTTATTTTGAAAAAAATTATTCCCAAAGTATTTTATTTTACAAGAAGACAAGATGTTCCTATACATATGAGTATTATTTTCAAAGATGTTTCTTTATTTATGCAGACTCAACAATTAGCTTTGTGTTTCAAAAACTAGTTGTGCCACTACGAGTATAGAAAAAGTAAAACGAGTAAAAAGTAAACGTATGTTATTCGTACACCCGATACGCCGATTCGTAACCGAATGTCGGAAGGGAAAAATAAAAATAACAAATTGTAGGTATGTGTATGCTCTACAAGTGGGTTATTTTTCGATGGTAGTAATCAGAAAAGAGATATAAGCGGAAATATATGTCAATGTCTACATTTCTTTACTATTTCTTTCGATATCTCGAAAACGGTCAAAATTTCATAAGACTTTATTTGTAGCCCTTGAAAAAAGCAATGAAACATGACCATATACGTGAAATACCGAAGAGCAGAGATATTGCAAAAAAACAAAAATTTTCCTTTTTTCAAGATGGCGGATTTTCCGAAATGACAATTCAGCCTAGAATCTCAAGTTAAGCTAAGCTCTCTTAGGCCGTTGCTACAACATGTTCCAGTTTCTTCATGTCACCTTCACTTGAAAATCTCGGGCTCGTATTTCGATATAATGACTGGACTAAAATACATTATAACTCACTTGTCCAGCATTATTACCATCACTAAGGAACCGAAAATCTCATGTTTTAAAAATTGGCTACTTTACTTTATATCATCATAACGACTCTATAATTAAATTATGTGCCTTGTGAAAAACGCAAGAACAATAACATACAGGAAGTTACTGGACGTTGCCGAATTTTCCTTCTTTTTAATTTAAATTTTGTCTAAAATTCGGTTATGATCGAGGTTACGGCAACATCAACGACTGAGAGAAGAAAACTGACCGCCGTTTTGGCAAAATTGGTAGCTACGTAACTGGTGTTGTGTTTGGGAATAATATTTTTAAAGTGGGTTCTAAAACCCTTCGTTTCTAACCCCTGGAGATGTTGTTATTAAATATTGTGTGAAACTATTTTGGTTTCTCCTTGGTAATACTAGGAGTAGATTTGTTAAAATGGACGTTGCTTTTGTATAACATACAATGTTGGTCTGTGTCGTCTATCAACTCCGATATAAATTAAATGATAACCAGGTGAATTTTTCTATTCTATTCTAGCTGAATCTGGCGTTGGAAATCCCATCTGTACTGAGACTCTATGCCTATTGTACCAGTACTCCTAACAAAGTCAAGAATAGTTCTGATGTTAGCTTTCGCTATATCTTTGGGTTCAGAATAATGTACTTCAAAGTGCTATTAACTTTCACTGTTTATGTCTCGGCAAAAGCATAATGTGGAAATCGTAAAACGTTGTTTTATTTATTTAAATTTAATAATGGATTTTCATCAAGTAAAATCCGATACAGTTAAAAAGCATAATATATGAATAGGAATTTTGTCCTCTTCCTTATATCTCCTACCTAGGCAATCTTCAGATACCCCTATGAGATTTAGATGTTTTTTGAGCTCGCTGTCTCCTGTCAGAACAAGTAATCCAGTTTTAAGCTCCCGTCTATTTAGGCATAACATCAGATTGTCTCTGCTTTTGGTTGGACCTTCTATGAGTGCTGTCTTAGTCCCGGAAATTCCATCCAATATTTCCTGTGTTTGTTCTTTAATTGTTTCTTCAACATACCATTCATATGTTGGTATCAAATAACACATGTAGGTTGCGGTCCATCTAAAAGTTTTTCGGTTCCTTTATTTCTTTACTTTTATGCTTTCTTGTCCACATACCCATTCAAGAGCTATATTGTTATGTTCTACCAGGACATTTAGATTTTTATGACAGTCTAATACTACTTTGTACTGTATTTCCACCGTTTCCATTACTTTGATTGTGAGTATACGGATTATGTTATTTCTAAAATCCTAGCGCAGCATCACATTTATACAGGCAGATTTAAAAATACATGATTTCCCTGAGTTCATACGATAGAATCCAGCATCTGTGGTGTCTTCTCTTTTGGGCCCATCTGTATACCAGAATGATCAATTTTTCTGAGTCCTGACCCTGCTTATTCTGTCCCTCTCAGGTATGTTTACCTGAAAAGGTTTCACAAAATTGGTGGATTTGCTTTATTTATATTAAATTCTGCTTATTATGTTCAGCCCAAATTAATTCAGTAAAACACGAAGAGTATTCAATAATTATGAATTATTGGAGAAACAATTATAATCTTCAGAAAATATATTTTTATTTTAGTAAATAAAATTACTTAAAACATTTCTAAAAGCCACAAGGAACCTTTCTAATATCAGTAATTCGGCAATAAAAACTAAAGAATAATTCGGGATTCTATTTTTATAGACAGAAACTTACAGTACGTTTTATTACTTCGTATTTCATATGATATTCTTATAATTTTATAATGAGTTTTTTTGTACATTTAAAAAGTTAAAGCTCAACGTCCAGGTAGATTATCAACGTTTACCACTGCACAATGTTTTTTTATCTTATGAATGAATAAAAACTTTATTGGTAATTGTATACTTTTTACAAAACTCCAAGCGAATTTGGATTGAAAATGTTTATTAAAAAACTTTGGATATTATCTTCTTTTGAAAACTCTGTTATAAAGTGAATATTTGTTTATCTAAAAAAAAAGTCCTAAGGGTTACTTAGTGAAGTAATTTTTAATTGGGAGTTTTTTAACACCAACTTTATTGCGTAAAATAAACATCGATGGTGATTGTAGATTCTTTTTTTTTTGTATATTTATGTATTTGAGTTCTTTCAGGTATAAAAATAAAAATTAACCAAACTGTGAGTAGAATTTTATTCAAAACGTATTAAGAATTAATATTTTTTTCATATTTGCTCCATATACACAAATTTTCTCCTAAAAATACCAACTTGGTTAGTGAAAAAGGTGCGCTGGTGTACTAAAAAAAATCACGAATAATTCATATTTTTAATATTATTTAATATAATAACTATTCTATAAGACGTTGGTAGTAAAATTTTAATTTAAAAACATCCTTTATATTGTCCCGATAACTATATATTTAAAATGGATAGCACAATATATGTTTTTAACTAGTAACACAGTATTCAGTATGCACAACACAAAACTTGCCCAAAATCAATTACCAAACCCTAACGCAAATAGGCTGTACCGCTGTTTTCGTTTAAGCCTTATCAGAAACCCAAAAGTTTCTGTTCCTGTTAGTTTGCGTTCTCCGGTTAGAAGTTAAATGTACCAGCTAACACGAGAAAGCTCGGGAATTAGGTATTTAATGAGGGGTTAGATTGTCAACATTTTATTGTATGCTTATAGTCAGTTGACGAAACAGAATATGATGGCAACTTTATTTACCTGAAAACTTTATTAATGGAGTTAGAGCTAAGTGAGTTTTGAGGTAACTTAGACACGAAATGATTAGCTAGTATTATGACAACAATTTAAAAGTTTAATAATTCTTTTAGCACTGCTGAATAAAAATATTACAATGTAAAATAGAATTATAATAATTTTTTTAAAATTTGATTATAAATTATTGCAATGATTTTTTGGTGCAATCCACTACAAAAACTGTTCGATACATTTTTAAAGTCTATAAAGCCTGTACTGGAAATAGCTTTCCAAGATCTTTTTATATAACATTACAATGTGGTAAGAAGCAATAGCGAGAACCTCCACTAGATCTAATTCCTGAGCGCAACAGGAAAAGAACAATAGCCTAAATAACAGGTAGACAAAAGGATAAAATAGAAGCCAATACACTAGTATAATAAGTCAATGAGCATCTTAAATAATATAGAAACGAAAAGTGGAATTACCACATAAACAATCTGGACCTTTAAAAGCCAGGAATATGGGATTTAGCCAAACTCTGGGCAAATCCCTCTACCAATGATACATGGCGGAAATTGTTTCGTATACACAACGGAAGAAAAAGCAAAAGCATTTAGTACAACAATTAGAAAGCAATTTATGCTAAACCAGTACAAAGACAACGACATAGACTTCTAAGAAGAAATAGAAAATTAAATCTACGAAGAAGACATCCGAAATCTACAATATAAGACATCTGACGGCGATAGAATAGAATATTTCCTATAGAGCGTTCCATGATTCGATTCCACTACTATTCTATCGGAAGTATTCTTGAGCGTTGGGGAGGGAATGAAAGCGTAAGTAATAAAGAGACAGTGTTGCCAGAATTGTCTATCAATCATAAATGTACCTTCGGACATGTGATTAACGTTTCTATTGCGGCACTATTTAATTGGTGAAAAGTATAGGTATTCCAAATCAAAATGGATACTAGCACAGGCAAACGACCAAAATCAAATCGGATCATATCTCGGGAGAAAGAAATGCTAGTTGAATTTAATTCAAACAGGAAAGATTTAAAATTAACGCCAAGTTATACCAAGAAAAAAATAAAAAGAAATTGACTGAAATTAACTAATTTATTGAACAGTGTGCCTGCAGGTCCTGCCAAAGACTGGAAACAAACAGAAGACAATTAATAATTAACAACTCGGTAATATTTTTATTTTTAAGGTTATAAAGGCAAAAATGGCGACCTTCCCATATCGTTCCCTTCATAACCATCAATAGAATAAATCGGGGAGCATGTTCTATCGCCGCTCTATCAGTTCTCAGCAGAAGAGAATTTAAGAATACCGTCTGGCTAATATTAGTAGAAACATGCCCACTTGCTCTCGGCTTTTCTGTTCTATCGCCGTCAAGAATAGGAGCGCTGAAGAGATGAAAGAAATTATAAAATATATGTTGGCGAAGAAGCCACCTGGATGGAATAACATAAAGCACTGAAGAACTTACCGCATAAAGGAATCATGTACGACAATAATGGATATACTCTGAATAAAGTATTTTTTGCACACTGGAAGAAGGCAATTGTCATGATAATAAGGAAACCTAACCAGAATTAAACCTTTCCACAGAACTACAGACCAATACACCTATTAACATCATTGAGTAGGAAAGAATAATACTGAGTATGCTACAAGAACAAATTGATGCGTTAATAATATTACCAGAAGAAGAATTTGGATTCCAAAAAGAACACAACATTACTCAAGGCTTTAATAGAAACGAATTGAGAGGAGCTATTTTTCTCGATATCAATAAAGCATTTGACAAAACGTGAATAACTTATATACACAAAATGAAACAATGTATTTACAAAACTACTATACAGCTACCTCAAAGGACTAACCTTCTAAATCAAAATAGGATACAATCTGTCAACTCAAAGACACCAAGATGCTTGGGTACCTCAAGGGACCAAAAACAGAAAATACCATGCATGCTAGCGTTATACACCGATGACACGACAATAGCCGCTCGTAGTACTCATCCTAGAATGATAACTATAAGACTACAATAAGCAGCCATAAACATCGAAGAATAGATAGTGGACTAACCTTCACAGGATACACCAAATCTACAATAAAGAAAGCAAAACGAATGTTTGGAAAACTTGGAGGTCTTAAGGATCCAAAAAACAACTACTACGCTGCTGAGGCGTATGTCATTATTGGTATAATACCAACAATGACATACACCTCAGCAGCCTGTAGGATACACATGCAGAACAAATAAACAAAGACTACAATCCTTCCAAAAATAAATGGTAGGAAATGTAACAAGAGCACCAAGGTACATCACAAATAGAGTCCAGAAAGTTCGATCAAAAGCCCATAACAGACACCATGAAAGATCGAGCAAGAAACATATATGAAGAATTAGGAACAAATCCGAATGCTCAGATATGAGAGCTAACTGACTACATGAGAATGGACTACAGAAGACATGCGAGACAGAGAAAACACATCGAAAATTAAAAGATAGGAGAATTGATAAAGAAGAAGAAGGTAAAAAGAAGTAGAAGTAAATTAACAAGCTGACTTCTTTGTGTCTAAAAGAAAACAAAACACAAAAGCCAGTTGGGACCAAAAAAAATTAAAAACACAAAAACCGAAAGGCAGCAAAAAATTAAATGTTCTTTATGCTTCAGACGCAGGTAGGAAAAGAAGACTAGAAATATTTGATAGAAAAACCAAATGTGATAATTATCAGAAGATAAATATCATGACAAATGACCTACTAATGGACCTCTACTTTTTGCATGTTTCGAATCAGCTCTATGCAAAGATCCATAGTTAGAAACATCACAAACTAAGGACCAAAGACACACACGCGAACGCACACAAACAGGCGATAAGAGAGCAAAGTGCTTAACAAAGCTACTCTATCCAAAATAATCCAGCACGTACTATTCTCAACCCAAAAGTAATAGGGGGTAGGTGATGTTTGCTCTCAGGCTTTTATTTCAGCAAACAGAGGTAGAAGCTTGAAGACACGGAGTCAATCTAAGGTTTCTGTGTATGTGTAATGTTATTCTGTTTAACAAGTCATCTCTTGTGTAGCATAAACAAGACAATTCAGATGCCGTAATAGAAAAAAATCCATTGGATTTAAATCCGGAGACCGCGTTGTCCATAAATATGGAGTTTATCTGTCGGTCAAAATATCAACTGAGATAAAATTATTTTTTTTCCAAATAAAGCAGAAAATAATATATTGAACTTTGAAAATGTATGGTCAAAATGGTAAGTGACTTACCATCAATATGCTCTTCATTTAATGTTGTATAACTGTAGTTGAAGGGCATAATGGTGAGAAATAAATGCAGTACAGTTAAACTCCATTATATTATTAACTTTTAATAAGCGAGTATAGTTTTTCCATTCTCAGTTTGAGGAGTCTGAAATCAATCGAGGTTGTCACATTTATTTTCTAAAATTCTTTCTTAGCCTTACTATAAAAATGTTCTCGTTATTCCTGTAAAATTTTAGTTAGTGACGCTGTTAGACAGATAGTGTATTTTTTTGTAAATATTAGTGTTATATTATAATTAATTAGTTCCACCAATGATAAAATTCACGTTAAATATAAAAATTCGCCTTATGCATGAAAATTTTGGTAACTTGGCAACAACCTGTCTTTGCGGATAAATACAATGGGTTATAAATCTTTTAAACAGTAGTTTCTAAGGGCACTGATTCTTATAGTGACCTT
Source organism: Neocrepidodera transversa (assembly GCA_963243735.1). Classification (NCBI taxonomy): domain Eukaryota; kingdom Metazoa; phylum Arthropoda; class Insecta; order Coleoptera; family Chrysomelidae; genus Neocrepidodera; species Neocrepidodera transversa. The sequence continues at coordinate 12,890,739 of OY725348.1, forward strand.
TTTGCTTAAAACATGGAGATTTCTTTATTTCTTATGGCTAATGCAGAATCTCTTTCTTGTTTTATATTTTGATATTTTTTGTCTTGTAATAATTTGGTTTTTACATAATCGGGAAAAAATTTCTACACCAGGTCTATATTCTATTCTTCTGCGAAACTTTGTAACATTATCACACCAAGGAATTCATCATCTATGGGTTTTCCAATAGACATTAACTGCTGTGAAAGACCCATTATTTCATTATCATATTCTTCCGTATTTTTAAATTTTTTAAGGTTTATTTAGCACAAACTTCTTAATAAACTTAATCTTCGATGCAGCCCTTTGTCTTCAAATACTTTTTGTAGAGTCATCCACGCTTTAATTGCAACCTTAGATTTTATAACATGAGGATAAGCCATTTCTAATTTTTAACAAGTCTTTCCCTTCATGACGTGCTTTAACCATATCATCGGTCTCGGATATAGACGGTCCAAAAATTGCAAACAAATCGCAAAAAATGACAGATAATTGAACAAAATCGAAAACAAAATCACAAAAAATGGCAAAAAATCGAAAAATTTGGCTGAAAAACATAAAAAATGAAAAATTTCGCAAAAATTCTGAAAAATGCACAAAAACTCGTAAAAACTACAAATAAATCGCAAAAAATAAAAAAAAAGCAAAAAATCGAAAAACAAGGCAGAAAAACATGAAAAAAGCAAAATGTCGCAAAAAATCTCAAAAATTCACAAAAACTGGCAAAAACTGAAAATAAATAATAATTGGCAATGAATATAAAAAAATGCAAAAAATGGCTAAAAATTGCAATAAATCGCAGAGAAATCGCGAAAATGTCAAAAAATCGAAAAACTCGCAAATAATGGCAAGAAACTGCAAAAGCTCGCAAAAAATGGCTAAAAATTACAATAAATCGCAGAGAAATCGCAAAAATGTCAAAAAATCGAAAAACTCGCAAATAATGGCAAGAAACTGCAAAAGCTCGCAAAAAATGGCAAAAATTGTAAAATATCGCAAACAATTGAAAAAAACCCAAAAACCGGTCAAAAAGTGCAATAAATCGCAAAAAAATCGCAAAAAACACAAAAAATCGCAAAAATTGCAAAATATCGCAAAAAATCCCAAAAACTCGCTCCAGTACATTTAAACTCGATTATATTATTAACTTCTAACAACCGATTAAAAAAAAAACTCTCATTGACTCGGCATTGGCTTTATTAGTATGTCAATTATGTAAAACTATGACAAGCAGTGCTGACACATATACACCCTGCACCAACTATAATATTCCAAAGACACTACATAGGTGTACAACCAACAACACACTATGACATGTGTTGACCAAACAGTAGGCAACACGCAACACCTCAAATATTGCTTTATTACAACACTTTATATACCATTGTACTAAAATTCCGACCTGTGAATTTAGCCCATTAAATAAAAATGAGGGGGAGTGTAACTTTCTCATCCGTGATTGACTATTTTCTCTATTTGACGATTTTTTTGATCTAATTAACAAGAACCAGTAGTAAATAATTCCAAATAAAATATTTTTTTTTATTTAACTAAATTTAAAATAATTAATTACCACGATATAACGTTAACTTCAGTAACAGTTTCTGTCAACAAAATCATAGTGGCATTTGTGTACATCTTACTTAATTCATTAATATTGATTTAAAAAATTGATATATATGAAATAAAAATGCCTTATATTTTAGTGGTATACATTTACGTTTCGTATAAATTAATAAATATAGAACTAGAAGTTTAAAACTTTTAATCACAGCCAAAATGTACAGAACGCGAACTTTTTTAGTTTTTTTACTCATTACTAAAACAAAACAGTCTTCTATTTAATTCTTTTCTCGTTGAGAGACGAAATCGTCTCACGAAATAGTGGAAACTTGAAACTTCTCGTTTAAACAGTTTTACCGTTTTCTTGCTCACCTTTTTTTCCCCCGTAACACACTTGTCTTCATAGAGATTAGTGAATATAAATCAAGACTGGAAGCTTTAATTCCCAGCATTTTCGCAACGTGCAAGAAACTAAACAAATGGACTCGTCTATTACCGTGAATAATGGGAACTGTGTTTTGTATGTTCCGATTTTTCTAATTGTCAATGGTGTGATCAGTCACGTGCGTTGTTCGTGGATTTTTATTTATTGAACAATAAAGCGTGCAAGCAAGAAAGCAAAATCTAATGAAGAGGATTTGGTTCAAAATCAATTAGTTAAACTTTTGAATGGAATTTTGTGATAATAATAAATTTGCTCTTTTGTATTTATAATGAAGTTGTCAGTTTAATCTCCAGAGATTTTTTGAACTGGTGTAATAAAGTTAATTAACAGTTATTCAAACTAAAGCAATTGTTAAATAATAATAAATTTAAATAATTTGGAATTCGTGACAATATAAATTAAAATATTAAAACCACCACTTACATATTAGAGACTATAAGAAAATAAATAGTTCCTTGCAATTACAACATATTTAATTAAGTAATCGTCTCTTATACACTAATTAATTAAAAATTAACGCTGACTCAGGGAACCGGACTACAAATTAGTAATTAATCCTATGAGGCATGTCGAATTTGAATAGTACACATATGAGAACAAACCTACCAGACCAATTTGTGTCATGACACATGAAGTCCGAAATATATACAAAATAAACTTCACCATAGAGACAATCAATTTTTGGCCGTTTATTGTTTCGATTTTGACAAAATTTCAAGATTATTATCTGCTGCAAAAATTAAAATGCGTAAGCTGGAGGGACCTATATCGTATTATAAAAAGCGATACTTTTTAAAGGTTATCCTAAAAGCGTCAGTAATAATCACATCTTCACGTTTAACAGGCCAGCTAGGAAACGCATTTTCTTTTTGTCGAGTCTTGCGAATGGTCTTCATATTATTTCTACAGAGTGACTTATTGGGAAACGGACATACGTTAACTGTTGATACGGGTCATCCGAGGTGATTCTAAAAAATCCCCATACAATGGGTATTGCGCTCTGTATAACCGAGATACAGGGTGTTTTATCCATTTTGCACATTTATTTCATTGCTCATAAAATTTAAACTACCCTGTAGATTTTTTTTGACATTTGGCACACATGGCCTGTATATTTTGTTGAATGTACGACTGTATTAAAATTCAACGAAATCCAGGTACGCCCTGGAAAAAAAATCACAAATTGTTCCACCCTCAAAACAACACCCCGTATATGTGAGTTTTTAAAATTCGTTTCCATATTTGGAAAGAGAACAAAAAACTGAATTCTGTGATATTTTTTTTATTTTTGGCCAGACGAGTTTATATTTAAATTTTAATGTCAATTTTTTTTTAGAATTTTCGGGGTACAAAATCGAATAGGACCAGTTTTTATTATTTTTTATGTTATCGTCAAGCTTGCTTAATCTAATGTAGTAAATTTTCAAAGCTTACGTATTAAATAACCGGAGCAAGTAAGTGCTTAGAACACTACACGATGTAATTACAGGTCCGTATTTAGGACAAAATATCATAAAAATTTGTCTTTTGAACACCTTGTATATTGATTGTTAAAAATTTCTGATTGGTAGAATTGTAGAAACAAAGAATGGAAAATAAAGTTACTACCTTCGCATATTTAATTCATACGACGCCATAACCAAAAATACAGAGTGGCGCACCCTATACGCGTCGGTCTTTATATGGAAAACGGTAAGATTTTATAAAAAATGTTTAATACAGGTATCCATGGTGTATATGAGTACACTTTAAAATTATTTTGATTTATACAGAGCGTCTCAATTAAAAGATCTGCACCCTAGCTATATTTTTTTAGATGGAACACCCTGTATTTTTTTCCATTTTTATATTCGTCCTGAAAAGCTGATTTCAAAAACCTATTATAATGTACACTTATTAGTTTTGAAGTTATAGACAATTGAATATTTTTTTCAACTTTTAGTGATTGCTCCGGGCAAACGAAGTTAAATCGGACAAAACGGTTTACATGTCCCTATATTAACTTTGTGAGTTATATTTGTTGACATAAGAATTAAATGCATACAGTGTGATCCAAATTTTCGTAGTTTTGATAACCTTGGATACAAGTAGTACTTAAAAATTTAAGATAGGAACATGTAAACCGGTTTGTCCAATTTTACGGCGTTTGGAAGGAGCAATCAATAACAGTTGAAAAAATGCGATTTTCAATTGTCTGTAACTTCAAAACTAATGAGCTTACATTATAAGTATAATATGTTTTTGAAATCAGCTTCTCAAAAAGAATCTAAAAATGTAAAAAAATACAGGGTGTTTCATTAAAAAAAATTTAACTATGGTGCAGATCTTTTAATTGAGACGCCCTGTATAAATTGACATTGTCCTCACATACACCATGAATATACCTGCATTAAACATTTTTTTATAAAATCTAAAAGTTTTCCATATAAAGACCGACGCGTATAGGGTGCGCCACCCTGTATAGATATTTAATAAAAAATCGCTTGGGTATTTAATAACAATAAAAAACGCATCATGGACTCTAGTCTAAAAATGGTTTATTTAAGCATGCGAAGGTATATAGTAACTTTATTTCCCATTCCTTGTATTTACAAATCTACTAAGTAGAAGTTATGAACGATCATTATATAGGGTGTTCGAAAGACATTTTTTTGTGGTGTCTAGTCCTAAATACAGACCTGTAATTAAAAAGTGTTGTGGTTTAAATGCAAGCACGCACGAACTTACTACGTAGTAAGCTTTAAAAATGACGATAACATAAAAAAATTAATAAAAACTCGTCATATTCGATTTTGTATCCAGAAAATTCTGAAATAAAATAAGTTGACATTAAAATTTAAACAGTAAACTAGTCTGACCAAAAATATAAAATACATCACATAATTCAGTTTTTGGTGCTCTTTCTAAATATGGAAACGAATTTCATTACATTTTAATACAGCCGTACATTTAAAAATATATGCAGGTCATGTGTGCCAAATGTCAAAAAAATCTACAGAGTGGTTCAAATGTTAAGAGCAAAGAATGAAATTAGCGAAATGGATAAAACACCCTGTATCTCGGTTATAAAGAGCGCAATACCCATTGTATGGGGGTTTTTTAGAATCACCTCGGTGACCCCCATCCACAGTTAACATATGTCCATTTCCCAATGAATCACCCTGCCGAACATGAATAGTTTGATAGTACCTCTGAAATAATTTTTTGTGGAGTATCTGACGATGATATTGCTTGGTTTTTCATTCTGGATGACCTGGATGATTATGTTCATATTTTGAGGACACCACTCTATCCGTTTGTGTTGTCCTGCCCTTGTACTTTGACTTTGCAAACTTTTCACATTTCCAGTAGATTTTCGTTTCAACGCGTAGAGAAAACTTGTCAGCGCATTTCCGCAAAGTAAAAATGTTGTATTGAACATTATCCTAGTCCACTTCAACCATCTCCAGATTTCCAGTATTCCGAAATGACCAACTTGGCAGCAACGCATTTCCATAAAACACAAATAGTACCATTTGAATCTACTGAGGGCCCAATATCGCGATGTTCATTTTTTTAACAACAGATTTCCATTAAACCAATATTACCATTTCGATAATGGTGTTTTCGATTAAAAGGTCATTCGACAAAATTGTTTTCGGTCAAAATGTAGAAAAAGAAATTTTGCCGCTCTTTTGTTTATTAAAAATTAAATATCCTGCTACCTTGGTATAAAGTTAGCAAGACAACTGCGTAAATAATCACGATATCAAAAAATTAAAGACATGAGAATTTGTTGCTTTTTATCCGTTAATTAGTTGTGGAAAAAAATTTTGCCGTTTTTGTACAACTCTTGTCTCAGCGAAATGTAGTTTTTTATAACAATTTGTGAACATTCAAATTTTGATTAAAAAATTTTTGACACTCTCACAGTCCGGTTTTTATTATATAATTCCATGTAGTGTCTCATTGTTATGAGTTTAAAATTTTTGAAATTAGAAAGAAATATTGTTTTAACTATAATTTTTCATATCAAAATGGAACAATTTTAATAATCTTGAGAAATTTTTGGAACTTAATAATAATAATAATAATACTCGCGATACATTTCACCCCCTTACGAGTTGTAACAAAGTTAATTTTTTCCGTATTATTTAAAATATGTAAATTAAATCGCGCACGGCACTGGAGTAAAATTAAATTAAAATTGTGAATAAAAGGCCATTGATACCAGTTGAACCGTCGCCAGGCAGATGGAGACACTCTCGTCTCTGCTTCTTAGATGCCAAAGTTCGTATCGAGTAGGGCAATTCAAACCGTTGTTGTCGGGAGCTGCAGAGGCAGCGAAAAGCCAGACTTGCTGTGGCCGTCCCAATTGGAACAGCAGTGCAGTCCGTCGACCTTTAGAGATAGGTCAAGTGGAAGCCAACTTCAATTGTATCCGGAGTCCAGAACCGTCAGTCCGACTACACCACGCCGCCAAGCCAATCGTCCGTTACACATCTTTTCTCCGCCGGATTTTATTGGTAATAATAAAAGTTTTATTTATTAATACTTGTTATTTGTTTTAACATCCCAGCAGCTAATACCCAGGTATTCAAACCCAGTGGGGCAAGTAAAGACCGCCCTTCTGGAAGCCAGTGATTTTGGTCAATACCATAACGACCCCTGGAGTATTTCTTTCTCCACTGACGCTGCTCACACTCTAAACGGAAGGTGGCGCCCGAGGCAATCCGAAACCTGGACTAAGGCGCTAAAGTGACCCGCAACGACCGAAGCGTCGTCGCAGAGTGAACCCTAGAAAGCCAATGGCTTGTGCGGGGAAGGGACGGCTATTATTATTATTTGCCGTGGCGCTCCGGGGCGACTTACTGAGAGTTGAAAGCGCCATTTGGCTATAGGTGTAGGAAAACCTCACCACCATCATCGGCAAAGTGACACAGGAGGATTTTAAATCTAGGCTCCGCATTAGACATTAATTAAATTAATATTCAATGCGATTTACCTATTCGAGTATCTAACACTAAATATTTTTTTTTAAATTAAAATTTCACTGTCAGATACGAGGCACGAAACCACGTTGGCTCTAGTATATAAACAGCCATAAATGAATATGACCGATAGCCAACGATCTGTGCCACCGACACCGATAATAATAATAATACATTGGAAATTTCATAGTAAGCTTGAAATGAAATGAATCTGAAATGTTGATTCAAAATATTCATGGTTAGAAATAAAATTGGAAGATAAAAAATTAAAAAACCCATCCTATATGAGAAACTGTCGAGAACAATTAACAAGTGCCAAAATCTATAAAAATTTGTAAAATTTAAAGTTGCTCTATAACAACCTGGAAATTTTTTATAAAAAACAAAAGGCAAATTTGTTGTTTCCACAACTATTTAGCGGCAAAGCGGCAAAAAAAGCAGAAAATTCTACAACATTGAGTTTTTTGATATCGTTATTATTTACGCAGTTATGTTGCTAACTTGATATCAAGTTAGCAAGATGTTTAATTTTTAATAAAAAAAAACGGTAAATTTTTTTTTCCACAACTAATTAGTGGCAAAAAAGCAGCAAATTACTGATAAGGTACCGTTGTAATTTTCCGGAGTTGTGTTGCTAAGTTGATAGACGTATTGAAATGTCATTCGATAAAATAGTTTTCGATCAAAATGTTTTCGAAAATTAGATTTTCGATTAAAATGTCCTCGAAAAAAATATTTCGATAAGCCTATCTTTAATATTTAGAAAACTAATAATTTTCTCATTTTTTTTTGAAAAGTATGTTTCATGGATTTGCAATTTTTAGTTTATTTATGCTGCCCAATACTGCGTCTCGATTACTTTCTAACGGTTTTTGCAGCTGAGCACAATTTTTTCGGTTTTTGGATTTTCTGAAAAATTTTTTTATAATTATATATTTTTTTTACACTTTTTCCGACAGGAGTTGTAGTTTTGCCGGAAATCGTGATAAACCGTTTTCCACTTCTAAAAGTTAACCCCCTTCCACCACCCTACCTAAAATCGACCGTAAATTTTTTTCTATTATTTTTGCCCTGTCCTATAAATCTGTTATCTATTATTTAATATTACGTATTAAATATTACGCAATATAATTGAATCGTTGTAAAATCTTTAAAATTCAAAATAACCAAAAAATTAAGAAAAGGACATATATGTAAAAATCTCACTTTCTCATCTAGTAATATCAAGTAATAAACGGAAGTATGTAAGCTAATAATTTCTAATTTAAAATCGGAAGGAATATCATTTTTAAAACTTGAAAGTCACCGCATATTACAATTGTATCTGAGGCTATTTTCTTTTACCATTTTAGGCAATTTTTCTCATTCTACTTGAAGAATGGCCCATTTTCCCGGATTTATGTATTTTGTTCAGACCCAGATGTACATTTGTAATAAGATTTTGATTTTTTTTAGTATTCAAATCCTACAAAAACCTAGTTGATATATGAGAATGCATATAAGAAGCGACAGACAGCAGGCTATGTTGAATAAAGCAATAAAAACTCGTAATAAAACCATTCGTAACGAAATTTTCAAGCAGACTTCATAAACAGAGCGTAAGAGATTTAAAGCAAACATCTCATATGGTGAGTTAGGTACTTTTGAATTTTTGCCAAATACCTACATACTCTGTTGTAAGTTCATATTTTACTGCTTATTCTAAATGCAGAAAAAGGAAATAGAAAAACTTACTATAAAAATAAATGAATTATTAGTTTTAACTTATTAATGTTTTAATGAAATATCAAAGTAACTTTATCCTTTTCTTGAGTATTATGTTAAAATCCAGTTATTTTCGCTAATAATTCAATAAATCCAATTCCAAAGTTTTACTTTTCCTTTTATACTACTTCAAAAGTTTCAATGAAGTTAACTAAACTTTCCAGGTAGGTCCATCTTATATTTAGTTCGAAATAGTTTTGAGCTTAGAAACGGAGTCTAGATTTGAACGTAGCGCAGTAAATTTTCTGGTCGCGTGCCACTGCCACTTTTTAAATGGAATTTAAATAATAAACATTAAAATATTTTTTATAATAAAATAATTGTTATTAAATTAGTTTTCATTAAATGAAACTTAAAATGATGTACCACAATGATATATATTTTTTCAATAAGGTTTAAGGCAACCAGTTTCAGCTAAAAAATCATCTTTAGACCTATAACGTAATACAAAATTCGATAGAAAAATTTATAACTACAAATTGAACAAACACTTACCAAATATACTGATAATAATGTTTAAAATTAAATTCAGGTAAGCATAGAGCCTAATTAAAATACCGTTACTAAGAAGGGTAGGGTAAAGAGAAATAAAGATATATAAAAAATTACACTAATATAAAAATCTTATTTAAAAATAATAATAATACTCGCCCTACATTTCACCCCCTTACGAGTGAATCCCAGAAGCCAATGGCTTGTGCGGGAAGGGACGGCTATTATTATTATTTGCCGTGGCGCTCCGGGGCGACTTACTGAGGATTGATGGCGCCATTTGGCTATAGGTGTAGCAAAACCCGGAAAACCTACACCACCATCATCGGCACAGTGACACAGGGGGATTGAAAATCTAGGCTCCGCATTAGACATTAATTAAATTAATAATCAATGCGGTTCAAATATTCGAGCCAAGTATCTAACACTGAAATTTTTAAATTAAAATTTCACTATCAGATACGAGGCACGAACCCACGTTGGTTCTAGCATATAAACAGCCATAAGTGAATATAACCGATAGCCAACGGTCTGTGCCGAAAATATTAAGAAAACAACATACAAAAGTTGTTGCACATAGAAACGGGTTAGTTCTTCAAAAGAGCCAACAAGAAGAGAAGGTGTTATTAGGAAAAAAGTGTAGAAGGTACACCAAAAAGGGACCCCTTATAAGACCCGTTACCTTATGCTTAAATTGTTATAGATTTAACCATTCTATCAAGCGATATAGAAGGAAAGCAAGATGTGTAAAATGTAAATTTGTCAGTATTCCATATTTTGTGTCTTTACTATAAGTTCCTCAGTATTCCACATTTTCTTGATTTTTATTTTTATTTGCGTTACGATAAGAAACTGATCAACTTAATTTCCATTGCATTTGATTTATTGAATTATCTCTTTTCATGTACTTATTAATGTTTTAATGAATTGTGCATTTGTCTGCTTTTTTACACCACAGTTTATTTATCAATTTGTACATGACTTGTTTTTAAATTATACTCTGGATTTCTTCTAGTTATTCGTATAATGCCGCTGCCGTATGTGCACAAAAAAAAATTACGTTTTGTGTGTATCGATTTAAATTGTTTTGTTTTCTTATATTCTGTGCTTCGAACGAGAACGATACTTTTCCCGTCTCGTCTCGTTTCGTCTCGTAAAACAGAGACGACAGCGAGACGAGACCTTTTTGAAAATTATTTAGGCGTGACCGAGACTACATACGGCGAGACCCGTAAGTTTCGTTTCTGGTCTTGTTCATATTTCTTCAGAGTTTTCCTGAATTTCCGAGAAAAATAAAGTAGCAAGCAGTATAAACTTTTAATGTTTTTGTAATAAAATAAGGTCTGCATAGGTTACGATAAATTTACGAAATTTAAATCTGGTACCCATCTGTGAAATATTTTATTTTATAATTTTGGACTTCAGTTACAGCAAAATTTCGAATTTTTTATAGCTTCCAAACAGTTTGAGGGTAATAAAATTGTATAACCCAGTTAAGCCTTAGGTACCCAATTATCAGTGTTGGGCAAAATTAAATTGTTCGTACAATTGAAGATTAACAATTAATTAATTGTTAATTGTTATTTGAGGTAGTCGCAATTAACATTTAGTTAATTGTTAGTTATGACTGTCAATTGCAGTAGGAGCAATAAACAATTTGTTTATTTTTACAATCTTTTATTTAGCTTGACATGTTTGTATGTTTGTGGTTTTTGTGATCTGAGATTAGTTTTTTGTCAAAATCAATAAATTCAAGATGGCTGACGAGATTTGTGATTAATCCGCAGTCCGCTGTTGTGAAAACTTTACTTTAGGGGTAGAGTATGAGTATTTAGAGTATCGTCTACAACGAATCTGTCTGTCTGTCTGTGTGTATCTAGTTGTCTGTATTCTTCCACGATAGAGGACACACATTTAATCCGATTGAGCTGAAATTTCGTATATGGGTTTGGATTATCCGTCGGAAGAACCCATTAGTTTTTGTACATCATCTGTGAAACCGAAGTGTCACTGTCAAAAAATGACAGAAGCAATATGTCCCGGAATTTGACTTGCACAATGTCATTTGAAAGCACAGTCAAAATTATTTCTTCAACTGTCACCTGTCAAAAAAAAATGTCAAAAGAAATGTAGCATTAAATATCTGAAATAGTACTTCATGAATTTGAACCAATTTCGAGAAAATGGGCTTCGGTTAACCGTTGGAAAAACCAGTTAGTTTTTGCCCGAGATCTGTCAAAAAAAAATGTGACTTTCAAAAAATGAGAGAAATATTGCATCTGTCATTTTTTGACAGTCACTTTTTTGTTTGACAGATGTCACGAAATCTGACTTGTAATATGTCATTTGAAAGCCCCTGTAAAACTCTATTTAGAATAGTCAAAATTATTTCTCCAACTGTCACCTGTCAAAAATAAAAAAATATGAATATTTGAAATTTTAACATTAAATATCTGAAAAAGTATTCGTCTCTGGCTACTCGTCGGGAAAGTTTTGAGGCGATACAACCGATTTTTGACTTTTAGTATTCTATTAATTCTAACATGAATCTCAAATTTATCAATTTTAACGAAAAATTCATATTTTCCGACCCCAAAAACACCCACATACCAAATCTCGTCCGCCATCTTGAATTTATTAATTTTGACAAAAAATTTAACCTTAGACACAAAAAAAACCCCACATACCAATTTGTAAAAGAATCGAACTACAATTACATTTCTCGTCCGCCATCTTGGAGCCCCTATTTTGTTTTTTTCTAACAAAAATTAGAAGTTATGACCAAAAAAACAATTTTGGGTGATTTTTGTATACAATTGTAACCTACATAGCGTTTATAAACATTCATAAATAATTTTTATGGCACCACGCAGTTTCATAAAACTTACAACGAACAGGTTAATTGTTGGTTTTAATTGTTTAATATAATGATTAAAAAAGTTAATTATGATCTAAATGAATCTAAATCTAAACACATTAATTGCAAAGTGCAATTAAAAATTAATTGTGATTACTTTTAGTTGCAATTATATTAATTGCAATTAATTTTTGAGTCAATTAATCAATTGATTTAATTTTTAACTGATTGATGCCCAACATTGCCAACTGGTACCTATATCGGTCAGAAACTACATTTGTTGCTGAAGGTTTATTTTTTTTTATCATTCTTACTGTCAGTAGATAGAACGTCCTTTAACTTTAAAGATTCAGTAAGTAAAGGCGATGACGTTTAGAATAAAACTTTACAAGTTGATTTCTTATACAATTGTCACAATCTAAACGTCATTGTCATTAGTTACAGAACCGTTAAAGTTAAAGAACGTTCTATCTTAACGTTATAAAAGTTTGCAATTTTAAACAATTGGAAGATTATAAATTCGGCTTTAAACAATAATTACATGAAAAATATCTAGAATAATTACTCATCAGAAATTACTATAATTTATGTCATTGTAATTTAGTAATTGATTGAAAAAGAATAAAAGAAAAATTTTAATTTATAGTTTCATTTATTAAACTTATAACTTTTAAGTAATTGATCAATAATACCGGATGGCCATGGGTCAATGTACGCCCCCAAAATTTTGGTGGTTTTTGAATATAAAAATGAGGTTTTTTGCACACATAAATTAGACAATTGACTAATAGGAATGAAAATATTACTTCCGGTTGAACCGGAAATGACATCAACTTTTTTTTCTCAAATGGAATGACTATATTTTTTTGATGGTTTCTCAATAAGCATAAAATTCTAAATGCAACAGTTTTTTCAGATTCAAAAAATTCTAAAAAATAAGTGAGATACGAACAATTTTGGAATTTATTCAAAATGGCCGCGTCTGATGAATCCGATGTAAGAAAATTACCAAGTAGGCTATGGAAATTATTAATTCGGTTCTAGTCTTGTCTGTAGAGAAGAAAATAGTTTGAATTACTGATTACTGATTATGTCACTTCCAGTTCAATCGGAAGTGATATTTTCATTCCTGTTAGTCTAAAAGTAGCTCATTATTGTCTAATTTATGTGGGCCAAAAACCGCAATTTTAAATTCAAAAACAACCAAAATTTGGGGTCGTACATTGACCCGTGGCCGCCCGGTATACTTTCCACTCCTATTTTATAATATGCTAATTAAAAGATTAAAATCTGTTTCATAATGATTTTCATTATGATATAGATTTTAATATTGAAAATAGGAGTAACGAAATCAAAATTAACATGCCCTCTAGTTCAAATTCGATAATTATAATTTTTTAAAACGGTGTCTGGTTAGTTCATTATCATTGACGAAATGTAAAATGTATGTTTTGTAACGTGTATGAATTAAAAAAAGGTGTATTTTATAATATAACAATGTTTATAATTATAATTTGTATAGATAATGATTTATAAATAAAAACAAAAATAAATAAATAATCACGCATTTATTAATTACAATAATTACCTCGTTTTGCATTATCTTAGAAATGAGTTATAGCAATAACGAGACTTGACGAAACGAGACAAATGGTTACGAGACGAGACCGAGACAAAAACGATACTTAGTTTTTTCTCAACTAACGAGACCGAGACGAAATTTTTTATATTCTCGCCTTATCTCATCTCGAATTCTCGCCTTATCTCATTTCATCTGAAGACCTAATATTATGTTTTTATAGTCTTATCTTTAAAATCATCTTAAACATTTGTTTTTTATTGTTCTAGTTTTTTGCTATATGTTTTGATTTTGTATTTCATTATTTTTAGTTTTTTTATGTTTATTAGTTTTTCTGGGTATTAACTATCCATCTTCCTTTTATTCTCTTTCATTGTTAATTCTACTGGTTTCTTTTTCATTTTATTACCATCCTCTTAATTCTTTTGCAAAAGTTGAGTAAAAATTTGACTTATATACCCAACTATTAAATACTAAATTTTGCAATAATTTAAAATATTGTGACGGTTTAACTTAAACTTTGCTTAGACCACTTTAAACCAAGTTTGTCTGGCTGTACAAATGAATTTTTATTTAAAGCGAGGCTTACTCTAAAGCTGGGTTTAAATTTAGTCGGTGCAAATGGCCCTAAGGCATTTATGTTCAACGTATCATTATTTTAAACAAATATTTAAATTATGTGTTAGTGACATAATTATTTAAATGCTTTTAAATGAAATGTATAGTTTATGCAGATGAGACTTTTGGTTTAATTTATTTGAATGATATCTGGTGACTACACTAATATTACAATTTTATAACCAGCTGGCGTTTAAATACTTTTAAAATTAAAAAATTCTGCTATCGGTGTAAAAATATAAAATTTTAATGAAAAGCTGGAATCAGTACGTTTTGTGGCCAACATGCTCTTTTATTTTTATGTAACAAAAAGAGTTTTTAACCCGATTCGATTTTTAATCCTGTAAAAGTAAATCTGTTAGTCGTTTCTCGTCGAAAATACAAAAGTATTAAAATGGTTTATAAAAATATAAAAAAAATTATTGACTTAATGTAGAAACAAGTCTTATTAATCAACAGCATTCTTTTTTAATATTTGATAGAAATGTGTCAAAATTGAAGGTGGATTTATGTAAGCATAAATTAAAACTTAAATTAATTTAAAACTAAAACTAATATTATAAAACCACATGATGAAGCAATTAAAATTAAAATTTAAACTTTAAGAAACGGCCAATAATTCCATAATTCAAAACAGAACATGCGTCAAACTGTCAAATATCAGCTAGTTGCCCACATGATTTAAAAATTACACCGGTTAGACACTCAGACGTCCCAAATTCATCCAAGTTTGCGCATGACGTCAGCTGGAGTCCAAACGAAATAATTTAACATTGGATTGCATAGGGTTATTGTGTCTTTCGGGTGGTTTTTATTTTTTTACGGCTATATATTTAATAAAAATGTATTGTAAAGTATTGTACACTAAAAAGTGGTAACTGCTTTAATAAAGGTATAAACTTTTTTTACGATTCCGATGTGCTTTATATTATAAAAATTATTTAATTCCTAGATGTAAAGACCAGAAAATGCTCAATTATGTTATGGATAATTTTATAGTTGAAATAATTGTCAAATATGTAACAAATAAAATACCTTAGATTAACTTTAGAGTGATTTTATAAATGTTTAATCAAAAAAATAATTTTTATAAAAAAGTAATTTGAAATAGCTTATATTATCAGTGCAACTTTTTGATGCATATTGTTATTGCAGGTTTATGTTACTTATTGTCAGTAGATAGAACGTCCTTTAACTTTAACGGTTCTGTAACTAACGACAATAACGTTTAGATTGTGACAATTGTACAAGAAATCAACTTGTTAAATTTTATTCTAAACGTCATCACCTTTAGTTATTGAATCTTTAAAGTTAAAGGACGTTCTATCTACTGACAGTTAGGCTTTTAAATACCTAGTGCTTAATTAAACGCAAAGAACGAATATGGCAAATGTAAATACGAGTATAACTTAGATTTACAGTCATACAAGTTGGTATGTAAAATAAATGTTATAAAATTTTTCATAAGTTGTGCAGTGCTTTATTGTCATTATTGATTGTGAATAAAATGCTAACTAATAAATGAATACGTAACTACTTAAAGCTATTACACAATACATCTTACAGAACTTTTTTTGTATTATTTAAAATATAGTCTAAAAATGTTAAACATGTTTATTCAAATAATAACCTACTGTTTTTGTAATAAAGGGCACTTTAGAAATCGAAAAATCTTTGTACTGTTTTTAGAGCGAGTATTACGATTACACAAAACACAGCGCAATATATTTTTAATCAGTTTATAGGTGAAATTAAATAAAAATATGTCAAAAAGACAATAACCTCATATAATGACATATTAAAAATTTTTGATGGGCACCAGGTGACGTCACATTTCCTGCGCAATGTCTAACCTGATATACTTCAACCATGAGTTGCGCAAAAGAATCAAAGATGCACAGCTGATTTATTTTTGTAGGTTAGGGGTTACGTTTTGTTTTATATTTTTTATTCTTTTATTTTCTGCTACTAGATTTACTAAATTTATGAGGGGGTTTATGTTTTTAACTCTGTTTATAAAAATCGGTGGAGTTTTAATGGGTTTTGTTTTATTCGTGGAGTTCTTTTCGTCAGTACTGTTGTTATCCTTAGGAGTTGTGTCAGTTTCAAGTTATGTTTGAATCTATTTGATGCTTGGACCAGTGAATTAAACCAGTAATCATTCATTTTTGTCTGCTTTGTTTGTCTCTTGTCTGGGCTGTTGCAAGGTCTCTTTTGTAATTTGCAGCGACTGTCCGTGTCTTCCTAATTTGGTAGGAAAGGGATTAGATTCGGTAAGGTAGGGGTAGACTTGGTAATACAAGGGTTAAGGATTGTTTATAAAAAATGTAGTTATTACCTTGAAGTTGCTGCTTTAGATCAAAGTAAGATGTGCCATGCTGGGAAACGCCCCTATATGAGGTAGTTGATAGTTTGGATGTACTGGTTATCCATTGTTGCATAATACAGGCCATTTTAGTACCTGTTGTATCTTTTGTCGATGTTTGTACACACACCAAATTTTAGCACTAACATCAGCGTATAATTGACATTGACAGTTCTGACATTTTATAATTTGATAATTTTAGTTCTGTTATTGCTTTCGTCCTCTTGTTATCTCATCATTTTTACTTAGTTTTCCACTCTATTTCGTTAAAAAAAAAACAGTTATTTTCAGAATTTCAGTAAGCAATTATATTGAATTTCTGCGATTATGGATCCTTATCCTTATACTCCTACTGATAGCAGTCACTCGCGTAGTCCACCAAAACAGCGAAAACGGCTAAGTTTAGGCCATTTAAGTCGGTCAGAAAAATAGTGCATACTAAATATGTACAAACAACTATTGGATTATCAACCAAAAACGAAAATTGTTGATATCATATCCAAAATTTCTAAGACCGCCATTAGGTTATACTTATTATTTTCTAATTAAAAATGGCATTAGCGCTTAACATTTTTCATACAGGGGTTGCAAATTCAATATCATACCGAGTAATAAAAGACTATTGCAGTAGTGGAACAATATCTAGTTCAAAAAATATTGGTGGAAAACCAGGATATCTGAAAACATTTGATGAGGGGTTTAAAAATGCAATTGGAGAATAGTAAATGATTTCTTTTTTAAAAATTAGTTAGCTTCATTGAACAAAAATTTGCTTTAAAG
The DNA here is from genome assembly GCA_963243735.1 of Neocrepidodera transversa. NCBI lineage: Eukaryota > Metazoa > Arthropoda > Insecta > Coleoptera > Chrysomelidae > Neocrepidodera > Neocrepidodera transversa. Next base: position 12,908,190 of record OY725348.1, read on the forward strand.
AAACGTTTTGATTTGTCACAAATATCTCGGTCTTTTTTATATACTTTCTTGAAACATATTAAGTAAGTTTGTAACTTTGAATTTAATTAGAGGTTTCTGGCGAAGCAGGCGGAATTAAAATCTGAAAATTTGAAATATGAAGTTTTCGGGGATGCTCAATCGACCTAAAATATTTAGAGTAACCAGCCACTTCCGGTTATACCGGAAGTAAACATCAACTTTGTATTTTAAATAGAACACCCTATATTTTCTTACATTTTTAGATTTGCCCTGAGAAGATGATTTCAAAAACCTATTACACTTATAATATAAACATAACTTCTGAAGTTATAGACAATTGAAAATCGCATTTTTTCAACTCTAAATGATTGCTATGGCCAAACGACATAAAATTGGATAAAATGACTTACATGTCCCTGTCTTAACTTTTTGAGTTCTACTTGGTGGCATAAAAAGAAAGTGTATACAGGGTGATCAAAATGTGTGTACTTTTGATCACCCTGTATATATTATGTTCTCATACCATCAAGTAGAACTTCAAAAGTTAAGAGAGGTACATGTAAGCCGTGTTATCCGATTTTATATCGTTTGGCCGTAGCAATCATTTAAAGTTGGAAAAATGCGATTTTCGATTGTCTATAACTTCACAACTAATCAGTTTACATTATAAGTATAATAGGTTTTTGAAATCAGCTTCTCAGAACAACCTAAAAATGTAAGAAAATATAGGGTGTTCTATTTAAAATAACAAAATTGATTTTTATTTCCGGTATAACCGGCAGTAGCAGGTTGCTCTAAATATTTTAGATCGATTATGCAACCCCGAAAACATCATATCCCAAATTTTCAGATTTGAATTCTGCCTACTTCTCCCGAAACCTCTAATTAGCTCTTTAGAAGAATCACGCTGTATGTAGATGGAGGTTGAAATTTTTAAAATCCATAAAAAAAATATAGAAAAGGAAACAGGCCAATCTTTTACTTAGATGAAATTGGACTGATGAAGGTCATAGCAAAGGAAAGACATTGATGGACCAAAGGTTTATTTTTGTTTCATCCCGTCTGGTTTCGCCTGGCCGGGTTTTATGCCTCTTCATCTTCTTATTTTATTTTCATATTTATATATTTTTGAAATATTTTATATTAAAAATAAATCTCATTAATTAGGCCACGCCCTCGGGGTGAAACAAGACAATCTAGCAGGTAGCTGATTGTAAACGGTTCGAAACGAGGCATAAAACCCGGCGGGGCGAAACCAGACGGGATGAAACAAGAAGACACCGGACCAAAAACTTACCAGTAGACGTCAAGAATTTGCTGAAGGTTTATACACGGGCCTGAAAAACCCTACAGGAAAGGGAAGACACCTTATTATTTTACATGCTGGTTCCAAAGCATGTGTTGTGGAAAATGTATTATTGGTTTTTGAAGGCAAAAAGAGATTACCATGAAGAGATGAATTCCAAAGTATTTGAGAATTGGTTTTCTACTTTTTTTGACAAAGGTACCTAATGGTGCTGTAATTGTGATGGATAATGCATCATATCATACCCGAAAAGTTGAGAAACGAGAAAATTCCTAACTCGTCTTTAAGAAAGACTGAAATGCAGGATTGGTTACAAACTAAAAATATTGCTTGAAATTTAATTATGAAGCAGTGTGAACTTTTACTCCTAATTCGGCAACATAAATATAAAAATTACTTTGTACGTTGTCGATGAAATGGCAAAAGATGCCAATAAAGTTGTGTTACAGATTCCAGCATACCACTGTGAGTTAAATCCCATATAATCGATATGGGCACAAATAAAGAATGAGATGGCAGCTAAAAACACAACTTTTAAGCAGATGTGAAAGGCCTTTTATTACAAGCCATTGAAAATGTAAAGCCTACAAATAGGAATAAATGTGTAGAAAAAGGAAAAATGTCTACACTTGTTAGATTAATAGATGATATGGTAGAGCCATTAAAATATCTGTGAACACTGGAAGCTCAGATGAATCTGAACCTTCTGATGTAGATTAATATAAATATAAATATTTTGTTTTATCTGCATATATTATAATTTTGATTTTGTTTCTATTTATATACATAAAGGAAGATTTATTAAAATTTAAATTAAAGTTAATAATACGTTTTTATTTAGCCTGTTAAAAATAAGATTAATTACCAAAATTTTCATAATAACTTTTTTCATTTAAATTGAAAAACTAATCCCATTTATGCACATATTAATTTGAACTATTTATTAGAAACTTAATTTTTTTCAAATTAAAATAATGTAAACTATTTCCAAACTTTATTGGTAATGCCATTTTCAATTTAGCCTCTTATCCGATACAGCCAACTATTTTATAGATTTTGAACACGACTATTTCTGATTTCGAAACACGCTTTTTATAATATAAATTCTAGTAACTTTTAGTGGTGTGAATAAGGCTTATCGAATTATTCCTCATGGTTATTAAATAGAGTATAGTTTATCACAAGCGCTTGGACTATTTATAGTGATGTAATTAAATAGGTAGAAGACATAATTTCGAACAAAAAATTCTTATGTTTTTTATCAAATTTTTAGGAGATTAATTTCAAATCTAAGTCACTTTACAAATTCTGCGATACAAATTTCAAGGAAAAAAACGTTTATTACCATTTATCACATAAAATAATTAAACTTTTTTATCCTTAATGCGTTCGTTTGCTTTCATTTTAGTTTCCAATAATGTTTGGAGCAAGTTGACAAAATTTAAGGCATTTGGCTGTCGCCGTTCTGAATATCGTCCACATTAAATTTTACGGTCCCGCGAATTTCACCACAAATCATAAAAACATCGCGAATTGAAAGGTAAGCCATTGTAATTATAAATTTTACAGTTACGAGAAATGTAACGCATAAAACGATGTTGCCGGTTCTTTTACAATTAGATTTTATTTTAAAATATTATTTTTTTTTCATACGACATGAGAAAAAAATTTCAGAAAATTTTTAAAATTATACCTTCCACCTTTAATAAGCGCACAATTTTCACGGACACCCTGAGTAGTTATCCATGTCGATCAACGCCGGTTCTACTTTATCATTATTTTTTATTATTACTAAACCAAATCCTTTAGTAATCTTTTAAAGTAACACGTTAATTTTACTAGGACATGTAAAAACTAGCGCGTCCAATAATTTATACTACAATTTCGGAAATTTGTGGGTTTAGTGAATGCAAAACAAACGTGAACGTTATTTAAAGCACTTCGTGCAACGCCATAGTATGTCCACGTCCGAACATTCAATTAAAACTGTCACTGAAAAGCTGTTGGAATGGCGAATAAAGGAAGAGCGAAAAATCGCTATGCCTCAAACTACAATAGTCGATTTGTTACACACTACGTTCTAATTACGAGTTGTCCAAAAAATGTAAAAATAAAATGAATTATTTGAATCTTTCTAACCAAACGATGTAGATTCATATCCGTGGAGTTTTTATTTCTGATCCATAAATTATTAAAAATGTAGGATCATTTTTTATTAAGAGCATAATCATGAAAATACAGTAATGTGCTATTTATTTGGTTTTATTAATAATGTATTTTGGCATTTAGTTTCATTCTGTACATAGAGTCTCCACTGTTTTCTTGGACGTCTCGAAGGCCTTTCACAATATTCGTCATGACGGTTAATTACAAAAAAAAATTAAACCTTCACACTTCGATTAATTCCTTACACGATAGAAATTTATTTGTTAAATATCAAAAAGAAATCACTAACCTCTTCAACAATAACCTTTGGAACAAATTAACGAAATTTCGTACATTTGGTTGTCGTCATTCTGATATCCATATAAATAAAGTCTTACGGCTACGCGAGCTTCACCCTAAATCATCAAAATACCGTTATTTTCGCGAAAGTAATTATAAATGTTATAGCCAACTTTTATTCGTATTGCGCAAAATGTGAATACAGACTATTAGTTACCATTTCTCGTGTCAAGGTTGGTAGTCCTGGGTTGGCAACCCTGGGGATCGGCTCGGATATCAATTACTGATTGACAGATGACAATTAAAAGTTAAGGCAATTTTAACTTTTAAGACGAGAGTCTCACGTTTCATGTTTTAGGCTATATTAAACGATCCCCCCCTGTCCCTTTTTCCGCATAAACATTTTTGGCACACAAGTTGAAACTTGGTCGAGTAGAGAAAGTAGCATCTTTTATACTCGACTATTTAAGACAAAAAAAAAGTTTGTGCGGTCGAGGGACCCCCGTCAGGAACTAAGTTCTTTACATAGTTTAATCTCCCCTTCTCTCTCCTCTCTCTCTCTCTCTCTCTCTCTTTCCCGACATTTCATTATATTTTTCGCTATTTTTCAATATTTTTTCCCTATTTTTCATTAATTTTTTCCCAAATTTTAATTATTTTTTTTTTATTTTCTCTGTATTTTACTTTCCCGGACCCATCAAAGGGAAAGTAAGGTGAAAATTTGAGATATCGATGGAATATCCATTTTGAGATCCCCTAAGAAGATTGAGACCATTTCCAGCGTATGCTCTGTCTGTGTGTCTGTGTGTCTGTGTGTAATCTTCCACGATAACTGCCGAACCGTTTGACCAATCAAGCTGAAATTTGGTATGGAGGGTCGGTGTGTGCCTAGAATGCGACCATTAGTTTTTAGTTTAAATTGGTACAGTGGAGGGTCCTCAAGACCGACATTGGTTAAATATACATGTAACAATTTTTTGCTTTATTTAAATTTTAAGGACAAACAATACATTTTAGTGCAAAATGTTGTAGTACAAAGTTTTAGAACATAAAATTACCTACAATTTTTGTCTTAAGCCTTTTCCAAAATTTCCAATAGTTGCGCCACTAGAGAGCGCGTTAAAATGTGCATGTATGTTTTCTATAGTTTTTCTTGATTTTGAGGACCAACAATACATTTTAGTGCAAAATGTTGTAGTACAAAGTTTTAGAGAATAAAATTCTTTATAACTTTTGTTTCAAACTTTTTCCAGAATTTCCAATAGTTTCGCCACTAGAGGGCGCGTAAAAAATCTGCATGTAGGTTTTCTCTAGTTTTTCTTTATTTTGAGGACAAACAATATACTTCAGCGCAAAATTTTGTAGTACAAAGTTTTAGACCATATAACTTTTGTCTCAAACTTTTTCTAAAATCTCCAATAGTTGCGCCACTAGAGGGCGCGTAAAAAATGTGCATGTATGTTTTCTCTAGTTTTTCTTGATTTTGAGGACAAATAATGTATTTAGTGCAAATTTTTTTTGTGCAAAGTTGTAAAGTATCAAATTTTCTTTAACTTTTATGTTTAACTTTTATCGAATTCCTCATAGTTTCGCCTCTAGATGGCGAGAAAAATACACATTTAAAATTCCCTACAACTATTGTATGAAATTTTTTCCCGAATTCCCAATAGTTTTCACACATGATTTTAGGAGATCCTAATTGTAGCAGTATGATATATAACGTGCGCATGCGCAGCTTATGTCATTACCAACATTGAAATATTAATTCACCATCAGCTCGCTATTTTTAATGTGTTCCATAAATCAATGTAATGCTTAGTATTTTGTAATTAAAATAATAATAATAAATAACATATTCTCTACGGTCGAGCCGGGAAAGTCCTGGGGTGACACAGCCGATTTTTTAATTTATGTTTTCCTATTTTTCATTATTTTTTTTCCTATTTTTCATTATTTTTTTTCCTATTTTTCATTATTTTTTCCCTATTTTTCATTTTTTTCCAATTTCTCATAATTTTGTTCCCTATTTTTTATTGTTTTTGTCCCTGTTTTTCATTACTTTTTTCCCTATTTCTTATTTTTTTGTTCCCTATTTTTCATTATTTTTGTTCTTATTTTTCATTTTTTTTCCTATTTTTCATTATATTTTCCCTATTTTTCATTATTATTTTCCTATTTTTCATAATTTTTTCCCTATTTTTTATTATTTTGTTCCCTATTTTTCATTATTTTTTATTTCATAATGTTTTTTTAGGAACAGGAAAAAAGTACGCTTGACATTTTTCGGTATGCCCCCTTTGTTTCCGAGATTTTCGAAAAATTTCCCTTTTTTTTATTTTTTCAGAACTTTTTCAACAAATTTCGGAAAAATACTTCAAATATTACTTGTTAAGATATTTCAGTTAAGCATTCACTTATTTTTCTTTTTCGAATATATTTCACGATTTTTTAAAATAATGACATTTTCGGAAAAACAACCCGAGAAAACCCGCAAAAAATTCTCTGATTATTGAAATTTTCAATATACTTTGTAACAGTACTTCAAGGTATCTTTTTCCCAAATTTGAAGCTCAAATTTGCTCAAAAATTACGCCCTGCAGCATGTTTCCTGTAAAACCAGAAAAAAGTGAGAAAAACTTGGAAAACCCTTTTTATTCATTTACCAATTAAGCTCATTTTCTACTAAAGTGTAGTAACCGTAGACCTTAAAAAATTGTGAAAATTTCACGTCGATATATTGAAGCATTCAGAAGTTATGGCATTTTTAAGCTTTGCAGACGACAACCAGACATACAGACAGGCAGTCATATAAACAGACATACAGACAGACCACAGAAGAAAAATAAGTTGTTCAGAGTTAGATGGGGATCATTTCTCCCGTAGATACTATAATCAGTTTTCGCTTAGTTACGAAGATAGCAATTTCATATGGGTCGTAGTAAGCAACTCCCGATGGGGTCGTCGCTAACAATCGTATTTATAAGCATAACCTGAACTCCTCGTAACAACAAAGCAATGTTAGGTTATTTAATTTTAAAATACTTATTTTTTTTTTGTAAAAACAGATAACATTAAAAAAATTCTATTTTTGTTTCAAATATTGTCTTCTACCTATACCTTTTATGAACACACTATATATCATTACAAGTTTGCTAGAAAGTTTCGACATTTTTTATTTAAAAGCCGTCCCTGTCTATATCATTTATCCGAAAGGAAATGTCGCAACAATTTAAAATTAATGTGATTGTGATCTCAAACAAAGACATCTGAATTTTATACTGCTTTTCTGGAGACAATACCGCAAGAAGTGGAAAAGGGCGGTTCGTATCCTACGGAGATGAGTTCTAAATCTTATGAAGTCAACAAAAACGAAACATATCTTTCAGTTTGGAAACGTCTGTGGATTGATTTTTTAAAACAACATGGAGTGTTATAGTCACAAGATTAAATCGGAATACCAAATAATGTTTGAATTTATTTTTAAATATGTAAAGTGTATGTTTTATATTTAAAACTAATTCACTATTTTTATAGTTTATTAATTGTTTTAAGCCTAATTAGTTGTAACGGTCCGAAATTTCCTTTAGTCTGTTCCCACCTCTACTATAGTCTCGTTTAATGTATACTAATTACCTCGTTACTGCGTTGATAAACATAGTGACTAAATATAAAATATCTATGTCTTATAACAGATTTTTAACGATTATCCTTTTGATGTAAATTTAATTTCGTAAAATTTATATACCCTACCGTTGCTTAAAAATCTGATAGATTAATGGATTGTTTTTCAGATTTGCAAATTTGGTTTTCGCGCTTATAGGTAGCTCCGTTTTGTGTCAATTATTAGAATGCGTTGTTGCCGAGAGTGGTTTGAAGAGTTCCCCAAGTTCTGAATACTGTCTTTGGATTAAATGCTATATTAAACTTTTTTTATTTCGTTATAGCGATTGTTGTAACTTTTGTTTGGTTGGCTCATGCTATTAAAACAGTAATTTCATTTTACTCATTCTTTGACTAGTTTCTTTCAAATTGTGGGAATAACTCCCTCTAGTGGCTTATCTAAAAAATAGTGTTTCTGCGACTGTTTGTTTTGTGACTTGCTGCTAACCAGTGTCAGGATCGACTTTTTTTGTTTAAAAAAAAAAACGGCTATCCGTTGTAAAATGGTGTGAAGGTTTCTAGTGAAATTATAATGGTTTGTTTGACCATCCGTAAATGGGTTCACTTTTCCTAGTACCACTTGTTGTTGGAAATTTTGAGGCATTAGTAATTATTTGTATTTGGTGAAATTTCCAACTGTTTTTCTTCATTGAAGGATTTAAATCACACCTACACGTGGTTTCGTTTTTTTTTTGTAATAACATCCTAAATACTCAGAAAGAAAATCAGGCCGTTAATTAAGTTTTTTTTTTTATTTTTCCAATGGGATGGTGTTCCGCTAGTGCAAATTAACTGGATTATTTAACAGAAGCCCCTTGGCCAGGGATTGTTTACTGCTGGCGATGGAGATTTCTCGTCCAGAGGAGTTGCCGTCTCTGCTGAGATTTTCATTTTTCTTCGAGGGAATACCGCCGATGGATTCACGCAAGTTGACTTTATGTTAAGGCCATATTTTTACTTGTTCTTTTTTTTGTACGAAACGTTGCGATAAACATAAATTTGTAGCTGGTGCTTAAGTAACACGTTAAAAATATAATACGGTGTATTTATAACGATATTATTTTGAGATAGCTTTTAAGTTTACTTACAGCGTATGTGAACGGTAACTAAGGTTCGCGGAATCTATTTGTTTACATTTTATTATTTAGGAACGCATGCGCCTGAGCTCAAGCGGTGTGGTATGTAATGCCCTCAACCTCGGTTATTTTTTTTTTATCTAACAATTACTTTTTTTATTAGATCGCCTTAGAAACCTGTTTTTTTATATCAGTTGTTTAAAGTATTATTGGTAAATATAATATATATCCTCTGACTGAATTGCGCGCCGTTTAAGATTATTTTTTTTTTTTGTTTATTCACTATTAGTTGCATATTTTTTTTTCCTTTTTTTGTTTGGCATTTATATTAATAATAAACCTTATGCGTGTATTACCCTTAAGTAGTTTTATTTTCGTAAGAGGCTTAGCGTTTAAAGTTGGACCTTTTGGTATGTTGTGGGTTCAATAAGAAGACTTTGGGGATACTTAGAACAATTTACCTGGCGCCCCTTTTTCAAAGATCATCTCATTTTGTGGACCACACCCGTCTCCACTGAAGTTTAGTAGCGAGTATCAAAAAATAATAATTAAGTGTAACCTTTTACTCTACAAGATTAGAATTTTTTTATTATTTTTATTTTTCTATTGTACTTATTAACGCCGTGTCAAAGGAGCGGTTACATAGTATAATTTATATTCTCAGTTCTCACTACCTCTATCATTTTATTTTAGTTAGTGTATTTCCCATACAATGTGAAGATCTAAAACTATATTGACCCATTTGTATTAAAATTAATTTATTCAATAATTATGGATGAAACTGAAACAAATGAGCCTTAAACCAGTTTCATTTTAAAAACTATAAATCCATAAAGTTATCCATATCTTAAATGTGGTCCAGTGTTCAATAAGTGAAATAAAGCTCGAAGTCAGGTCAGTGAAGTTGGCACCCACTTTTGCGAATTTTCCAAAGATTTTGTATGCATTCGTTTGTCCTTCGATTGTCCATTATTATCCACTAATTATTTTCGTTTGTCCACCCTTCATTTCAAAATGGTGGCCTAAAAACTTTTTTTTGCAATTTTTGCTCTCGGCACCCACAAATTGCAAAAAAAAAAATTTCAACCGCACAGGTCGTTTGTTCTTTGTTTGTCCACGTTTGTCCACCATCTAGTTTTGTTTATCCATCCACCCGTTAATTATAATTAATTATATAAATTTTAAAAACTTGTGATATTATGAAGTTGGCACACCCTTTTTTGAATTTTGAAATTTTTTTTGGGCATTGGTTTGTTCATCTTTAGTCCAAGATTGTCCACCTAAGATTTTTGTTTGTCCAAGCACCATTTCAAAACAAAGGGCAAAAAGCGAATTCTCATTTGATTAAATTCTCTGAACAAGAACAGACAAAGATTTTATAACATCTACAAATAAATTTTATTTTTAATTTTATTTAAAATAATTTATAAATATTTTCAGTGAAAATGGAATGAAAATAGGGAGATACCATAACAATGTTTTTTCTCGTTTTTGTCTCTCTCTTTTCTCAAGGCCACAATTTTTGCTAAAAATTTTGAAAAAATTCCCATTTATAGAATTTTTTATTCTCTTTTTAATGGTATTAAATAGATTTTAATATATTTTTTAATTAAACAAAATAACTTAGATAATTGTAGATTTTAATAAATAATTTTTTGTTTAACCCCTGTAACAGAAAAAATATCGATACTACAAAAACGTGTTAAATTTTGATGGAAAGAGAAAAAAATATTCTATATAAGTGAGTTTTATCAAAATTTTAGATAAAAAAGGTCACAATTTTTTCTTGAAAAGTTTGAAAAAATTCCCATTTATAGAATTGTTTACTCTCTTTTTAATTGTATAAAAATAATTTTAAGATATTTTTTATCAAAAAAAAATAACATAGGTAATTGTAGATTTTAATAAATAATTTTTTGTTTAACCCCTCTAACAACAAAACTATGATGCTATTAAAACGTACTATAAGTGCAGATAGATAGAGAAAAAGATATTCTATAGGTGTGAATTTTTTCAATTTTTTTCTATTTTTTCTATTTTTTCTATTTTTTCTTATTTTTTCCTATTTTTTTCAATTTTTTCCTATTTTTTCCTATTTTTTCCTGTTTTTTTCTATTTTTTCCTATTTTGTCCTATTTTTTCCTATTTTTTCCTATTTTTTTCAATTTTTTCCAATTTTTTCCTATTTTTTCCTATTTTGTCCTGTTTTTTTATATTTTTCCCATTTTTTCCTATTTTTCCCATTTTATCCTATTTTTCCCTATGTTTTCATATTTTTTCCTATTTTTTCCTATTTTTTCCTATTTTTTCCTATTTTTTTCATTTTTGTCCCGTTTTCCTTTTTTTCCATGTTTTCCCGTTTTTTCCTATTTTTCCTATTTTTTCCTGTTTTTTTCTATTCTTTCCTATTTTTTCCAATTTTTTCCAATTTTTTCCAATTTTTTCCATGTTTTCCCGTTTTTTTTATTTTTTCATATTTTTTCCTGTTTTTTTCAGTTTTTTCTATTTTTTTTTTATTTTTTCCAATTTTTTACAATTTGCCCGAATTTTTTTCTATATTTTTTCCTATTTTTTCCTATTTTTCCATCAATTTCAAATTCATTTCCTATTTTGTTTTTCTAGTATCAGCTAAACGGTCTGACTTGCTTCCATTGGGTATTTTTTTTGACATCGTCATACATTTGGGCATCTCCAGATCTACTTTTTGTTACTCTGAGTCAAAAGGGAGCTAAGCTACGGCCCTTGACACTCAAAACGAACCAAAGTTTTCCAGTGGCGTAAAAATTAGGGTTATACATGTTATACCCTATTTACGGCACTGATTCAAGTTACAGACGGTTAATTATTATTGTAATATTAGACTAATTAATATAGATCGACATAAAAAAAAATCTGAAAAAAATATAAAACTGTTTTTGAGTTATACAAAAAAATGTCATTTTGTTCAGAAAATTTAATACCCTGTAACTTCGTTAATACTCAATTTCAAGAATGGGTCATAAAGACTTTTGGTTTTAAAATTAAGTAAATATTCTACAGCCACAGTTTGTCCCCTGTATTCTGGGACACCCTGTATACCGAATTTATTTTTTTGCCGATTCCTTATATCCAGTTCATAAACGCCTTTTTTCCCCGGTCTAGGTCCCGCCATTGAATCGATTACAATAGGTAGATTCCATATATGGAAATCTACATAAAAATGATTTGCATAAAATATGTGGTTTAATTCCCAATTAATGCTTTTTTGTAGTAATACGACTAGAAATAACATATAGATCAGAAATAACTGATATCACGCTGTATAAGGATGAATGATGTCACCAGGTAAAAGGAGAAATAAATGATATCATACTATAAAATAAAATCACCCTGTAAGAGGGAGAGAAATCGTAGAAAAACAACGACTCAAAATAAACCGAACAGAACTGAAGACCGAAACTCACTTTTAGTAAATAAATCAGCGTAATAAATTCGCAAGAGTAAATACAATAAATAAGTATAAATAATAAGTACATACCTTGGTCAGTAGATTTTCACGTCTACTTCTATGGACTACTTCGTTTAAGTGATGAAAGGAGGAAATTCCTATAAATTAAAATTACCAGCGTTAATTCTAGGATGGTATATTTACAGAATTAGAACGAAAACAATAAGATTCTTATAAAAAAAATGAAATGAAAAAAATAATTTATATATTTCTATTCAAATACATTACTGATCTGGTCTTTACTATAAAAAGAAATACTTTTAAAAATTTAGATATATAACTACGTACCCACCTATTCTGGCTTGGCTGTTTGATGCTATCTATGAAATGTTCACAATATGTAGCAAATCCTTCACCAAAAAGTAAATTTCACAAACACACACACAACACGACACTTATTTACCGAAATTATAACAAAAATTTCGTAAAATGTTTCCAATTAATGCTAAGTAATATTCGCACATTTTTCCCGATTATACATCACTTGGCCATTTTACTTTCTTCTTTTCGGTTTTTCTAGAATGTTTCCTGGCGACCAATCAGCGACATCCCATTTAAGTATACTTTTTTTATTTAACAATTCGGGTTACTTTATATTAAAAAAATCAATAAATTATAAAACAATACCTATTCAGATTAACTAGTTGTATCAAAATCATAAAATTTGCTTTATTTATTTTATTTACAAAAGAAAAATATTTCGGAATCTTTCGGATTTACTCCGAATCGAACCGAAAACATCGAAAGATGAGATATGGCCATAGAGTTGTAATTTATAGTAACTAGAGATCGCTTCTGTTGAGCGAAATTTGGAGACAAATACTCCATAAAGATATTTTTTTTGGGAAATAAATGCAAAAATAAATGCAATTTTTGTTTAACGATTAATCCCGGTTAGATTCGAATAGTAGTTTTATTTTTTTTTATTTTTATTCTAAATAATGAGAAAAAACTTAATCTAACTTTAATAACGCATGCGCACAATCATGAGTATTTATCTCCCAATAGCCGCCATTGTTGTCGATGTCCTCTTCGCAGTAGCGCAGCAATTCCAGTGGCATTGCTTGTAATGGGAAATAAGGCAGCAATATACCTTTATAATATGCTAGACGCGTAGCTCAGTCAGTAATCCAACATTGTTGCCAATTTGTGGGAAATTTTCCCTTTTAAGGTGTTTTTTAATTAACATTGCCGATTTGTGTGGAATTTCCCATTTTTGGGAATTTTTTCACATCATTGGGTAATTATTGAAGGATAACTTTATTATAGAGCTGTGTCCCAATCTTTTTACTTTCTCGCTACATAGAGATTAACAAAAAAAAAACAAGTTGGCGTACGAGATTTATGATTATTGACAGATTTCATTCAAAATTGATATGTGCGAGTTTTTGGTATCGGAGATAATGAATTTTTTGTCAAAATTAATACATTCAAGATGGCGACTCCAAGATGGCTGACGAAATTAATGATTATTGACCGACTCTATTTACAATTGGTATGAGGGAGTTTTTGGGGTCGGAGATTATGAATTTTTTGTCAAAATTAATAACTTTAAGATGGCCACTCCAAGATAGCGGACGATATTAATGAGAATTGACCGATTCTATTCAAAATTGGTATGAGAGAGTTTTTGGTGTCGGAGATTATGAATTTTTTGTCAAAATTAATAACTTTAAGATGGCCACTCCAAGATAGCGGACGATATTAATGAGAATTGACCGATTCTATTCAAAATTGGTATGAGAGAGTTTTTGGTGTCGGAGATTATGAATTTTTTGTCAAAATTAATAAATTCAAGATGGCGACTCCAAGATGGCGGACGAAATTAATGATTATGGACCGATTCTATTTACAATTGGTATGAGGGAGTTTTTGGGGTCGGAGATTATGAATTTTTTGTCAAAATTACTAAATTTAAGATGGCCACTCCAAGATAGCGGACAATATTAATGAGAATTGACCGATTCTATTCAAAATTGGTATGAGAGAGTTTTTGGTGTAGGAGATTATGAATTTTTTGTCAAAATTAATAAATTCAAGATGGCCACTCCAAGATGGCGGAAGAAATTAATGATTATTGACCGAATCTATTTAAAATTCTTATGAGAGAATTTTTGGGGTCGAAAATTATGAATTTTTTGTTAAAATTAATAAATTCAAGATGGCGACTCCAAGATGGCGGACAAAATTAATGATTATTGGCCGACTCTATTTAAAATTGGCATGAGGGAGTTTTTGGTACCAAAGATTATGAATTTTTTGTCAAAATTAATAAATTCAAGATGGCCACTCCAAGATGGCGGAAGAAATTAATGATTATTGACCGATTCTATTCAAAATTGGTATAAGAGAGTATTTGGTGTCGGAGATTATGAATTTTTTGTCATCATTAATAAATTTAAGATGGCCACTCCAAGATGGCGGACGAAATTAATGATTATTGACCGATTCTATTTAAAATTGGTATATGGGAGTTTTTGGGGTCGGAGATCATCACCTTTTATCAAATTTAATAATTCAAGATGGCGGATGAAATTTATGATTATTGACCGATTCTGTTCAAAATTAGTATGTGGTAGTTTTTGGGATTGGAGGTTAGCAATTTCTTGTCCAAATTTATAAATTCCAAATGGCGAATCCAAGAGGGCGGACGAGATTTGTGATTATTGATCTATTCTATTCAAAATTGGAATGTAGGGATTTTTGGGGTAGGAGATTGTGAATTTTTTGTCAAAATTAATAAAGTCAAAATGGCTACTTCAAGATGGCGAAAAAGATTTATGATTATTGACCGATATCATTAAAAATTTTTGGTGTTGCAGTTCATGAATTTTTTGTCAAAATTAATAAACTCAAGTTTGCGGACGAAATTTATGATTATTGACCGATTCAATTCAAAATTGGTGTGAGAAAATTTTTGGGGTCGGAGATTATGAATTTTTTGTCAAAATTAATAAATTCAAGATGGCCACCCCAAGATGGGGGACGAAATTAATGATAATTGACCGATTAAATTCAAAATTGGTATGAAAGAGTTTTTGGTGTCGGAGATTATGAATTTTTTGTCAAAATTAATAAATTTAAGATGGCCACTCCAAGATAGCGGACGATATTAATGAGAATTGACCGATTCTATTCAAAATTGGTATGAAAGAGTTTTTGGTGTCGGAGATTATGAATTTTTTGTCAAAATTAAGAAATTCAAGATGGCTACTTCAAGATGGCGGACGAGAGTTATGATTATTAGCCGATTTTATCCAAAATTGGTATATAAGAGTTTTTGGGATCGGAGATTATGAATTTTTTGTCAAAATTAACAAAATAAAGATAACGACTTCAAGGTGGTTGACGAGATTTATTATTATTGACCGATTCTATTCAAAATTGGTATGTGGGGGTTTTTGAGGTTGGAGATTCTGAATTTCTTTGTAAAAATTAATAAATTTAAAATATCGACTCTAAGATGGCGGACAATATGTATAATTATGGATCGAATTATTTAAAATTGCTATGTGAGCGTTTTTAGGGTTGAAGATTATGTATTTTTTTGTCAACGCCATGTTTGCTTAAGTTTTGTGAGATCAGCCCCATAACCTAATAAAGTAAATTTTATAAATACAAATGAGGGGTTTAACCCTAATGTGATTGTAAGTAAAACACTGTACCGCAAAAATCAAACTACTCGGATTGTGGTTAAAAAATTCCAAATATTTTTTTACTTGTGGATTAAGAAAAGTTGGATATAGGCATCTCTCGAAGTACTTTTTTTAATTTTTGAGAAAAAATTGAAGAAAAAAAATTGACAAAATGGGCCAGATTCATTATTTTTTATCTCACAAAAAAAAGTTTATTTCAAAAAAGTACTCTGAGAGATGCCGCAATTATACATTTGCCTTTGTTGATAAAAAAAATTGTTAAGATCAATCGAAAATTAGACCCTCAAAAGTGATTTTTGCCGAACCCCTGCAAGGTGAATTTTGGAGCATTTTTCATCACTGATCCAAGCGCCTTCGCACAAATTTGCACTTTTATATGAATACTATGAATTGCTGAATGAATCGCAATTTCATTCTTAAACATAACAATAGCACAGGAGATAAAATTAATAGAAGTGTTCAAATAAAAATACTAAAAATAGCACAGGAGATGAAATCAATAAAAGTTGCAAATGGGTTGATTGCCTTTTCGAATACCTATGACATATTATTAAGGTATATGTATATATGATGAGCATAATCATTGTCTTAAATGCGTTAATTGGAAAACAATCCAATATTTAAAAAAAAATCTTATTTTTGACATTTTCAAACTTTCAATTTTTAAGTTGCGTATACCTGAGTTACGACTTTATGATGGATAGTGAATTCATTTGTGAAATTGAAAATGAAACACCGATATCCAATAAAAAAGATTTAGTTATTGTTATTAGAAAAACCGCTGTTATCGTTTTCTAGTCAGCGTGGACTGTGAAGTGATTGAAAGGGATTTTTACACCTAGAACAAGTGCATTATTTTGACGGCGACTCTTTGTTCGGCATTTTTTTTGACACGATATTAATAAAAAACATTTTTTGCTAATGCGTCGCTGGGCGGTCAGTACAAGAGGACAGAAATTATGAAATAAAAGAAGAATTAATAAAAATAAATTGAGGCTATTACAGAAACCGAATAAATATTGAAAAATTATTGTTATGTCTGATTAAAATTATTCCAAAATTGTGTCAGTAATCAAGAGTTACCATTTTTCATTACTATCCCACTTGTTATACCATATACCGGGTGTAAATGGGTCTTGGGCCACCCCTATAACGTTTACACGGGTTAATAGATTTATACCAAATTTTGATGGATTATAATAGAGCTATTTTTGGATTTTTTTAAATAAAAATTCAATTTGGCCGACATCCGGTTTGACCGGAAATTACCTGAAAATTAGAAATTAAAATGAAACACCCGGTATATTTCTAGATATTTGGATTCTACGACTTCAAACACGTACAGGTCGACTGTCAAATGTGTCGTAAGACGCCATTTTTATTCTATTTTTCAATTTTTTTTATCCATCCTATATGGTCATGAGTTAGTCTAAATTGCTTATAATCAAACTAAAATTAACTAAAAGTCTCAATTTTTTCAATTATTTATTGTTTATTCTTAATAATTATTTATATAAAATATGATGTTGTAAATATCCTTTTTTGAACAGGGATGTCTTCAAAAGAATTTTGTATCGAAATTAAAAAAAAATAACATTTCTTCTTTATTTCCTATACATTTGCCTTTATTGATAAAAAAAATTGTTAAGATCTATCTAAAATGAGACCCTCAAAAATGATTTTTGGAACCACTGCAAGCGAATTTTGGAGCATTTTTCATGACTGATTCAAGCGCTTCTATCGTGGAAGAATACACATAGACAAACACAGAAAGACAGACACAGAGACACACAGACAAACAGACACACACACAGACAGACAAAATTTTTTAGCTCGTTCACAATACTTTCCCTTCTCGGATGGTGGGTCGAGAGAGTAAAAATCTCATGTAAACTCTACCCTGATGTAAATGATTAAAAACTAAAGAAAAGCTACGGAGCCAAGTAAAATGTAAAATATAAGAAACCGAACTAAAATACCATATCTCTGTTAGCCGGAACGATAGGCGGTCACTGACAAAGGACTACTCGAAATGTGTTATGATTTTATTTCGCTCAGACGATCAGATGTTTACGATAATTTTACGCAAAGCCGCATGACAGAGACACTAAATATATATTTCTTTATCATCAGGCCACGCCTTTATAGCTCTGTATTTTTACCTCGCCTTTCACCCCGCAAATATACTCTGATCTTTTATTAAAGGTTAACCCCCTCTTAAGTGTAATTTTTCGAACAAATTATGTAAAAACAATAAAAATTGTTAAAATTTTAGCGGTAAACTGAAAGGAGTGCGAATTTCGTCCATTCAAGAAAACATTTTTTTCATTTAACTAAACATTTTTATCAATCAAGAAAACATTTTTTTCAAACAATAAAAGGTTTTTTTTTGTAATCATGATCACTTTTCTTTCATGCAACAATATTATTTATTTGGATACTTAAATAAACAGTTTTGTTAAAACAAATTATCTACGTTTTGTTCGACCTATCCAATTTAAATAATCTTTGTCTCTGGTGTAAAGAATTTATTTTGTCCTTTTTAATAATAAAACATCATACACAAACGGAATTGTATCGATTAATTTAAATTTAGAACGTGTGTAACAAAAATTATTAAGAATTTTTCCGTTTTGGTAGCTTAAATTTTGTGAAAACCTAAATAAAAGAAAAAAACGTTAACGACATTAAAATAAATATCAGCGGTTTCCAAAAAAACGATGCATTTGCAATTTACATGACAAGACACAAGTACTATTATTTCATGCAGATTTTTGCAGCAGCGGGTGCTAATTCCATTTGATTGTATTAGCACATGTTGTAAAAGCAATTAGTGAATTCCCGTTGTATCTAGAAATCCGGACGGTAGATGATGAAAGCAATTAGATTCGTTAGAGTTCGCTACCCGCCGCTTGGTTTCCTTTTCGAATTAATTTGAGGTTTTTGTCTGAAGAATTATTAATTATTCCAGAAATTCGTCGACTAAGTATACGGGGGGTGAACTAAATATTTGAGATGTTCATAAATTATTCAAGTAGCAAGATTGGGGAGCGTGGGCTATCGCCGTGTAACGAGTTTTGATTAGACGCTTAACATTAAGTTCCTCTTAATTTAGATGTTGGATGGAAAAGGTAAATTTGAAAGTGTAGGGGTGTCTTAAAATAGATCGATTTTAATTTAACAGTATTTTTTAAATAATTAAAATTATTATTTTTACGTTGCATTAGAACATAAATATCATTTTTAGTAGAACTATCTTGCTATCTATGTTTTATTAAAAGATAGAGAGGTTTAAACGTGGAAAGTTTTAGTTAGTGTGTATTTTAGAATTGAGCTAAGTCTTTTTGTTTAGAAAAAAACCTCTGGTATATACTCCATTTGACATTCATTTTTACTTATGATTTTGACGATATAATATATCGGATCAGTTTTTTCATTTGTTTGTATAGAATTTAAAAAATATGGATTTTTTAGTACTGTTAAACCTCCAGTAGTCGCGCCCAAAAAGTGTACCACCGAGGAAAATGTTTATTCAGCATTATTATAAATTTAATTATAGTGGATAAAAACTTTAATACGCATTATTACTCAACTTATGTTCAGTTATGACAATAAAAAGAGCTTTAATTATAATCATTAGGGTTAGTTAACTTAAGTTAATTCAACAATATAATAATAAATAGAAAGCAGTAACCGTTAGTAACCAAAAATTAATCACCTTAGAAATCCAAATTATTGGGAGTACTAAATGTTTTACTTCACACAATAAAACAAATTATTAACTGTAATTAAACAAGTTGTATAGTGACTGGTGATAAATTTTATTAGTTTTGTGTTACAAAAGATTGGCTTAAAAATGAAGTTTGAAGTACTTCTCATAGAATGGAAGCTCGGGAAGTTCCTGGACCGCTTTAGAGGTAAGTTTTATTTTTTTCTGGGATATAGAATATAGGTACCTTAAATGTTAAAGTACCAACGATCCCATTTGTCTGAACAAAGCACAAATCGCAAAATAAGGATGTATTCTATGTAAATCTACGTATTTATGATAAAAATTCTGTTTATCTAAGATAAAAATAATTAGAGAATATTGTAATATATGGTTAATTTGTAAAACGTACTTCTAAAGCGGTCTAGAAATTAGCCGAGCCTCAATTCTATGAGAAGTACTTAAACTGCTATATTTAAACCACGCTTTTAAAATAAAAGCATGTCACTAATCACTATACATATAACCAAATATCGCCAATTATGGCTCGTAGCTGTCAGGTACCTGTTAAACTTATTATAATTAAAATAATTTCAGAAAAAAAATTAAATTGCTCGAATTAAATTGCTAACTTACAGTAGATATATTTTAGAAAGAGAGCTTCAGAAAACAAAGTATTTTTGGAGTAATTTTACAAATTTAATTGGGGTTAGCGAGGATTTGTTAATTAAACTAGTTTACTTGGTCTATTTTTCTCGGTATAGTCGCACTGTATCTCTCAGATCACTATGTAATATTTATCGATATTTAATTAACCTTACAAACCAAAAGACGTGGAATAAAATTAAATCATTTTTGATGTTATGTAAAACAAATATAAAAATAAGTGTACTTTCAAACCCAAACAAAAATTATAAATCATTTGAGCATTACGTACAAATTATTACCGAATGTTTTAGACACAAATGTGATTTACATTTTACGCTGTACACCTTGCCCTATTTCCTGACCTTTCAGACGCAACCTCTTGTTTCTCAATACCTGGTGATTTATTTATACGGATACGCATATCTTGAGAAATATTGATGTTGGCTGCTCGATCTCTAAGGTGGTCTTCAAATAAATTGCGTTGATTCCTGCTACGTTTAACATACTGTAAAAAACAACCGTCCGCCAGCGTTTTGTGTTTCTTGGTCTGGAACATAATTTGTCTACCATCGACTCTGCCTTTTGTGCTATTAATTGAAAGTCACAATTTCTGGCTTATTTTGATCATCAGAATGGGGGTCTATTCTTCCATCAAGATGCGGACTATAAACAAAGTCCTCTAGCCATCGTAGAGCCATTCTAGCTTCCCCCATTATAACGTATTGTAATGGTGGGAGGTCAAGAAGAGTTTCCAAAGCAGCTGTGGGTGTTGTTTTTAATGTTCCCTGCTGTTCCCAAGCAGGCAAGTCTTTGTATCTTGCCTAGTTTGGAGGGAGCGGTCGGTTGTTTTATCTTTGGCCACCAGACCAGATATGCATATGTTACCATGGGTAGCACTACCATATTGTACAACCAAGGTACCATTTTTGGATTGAGGCCCCATGTTTTCCCATACGTGCGTCTAGCTTTCATTAAAGTTTTAGTTCCGCCTACTTCTCCTGAAACCCCTGATTAGCCCTCTAAAAGAATCACCCTGTATATGCTTTTTAATTTAAATTAATTATATAACGGTAATAAATTAATCTATAGATTTAACCGGATTGTTTTGCTCTCATTGCCACTACGAAGAGCGTAATTTATGGCTACTTCAAAAACACCAACCGAAATTGCCACAAAAATGCAGCATTAAAAACCAACGTTTGTGGTCAAAACCTGTCATAAATAATTTTCTCTCTCCGTTACATTTATATCTTGCTGTGTTTTACCAGAGCATAAAATAAAAATAAATATTTGAATGGCGTAAACCAGTTCAGACAAGGGATTAAAAAACATGTTTTGGCCAAAAAGATCGATGACATAGTTATAATTTTAATGTTCTGGAATCGTAAAATATAATGTATAGGGGAAATAAAAATCAACATTAATATATTTCTGATTTTCCGTATCGATGCGGATTTATGTAAATTCTGAGGGGAAGAGTATTTATAATTTATTTTCTGTAAAAATTTGTGGTTTTCAAGATAAGTTAATAGTTTAATCAGAAATAAAATATTTCAATACCAATATATAAACTTATCTAGTATTTTTTTTAAGAAAGAGATTACTTTATAGACAGGAATTTTATTTCTCAATAATTATTGACACAAAGTAATAATTATCCTGAGGGCTCTTGTTCTAAAAAAAATAACTAGTAATTATTATGACATGTGAATGGAGCGTTGACTCGCCCTTACTCGCCCTTACACTACTTCCAGCAGATGCCTATTGTGGCTTACCCCTACGGTCTACTTTTCACCACACTATCCACAGCTTCTTACGATGTCTATGATTGATTTAGGTGAAGCTTCCTTGATGCTGATAGGCTCCAGCTGTACGAAATCAAACGTTCGAAGCCTACTCATTTCCAGGGCAGGACAGGAGAATAGAATATGCTCTGTCGTTTCATCTTCTGCACTGCTGAAGCAACAGTCCGATGTTTGACTGAGACCTACCTGCCCTGTAAAGATACCTAGATTACTCCTACTCCATTCTAGGATCTGCGATATGGTACTACCTGAGAGTTTGACTATGAATTCCTTAGAGTGAGCTAATTTAGGAATAGCTTTCCAATGCCGGAGAGTTTTTCTCTTGGTCCATTTCCAGATAGTATCTTTGGAACTACTTTTGGCTATACTAAAGGATAGTTCTAGTCCTTTGAACTCGGATTCTGCACCTTTTCTCGCAAAAGTGTCGGCTTTCTTATTGCCCTCTACCCTTTCGTGTCCAGGTATCGTACCCAGAATAGGGTTACTATATATTACTGGTAGAAATACGATCCAAGGATTCGATGCAGTTCCATACCAGCTTCGAGGCTAGCCGATTAGAGGTCACTTCTTTTAAACCTACCTGGCTATCTGATAAAATGTAAATAATTTTATAATTTTATTGACAAACGCATGTTTTGCCAACTCTCTTGAACACAGTTTTATCGGGAAGACCCCCTGAAAGGTGGTAGCATACTTGCCGACGCTTACTGTGATGTCAACGCTCGGTCTTCTATTGTACACTCCGACTCCTGCACTTCTTGGGGTCTCTGAACCCTCAGTGTAGAGTACATAAGCCGTCCCTGGAACGAGGATCTCCCCCTTTTCTTAGAAGTCTCTTCCGGAAAGAAGGACATTAAAGGACTTCTGTATATGAATTCTGGAGGAGAACACATCTTAAACTAATCCGAGAGAGTGGTGAGTACTCATCTCTCGCAGCAGCATAGAGTGGTCCAATAGCCTCTCCCCATCGATTTGACTAGCCACCGACACTGCTTTAAAGCAGGTCATTCTGGCCTTGTGCTCCAATATTATATGGAGAGGAGTAAGATCCAGAGTTCTTTCCATTGCCGCTGTCGTGGTAGTTAACATGGAGGCTGTAATGGCCACACAAGCTAGTCTGTAAAGTCCAGATTACTTAGCCGCCGCCATAAACTAGAGCCTCTTCGTCCACCAGGCTACTGCGCCATATGCAACCATTGGCTTTATTAGCGTAAATCTGCTTAGGGTTCATTCTCCTCAACTTGCCGCACGCCCTTTAATATTTCAGAGGGAAGTCCTGGCTTTATTGATTATTCTTTCTAGATGGGAGTTCCAGATAAGTTTTCTATCTAGGTTAATCCCTAGATATTTTACCTCCGCAAACGGAATGGTTACGCCTTAAAAAATTGGACAATATAGCATATTAAGCTTTCTCCTTTTTGTAAAAGGAACTATGTCGAATTTTAACTTTTCACATTTTTTTTTGGCTCAAGTTCTCATTTTTTAAAGGTTGGTCTGACATTCCATGTTCCTACCAATATTTCTTCCTCTCTGTTTCGTTATTGGTGTTATGTTTACAATATGTTCCTTCCCTGTCTTTTTTCTGTGTTCACCCCAGTTATCTTGGGTTCCTTATTGTCTTTGGTTTTATTTTTGTCCGCGCTTTTATCGTTTTTCAGGTCGTTTCTATCTTTGTCACGTCCAAACATTTATTTTCTGAGATTACCCGTTTTTTGCTATCTTGTTTAGCGCGTAACCTTTAACAGAAACTCCTACCTCCTTTCATCTCCAAACCTTTTCATCTACCGTTAGTTTTTTATTTCCTAGTTTGACAGCATTTCCTTTGTTTTAATTTGTTTCGCATGGTCACGAATTTCTTTTTTTCTTTCTTTTACGACCTGGTCTTTATCGATGTATATTTTATCCTCTCTAATAAATTTTTGCTCTTATTCTTTTTTCGTTTTCATTTTCCATTTTTACCAAACGTACCTTTTGACACAGTTTCATTGCTTTTTCGATTTTTACATCTTTGCTTCTTTCATTTTCGCTTCTTCACTATTTTCCAAATCTAATCCAAATACCACGATATTGTTACGCTTTGCATCTCTTTTTTGCCGTCTTATCTTCTACTTTGGCTACTCTTTGTTTCATGTCGTCTAATTATTTTATCAGTTGATTTGTTTCTTTGCGCATCTGTATTATTTCATCTTTAATTTCCTTGTTTTCTTTCCTGATACACTTTAATTCCCCTAGCACCATTTTTACCATGTCTTTTATGCTCATATCCTCTTCTTCTGAGTAGGATATTGCTGGTAATCTAAATGTTTTTTTGTTTTATTTCTCTTAAATGGTGACTGCGAACCTCTTTCTTTTCTTGTACGGCCTTTTGATAGGTAATCAACACTATCTGTAGCACATTTATTGGCCATTTTTTGGTCTGTCAGGATTCTGAAAAGATTTTGCCCACTTCAACAGTTCGGAGTCTGCCTCTTATCAATCCTTATACTTTCTAATATCTAATTTCATCACTTATAATTTCTTCCCTATCAAATGCTAACACTCCCGCCTTTCAACACAACTCAGCAACACTGCAGAGGCAACAGACGGGCCTCTGAAAAAAAGACTCATGTACCGGGTCTGATAAATTTACTAGTTAATATCCCATATACAATGAATAATGAAATGAAACTCAAAGTCATGTACCACAGTGAATTTTAATGAATTGTAACGGCAACTAATTTCGGCTACTTAGCCATCATCAGGCCTAAAAATATTATAATATTCGACAATAAAATTATAATTTACAAAAAAAAAAATAACTTACCATATGAGTGAAAATTTAGTTATTATATTAGCAATATGCAAAAGAAAAACGTTGATGTACATCAGTAATGGGTAGTGAGTTTTGAAGGAAAATTAGGAAACAATTTAAGGGTGCATGAAAAATTGTAACCGATTAAATTCTCATTGGCGCGGCTTAGGGGCTTGGGTTAGGATTTATAAAATTAGTTTATTCTGCATTCTTTTAAAGTTTAGCGAGTGAATTGCATTAGTGTCGTGTTTTTCTGAATTGTTTTCTTGTGGTTATTATTTTTTAATCAAGATGGAGTTATGGATACCTTTTTTTGATGTGTCTGATAATGAAAAGGTTTGGTTGAAGATATAATTCTATGGCGGAGCCGTCTGAATTTTTAATTAAAGACTTGCATTCTCAAACTCAAAGACTTTTTTTAATATTTACACTTGCTTGAAAAGTGAAATACGTGGGGCCTCACAAAACGAAATTTTACAAAGAATTTGTGAGGTGAATAAACTTGCTCGTACTACAATTTATACTATTTAGAATAGGGGATGTCATTAGTCATTCCGTAAAATGAAAAACTGATAATCAGAAGCTTAAGATGGTTGATAATGCCGTCAAAGAAGTTATACGCCGAGTTGTACATAAATTTTATGAATAAAACAAGGTACCAACTTTAGAAATTGTTCGTAACAAGTTACGGGATTATCGCAATTATGAATATAAATCTCTGGACACATTGCATAATATTTTATTAGATTATGGCTTCAGGTACACAATAAAAAAATGGTCATAATGGTGTCATCTCGGAACGTAGCATGTTGAAAGGAGTGTTCGAAAAATTAAGGAATACCGCCAATAAAAAAGATAGACAGTGTACCTTGATGAAACGTGGTTCGACAGACATGAAGTTGTTAAATATGGTTGGGTGGATGACGGTAATAAGTGCTATATTAATGGACTTAAGTAAAAATATGGAAATTTCTAAAAAGACTACCAGAAAGTGTTATTGGAAGCTATAAAAAAAGAAAACTTTAAAAAGAAATATGTAATCGACAAGATATGCGAAGCCCATGGTCATTCTAGTCTACGTCGTCCCCCTATTACTGCGAATTTAATCCGATCGAGATGATTTGGGCTGTTGTTAATAAAAAATAGAAAATTTAATCAATCTCCAACTGACAGTGCTTCCGTTCAAGGAAATATACGAACGATTATTAATGAAGTAAACGACAGTGGTAAATGGCCTAAATGTGTCCAGAATGTCATAAAAATATTAAATATTACCTTCCATTAAACCGAAATTCAGATTCAATCTCTAACAATTCAGATAATGAATTTTAATTTTTTATTAAATTATCATGACAGGACACACTGGTGTTTTTTGGCATTATTCCATATTACTAATAAAAAAAATATCCGTATAGGTATGTATATGAATAATAAAATTAATTTTTATAATAAATTATATCACGCCGCCCATGCTTTACAAAGAATTTGTCGAAGGTAGGTAGATATTTAGTTTTTATGCCATTCCAACTGACTTCGTATAAACTTTAATAATGAATTACTAAAGATTTTCACTGCACACTGTACTATAGTTTGCTTAAAATCACTGTACACTACTTTCCTTTAATTTATTTTTCACTACAGGCCCCATAATTGGAAAAAGTGTAGGTGAAATTTTATTTAGGTACATATTGCTCGTACTATGCCACGTTGCCACCCTTAAGAAAAAGTAGATTTTTTCTCTTTTTCTCATCCTCACCCTACACGATGATAAACTGAATTTTAAAAATACATATTTTGTTAAATATCATCCCTTAGAGTAACCATATTGAATTTATAATAAGAATTTTACTAAAATTAAAAAAAATCCCAGTGCATCTCCTGCACATGTTTTAGAATTGTCTGACTACCGGAAGATTACTTACCACTGGAGTGTCAACAGCTGGAGGCTGGATGCATAGAACGATTTGTAACAGCTTGTTGCTTTTTCGCTTGTCCTCGCTTACCGAACCTCTTCTGTAAACATTTATCTTTCGATACAATTTCGAGATGGTTTAAGCCTGTATACACGGCGACAACTTTGTTTCAATAGATGTTCTCTTCAATTGATAAA
Organism: Neocrepidodera transversa; assembly: GCA_963243735.1. Classification (NCBI taxonomy): domain Eukaryota; kingdom Metazoa; phylum Arthropoda; class Insecta; order Coleoptera; family Chrysomelidae; genus Neocrepidodera; species Neocrepidodera transversa. The sequence continues at coordinate 12,934,883 of OY725348.1, forward strand.
CGGAAAGTACTCTTTTGTGATATAATTGAGACGGTAGATGTGTTTAAACGAAATTGTTTTCGTATCTAATTTAATTCGATTTAATTAAGGATACGGATATTCGAAACAAAAATCAACTATTAACATTGCTAAATATTTAACTAAATTGATTACAAAATTATCTTGAATGAGAATAATAGCTCAAATGTAATCCAGTGTTAAATAAATGAAAATATGGTCAGCGTTTGTTTGTTTTTATTGTAAACCCTCCTTTAGGCCTGAAGATGGCTTTGTAAGTGGAAACAAGTTGCCGTTTTCAAATATTGTTTTAATTAAATTTATATCGTACATGACTTTGAGTTTTATTTCAATTTTTAAATTTTTATCTTAATGCCTACTTTATTTAAATTGACAATATTAAAATAATTATTAATGACTGCAGTAAAAATACATTAAGGGCTTAATAAAGTGCATTTTCACAAACTGTGTTTTAAATTATTAAAATTAATTTTGGTTTGATAATTTATTATAAAAAAATCGTTGTTTAATATTTATCCAAGTGTGTAATTATATATCAAAATATTTTATGTTATACACAAAATAGAGAATAATTTATATTCATAGCAGCTATAAAAGCTATGTGTAATATAGCATTTTTAATAAAATAAATTACTTACATTTCCTGTTTAAAATGATATATTTTAATAAATCGGAGCGAAATATACAGTACGAATATTCTGAACTTAATTATATGACATAAAAGAGTTTGATTTTTATTTTAATCAAATCATGATACTCAATTTACAATCACCCCTTCAAATATTTAATTAAAAAAACAGGATGAGTGATATTACATTTAAATTTATAAATAAATGTAAACTCAAGTTAGTAATTAATATAAAATTACTAATATCTGGACTATTTAACATACTTGTTGCTATTTTTTAGTAACAAAATAACAAGAAGGGAACAAAAAATGTTTTTTGATTTAAAAATCTCAAACAAATTTGCCATTATTTACAATGATTTTATCGAAAAAAATACCGTAAATTGTCGCATTTTAATCTCATTTTCGACCCAAAACGTAAATACGAGTCCAAATTACTTTACTCTGTAACAAATGGCAAAATTATTCGCAATCAAAGTAAAAACATTGTTAAAAATTCCCAAAAATTTGCCTAGCAGCTTCCTATCTTGCATCTGCAGGACGGTTCTTACTTGTTCCTCTGTAAACATAATTTTCAGTCAAAGAATTAAAGAACACCAGCGATGTATGAAAAAAAAATTGGTTTGCCACTCATAAATAGCTGAACACTAATTCAAAAGTTGTTACTAGATCCTGTACGATGAAAGTAGCATACTACAAAAAGATCCACATTACCACAAGAGAAAGATACGAAATGGTATAGAAATCCAGAAGCATCAAAAGAGATGAATGATGGCACCCGATGCTGTTTTTTAACTGAATCGGGAGTAGGAGGATCTATACTTATTATACTCTGTCAGCTTTCACATCAGACCAGTACTCTTGACAAAGTCCAGAATAGTTCTGATATTAGCTTCCACTATCTCTTCGAGTTCAGGATACTGTATCCTAAAGGGCCATTCCCTCTCCCTGTTCAAGTCCCGGCAATGGCAAAATATATGAAGAGGAGTTTCAACCTCTTCCTCACATTTCCTACATAGGGAATCATTCGATAGTCCTATGAGGTTCAGGTGTCTTCTGAGTCCGCAGTGTCTTGTAAAGATACCTATTGCAGTTTTAAGCTTTCGTCTGTTTGGGCATACCAGCAGATTGTCTCTGCTCTTGGGTGGACCTTACATAAGTGCTTTGGACTGTCTTAGTCCCGGAAGTTCCAACCAGTATTCCCTGTGTTTATCCCTTAATTGTTTTTCCAGCATATCTTTTACATGTTAGTAGGAAATACACTAACGTCTAGATCCCAATTGCAACTCGAGTGCCCACCGCTGTTGCCAGGTTTAAGTGTTTCATTAACGAAAAGAAAAATATGTATTTTATTAAAAGAAGTCTTGACTATCTAAATCTACCTGTGTATTAAAAAAAAATAAAAAAAAATTCCTCGGGATTCGAACCAGGAAGTTTTATGTGTAAAGCATACACTCTAGCACTGGACCACTTCGTATCACAATAATATATAATCAAACTTTCAAGTTAACATACAAAACGATGGCAACAGCGGTGGGCACTCGAGTTGCAATTGGGATCTAGATGCTTCTAGGAAATACCACATGTGGGTTGCGGTACAATTAAATGTTTTTCGGCTCCTTTACCAGCTAGTCTTTTCCTTGTATGCCATCATGCCCAGGTACGCATTCAAGAGTTATCTTGTTATGTTCTCTCAGGGCATTTATGATTTTATGACAGTCTAATATTGGTCTGTACTGTATTTCCACCTTTTTTATTTAAGGGATGATGGGCCATATATGAGTTTGCGGATTCTACTTAAAAGACCGTTGCCATAGATCCCAAGATTAGAGAGTAAGTTCTCCCTGAAATCATAAGATAGAATCCAGTACCTGTGCTGTCTTCTTTCTTGGACCCGTCCATATACCAGACTGAATGACTCATTTTTCCGAGTCCTGACCTCACTCTTTCGGTCCCTTTCAGGTATGTTTACCCAGACAGGATTCAGAAAATTGTGACTGAAAGACATTTTGTCCGATGGCACAGTTAGAACAGGACTTTCTCTTAATTTTTCTCATGAATGATATCCTTTCCTTGAAAGTTCCTACCCCATGCCGTTTATACCCAGCCTGTAGGTTGCTGCCAGTGCTTCTTTTTCCACTACTAATTGTAGCGGAGGAAGACCCAGCAGAACTTCCATAGCCGCAGTTGGCGTTGTTCTAAAATCCTTGTAATCAGAAGACATGCTATTCTCCTACCATATTATGGTGGAGTAAGTAATGGTGGGTCTCACAACTCTGGTATAGAGCCAATGGACCATTTCCTGGTTAAGTCCCCACTTAAATCCCACCATCATCTTGCAGGCCCAATGGGCTCTTAGAGCTTTTTTCGGTGCCTTGCCTATATTATCTAGGATAACTACCAAATATTTAACCTCTGTTGTCAATTTTAGTTGTTTTCCCCACATGGATAGTCCCTTTATATTTAAGTTTCTTCTCCCTGTGAAGGCAACAACTGATGTTTTTGTCGGGTTCATAAATAATCGCTCTTTCTGGCACCATCTTTCTTCAATGATGAGTACCCGTATCAGATACAACAGCATCAAATTTTCCATTTATAATGATACCTACATAGTCAGAAAATACTTTTGATTGAATATTTTCTCTCTCTAGCTCACTAGGAAGGTCATCTACCACCAGTCACCACCATTTCACTTTCTAGCAGTATTTTTCCTGTCTTCCTAAGAGTACTGTACTTCCCTATTTCTTTTTGTCTCCTCTCTTTGCCTCTCTATCTTTAATACTATAAAGTTTTTTCCTGTCTCGTCTATCTATAGCTATCTCGATTTCACCTGATCGTATTTTTGTATTGATCGATTTTATTTTTGTCTATTTTTCATTTCGCATCAATAAAATAATCTCACCATATTAAACATCCTTTTATTATTATTTTTTTCTAAATCCATTAATATAAAATAGTTGCAATAAAATTTCAATCCCATGTAATCAGTATAGAAGAAATAAAAGAGTTCTAGTATTGATCAGATTTGAACTGGTTCCCGCTTTCTATCCGCTTTTGATCAGATCACGATCCGTTTTTGATCATGTCACGATCCATTTTGATCAGGTCTCGATTCCCTTTTAATCCGGTATTGATCAAATTTAAACTGGTTTTAAAACGGTGACCTTGAATTAACGTAATTTTGACAGAACGGATAAAATATTTATTAATTTATTATTTTCAGTTTCTTTCTAGTCTTTTTTTATATTTCTGTCAATTATTTGCATCAAATCCTCTGATAGTATTAATCAATTTATCTTCTAATATTGTTATCCTTCTTCAGTATCCTATACCAATTTACTTTTTTCCTTTACTTCTTTTAAACTATTTTTTTCTTGTAATATTGCAAATTTCCTGTCTTGTAATTATTCTCTATTATTTCTATTCGAAATTTATTTCTTGTCTCTTTTATTTTATTATCCGTATATGTTTTCAATTCTTCTATCTTTAGATACATATTATTTTTACTTTATTTTAATTTTTGAGTTATCATCTCAATTTTCTTTCTCAAATTTTGCTTAATATTCTTTATCTCCTCTATCTTCTTTTTTATTTGTATCCATTATCTTAATACTCTTCTACATTCTCATTATCATTTTTTTAACATATCCATTATATTCCCTTGTTCTTTCTGTTTTATTCGTTCTACTGTTCTTGTTCTTTATTTCGTGATTTTATCCATTTTATTGGTTTCGAATGCTTTTATGAAGATGCTAGCAATTACAGATACAAGAGTAACACTATTGCAGCTTCTTATATTTGCTTATATAGGATTGGTTGTAAGTCAATTTCGGATAAGCCTTATTAAAAAAATAATAGACTTTGGGTTAGTAGTTGATTCTGAATAATGAGAAAGTCTTGAATATGAATGTTATTAAAGAGTGAAGCTAATAATAGTAAAAATAGTATACTCTCCATGTATTTCATCCCCAAAATCCAAAGGCTTATGCAGGGAAGGGATGGCTATTATTCTTATTTGCAGTGGTGCTCTAGGGCGAATTCCTGATGATTGATTGCGTCATTTGGCTATAGGTGATGGAAACCCGGAAAGCTTTACCACCATCGTAACCAGTATTCTCTTTAAATGTTTTTCGAAATAAATTGATACATTTATTGAGAAAACTATGACCATAAATGATGTTGATACATCCTAATATCCCAAAAAAACCAAACGTTAAGTTCCACTTATAATATTTTATTTAGAATATTTTTTTAAATAACCTAATTCTTAACATTTTATTTATTAATAACCATCGGTGCTTCACATGGCAGCTCAAGTGTTAAAAATATTATTTAGGTCCGAGTTTTTATGGAATTACCATAATTTCGCTTAAAGCATACCTCATTTCCGATACAAAAACTTAACTCGTTTTAAATGAGGGATCCTTGACGAAACCTTTAAGGGCGGTAATAAGAAATCATGACAAAAAGGAACTCCGGCTTCTTCAAGAAAAAAGCAGTAGAATAAAAACCGACTTTATAAAACAAAAATGCTTAATTCTTTTAAAACAATTAAAATGCCTAATGCTCCTGGCTCTTATTCCATGTTAAATTATAATCGATTATTCAAATAACTTCTCAAGATATGGGAAAGTTATTCCATTATTAACATAAACCAAAGTTAAATGAATTGAGTGGTTGGAACGGTTGATCTAAGGGATAGGATTAAGTTATTAATATTGAATATAAAACGTTGTCAAACAGCAAGAGTAAAAAAAGACAGAGAAAGTAGCATTTTAGAGAGGTTTTATTAACCTCGTTTGTTATTAATATTATATATTCGTTTATTTTTCAATTATTACATGTATAATATTTTTTCTAACTGAGTTTGATTTAATGAGACAGTTGTTATTTCTGAGAGATCAATTTAAAAAATTTTTATTAATGATCAACATTAATATTCTATTTGTTTATTTTTAGGATGTTACTAAAATTAAAAAGTAAACTGGAGCACTTAGCAATCCTTTATACTACCTATCATTTCCTTACATAAATTATAATAATAAACTACACTTTTCACTACACATGTTGTATATAAAAAAAACGTATTTCTAACAAGAAATTAAATTACACGTTTAAAAACATAAAACAACGTACTTAATTTAGTCAGATAATTATGTTATTAGATAATAACAATTGGAACACAGGACATGGCTTTGGATGATGGTATTTTTGGCGGGTTTTTCCATCCCTGTAAAGTCCAAAGTTTATGATTGTAACTGAATCTACACCTTGTCTCGAGAGATCAGATTTAATATTATATGGCGCTGATTCTAATTACATAGCTAGTCGTTGATATATCGCATAATTAAATTCAAGTAAACTCTTTTAAATTTTCTTAGAGTGTAGAACTTTAGTAAAAAGGGATACGCACTTTTTAGTTCACTTAGTAGAACGCTCTCATTTCCGGTTTGCTAGATTCCAGTAAAATTAAGGGTGGTACCCGGAAGCTTATGGGGGTCGAACTAATCAGGAAGCCTTTTCCTGTGTGACACTAGTTTTGTTTATAACTTTGCAGTTATTTCAGATATTAATATTCAGAGTAAGTTTTCTCAATTTGAAATGAGAGTCAGCAGGCAACTGAGTAACTGCTGTTCTTGTAACATTAGTTAACGTCATTTTAAATAACTTATAAACTAAATTTCTTTTCATGGTTTCGTTTCATTGTTTCTTTAATAATTTGAACCAACTTATGGTCATGCATATATACATCTTTCGCCAATAAATTAATTAGTATTTATCTTGTGTTTTAATGTCAGAAAAAGATGGGTACAATATCTCTTATACTAGATATAAAAATTCTTTGCGCTCATGGCGTTGAATTAACTCTGTCTCGCGATCTCATCTCAGAGAATTCACGGGTGCCTCGCTCGGCCTACAATCCGTTAACGGTATTTTTAACCAAATCACTCTAGTATCAATAATATATATTACATAATAAATAGAGAATAACATAGAAACACCGATCGGTAACAAATGCAATTCTTGTCCGGCTAGCTATATTGGCAGGACTATAAGACCTTTAGTGTATCATTTTAAAGAACATTTATCTAGATCCGATATATCCAATTTTGGACATTATATTAAATTTAATCACCCTAATTTCTCTCCTACCTACATGTTGTCCCAGTGAATATCTTTAAGAAAATGGACCTCCTGGGGGATCTGGAAATACTTCGAAAGATGAATTTCAGCTCTTTTAACTGTGTTAATACTCAAATTTACCTAAACTGTAAATTCAAGCCTTTATTTAAAACATTATGGGAATCTCAACAATTAAACTAAGATACATCCTTCGCTGTATTACATTTAGTTGATCAAATTTTAGTTCAGTACTTATCAAACTTATTTTAATTTTCACTAATCTCTTTACAATATTTGTCAACTTATTTTTTTGTTTTTTTTTTCTAATCAATTTATACCTAATTTATACCTTGGCTCAGTCGACGTGGAAGTTAGTCCAGCAGCAATCAGCCTTTGACCGTGTGAACCAGGTTTTCCAGCTCACTGCTGGTTCGTAAGATAAATGTGTCTTTCCTTAGCTTCGTTTATGCCCTGGGACTGTGTACAAATGTACATCATTTCCATTTTCAAAACAGCTATTTTCTTTACTATTTCTTTTTACTTCCTTTTTTACCCTCTTTTTAACTTGACCTGACTGTGTTCAGGTCTGGCCATCTTAACCACCTTCCAGCTTTAGTCTTGACTAACCTCAATACTAAGCCCTTCACTCACACTCTCACTCGTTGTTCAATAGGGTTTGGAGTCTGGTCATAACTAAGCTAATTTCCCACTGAGGCGATGCGTGGTTCTTTTGAATTTTGTAACCTTCCGAATTTTTCGGTAAATGTTCTAAACAAACAACAGTGAAATTTAAACAGAAAAATGGCAACAGAATCACAATCACTTTAATATTAAAGTACTTAACAAAAAGACTATATTAAGAAATAGTAAAAATAATATAATAAATATGACAATTCCTCTGCGTGTATTTTGGAAAATTTCATGTTCAATTGCCAATGTCCATATTAGCGAAATTGGCTCATTCAAGGTCATCAGTGAGATTTGGCATTACTATAGCAAATTTATCAAAAAGGGATCAATATCTGATCAAAATAATCAAAAACGGATCACGTGTTGTCAAATGTCACTCATGACGTCAGAGTGACCTTGGATGAGTTTATTAGGAATGCTGAAGAACTGTCAAAGCTCCCTTATCCAACTTTAATATTAAATTAATATACAATATTATTTAAAGTAAAAAATGTCGAATTAATTTAAATAGAGTCACAATCTGAAACAACCATTTAGACGTTAAAATTGTCATCGTCAGACCTTTTTGAATAATCGGATGGATATTATATAATATTCACGTTAAAATTTATTTGCGTGTTTTATAACCTAACACATATTCGCTAACACATAGTGGTTGTTAGATTGATGACTTTTTTTTGAGTCACTAGCGACTATCAATTAGATTGATTTTGTTGGGTAGGTTAGGATTTTTGTAATGCTGTTATCTGCAAGTGCGTTTTCTATTTCACAGGGTAGGTCGAGATTTCGTATATTCTTTATGTATTTCACACGTTAAAATATGGCAGACAGTTACATAGCACTTACATCATTTTCATCTGTGTGGCGTCTCGTGGTATAAAAGAAAGGTACTTTCATGAACCACGAAAACTATTTTTTATTACGAAGGACCAATATAATCTGGCTACAATTGAACAATAATTCTTTATGATCGAAAATATATATTGACAATAATAAAATTAATTTTGAGTACTAAATAACAAATTGAATAATTCAAAGTTTTTATAACAACAAAAAAAATACAAAATAAAACAGGTTCGTCCTTAGGAACATTTGATATCCAACAATCGGTATTAATATTTTCTTATTTATTTTTGCTTATACAAGTGGTGCATGCTTTGCAGATAATAGAAGCTAGTTAATATTATGATATTGGTGATAATTTATTATTTTAATAAATTTCGTTTTAAAAAAATGATGTATCTATTTTATCTCCAATTATTACTATATGAAATTTTTTACGTATTGTTAAAAGATTATCACTTCAATAACGATGGTAAGTTTACATTTTGTACTTACCTATTCTTATTACTGGTGGCAGACCTCCATATCCAATTTTACCGCATAAGAGCAATATGACTAAAAATCCTATATTCATATTGTCGTTGAACCAATTCTACCATTCAAAGGTTGACACAGCGATGCATAAATCCATAATATTATATTAGTTTTCACAACGTCATCCTACAGTAAATTTATGCAGTCAACAAATGTGTGTATTAACATTGGTTTAGGTTCTGTTCGTTGACAAATATTGCCTAACTAGATGTCTGGTCTTGTTTAGTTTGTATAATATCCCAGTTGCACTGTATTTACTGATAAAAACAGTTACTGTCAGCCACCGTGACCTGAAAAGGAAATTAATATTAATAAGAGATTAATCCAGTTATTTCCAGTCAAAAATTAAAAACCAACGTTGAAAAACGCAAATTTGCATAGTTTACTTAAATTTATATATGCCTTAAATTATTTTTATTTCTTTATTTATTACGGGATACATAACCGATAATAATAAAAACCATAAATATGTATTAATATTTTGTCATGTACAATTTCTATTTTCTTTTATAATATATTCAGTTTTTTCGACGAACAAAAGGTCGTTAAATAAATTCTCCAACTATCTGTCTGGATGTTTTTGGTAGTTGGTGTTTCCTCGCATTTAAACTTTATATTCTTATACAGCAAGATTTTTTACGGTTATTTTTTGTCTAGTCCATCGTGAACAGGGTCAAAATGTTTTATTTAAAAAAAAAAAAAAATTTCGTAGTTTTAATATTGTATTCTAAACGAAAAGTAAAAAGTTAATTTGTTGAGCTATGTTTTTAAATAAAAAATTATATTTGTTAGTTTGTGTTGGGCACTTCGTTTAATTATTTTAAAAACTATTCAAATATCGCAATCATTTAGTTCAAAAACAGAGAGAGAGAAAGTTTCTGTAACTATACACTCCGTCTACTACCATACATGTCTCATCCTTACAAGAATCATGGCATATATTCGCTAACTTTTATTGAGTTGGTATTATGTAAGTCAATAAGGACTACATTTTAAAAATATTAAAAGTGATTCATATGAAGGTCATATTTTTTTTAAATGGAGCACCCTATATTTTATTACATTTTTAGATTCGTTCTGAAAAGCTGATTTCAAAAACCTATTACACCTATATTATAAAATGAATTGTTTTGAAGTTATAGACAATTGAAAAACGCATTTTTTCAACTTTAAATAATTGCTACGGCCAAACGACATAAAATCGGATAAAACTGCTTACATGTCCCTATCCTTACTTTTTTAGGTCTACTTAGTGGCATAAGAAGAAAATGTATACAGTGTGATCAAAAGTACGCAAATTTTGATCACCCTGTATACATTTTATTCTTATGCCACCAAGTAGAACTCAAAAAGTTAGGATAGGGACATGTAAGCCGTTTTATCCCATTTTATGTCGTTGATGCGTAGCAGTTATTTAAAGTAGAAAAAATGCGTTTTTCAATTGTCTATAACTTCAAAACAATTCAATTTATAATATATGTGTAATAGGTTTTTGAAATCAGCTTTTAAGGACGAATCTAAAAACGTAATAATATATAGGTTGTTCCATTTAAAAAAAATATGACCTTCATATAAATCACTTTCCTGGAGCACCCTGTATGTTTATAAATATTTTTAAAATGCAGTCCTTATTGACTTACATAATACTACCTCAATAACAGTTAACAAATATATGCCATTTCGCCATAAAACTCCGTGGCGTCGCTCGTGAATCACCCTGTAGACTATTCTACTGCTTGGAACTTGGTACAGACTCTGCTCAAACAAATAACAACTAAAAAGAGTGATGAGTACTTTGAAGTTCTGTATTCAAAGTTAAAAAAATATGCAAGCAAAGAATGACAGTTTTGACACCGACATTTATGTAGAATTAGAACGGGATTTCAAGGAGAAAAGAACTTCTAAGAAAAAAGTAATGTCTGGAGAAAATGCCAAAGACGAATCAAGAGGAATATAAACTGTTCAAAACTACAAACTGACCTATTTCAAAATTTTAGATTGTGCCAGGATAAGTATTGAAGAAGGATTTGTCCCAAACAACGGTGTTTTAGACCCCAAATGATTTGATGAAATCGTTAAGATTGGCAGTTTTCCAAAGTAAGTTCTTTGCAGTATTTCTAAACGTTGTAAAGTTGACAGAAATCTAGTGTTGGTAGTGCTGAAACAATATGCTAATCAGTACGACAGTTTTATAAAGGTTAGTAAGGATAAGCAATATAAGATGCACCACGATGGAGACAACTTTGAATATGACGATTTCGAATATGGACCTGATGAAGAAACCACATACGTTCACTGCTCTGGGAATAAACAATGTTTCCAGTGTTTATCATGTGCCTTCTATGTAATTTATGAACTGTCCCGATCTGGACAATTTATAAATTTGTATGTAAATTTGTAAGAGTTATTTCAAAACTTACAATAGTTAAGAACTGGCTAAGAAAGTAAGTTTTTGAAACAATACACTCCGACCATTACCATACATGTTTCATGCTTATAGGAATTGGGTATACAGAGTCAAAATTACGTCTCGATGAATTGATATCAAAAATACTCGAAATTTTCATCAATTAATAATAGTCGACTATTTATCAAGGTCCCGTTATATTACCCTTGACCCTCTCCTGGAGAAGACGAATAGAGTCAGAACTGATCAAATATGATGGAGACGCATTAACATCAAAAATATACCAGCTAATAACAAATGAAAACAAAAGTCACTGCCAGAAATATGGGAAATGGAAACAATGGTACCAATTTACAACAAAGGGAAAGAACACGAATGTGCGAATTATAGAAGGATCGCATTACTGGACAGAGTGTACAAAATAATGGCAAGAATTTAGAAAAAAAGGTAAAGGATTATGTAGAAGAATTGTTTAAAGATTACCAATGCGTGTTTAGAGCAGGACGATCAGTAATGGAACATATTTTCACTCTGAGGAAAAATTGAATAATATTATAACCACTAACCAAAACTATACTTTTTTATCAGTCTACGTACGTCGAAGATAAAGAGTTTATCATCAACTCCTGATGATGCTAATATAGTTAGCAAAAGGTATATTAGCATCATCAGGAGTTGATGATAAACTGTTTATCATCAGCCCCTGATGAATCTAATAGGTATAGTTAGCGAAACGTACGTAAAGTGATAAAAGGTATAGTTGGTTAATGGTGATGATATTCTTCAACATTGTTGAAAATCAAAGGTTCCAAATTTCCAATTCAAAATCTGAACCAAACGCAAATAATGGGGTACGAATACGACAAACCAATATACGCTATTTTTATTGGCTATCAAAAGGTTTATGAATCTGTTAAAAAAAAGCACGTGTATAATATTATGAATCATCTCAACAAACCGAAAAAACTAATAAATCTTAAAAAATGGCGCTGGAACAGAAAAAAATGAAGATTAATATGAACCTGAAAACATTACACAGTTGTGAGACAAGCACTGGACTAAAACAAGGAGATCTACTGTCCATATACTGCTTAATATTTTATTAGAATATATAGTTCGGAAAAGTAGAATAAACAGAACCCGGACAATTATAAAGCTTTCATAGAGACACCAGAGGCGACAAACCTACGAGTTAATGGGCAAATACAAATTTCTGAAAATGAAATGTTGTTCTTTTCATTTTCAGAAATTTGTATTTGACATTGGAATGAAACAAAAAGAAATTTCCCAATAAAACTAAACGGCGAAAGGGTAACGGAATTTGAACAAGTCTAAATTTACGTCTATCTTAGTGTAATTATCAAAGAAGATGGCGAAGTGGAAAGGAACATAGAAGCAAGGTTAGAGAAAGGAAGTAGGCAGGCACAAAATCTTAATAAAATAATAAACTTAAAGAAAGTATCCAGAGAGACCAAAGTGCATCGATACAAAACAGAGAAAGGACGCTCTATGGAAGTGAAACTTGGATATTGAATAAGGAGGAAGAAAGTAAATTAAATATATGGAAAAGAAAACTGCTTGGGACGATATTAGGAGGGAAAAAGTGGAAGGAATGTGGCTAATAATAACAAACCAAGAAATCAAGAATTAATACGGAGAAGCAAAATAATAAGAGCAAAAAAATAGGATGGCTGGACCATATATAGAGAATTCCAGATATACTCTGTCCAATATTTCTTTTTTCTTAAAATGACACACTTAAGGTCGACTGGTAATTTGGTGTTAAAATTTATAGTGTAGCTAATCTGCTTGGATGTGTCTACTGGCCCAGTACCAAGTTAAAAAAAAATGAAATAAAAATAACTACAGATTTCTACCGATTTCTACGGATGTTTAGAATAACTTCATATTCATATGATTAATATTAATATTTTATTCGTTTTTCGATTATATTTTGTATGTTAGAATTTTTCTTTTTCTAAGATGCGAAACATAAAAGAGCAATTTTTTCTGGTTTTTTATGTACTGTATTTAGTAAGAATTGAAACTAACGAAACTTCGTAAAAAATAATATCTGCACAATTTTACAATTAAAAATGATTTACTAACGCTAAAAAATCAAAAAATACAAACAAGAGTTAGATAATTATTTTTGGTTGAGATTATGTAGCAACGTTGCCCAAAGTAGACAACATACTAACATATAATATTACTAGTTCATCAATATTGAGTGCATTTAACAATTTTGTAATATTGGTAATAAAAAAATTACAATAAATTATGTCATTATTTTTTTAACGTAAACAATATCAGTATACTCTGTAGAATATGTCTTTTTTCTTAAAATGACACACTTAAGGTCGACTGGTAATTTGGAGTTAAAATATATAGTGTGGTCAATCTGTCTACTAGGCTATTAGCAAGTTTAAAATGTAGTGAATTATTCGAACACAATATGCATAACAAATATAATTATAGGGAATATAATTTAGCATATTTTAACCTATTACTTAATATTTATTAGTCTGAAAAAAAGCAGGAAAACTGTTGAAAATTTAGAATATCTATATAGTTTATTCTAACTTAAAATAGTATCAGTAGACACTACCATTTTTACGGATTATTGACAGGTAATATAGGAACAAGAAAAAGGAAGACTTAAAAAGGGTGTTTTAGTATATTAACCTACAGAAGACCTAAGAGAAGAAGGAGTTCAGAATTGGAAGGGGAAGGCAAGAGTCAAAGAAAACCATCACCAAGCTATGGGCCTAAAAGGCCTGCGTGCAGCTTCACATATTTTCCACCTTTTGTTATTTTTTCTTCCACTCTGGTGTGATAGTTTATTATGATGAGTGATAAATTTTGTTTATTAAGTTTCTTAGTAAATTAACTCGACTCGAATCAATACTATTTTCATTTTCTACTTTTAGGAGGCGCCAATACCATATGTTATCTTGCCTGTGATCGTTTTTGGACGCGCGCTCCGTTAATATTATAGATTGGAAGCTCCTGTTTTCACCAATCAATTTTGTATTTAATTCGTAAGAGCGCGCCTGTGGCTCTTTTTTTAAATTATTTTTAGTAACAGTGATACGACCATCAACTTTTTTCACCATATTTCAAAAAATACCACAGACACGTTCTTCCAATAAATATTTTAAATACCATGAAAAAAAAACCGCATATTTTTAGTTGCTATATTAGGCGAGATCTCGACCAGAACCGAAATATTTATGTTTAGTGGCACTCTACCCTGTTCTACACAGAAAAAATTGGACTAAAGGGTAGGATTGATTAACATTAATCGGAAAATAGTAAAATAATAATTTCTATACCCATGGGTAATTTTATAACCGGCAACCACGCAAGTCACGTGGTGTGCGGACCTCTTAGAACAATTTATCCAAAAAAAATAAAACACTAGTCTTATTACAATGTCACATATTATTTCTTCTTCTTTACTAAAACCAAATATAAGCTTCTAATTAAAGTTACCACTAAGAAAACTTATAGTTTTTATGTTGTACGAAAATTCAATCAATATACGGTCAGCTTTTATGGCTAAGTTTTAATCTGCTGTAAATAATTTCAAAATGTATTCATCAAAACCAAATCAGGCGTTCAAACTGTTACACTTGCTCTTTTTTATCTATTTCAGACATCAATTTTAACCTAATCGTTCATGTAGAATGTCGCTCGATTTCTTTCTGGAGCATTCTGTGCTTTGACGTTTCATCATTTCGCAAATACGCTATAATATGATCGATATAAGTGATTTATCAAATATCTCTTTTTATTATATCAAAAAAGGTCAACAGATTAAATTCTTACAAACGATTTTTATAAATTTTAATTACAAACTAATATACTGTTAATACTTTATTAATTAAAAAATATGAATAAATAATGAAACGTTGTTTGTTTTAGTTATTTTCATCCCATTATTCCTTTGCCTATACGTATAAACACAATTTTAAATAAAATTAAAAATTCTATGCTTTAAAATCCAGTTACCTGGTCTTCGAAAAAAATAGTATAATAAGACCAATAAAAAATTTGAATTTTAATTTACATAAAAATCCATTGTAATAGGAACAAAGCATGAATAAATAAATTATCGTTTCGTTAAACCAGATTTGTTACCTTTTGTTTCTAAAATTTACCATATATTCTATAAACCTATTCAGGATCCTGTTCCTCTCGAAATTCTGTTAAATACTGAAACGCGTCCAATGAATAATTAAACCATTTGGTGAAACCATATCGGCATTTCGGGATAGAATTTTTTGACATCCAATGTTCACTTTACTGCACCCGAAAATTAAATACACGTATTTCTATAGATATGCTTTGTAGCGGTTGTGGTAATAACAGGTGAATAAATGTATTGATTTTAATTTAGTTCGAAAGCAAAGTTACAAACTTGACAAAACCTAAACTATATAAACTCATAAATAGTTACATGCGAGTACCTATGAAAATTTTACATATTATATTAAATATTTTATGTATACATACAAATATCAGATGATAATGTAATATTAATTGTTTAAACAATTTAATTATCCTGAGTTTAATGCGCTGTTTGATGTGTATCTTAACAATTTATTTGTATTTTTATTTGTGGCCTCCCACAGGGTCGCCCAAATTTTCACAGTACTTTTTGGGGTATTTATACCACATTCCTAAATTAAATCCAATTCAATTTTGCACAACTTATGTAATTTTAGTTGACCTGATGATGGCCAAAACTTGTCAGTTTCTCCTCAATCAATTTTAATAAATAATTTGTGGTAGTAGACTTTGGTTTTTTATTTCTTCTAAATCTAACTTTGGTCTAGTTCTAGTAATTGTGAGAACTCAAAATAAATATACGATTATCCTTCATAGTAAAGAGTATTATACTGTAACGAAGTTACTTTAAATTCAGTAATAATTAAAATAATGTAAAAAAAATCGCGCACGGCACTGGACTAGAGTTAACTTCGATTCTAAGGTCAGACGTAACAGTTGTAACCCTCGCCGAAAGATGGAGTCACTCGCGTACTTGTTTCGCTTAGCCAGCCGATCGTATACAGGAGCCGGAGCCAATCAGTTAGTTGCTGTGGCCATCCCAATTGGAGTAGCAGTGGTGGTCCGAGTTCCAGTGGCAGTCCCTTGACTTTTAGGGACAGGTCAAGCTAAATCTGGCGAAACCAATTCCAAGTGTACCGGAGTCCACCCCAGCCCGGAATATGTGCCTGTACCGTCCAATAAAGAACCGTGTTGCACACCTTTTCTTCTGCACAGTCGCCGGATCTTGGTATGAATAAAATAAAAGTTATTATTTGTTGTAATCTTAATTTTGTTTTTACTTTATCCACGCAGCTAATACTCAGGTATTCAAGCCCAGTAGGGCAAGTAAAGACCGCCCTTCTGTCCACTAGCGACTTGTCGATGCTATAACAATATAAATGGAAGATGGCGCCTGAGGCAATTCGAAATCTGGACCTAGGTACCAAAATACCGCTTGACGACACAAAGAGCGCTGCAATATTTAAAATTATTCATTTTAGTTTAGTCAAAAAAACGGACTCATAAGACGCAACAAAGATGATAATTTTTATAGACGAAACATAGTAGAATGGTTAAGTATGCCACATCACTGTACCAGAATTTTCAGAGTGTTTACAAATATTTTAAATGCGAATTCCTCTTACGTCGTCTGAAATTTAGACCATTTGGCAACAACGTGATTTTTTATGTCATTGTCAGTTTTTAAATGATATTATTTTTTGTTATTTGATACTTTTACGCTTTATTTGTATTTATAGACTGGTTTGGAAGTTTTTAAATTATAAAAAAGCATGAAATAAAGATGAGGCGGTAAATTCAGGACGGCACGATAATCAAAGTTTCAAGTTAACGTACAATCAAAGCCGATTAGGGCGATTACACAGACTGGATTTAGATAGTCAAGACTTCTTTTAATAAAATAAATATAAATAGTGTTTCTTGACCGCCTCGTAAATTAAGCGGTAGATCGATCATTTTATGGTTAAGGTGGTTACATGTTATGCCGACATAGGCATATCACTTTCTAATAAATTCGGTATTTCCATTTGTATAAAAACTGTTTAATAAAAATGTTTAAACTGTTCAATAGATATTTTATTACAGCATTTAAAATATATTCGTGACCCTGTAAGAACGGTACTTCTATGACTTCGTCGTCTCTTCCCCCTATCCCGTCTAAATAACGTCTGTGTGTAACTTTAATATATACAAGGTGCGTCTACGTAGTCGAAGAATAAATGTGATACATAAAAAATAAAAGAGAGTGATTGACAGGTCTAAAAGTCTGACAGTTTTCTAAAAATAAGGTTATAAAGACAAGTTTAGGGTTTGGATACATTTTGTTTTGAATTTGGTTTATTTTTGAAAAATTCAAAGTGGGTTGTTAATTTTTTTTATGTAATTTCAAAAAGTCGTTATCTGAAATTTAAATGTTGGTATTACATATAACCGGAATAAAGAATATATCTAAGAATTTATTTATAAAGTAGGTATATATAAAGGCTGAGACTTTAATAGATTATGAATATCTGGTGAATAAATTTCAGTAGAATATTATCCAGAATTCACAAAACAAATAATAAGATTCATTTTTAATTTATACTTTTGGCCAGTACTGTATATTTTACCACTCCATAATCTAAAAATAGATTTAAATTTAGATTTAATTATTTCTTTCATGCGTCATTGGCGTTAGAGCCATGTGCAAAAAGTACAGTTTGTAAAAAATAATGCACCACATCCCGCGCTTGCTACGGACATCCATCTCCCTCTAAGCACTATAATACTAATAAGAGCGATAAGCGCAGATATAGCTCTGATCATCGGACGAGTCTATTTTCATACTAGAAAGAAGAAAACCCTTACAACTCAATCTTACACATAACCTTTTGGCACTATAAATATTGAAATAGCTTCAGCACAATTCAGTATCTTATCATATCTAGCAGCGTTCAGTTGTCATAAAATGTCTCAGCACCCTAAAATTATTTTCTGAGGTTGCTAAATGTGAATAAATTGTAAATATGTTTTGTACAGTAATATTGAGTGATAGCAGTTGCTCTATATAAATAATAATAAATTGTATAAAAATGTAAGATTAATAATTTTTGGTTTGTTAATAAATCTGTGACTAAAGAGCCCTTACAGTTCACTTAAATGATTTATTTGTGTTAATATACTACATTCTGATATTCTGTATTAAGGTTGGTCCTTCGAACTAATAAAGATAGATTTCAACAAATTTAGTAACTATTTCAAACTTATATCGATTCCTAATTATATTTGTTTAGCTGGAATAGGTAAATTTAGAAACTACAAATAAAAATTTATAGCTCGAAAATGTAAAATTACATACAGAATAGTCGAAAGCTAAAGGAGTCATGGATGAAGAGGAATAAACTATAATAGGAGGGGTAAACAAATATGTAAAGTTTAATTAAGAGGTTATGGAAAGAAAAGCTGAAAGACACTGATTTATACATCTTAATCCAAAATATCTGTAAAATAGTGGAAAATGGTGGTATATTTATACATATAAAATTACCAATAAAAATGTGGCAAAATGAAAAAAAATGTTAACACCCTATTTTCGAGTTTCCTCATTTGTGGGTTATTTTTAAACGAGAAAATTTTTTTAATCAATGCACTAAAGAAACTAAACATTAGGTATTGTTTTAATTGAAAATAAGCCATATTGTTGGTCAATCTAAACTGGCAAAACAACAAAAGCTAAAACCCCCTATTCGATTTAATTATTCCCAAACAGGGCAATTTCAAACTAATCCGGTTTGGCCGATAGATAACCACTGAAAAATAATTAGTTGTTACCATAAAGGTATTTACTAGCGTCGATTGAAATTTAATTGGTTAATTTACTTCAATAGCAATATAAAATTTAATGGTATACTGGCATCAATGTCACAGCACGCAGTACATAAAATAATTTGTTAACTATAAATTAACTGTTTACACAATACAGAATATCACACATATTCTGTTAATATACAATATTAAGTTAGCTATACTATTTAATAGCCTTAAAATGAACTAGGGATGAAGTTTCTTAGATTTAATTATATTACTGGGCTTGGAGAATTCGCATTACTATAAAGTAATGAATAATTTAACTCCTATTTAAGTTTTAATACGATAGTGCAGTATTAAGTGAAATATTAATTTCAGCGTAATTATACATATAAAATGCAAAGGTGGAGAAATACTTCTTATGGAGAATAGAAAGAAGATTTATGAACGAGGAAATTGAAAAGTACTATCAAGTTTAGGGACAAGTTTTTTGATAAAAAACTAGGAAACTTAAGACAGATAAAGTGCAAGTGAAGCAGACAAATCAACTGCAATCTTCAACACACGACGTGGTATTGCCCAAATAAATATGGGTCAAACTCGATTAGAAAAATTAAAAGTCAGACATCTGGGAGTGAAACTCTAGGACATTGTTATTTTTGATTAGTAAGAAGACAAAGTTATATATAAAGAAATAATAATTCAAATCTAACCACATAAATTTTAATGAAAAGCTGGAGTTGGCAACTAGTTTCGGCATAGTAATGCTATCATCAGGTCTATAATACAATGTTCAACATAAGTTAAAAAAAGGAGCAATACAATATAGTTGAGACATACCAAAGAGTTGAAACATTAATTAGGAAAAGTATTATTATTTGTATCAAGTGGTAGTTACATAACTAGAGCGCGCACTTAACTATAGTTCATTATATAAACATTATTGAGCTTAAATTAATTTTGTGGTATGAAAAAATGGGGATGTGGTACTTAGTAAAAGTAACGATAAACCATATTAACTGAAATTAAAGACGGCAACCAACCGCAGTCAGTTAGGAAAAAACAAGGATAGGGTATACAGCCCTTCAATTTAAAATTTCTTAGCCATAATAGTGGGGACATCGTTCAGGAACCAAATTGTGGTTTGAAGGATTAAATTTAATACAGGAATTAGTGTACAGGAGGGAAGATAGGAGTACCAATCAAATAGAAAGGCGGCTCTTGAACCACTCACTGTATTTGACGGCCCTAATGGCGGCCAAAATAAATTTAGAAAAACAGTAATGATTATGAAGCTGGCAAGAATAGCGGCGTGACAAAGCGTACTACAACGTGTCTATTGTACAAAATGGTAGATGACATTTGACAGTTAACAATGACAGATAAAATTGGTAAATTGAAACTTACGTTAAAAATAGATAAATTTAGACAAATGGATGCCTTTCACGATTCTTGTATATGTCAATGTTTCATGGCCGTGAATTAATAGAGTAAGAGAGCTGTAACAATATTACGACGAATATCTTGACAACTTTACTGCTCACACATTTGTCGCAAACTCGCAATTCGCGTCTTTACAGTTGATAGCATGTCGCTATCGAATGTATAATTGTCCGAAAGTAAAAAATCCTTCCTTAACTCTCATAGTGAGCAGTCGCATTAGCCTTTTAGATCTCGCAGAGGTTGGTCGATTACCACGGGTAAAAGTTCTTTGTTAAAATACCGGTTAGACCGCGCCTTTTTTATTAAATCAATCAGAAAACATTTTCTGAGATTTCACAAAGTATTGTAACTAGATAAGAGTGCATTGTGAGTGACAATAGTTAATTTAATCATTGTTAAAGTGTATTAATATTAATGAACCTTTTATATTATAACTTTTTAATATTAATAAATGGGTGTAACAATAGCTCTACAGTTTTCTTCAATATGTGTCAATATATTAGGTTAACAGCTTGAAAATACAGCTTTTTAGTCCTTCTATAATTAGTCGATTTTAACACGTCGACTGGCATAGTAACTTTTTCAATCAGTTATCGATTCTTAGTCATATTTAAAGTTGTTGCTCAATTTTTTTTTTAATTTACTAAACTGTGGACA
This sequence comes from Neocrepidodera transversa, assembly GCA_963243735.1. Classification (NCBI taxonomy): domain Eukaryota; kingdom Metazoa; phylum Arthropoda; class Insecta; order Coleoptera; family Chrysomelidae; genus Neocrepidodera; species Neocrepidodera transversa. The sequence continues at coordinate 12,956,086 of OY725348.1, forward strand.
AAGAGTTAATCTTCTTTATACTAATATTTATAATTCCAACTTGGAGTAATAAAAACTGCATTGCGGTTAGTTGTCCATTTTAATCTTGTTTACATTGTTATACATTCCTAAATTATGAACATGAAACAGTTCGCTACACCATAAACTGGTGCATAATTTATAAGTCTATTCTCGCTGTATTGCACATCCTACATTATGCAATGAGCCTTTGAAACATTTAAGGAAGCTGCGAATATTCTGTTTGAGAATAGCTTGCATCAGCAACAAGGAAAATCATTAAGAATGTTGTAAGCAAAATTTATTAGATTTTAATTTCATAAAAACATTAGTTTTTGGTTTATTATAATATATTAGCGTAAAAGAGATATTGTTCTATATTGAACTTCGACGTTTATTGTTTTTTTAAAATAATAATACACAATTCTTTTAGTTAGGTCTCTTTAACTTTGTGAATAAATGTGACTTAAATTTAATATTTAAATAAAATATTAAATTAAATCTCTAAATTTTATTTATTTTCGGTTGGTATTTGTATTATCAGATTAGATGCATAAGCGAATTTCTAGGGTAGTTGGCAGATTTTGGATTATCTTCTGATCTAGACTGCTAACCAGATAAAATGATACCAAACCACTTAAGATTAATTAGTAGTTAAATTATAATAAATATTAGTTTATTTGGGTTTTAGAAAGTTTTCTATAAATTATTTGTTAACAATTTATTTATCTGTATTATAATGAAATCATTATGTATGGGTTAGAGAAGTTAATTTATTATTGTTATTAGTATAAAGAAGTTTGTATTAAATTATAAAGTTTTAGCGAAAAATGTCATTCTTGATAAAAAGTTTTGCTTGTACTGAAATCTAAAATACAACCATCAGATGTCAGTTTTTTCCAGTAGTATACGAGGTTTGTCAAAAAAAATGAATTTTACTCAAGAGTAAAGTACCTTTAAATTTGACAACATCGAAAAATGTTATTTAAAGAAGTTGATCAGAACTAAAAACTAAGTTCAAATATGCAATTACATCCATTTACATTGAAAAAATGTATTTCTAGGTACAATAACAATGCAAATTTTACTGTAGTCACGTGTTTAAATTGAAAAATTGTTAGAAAATATTAAGAAACTAGAAGGTTATCATGACTTTTATAAACACGAGAGATAAATGTTCATTCAAAATAGAAACAATATTAAACAAGCACAAAACCTATCTTCAATGTAAATGGATGTAATTGCATATTTGAACTTAGTTTTTAGTTCTGATCAACTTTTTTAAATAACATTTTTCGATGTTGTCAAATTTAAAGGTACTTTACTCTTGAGTAAAATTCATATTTTTTGACAAACCTCGTATACTACTGGAAAAAATTGATATCTCATGATTGTGTTTTAGATTTCAGAATAAGCAAAACTTTTTATCAAGAATGAATTTTTTCACCTATAGGATACCCCATCCGTGGACATACTGTATAATGATTTAATTTAAAATAGTTGGGTATATAAATAAAAATTCTGATATAATCAACAAATTTCATTATCCACATTGAAATATCAATTCAGTAGACGTATTTACCATCAGCTTGCTATTTAAAATTTGTTCCACAAATTAATGTAATGCTTAGTATTTTGTAATTAAAATAATCCTACTCTCTACAACAGTCGAGCCGGGAAAGTTCTGGGATTTTTTTAACTGTGAATATTGACAAAAACAAATTTCAATTAAGAAATTTTTATTATAAAAAAATCGGTACTACAACTATTAATCTGGGTTTGACAGATCCTGAAACATGAATTTTCGAGAATGAGTGATTTGATTTAAATGTATATACAAAAATTTCTCGAAAATTAGAAATCATTATAAACTATTTTGGAAAATCTAAGTTAAATATATAAAAAATCTTAAAACTAAAATTGCTGAATATAAATTTAATGCTGTCAAAATACTCATAAATGTCCGTGATCGATTTAATATCGTCTCCTGCTACTAAAATGTAACGCTGTATCTGCCTTTGCGCCCATAGAAAGTCTATATGGTTTTCACATTTTTGAACCGTTTTTCCGATGTAAAGGAAAGACTCCTGGAAATTTTTTATCGTAAATTTGGTGGTCACTCGTTTTCCATCATCCTTTTTTATTATTTTATTTATTGGAACAAAATATCAGTGGAGAGACCACATGACAGATGGCTATCTACACAAAAAAAAAATCTACTTAGTTCGAGTGATGCAATGGTAAATCCGTGGAGCTTTGGAACTCCGTAGGAGCCAAAATAATTAAAATTGAGCTTTGTACCCATTAAGACTTTTGTTCAGGATGCCGAAACGAACAACATATCCAAATTTCAGCCAATTTGACCGGGAGCCAATTCCCATAAGGTTTGTGCGGGGTTCTTTCCTACTAAATTAGTAGATTTTTAAGAAAAATGAATGTTTTTAGTAGAATTTTAATAGAATTGATAATAGGCAGGTTCGACATTTTTTTTTACTGAAATCGATATATTTTTTTATTAAAAAAAAAATCCAAAAAAAATTGAGCGCAAAATATTAATATTTACGCCCGCTGTAAAATTCAGTAGATTTTTCAGATTTGAATTTAAAACTATATTTTATCGCTATCTTTCTATGGTATATTTAAGATGAGTGTCTCATCGCAGAAAAAATATTTTGTATCATCCAAACGCGACACGTGATTTGCTTAAATAATAAGTTTGAACAAATGTAAGAATGAGCTCTAGTAGCAGCGTGAAATAGTGCTGGTTAGTGGTGCGATAGGTCCGGGATCGAATCCCGCACACAGCAAATCTTTTTTTTTTGATTTTTATCGTTATATTTTACTTTTAAACGTTATTAATTTTTTTTTTCAATACACAGGCTAGTTTAGTTAATCAAGACTTCTTTTAATAAAAAAAATACATATGTACAAAATATTTTACTGCAATGAGACACTCGTGATTTTGGTAGTTTATTATTGAAATGTTGGTAGAATACGGTTTATTGAAACATATTTAATAAGGTTGAAAAGTAAGATATAACGATAAATAGCAAAAAAAAGATATACTGTGTGCGGGATTCGATACCGGACCTATCGCACCACTAACCAGCATTATTCCACGCTGCCACTAGAGCTCATACTTACGTTTGTTCAAACTACTTATTTAAGCGAATCACATGTCACGTTTGGATAATACAAAATTTTTTTCTGCAATGAGACACTCGTCTTAAATATACCATAGATAGATAGCGATAAAATAGTTTTATTTTTCTTAAAAATCTACTAATTTAGTAGGAAATTTACTAAAAAAAGGTAACCCTGTAAAATATGTGTGAATACAGCGCAGCAGCGGGCCAGTGGCGAACTGTTCATGGCTACTGACGTCAAAGATCTAGTCTCGCGCACAGGTACCGCTTTCCAGTCTTTCGCCGATCGTTGATTTTAAAATGCATATAGCGGACGTAACTATTAATATTTTAATCTCTCGATTTCAGTTAAAAAAGAAAAATGTCGAACCTGCCTATTGCATGTCAATGTATGGAGTCCATTGATATTATGAAACATATTTTTTTCAGTATACAATTGTAATAACAGACCAACTATTATTTTAACCACATCAATGCAAACCAGTGTATTTAGAACAAAAATTATTAAAAATGTTTGTTTGATTGATTTGATTCCTTCGATGATGGGGAAAATTGTTTACTAATTTCTTTATTTCAAAGAGCTTCAATTTATTGAATAGTCAAGCTTTGTTTTTTTTGCGCCCGCATTATTAATTTTTTTTAAATTTGTTTCATATTTATTAAATTTCAATTTTTAGCCATTAAACTAAGTCAAATTTTAAAATTTCGGCTTGTCACAACTCGGTTTATGTGGTCAACTAACTGCAGTAAAATTTTCATTGTGATAGAATCACTCGAAGCAGTTTAGGTTCGCGGACAAAGTTTTGAATCAAAGTCAGTAAATTTTTCATTGTGATAAAATCACTGGAAGCAGTTTAGATTCGCGGACAAAGTTTTGAATCCGAGTCACGACAAAGACAGCTCACCTACAGCTTGCTTTGATAAATATTTATTAGTTTATGTTTTCTCTAATCGTAAAACAAAAATTAGCATATCACTCATAAATAAGTTACAAATCGATATTTGTTTTCCAATTAGGCCTTTTTTCCATATTTTTAGTTAATTTTTAAATATTTTTTTATGTCATGGTATCGACCATATTTCTAGGTTGAAAGTAGACGATTTTAATAATTATTTTAACCCTATTAATAGTTAAGTTAATCACTTATTTACATTGAAAAATAACTATTTAAATATTAATTGACATATTTTGAATTTTGTATTCTATCTAATTTAAATCCCATGAACAATTAATATTTACTATCATTGTAATTAATTAGATACATTTATATAATCGCTATAAGTATTCTTTTTTGTAAGATTTTCTTGTTCATAATTTAATTTATTCATGATAAGTTTCTGACTTCTTCGGGTTCCCTTTTAACCTATCCAAATATATAATTGAACTTTAATCATTTTTATACTTATATTTTTTGTGTTTGATGAAAATATTAAGTCCGTATCAAAAATAAAACCATTTTTTATAAAGTGTGACTTCTTCGGGTTCCCTTTTAACCTATCCAAATATATAATTGAACTTTAATCATTTTTATACTTATATTTTTTGTGTTTGATGAAAATATTAAGTCCGTATCAAAAATAAAACCATTTTTTATAAAACACCCCGAAATTTCAAATCATCTTAGCTAAATTTAAAAAGAACCTTTTTCTCTAAATTACTAGGAATCTAATATTTGCCGTCCAATTGACAAGTGACAAATGTTTGGATATCAATAAAACGAAAAATCGTTTTAGTTCTATTGACTTATAAAATTTGAGGAAATGTAGAAAGGAGCTATAACGTGTTCACGTACACGGCAAAAGTAGAACTCATATTTTATACTTGTCGCGAAGCCGGGAATCAGGACTTTATACAGGACGAGTCCTCGTATTTCACTCGAAAATAACTTAATAACGTAAAGTTGTGGAATAACCAGAATTAAATTTGCGTGTCTCGTCAGGAAAATTGATTATAACAGATCTCAGATATAAACTTTAAAGGAATGATTAGAATACATAATGGAAATAACGATCAAAATTCTAATAGTATAATAAGTAAAGACATGTTTACCATAATAATTATTATAAATCGTAATTTTTATTCGTTTGAAAAATGATTTTGCTCATTTTGCTAAAATTTCACTACTGACTTTGTACAGCACTCTTATTAACAAAATTATTAAATTTCAAAATTGAAGATAATCATTTCTAAAAAGAATAAAAAATTTACTCATACCTTGCAATACCGTGCAACTACATGACAAATATTCTCTAAAGAAGAAAAAAGAGTACAATATGTACGTAATGGTCATCGTCAAAATTAAAAATATGACAAACATCAAAATTTCAGCAGTCTCGTACAAAATAGAGGAAGTTATGGAGCCTCATATTGCTGCTATCAAAACAAAAGTGAGTCAACATTTTTTGTTAGCAAAATAATGTAGACGAATTTTAAAGTTTTGTGAAATAATTATTTGTAAGTTTTTAAATAAAATGTGAAGTATTTAATTTATGATAAATATTCAGAACATCAGAATTGCATCCCGGGCGAAGCAGGTATATTTTTTACAATCCGAGTTGCATTGCACGACCATTCTAATTATATCCTATTGACCAATTTAATTTTAGCAGCAAAACTAATATATTTGATGACTGACAGCGTTGTCGCGTTTACTTAATACTGCTATGAGGGTTAATGCAAAAAACCAATCAAACTAATTCTAAAACAAATAAAAAACACATAAATAGATTCCATAACAACTAAGGATATAGAGCGAATTCGTCAAAATATTTATAGTGCAAGATCGTCAAATGGTTTAATGCAGGTTCCAAAAAATATCAGAGAATTTCATAATTTAATTGAGGCTGTCACCATCGTCACAAATAAAAATTATGTGTTAGTATAGAAAACATTTTCAGTTTCCTGTAAATTTATATTGCAATAACTTGAATATTTTCTGGCTGTATTTCTAGAATGGACTAGTGGCTGTTTCCATTTTTTTCAGTTCATTACAACTAATCAATTTTCAGGAATGCTCCTATAAATCAGCTGTTAATATTCCTAAGACTTTGTGCAGCAACAGGGTCTCATTTTTCGTGTATCTCCTATTTTGCCGGTATCCGCATTTTTCAACAGTTTCGAGGCATGCCTCGAGGCTTTGGCTCATCTAAGACAGATATTTATCAAGATGCCCAGGCACCCCTGAAGAAATATTCATTACTCAGATGAGTTTTATCAAGCAGCATGATTCCCAAAAGTCAATGGAGCTGTGGATCGAAGTCATATTAGAATTAGATCGCCAGATATTAATTTGTTCATACTGTTCAGCCCTCGAGCGAAGTAATAATTAAGAAATTACTATTTTATTTATATCAATTCATAGTACTATTTTGTCCTCTTGTTCGAATTTATACTTAGATGGTACGTTTCAGTATTGTTCAAAATATTTCCTTCAATTGTTTACCATTCATGGTTTAAAAGATAATAACTATATCACACTAGTGTTCTGTTTACTTCCTAATAAGCTTTCTTCCCCATATTGTCTTGTTTTTCAGTATTTAAAAGAAACATGTTTAAATTTAAATGTTCCTCTAACCCCTGAAACGATAACTTTGAAACAGCAATTCACAGAGCAATTTCTGAAACATTTCCTTTATCTATATGGATAAATTTCACTGGAATATTATCCAGAAAATTCAAAATAATTTATATTTCTTTTAAAATTAATAATATTAATGTTTCAGTTCATACTAATGTCTATTATTGTATATTTTAATGTTTTAAAATCTAAAAATAGATTTAAAATCAACACAATATTATTCCGTCTTTCTCTCAGACTTTTTTCTGTCTGCTTGCAATATACAGTTAACAAAAATAAAATACATAAGCGACTGTTGCTATGCAAGCTTATCTTTCTCTCATATTATCCCATCATTATAAGAGACAAAAAATATAGATATATTTCTTCCCGCTAAGATTCTGAATTCAAGGCTAGTTACATACCACGTCACATGTCTCCTACCAATAAAAAACCAGCAACCCTCCTCTGTGCTAAAATTCAGAGCACAATCACTCTCTCGCATCCCAACTGTGAACAGATTCAGTCATGCATTGAATAGAGCAAAAAAGTTTCTTCAAATAAGTAAAATGGTGCGTAGTTAACGGCACCCAAAAAGTTTTCTGAGTTTTCATAACAAGAAAAAATGTAAATAGTTTTTACAGTAATTTTTGCTGTTCATGTTTCGTACTTTGAAAAAATGGAATAAAAATTACATTCCAATTTCAAATACTGTTTTTATTTTAACATTCATATTGGTTTAACTTCTACCGAAGAAGTTTGGTCCTTCGAGAAATTGTGGAATTTATTTAATCACGTTCGCAGACTAGTATTCTTCCAACAGTTATGAATACTAATATTCATAAATCGTCCACTATCCGTGGCTGTAAATTTTATTTGGGACAATCCTGCTTTAGAAAAATTCAAAGCGTTGACTTATTAGACGAATATTACAATGTAACGAAATTTCGACAATTTTGACGTATACGTTTGGTTTATCTTTCCTCGACCCTAAAGTAGTTGGAAAATTTTATGCTTTTGGCTTGGCTGCAATTCAGCCAGAAAATGACAAGATAACTCAATTGTGCGACTACCTTGTCCTAAATTATATAGGTGATAACTCGACTTTTCTACCATATTGTAACGAAATTATTTTCCGTGATAAATAAAATATTTAAATTAAATCGCACAGGGCCTGGAGTAGAATTAAATTAAAATTATGCGAGATGCTTCGAGTATAAGGCCAGTCGTACAAGTTGTAAACCCCCGCCGAAAGATGGAGTTACTCGCGTATTTGTTTCTCATACCCAGCCAACCTTTTGGTATACGGCAGCCGGATATCAAGTTAGCTGCAATGGTAGCCCCAAGTACGAGTTGCTGTAGCCGTCCCAATTGGAATAGCAGTGGCAGTGCGACATTTAGAGACAGCTGAAGCCAATTAAAACCAAAGTCCAGAACCGTCGTCGACCGCCACGCTAGCCTGGAATACGTGCCTGTACCGTTAGAGAAAAGAACTGTTGCACACTTTTTTCTTTGCCGGAGTTTTGGTATGAATAAAAGTTTAATTGAATCTTCTTGTTTTATTCCAGCAGCTAATACCCAGGTAACTCAACCCAGTAGGGCAAGTAAAGACCGCCCATCTGGCCACTAAGGGTCTTGTCGATACCATAGGACCCGTGGAATAGTTATTTCTCCACTGAAGCTGACCGAGCAGCAAGAAACGTTAGCGCCTGAAATTCCACTTTGCTTTTGATTGTAACGCTTGCGCCATGAAAACCTTCTTATTGTACGTTATCCGAGGTGTGGTACAGTGGTAAGGTCTATGCTTTGCGCGTAAAAGATCCCGGTTCGAAGCCCGAAGAAAAGTTTTTTTTATTTATTTTTTAAATACACAGGCTGGATTTAGATAGTAAAAACTTCTGTTGATAAAATAAATTTTTTTTTTAATTTTTTTTTAATACACAGGTAAGTTTATATTTTTTTTATTATTTTTTTAAATCCATAGGCTAGATTTAGATAGTAAAGACTTCTTTTAATAAAATAAATATTTGTTTTTATTATTATTTTTTAAATACACAGGTTACATTTAGACAGTTAAGACTCCTTTTAATAAAATAAATGCGGTCAACTTAAAATCAAAAACAAAGTGGAATTTCAGGAGCTAGACGCTTGTGCAGTGGCCTTCACACTATAAACGGAAGGTGGCACCCGAGAGAATCCGAAACCTGTACTAAGGCGCCATAATGACCTGTAACGACCGGAGTAGGTTACAATATATTTAGACAGAACACTCAGAAATTTTGTGTAAATTATTGTGATGGGATAAGATATACCTTAAAGTTCTTAAACAGTCAAAAATTTTAGCACAAAGTGCCAACTTTGCTACGGAGTTTACTTGAAATATTTTTAATAATCCTACCAACCTACCTTTTTTCCAGGGGGATGAAATTCGGATGGTACCTTTACTTGCTCATGTACAAATTAAATTTTTGAAATGCAACTCGCCGAATATTTTATTCAAGTATTTCAGGATAAACCGTCATATTTTAAATCAAGAATTCTATAATTACAATATGAACAATTATTTATAAAACATCCTGTACACATGACAATAACAATAAATAAACAAAAATAATGAAGATTAAAGAAGAGATTACATTTCCCCATCTTATGTAGCAATAATTATTGATAAATCAGTAATATATTGTAATGTTACTTACGCAATACTATATTATCTCAATTTGGGTATGGATCTATGAAAGTAGAAAATAACAAATTAATTTTACAAATATTAAATCACTAAATAAAAAAAAATTGTATGATCTTCCGGTAGCTTTAGTTCTTCAAGCTTCTTTCTTCTTATCTGCTAATTCCATAAAACTGTCTGATTTGATACTTTCTTTTCTTTTATAGAATCTCTTGACCTAATTATTTATTTCATGATTTCTTCTTGATTAATTTTTTTTATAATTCCACCTGATTTAAATTTTGTAACTTTCTTTTTAATTGACTTCTTTCTTCTAAATTTTAATGACTTTTTCTTAAATTTATAAAAAAAAATTATCTTATGGGTATACGTTTTATTTTTCATACGTATAACTAGCAAACATAAATATCAACTATTCAAAATAACTCTTCAATTAAAATATTAAATTATCAAATTCTGAACATAACAAAAATTAATTGTCGTCTTGATTTGTTATTATTTTCCCTTAATTTTTTTTAAGTAAATCTTTTCACCTTTTCACACTAGATTTTATTGATATCGCAAGTTAGTTTATTTTTATTAACACCTGTTTAACTATCTGACTTCGATTACTTAAATTTAATGCATTATGATTAAAAAAATTCAATTTTATTGTATCATCTTAAGATTCTTTCACTTTTTGTCAATTTATTGCCCATTTATCGATAATACCTTCCTTTCCATTTATCTACTTACATATCAACAATTAACTTATTTAAAAACTCATACAAAGTATATCATTACATATAGGAAGAATAAAAATATATAATTTTAACCAACCTCTATTCTCTAGTTCATTTTTTAGAGACCAATTTATATTTATTAAAATATCATCCTGTGTAGTTAATTATTTTAGGTTCATGCAGATCCTTTTTAATTACAAAACCAGGTATAAATATGAACCGATATTCGCCCTTTGGGTATCGACTATTTGATGGATTGCCGACCTTATTGGCATGTAACCTTACATCCTTCATTAGCGATATGTCTCCCTTCAACTCTTTATTGGGATGACCAGAATATTTATTCAATAATTGCAATTCTATTTTTATATCGACCTACAGATACTAAATTTCTAATAGCCCAGGAAATTTAAACATAAAAGACAGAATAAGCCTTTTTACACTGAGATTTTTTTATAGGAAAATGTAGGTTATGAGATCAAAAAATACATATCACATATGCAACCACCAGCGTTTTGAGATATAACAATAAAAAAAATATTAAAAATTTATTGGGATTTTTGTTTTACAATATTATTAAATTAGTAGAGGGATATTATAAATTAAATACAGGGAAAGTAAGAAAAATGTAAAAGTGTCTTAAAACTGATTTATCTATTTGTTTTGATTTCCTTTGACAAGCATGACTATCTAGCGAAATCAGTACCCGCTTTTCACGATGCAAATTCTGTGAGCTGAAGGAAGCGAAGCCAAGCTCATTGAATTCGATCCGTGCATCAGACAATCAGGCCTGACCAGTAGAGTAGGATCGTATTTAGATCCAGTTCATGTCCAATCGTCCCAACGAACGGTTTGTATAGATTGTTTTCCGGAAAATTACACATCGTCCTTCATTCGGTAATATTTTTGGTTTTTAAATACAAACAATTATTATGTACTTGGTATTTTATCTGTTTGTGAGCTTTGGTTTTTAGCAGTTTATACACAAGTTCTCAGAGAATCAAGGTTAAGTAAAGCCCACCCTTCTGACCGCATAGCTCTTTGTGGATATCATAACGACCCCTAGAGTATTTTATCTTCACTCACGCTGCCCGGTGCAAGTGGCCTTCACGCTATAAACGAAAGGTGGCGCCCTAGGTAACCCGAAACCTGGATTAAGGCACCAAAAAACCGCTTGACGATACAATTATTTGATTATTATTATTTCAATATTTTTACTATTTTGCTTTTTTCAGTATCAATAAAACCTGATAGAACAAATATTAAATTGACGTACCGATGCGACGTATAACTGATTATGAGGAACAGGCATTTTTATTGTGATAAAAAAGAATAAACTAATTTACCAACTTGAAACTCCATTTTTCCTCATCAAACCTACCTTTACTATTACCCCATATTCGGTACATTAATCAATCTTTCTATTTATTATAAGATTCTTTACATTGATGAATCGTCTTATATCACATATGGAATGTTATATAGATATATTGTGCATGAAAAATTGCTTTTAAACTATTAAATAACACTAGTAAAAATCAAATAAAAATTTTATTATTAGGCAGAAGTTTACTTATCCTTATTTATACGGAACCCTGGCAACAATATATTTGTTCTGTAAATACAAAGCGCTAACTATTTGTGTGTTTAAATCATAATATGCTTTAAATACACAATTAGTTAATTACGCTAGTTTACGTCTGAATTTCCAAAATTACGTAGACGGTTATAAGTAACAGATCATAATTCAGAATATGTTCATTACCAGAGCGTCACTAACATTGTATTGTAGATCTTTAATTACCTAATTTAACAGAATTAGGGGTCTGTTCTGTATTTATTCGTTTAAAATGTAAAGGCCGTTAAAAATATATATTTTAAAGGCGCTTTAAATAGTAATATTGAAGTTGTTATTCTATATACACGTATTTTACAGGTCCGTTAAAAGTAATATAATTTTAAAGGATATCGTTAAAAAGAGTCTACAAGACTTGGCAATATTGATAGCATTTAAACTTGTAGTCCTTCTTAATAGGAAAAAAAAGACAATATTCTTAACCTCAAAAAATATTGAAACTAAAATACTGATTAAAATGTTTCATTTTGCAATTCTTATAAATTTGTAAAATACTGCCGCACAACCACGGTTATCATTTGTTATCCTCTTACTTCCAATTGTTACTTCTAGGTAGAAAATCATTACCATCCTCATTGTTCAAAACAGGATTTTCCCGCCCCAAGGGGTCATTTTCCCGGACCCAAACCCGGAATTTCAGTTGGCCATAAACTTTTCGAGCACCAATCCGGCTTTAGCTTCAAAATTCATCGTCGACTTGGCCTTATCCCGGGAACCGGGGGCCAATTGCAGACGTGTAGGCCCAATTCTGAGCTCGGGATCGGATTCAGCGTCAAAAAATACATGGGAATACATATGTCACTCTCTTGTGTATGAACTTTTTTTTTGTGGGGCTGTGATATTTCTCTTCTAACTGACAAATTTCCAAATCTATATTTTTATTTAACAAAAGTCCAAAAATAATAAATCTTATGACTTTTTTTCCTATCTCGTATCTAATTAAATTCACCCTTCTTTTTTTTATTTCAAACCAAAAAATCTCGTTTCTTGATTGTAAATCTTATTCCAGATCTTATATACTGAATGATTTAAATTTTTTTTCTTAAATTACTTTCTAACTATAAACAAATTTTATTTCTACTAAAATTTCATAAGACCTTTAGATATTCAAAATTGTTGATTAAAAAAAATTGTTTCAAATATAATTTTTAGAACACAACACTGATTTATAATAATAACATTAATAAATTAACTTCTTTCAATAATACAAAATGATTTCATTATAATATATAAATATTAAATTAAATAAATCTATTGCATATATTCATGATTAAAGGCATAAAACTGATTTATTCTTGTAATAAAAGTTTATCTATTTTAACATTTATGTTTAAAAACATAAAATTTAAATATGGTAATATGTAATATCTCTTGATGTGAAAAGAGATTCCGTTTATATAATATAAGTATTTATATTAAACGTTTGTATGCAATACAAAATTTATATTGTAATATTTAATTTAAGTATACTGGAAAGTGGCCTTTTATAAATTTATTAAATAAATAACATTGATAGAGTATTATATTATTTTAGTTTTTGATTAAAGTGTTTTTTATTGGTTAAATATTTTTATGGCTTTGTTTTTATAATAATTTAATTTTATGTTATTTTTTATGCAATTATTTTGCTTTTGCACAAATATTTTCATTTAGTTGTTTTAATTTATTTACCTGAAAATTTTAGAAAAATAAAGTCTTTATTATTTCAAAACTAAATTATATCATATACACATTAATGTTTAAAACCTATGTGAGCATTTATAGAAATAATACAAAATAATTTTTTCGGCAACCGTCCGGGAAGTACCCACTTCCCGAATCCTTTTTCTTTGAGAACCTGGCGTTTTTTTGGTCTAGTCCAGGAAGTACGTATTTCCCAGAACAGGCCAGGAAGAATCACATCGTTGTAGTCATCGTAAATATGAAAATCTTGGTAGATATGATTTGGATAACTACAGTTGATCATTACCATAGCTGCGAAATAACGACTGACAGCTATTTGACATGAAATTAGTTGACGTTTTTATTTTTGAAAGATTGCATGGTTTTTGGTCGCAATTATCGTAATAAACTAATATAATAAAAAAACGCGTCTCATTGATTTGTTATTCTACACGGTTATATTGTTAACTGCTTTTGGTTAAATGTATGATGAGTTGTACTGGGTGGCCACGAGTCAATGTACGCCCCCAACATTTTGGTTGTTTTTGGATTTAAAATATAACTTTTATAAGAAGTACTTATAAGTATATTTTAGTAAAATAAAGTATAGGAAAGATAAATAAATAAAAGAAAATATATTAATATTGACCACCCGGTAGATCAGATGTCCTATGTACGATTCTTAATCCGGGCTGGATTCACTCTATAATAGATTTTACCAAATATAAAAAATACAATTTATTTAATTATAAATTTTTACTGACTGCTCTTTAATTTTCTTCAGATTTAATTTTTTACATCGTATGTCTTCTGTTTCCGTTTATTTCTAATTTTCGCCTCTCTCTATCTCACCTCCTAGTTTATTTTATTAGCATATAGGGAACTGTCTTATAAATTGCATGCACTGTACTAACATTTTTTTTAGGGAGTGGGCAAATCAGGCTTAGTATTAGTATCTTAGTATTTTTCTCGTTTCTTCCTTTTTCCCACTTTTATTTTTTTGCTCATTGTTTTCTCTATTTATGTTTTCTTTTGCTTCTTCTCACACTTGTTCTTTAGTCCATTCATTTTTTGTTTGGCCCATTCATTTTTTCTTCGGCCCATTCATTTTTTCCCTTTTTTTCTTATACTTAATTTTTGCCTCATTTATGTTTCCCGGTTTTTTCTCACACTAGTTCTTCGCTCTATTTAAATTTCCCCCCTTTTTCCTACAATAATTTTTCATAGTTTTTGTCTCACATTTGTTTTTTTGTCCCATTTATGTTTCTTTTTCTTAAGCTTGTTTTTTAGCCTATTTGTTTTGCTCTCCCACTTGATTTTTGTCCCATTAATTTATTCTCACAAATGTTTTTACCTAAATAATGTTTCCCCTTTTTTTCTTACATTAAATTTTGACCCTTTTTTTTCTTTTTTTTCTTACGTTTTGACCCAATTTTTTCTCACTTATGTTTTTTGTCCCATTTATGTTTTATTTTTCTTCTTCTCATACTTGTTTTTTTTGACCCATTAATTTTTCCCACTTTTTTCTCACACTTAATTTCTGCCTCATTTATGTTTCTACCTTTTTTCTTATACTTGCTTTTTGTCCTGTTTAAATTTCCCCCTATTTATCACACTTATGTTTTGACCCAATAATTTTCCCCTAGTTTTTCTCACATTTGTTTTTGGCCTATTTATGTTTCTTTTTTTTCTCATACTTCTTTTTTTGCCCTATTTATTTTCTCCCGTTTTTTTTTCACTTGTTTTTTATCCTATTAAGTTTTCTCTTTTTTTTTCACACATGTTTTTGCCCCTTTTGTCCCCTTTTTTCTTACATTTATTGTTGTCCCATTTTTTTCCATTTTTTCCCACTTGTGGATTTTTCTGTTTCAACTATTCTCCCTTTTTTTTTTGTTTTTTACCCCACATTTATTTTGTTTTGGTCCACTTTTATTAATTTTTTTATTGCTCATAACTTGGTAACTTTCTGTAGATTTCTAAATTTGCCACACGTGAGCTCCAGCTCCATATCTTATCGAATATTCGAATGTATTAAAATATAAGGAAATCCAGGACAGGCTTTTCAGAAAAAAATTCCAACATGAAAAAAACCTGTATAACGGTTTTTTTTTTAATTTAAACTCATATTTGAAAAGATAATAAAAAACTGGTTTTATTATTATTCTCTTTTCATATAAGAAAATGCATTCAAGAAATTATATATACAGGGTGTTTTTTCCAGGATTGAAAAATTTGTTTTTGTTAAACCTGTCCCAAATTTCCTTACATATTAATATGATGTGAATGATACGTTTGGTAAATGTCAAAAAAATCTACAGGGTGGTTTCCAAGTTATGAGCGAGAAAAGAAATGGATAGAACTCTCCTTTATAAAAAGCGCAATACCAATATGTGGTCTCTATCCATAGTTAACGTATGTCCGGTTCCCTGTATAACTTTAGGATAAAACAAAAAAAGATGTTGTACCCATTTGTTGTGTTTTTTCCATTGTTAACCATTTTAAATAACAGATAACTCTTAGAATAACTGCTGATTTTATAGCAGAACTTATGCCCAGCAGGTACTGTTGATTTTTGCTTAAATTTTTTCGGTCAGTTTCTGGAAAGTCACACCTATTTTTGGTATACATCAATTAGTCAATAATGGGGTACTTTTAGACAAACAGGAATGAAAATATCACTTCCGGTTAAACCTTAAGTGACATTAACTTTTCTTTCTGGACTGGAATGACTATATTTTTTGATGGTTTCTCAATAAGCATAATTTTATAAGTACAACAGTTTTTTCAGATTAAAAATTATCCAAAAAATAATTGAGATACGAACAATTTTTTAATTTATTCAAAATGGCCGCGTCAGTTGAATTCGATGTGAGAAAATTACTAAGTAGGCTTTTTAAATCATTAGTAAGGTTGTAGACTTTTCTGTAGAGAAGAAAATATTTTGTTGTATTACTGATAGATACCTGTATTTTTATGTCAAGAAAAATATAATAATTTATAGCTTGGAAAAGTGTCTTACACTTTTACTAAGTTTTAAATTTCAATTGCAATACATAAAATAGTGTAATAGTGGAAAAAAAACTTTTTTAAAAAAGTCAATGTTTTATACCGCCATAAATGACATACACCAATACCGTCACTAAAAGTACTTTTTATTAATTAAACCGAAAGTGATATTTTCGATCTAAAATGGTAAAAATGTCGATAATTAGATCTAATATATATATTGCAAATATTGATAAAATTACTGCTCACCTAATTAAATAATGCGCGCTTAAATAATACATAATACTGCACGACTTTATCATTCGAATAATGCACAAAAAATATATTGCCATTCCACAAATAATATAAATTATTGTTCAAACAAATTAAAATAATACATACCACCCATAATAAAATGTTTTAAGTTGGTATCAGTTAATTAAAGTTGATTTAAAGTCAATTTAAAGTTAATTTAAAGTTAATTTAAAGTTAATTTAAAGTTAATTTAAAGTTAATTTAAAGTTAATTTAAAGTTAATTTAAAGTTAATTTAAAGTTAATTTAAAGTTAATTTAAAGTTAATTTAAAGTTAATTTAAAGTTAATTTAAAGTTAATTTAAAGTTAATTTAAAGTTAATTTAAAGTTAATTTAAAGTTAATTAAAAGTTAATTTAAATTTAATTTAATGTTAATTTAAAGTTAATTTAAAATTAATTTAAAGTGAATTTAAAGTTAATTTAAAGTTAATTTAAAGTTAATTTAAAGTTAATTTTAAGTTAATTTCATGTTGACTTAAATTTAATTTAAAGTTAATTTAAGGTTAATTTAAATTTAATGTTTGAACAGATATAAAATAAATAAATAACAGTTATAACCGCTCGCAATAGTTTCGGCACTACTAGGTATGCAACCCTCCTTTGGAAGCAGAGCTGCAGCACCCGTAGTCGTGACGTCAACATCTCGCCCACACCTACATAACTATTCAGCTTATAAGCAGCCGTTTCGAAGAGAACGGCAATCCGAAAATCCAGCGCTTTGGACATCGTTCGAGACGAGACGCCAAAAAGGACTAAGGATATTTAAAACTAATTTTGGTTTTAATTTTGTTTTTAGAGTTAATTATTTTATTTTCTACTTGATATAAGTATTATATATTTTTTTTGTGTGTGAATAAATAATTACCTTTCTACATCTGGCGCCCAACGTAAAGCTTAGCTTTAGGTTTCTAGAATTCTAGTTCTAGATAAACAACAGCTGATTACTTGGCATTGTTTGTCATACAGAAGTCTGAAACCGAGTTGCTCTACTACTGTTTGCGAAGATTAATGATTCGGCAAGACCAATTTTAATTTTAGATAAATATCAGCTAAATATTTTTGGCGTTGTTTGTCGGAATTTTAAATCGATCTTACACTGAGAAACAGTGGTTATTCAAGATTTCGGAAACTACAACTACTCCACGTCGTAGGCGTCTCAGCAAGCGTCAAAACAAGAAAATCTCAATCAGCACAATGCAGATGTCTGAAGAACAATTTCAAAGGCTACTTCTAACGGTTAATAAGCCAGATCCGGTAGCAACAACAAATGGTTCTTTCAGTAAATGCACAGCCAGGTTTGATGGAACGAGATGTGATACTACTGTAAATACGTTTATTACAACAGCTACGATATATAAGGAGGTCGAAAAAATAACAGACGGCGACGCCCTTAAGGGACTGCCACTATTATTAACTAGCACCGCTTTAATTTGGTGGCAAGGGGTAAAAAATGAGGCTACAACATGGAATGAAGCCACCTCACTGATTAAAGCAGCTTTCTCACCACCCAAGCCTGCATACCAAGTTTACCTAGATATTTTTTGTGAACGCCAGCAGATTGGTACCACAATAGATGAATTCATCTGCAAAAAGAGAGCCCTCCTGGCACAACTACCACACGGGAGACACGATGAGTCAACGCAACTCGACATGTTATTTGGTCTACTCCATATTAATATCCGCAAAAAGATAACGCGAGACAATTGTAACACCTTTGCCGAGCTGTTACAGAGAGGCAGAGAAGTGGAGTCCGTAGAACGAGAATCTAGGCCAACAGAAACTGCGTCTAATAAGATTACAAAACCAGATAAAAATGTTTCATCTTTGACAACAAGCAGAAATAAAAAGAATAGGTGCAACTTTTGTCACTACAGAGGACATACTCAGGAAGAGTGTCGAAAACGACTAGCGTCGGAAACAGCTGACAGAAAACCTCCCCAAGCTAAGGAAAGCACTTCAAAATTAGACTCCATACACCAAAACAGCATAACCTGCTATGGATGTGGAAAACCAGGTTATTACCGAAGTAACTGCCCTGTTTGTGCAGGAAAGAATGCAGATATCAGCACTCAAGCTGTAAATTTTTACTCTCTGAACATGATATTAGATCTGACCACTCAGGTACCCACAATACCAATTGATATTCACGGCATTTCGGGGATCGCTCACATAGATACGGCAGCCAGGACCAGCGTAGCCGGCAGATCCCTCTACGAACAACTTAAGACTATCCCCTCGGTCAAATTTAAGAACAGGTTGGCTAATGTTACTCTCGCCGACGGACACAGTCAAGAACAAGAAATACTGACCACCACCGTTAATGTAGGCATACAGTATAAAAACTTTTATATTGACTTCGTCATCCTACCTAAGGCCGAAGATAATCGAACCTTACTCGGGATTGATTTTTTGGAAAAGGCAGCCATGGTTCTCGTAATTCCCCAAAGATGTTGGTATTTCGCTGACAATCCTACACAGTTTTTCCAATTTATGAACGTATCTCCTGGGCGCACTCCTGAACTTAGGTACAGACCTTCAACGACCCCAAGCGACACCGATCCTGGAACGTCCTTAAATTCAGCAGAGGTAACAGAGTCGAGATCACCGTTCTTAAATATATTTGCTTCACCATTGCCGGAAGAGCCAATGGACTCAATGTATAAAATCTGTGAGATTGAAGTTACACCGCCACCACGGCGAACACCAATTCCTGGATTGCAAAATAATGAAACAGGTTACTCCCCTAGTACTATTGACAGCATATTCCAAGATGCAATGCCAATATACTACAGCAATAGTCCGCCGAAAGATCCTAGAAAACGAAGAAAACTTCAACTATTTAGTATCGACATACTGCTCCAGCCAGACGAAGCTCCTGAGCTCAATAAAGAGCAAAGATTCGAACTTAATGAACTACTCACACAATACCAAGATAGTTTTTGCAATGATGGCCCTCCAACGACTTACGCCGTTCATCGAATCGATACTGGAGACCATGCACCTAGGTCAGCTGCCCCGTATAGACTTAGCACTAGTCGCCAAGCACTGCTTCGAGAGAAGTTAGATGATATGCTGGAAAAAGGAATTATAGAAGAGAGCCATACGCCATGGACATCACCTGTAGTCCTAGTTCCCAAAAAGGACCAAGACATTAGAGTATGTGTAGACTACAGACGTCTCAACAGTATTACGGTACCAGATCGGTACCCATTACCTCGAATCGATGACCTACTCCACGCTGCAAAAAGTTTACCCTACATGACCACGTTAGATCTACAATCTGGTTACTGGCAGATACCAGTTCACGAGAACGACAAAGATAAAACAGGGTTCATCACTCCATTTGGTGTTTATAGATACAACCGAATGCCGTTTGGGCTATGTAACGCACCAGCCACATTCCAGCGTCTCATGGACAGATTTAAAATAACATTAAGTAATGTTTATCTCCTTGTATATCTTGACGACCTTATAATTAGATCTCCCTCATTCAAGCAGCACCTCCAAGACTTGAGAGAAGTTTTTGCACAACTTCGAATATTCAACCTGAGAGTCAATAGATCGAAATGCAAATTTAGCTGCCAACAAATTAAATATCTGGGACATCAGATTACCCCGGAAGGGATAGTCATGGACGCAGAGAAGGTCATATCGATTGTGGGCTTACCGCCACCTTCCAATTTGAAACAACTATTATCTTTTATTCAAACGTGCTCATGGTACAGAAGATTTATACCAAACTTCGCTACAATGGCACGCCCGCTTACCAATCTCACAAAGAAGAAAGCAGTTTGGAAATGGGGATTAGAAGAACAAGACGCTTTTGGAAAATTGAAACATTGCCTTACAACCAGTCCCGTTCTAAAACAAGCGGACGACTCTCAACCTTATATTATTAAAACAGACGCCAGTTCCTATGCCATAGGAGGGATTTTGGTGCAGGGGGAGAGAGAGGATGAGCATCCCATCGAATACGCCAGTAGGTTATTGACCAGCGCCGAAAAGAATTACAGTACAACGGAACGAGAGGCTTTAGCAATAGTATGGGCCATTTCTAAGTTTAGGGGGTACATAGAAGGGTCCGAAGTAGTGGTGATCACCGATCATCAACCCCTGAAGTGGTTGCTTACCCTGAAAACGCCAACTGGGAGATTGGCTCGTTGGGCTCTTCAACTGCAATCTTATAATTTGCATGTCCGCTACTCACCTGGGAAAATGAACCGAGTAGCTGATTTCCTCTCAAGACCGCCCTGCAGAAATCATTCTGATACTTGTCAGATTTGCCACATTCAAGTAGATCTTCCCAGTAAGACTGAGAAAGATATCCGAGAAGAGCAATTGAAAGACTCAGAGATAAAGGATATCATAGAATGAGACAAGACATCGCCAAACACATAGCCTCCTGTTTGGAATGTCAACGATATAAAGCAGCCAACAGGAAACCCGCAGGATTAATGCAAACGCAAGTAGTTAATCAACGCTTCGAAGTGTTAAGTGTTGACCTTTTTGGTCCACTGCCTGAGTCACCCGGCGGCAAGAAATGGATTTTTATAGTGGAAGATACTGCGAGTCGGTGGGTCGAATTATTTGCACTCGCCGAGGCCACCGCGGAAAACTGTGCCCAACACCTACTGAACGAAATATTTTTACGTTTTGGATTACCCCGTCGTATCATCAGCGATAACGGCACCCAGTTTATATCATCTGTAATGCAAAAACTTACCTATTGTCTTGGAATAAGACAAACTTTTATCCCTCTGTACCATCCTGAGACAAACATGGTGGAACGGAAGAACAGAGACCTAAAAACCCAACTAGGCATACTCGTTGGACAAGATCATCGTACATGGCCTGAGCATCTACCTGCAATACGATTTGCTATGAACACTGCACGCTGTGAAAGCACTAAACAAACCGCTGCCTTCTTGACGTTCGGCAGAGAATTACGTGCTCCCCAAGATATCACCGACGATCTAAGCACAGTTGTGAGAAACGAAAATTTCGTAGAAGAAATTACGCCCAAGTTACTACAACTCGCTTCTACCCTACAGGCCTCGAAGGAAATTACGGAGATGAAGCAAGATCGAAATCAGCAAACTCACAACGAACATCGTCGCCCTCCTCTCAAATATAAGGTTGGCGACAAGGTCCTGATCACTGGACATTTTCTAAGTAATGCATCCAAAGGATTTACATCCAAGCTTGCACCACGACGTGATGGGCCTTACATAATCCTTCGTCAACGTGGACCTGCCAGTTACGAAGTAGCAGATTCAAGAACACCTACAGAAGCACTCGGCATATATCACGCCTCCCACATTACACCATTTATGGGTTCCCAGGAAAATACCCCTGAACCTATACAGCCAATTCGCAAGCGTGGTAGGCCAAGAAAGAAGACAGGAGATTCAGCGATTTCCTCTTCCGAAGACACCTCAACTCCAGGCGAGCGATTAACTGTTATTTCTGGTTCCTCATCCTCCCGGACACTTCGGAACCAGAGGGGGAGGATATAACCGCTCGCAATAGTTTCGGCACTACTAGGTATGCAACCCTCCTTTGGAAGCAGAGCTGCAGCACCCGTAGTCGTGACGTCAACATCTCGCCCACACCTACATAACTATTCAGCTTATAAGCAGCCGTTTCGAAGAGAACGGCAATCCGAAAATCCAGCGCTTTGGACATCGTTCGAGACGAGACGCCAAAAAGGACTAAGGATATTTAAAACTAATTTTGGTTTTAATTTTGTTTTTAGAGTTAATTATTTTATTTTCTACTTGATATAAGTATTATATATTTTTTTTGTGTGTGAATAAATAATTACCTTTCTACACAGTATTAATAATTTGTTATTTTCGAATATCTCCTTTAAAATAAATGTTAATATTTATTTATGTTATTTTATTAATCGTAAATAAGCCTGCAGTTATATTTTATCGAAATACAATATTTATTAAGTTATTATTACATAATACTTTGTTTTACATTTATGAATAAAAATCAGTTTGTTTTATATCAAAATTAAAAAGGAAACAAAGCGGATATATAATAATTTGAAATAAATTCCCTTTATAATAAAAAACAAAATTTATTTTTTGACGTTTAATTCTCTCTTTAAAAACCGTTATCAAACAGTTTTTCCATTGTAAAATGTGACAATTTATAAATAATCATAAGCATTTTTGATTTTTCAAATCATGTATTTGCTATATATTCTAATGAAATAATTTGAATGAATTATTGAATATTAATGGGAAAAGATTAAAAAACTAAAAAAAATTCTTAAATCAATCAAAAAAAAAGATGAAAAATGAAAACTCATAAACAAGTCAATTTTTGAGTAACTTTTATGGAATGTCAAAAATACTGTATGAAAAAAGTTGTATTGATATATGGAATAAAAATATAAATCATATTTCAATAACAAAAACGAATATATTTAATTTCAATAAAATAAAAAAAAAGTCATACTTTATCAAGGAAGATAGTAAGCACTAAATAAACTAAGGTAGGAAGATATTTGGAAAAAGAGTAAAGAATTATATAAAATTTCTGGAAAGCAATACACAAAATAAGAAGTAATGAATTAAAGAAGAATCATTGAAAATTATTTTGAAAATCATAAAGAAGCAGTGAAATAAAGAAAATATCAAGACATTTAGTAGAAAAGTAATAACAGATGTGTTAGTGAACAGTAAAATTAAAAGTTTTAATTTTATCAGATTTATTATAATGTTTACTATTTTTCATTAGAATCCACTCCAAATTGAAATTTCAAATAATTACAATATATATGATTTATTATGTTAATTCACCTTAATTTGGTTTCTCCTATGTAGCAAAGTTACTTTATTGCCTTTATTATTATTTGATAATTAAAATATAATAACTATTTGGCGCCTGATACTGGATTACAATTAACTTTATATTATGGTGAATGCGCATTTGTGGTCAAAAGCGATCATCTGCACCTCCGCCTGGGAGATCTAGCCATCACGGTCAGACTTCGAGTACCGTTATTTTATATTTGTTGATAATAGCTATTTGTGTATTAAGAGCGGAAAGTGATACTTTGCTGCTTGAGGCAGAGAGTTGCCCGCGCGACGCGTAGCGGAGCGCGGGCAATCTGCCGAAAGCGGCAAAGCACTTTCTGCTCGAATTGCACACAAGATTTTTTCTACGATCACATTATTTTTAGACAAATAATTAAAAAAAACATGAAAATACACTTCATAACCTAAAAATGAAATAATGACGTTTCATTAATTTCATAGTCTACTATTTGCACAAAATAGTAAGTAGGTACTGAAATATGCAATCACTTTTGCATATAGGTGTACCTAGGTGTATCTAGGTGTACCTTCTGACTGTTTAATTTTTACTAGATAAATTTTATAAAATAAAGTTTAATTTCGTTCGAAATATCTTCAAATATTAATATTTCAACTAAAATATTCAGACTGCCCTACATTTTGTTTTAATATACCTATTATTTACTACCTTTCTTTAGTTTATTGTAATTGAAAACAGGCGAGCGGAAAAGTACGCGCTAGAGCGACAATAATGTCAAATTATTACAGATCACGGAAAAGTCAACTTTGCGGTTAGATTTGAGTGTGCAAAAGCCTACTTTGGGTAGTGATCGTAGGAAAAAGTGATTTAGTAATAAATGTGATTTAAGCTCAATTCTTTTTATTATGGGTTCGTTCCACGAATAGAATTTGAAATATATTGAAAAGAAAAATATTATATTAAAAAAAATTTTGGACGCCAGTCTAATTGATTTTTTGATGTATTTAGAAACAATTGACAAAAAAAATTTGATTTATTTAAAAATCCGTCCTTTCTTTCTTTTTGTGCATTTAAGGAAATTAAACTCAAATTAAACGTTACATTTGTTTTACTGAAGAAATAAATTTAGCTAATAATACTTCAGATACTTTTTCTTTTATTTTTCGGAAAAATGGAACTTATCTCGGTCTTGTCCTTGTCACTAAGTTTCTTCCAAAGGCTTCCTGGATCCTTCGGCAGAGAAAAGATGTCAGCAAAAAAGAAGCTTCTGATCCAGTAAGAAAAATCAGTCCAAAAAAAAGACTAGTCCAAAAAAACGTAGCAGTTCACATAAAATAAATATAAGACAAAATCTTATAAATTACCAGATTTCGCGGTCTTTGTTTTTTAAAAAAGAATATATGTATATATATTGATAATATTAATATAAAATACCTAAATTGTTAGATCCAAATATGAAATATAAAATCATCAAAGTGAATTAAATTTTAAGACAATCTGTAAACACATATTAAAAATAGATTCTCTTTTTGTAATTGAGAAACATGAGATAATTTATATTGTTGTAAAAGATAAGATATGAACTTTTAAGTAAATATAAAAAATATATACCGGCATAAAATATGATTCAAAATAACAGTAAATAAAAGTTAAAGCGTCGAAATAATTAATAATGGTAACAGGGGACACAAGTGAAAATATAATATAATATTATAAAAACTTACCATATATGACGAGGGGAAGAAAAGAAATTTTCAATAAACGATATAAATTATTATAAGTTGATTTTTCTGACTGATGAGGTAAAAAGAAAAATTGTTAACATGAGAAAGACATTTTATAGTCAGTATCAAAAAGAGAGGGAATTTAAGATAAGTTGATGAGGAGGGACACGACGCGAGGAAATTAAAAAAGGATATCAAGCGAGTCTAAAATTAAAATATACTGAGCAGAGGAATAATGAAAATATAGGGTGGTGCAGAAAAAAAAACGTAACAGACTCATACACAACAATCATTATCTTATAGTAAGCCGCGATTTAATCTAGTCAGTCAGTTCGATCCAGCTACCGATCGATTGAACAAGATCACTTTGATTTTCTCGATTCGATTCAAAATCAAATCAAATCAAATCATTATCAAATCATTTATTGATCCTTTTTACAAAAGAGCTTGTAAGCTATAGGACATGTCAATTTACATTTTTTGTACCTTACATTAATAACAACACACAGATATAACAATAACAAACAAAATAGGAATAAAAATAAAATTTAACATTTAATTAAAATATAAGTAAAACTCCTCTATTGTACAGGGCGTTATATCTAAAAGAAGGGTTTTCATTTTTGATTAAAATATTGTGAATTTTTTAGTAGATTTATATTTACTAGGTAAGATATTGTAGAATCTCAGCCCAAGAATGTCATATGAATGTGCACGTAATGCTAATCTACTCTTTGGTATTCTAAAATGTTCTTTAGCTCTTGTGTTATAATTATGAACCATTTCATTCAATTCACGATGGTGTCGATTCTTAAATGTATATAATAATGCTTCCAAGAAATATAAACCGTAAACTGTCAGTATTTTGTATTCTTTGAAAAGAAAACGGCAAGAAGTTAGCGTAGATACATTGGCAATTGTTCTAATAATCTTGTTTTGTGAAATAAAAACATCTTTAATTGTAGATGATAGACCCCATAGCAAATTCGCATATCTTAATCTAGACTGCACCTGACCATTATAAAATAGGAGTAAGTGAGGAATATCCAATACTTGTTTCAGAGCTCTAATTTGAAAACAGGTTGAAATTAGTATTTTTATTAGGTTGTTGCAATGGGTGCTAAATGAGAGATGGCGATCAAAATACACTCCTAGAAATTTTATAGAGTCTACGTTTTCAATATCATTGTTACTAATTCTTATTTCTATATTAGGTACATTTCGGTTTTGTCTGGTACTATAATAAACTTGTTTGGTTTTGGATGCATTTAGATATAGTGAATTAGAACATAACCAATTATGCATTTTTTGTACAGAATTTAACATGATGTTCTGGAGAAGATCTTTGTCTTTATTTACAAATAAAGCTGTTGCATCATCTGCATATATAGAAGTTGCTGCAGAAAACAAAACACTAGGTAGCTGGTTTATATAGAGAATAAAAAGAATCGGCCCTAATACTGAGCCTTGTGGTACGCCCATGTTAGTTTGCCTATCTCTTGATAAATGAATGGATTGATATTAATTAGTAAAGTGATTAATTTTTACGTTTTGCGTCCTACCTTTAAGGTAAGAGGTAAACCAATCATTTGCGATTCCTCTAACACCTAGGTTATACATTTTTTGAAGTAAAAGATGATGTTGGACGCAATCGAAAGCTCGACTAAGATCGCAGAAGATCCCAGCCGCACATTCGCCTGCGTCCAGAGCATTCAATAATATTTCATAAAAAGATTGAATTGCAGTAATTGTAGAAAAGCCCTTACGAAAACCATGTTGACTTGGGTGAATTACATTATTTATATTTAGGAATTTCATTAAAATATCTAGCATCGCATATTCAAAAATTTTTGAAATGGCAGATGCTACCGAGATAGGTCGATAATTCTCAACATTTTGACAATCGCCTGATTTTAATATTGGCGAAACCACTGATTTTTTTATTCTTTCAGGAAATATTCCGTTTTTAAAGGAGGCGTTAATTATGTGACAAAGAGGTTCTGCTATTCTACTGGCAATTTTTTTAATTACGTGACTAGAGATTCCATCAGGACCAAAACGATAGTGCATGGTGCATACTAAGCCAGCCAGTTCCCACAGCGAACGATTAATGAAATGCCGACCACGGCCAAGAGGATTATTTTTGATTTATACTAAGCCCATTGCATTTCTTCCTCGCAAGCTTAAGACTAAGACTTCGTTTTTGAGTCCGGTTTCCGGATAAATAGTAATAGATTGAATGTTCAGTCTTCAATAGAGGATAATTAAAATTCAGTTGTACCAGTACCAGCAAGTCGACTTACACGCCTGACTAGCAAGCTGCACACCCAAATACCGGTAAGGAAAATAAGCAGTAAGATCATTTTTGCATTGGTTAATAAAGTCCTATTTGATATTGAACACAATTAAATTTTTACCGGAGACTGGGGAAAACGCGATTCTAAGTTTATATACAGCGGAAAGCGCGATAATAATAATAACTATTGTTGTGAGAAATCACTGCCTAAATTACTAAATTATACCGTATATAATGGGAAATGCGATTTAATAATAATCAGTGGTTTTGTCAGAAATCACCACCCAAACTTATACCGCGAGTCAGATTTACCGTATACAGAGAGAAACGCGACTTAAATTTTAATAATAATAATAATTGGTAGCTGTGACAAATCACCTCCTAATGAATTTGTACCGTTAAAAACGCAAACTAAGATATGATTAATAATAATAATTGGCTGCTGTAAGAAATCACCTCCATTTAAAATTGTACCATATACAGGTGGAAACATATCCAGGATGGACCGTTTAAGGAAATATTCGATCCGAATTAGCACCGACGACGTAGAATCACCGTGTACATTTTCCTCGCTTCACATCTGCACGAACTGATACATCATTGTTCATCATAATAACCCCTATCACCGCTTGTAAATTCACCGCGCTCCGATCATTGTTAGCACGCATTTTTCACGACAGCAGATTTTCTTTTGGATTAGCTTAACACGTCACACACCTTTTTCCCCTTCCCCGCCGGGTTTTCTGAATACAAGCTTTGTTTGATATTAAAATAAAGACAGTTATTTTTCATTTGGCGATTTTTATTTATTTACCTAATTAAGTAAATCAAGTAAAGCTCGCCCTTATGGCCACTAAGACATCAGTCGAAACCATAACGACAACTGAAGTGTTAATTCTTCACTGACGTTGCTCGGTGCAAGTGGCATTTACACTATAAACGTAAAGGTGGTGAACGAGGCAATCCGAAGCCAGGACTAAGGTGCCAAAAGATGGAAAGAGCGTTACATCTATGTTTTTATTAATTTTGTTCGGTATTTTCTGCTTTTGTTCTGGTCAAAATATTTTAAATTTTAAACGTTATGTTAATCAGATATCTAACAAATTCAAAGTCCTGTTTTTTTTTTCTAACAAACGTTGACTGAACGAATTATGAATATTAGTATTCATAACTGTTGAAAAAATACTGGGCTGCGAACGTGTTAAAATAATTCCAGGATTTCGAAGGACCAAACTTCTTGGGTAGAAGTTAAACCCATATTAATATTTAAATAAAGATAGTATTGGAAATTGGGATGTCATTTTTTATTCCATTTTTTCCAAGTGCGAAACATGAACATTTAAATTTAACTCAATCACTTCACTCACTGTAAAAACTATTTACATTTTTTATTATGAAAAATCAGACAAATTTTTGAGTGCGGTTAATTACACGCAATTTTATTTATATATGAAAAACTTTACATTATAAAATATTAAAATATACAATACTAGACATTAATATGAACTGAAAGATTAATATTATTAATTTTAAAAGAAATATGAATTAGTTTGTATTTTCTGGATAATATTACACTGAAATTTATCCATTGACGAAGTCGACGAAAAAGTGGAAGTCTTATATTCTATCTTTGTCCGTCTTTTGGGTTGTAGCGAGCTTCAGCGGACAAACGGTAAGAGCTAGAGCTAACCGATTTTGCTCTATAGCAACAAAAGTTATATTTGCAGAAAACTTATAAAAAATCTAATCATATGATATACTTCCGGTAGTTATGTGACTTCCGGTTCAGATATAAACTGAGAAAAACATGTAATTTGTTTATAAGTATAAGCCAGACTGTGACACTTCGCTATTTGTTTAATAAATAGTTCCATGATACTCGGTGTATTAAATGATATTTTTTCAATAAAAGTTATGTTGTAATTTACCTTTTACTATAGCTGGAACATTTCTGAAGACGGTAAATTGATAACAGACTTTCCTTAGTTTAGAAATATTTTATTACTTTAAGCTCTTCGTAGGACTTTTGAGTTATTACAGGGATTAAATGCAAAAATAAACTTTCTAGACGTATTTTATAGTAAATGACTATTATTAAATATTTTATGTAATAATTTTAACAATCACTAGATAATTTATTTTATAAATCATATGTTTCATTTTTTAAAGTATTAATATGTCGTTATTCAGGGTGAACTGTTTACTTATTCCTTTTTGAGATCAAAAATTATAATTTTTAATTATTAATAAAAATTAAACTCATAGCATCAATCCCTAAGGGTAGATTAATCTCAAGTAAATAAATAATATATTTAATTTATATTGTTATACTGGTAAGCTTACCATTTTGATGGTTAATGTCTACGATTTGAGTTATTTATCTAATCTGATTTAAGATAAGGGCGCCATCCAATGCCTAATTTTTTATGAAATAGAAGAAAAGTAATCGAAACAAAAGAAAGCAATTTTCAGTAACTCAAATCCATTTTTTTATTTTAATTTAAAAAATTTGATGATTAAGAAGACACTAATTTATTCTCACAAAAAGTGCAACTTGGCCAGTTGTTACTCTTTAATTTCACATAAAATTTTACTTAATACGCCTATATAACATAATAAATCGATTCATTATATTCACAAATGATATTAACACGTTCAGTGACAGTTCTTATATCGAAATTCCACTTCATGTTTTATTGTTGGAATAGATTCGTTATTGCTTTAGGTAAATGATTTATTTGAAATTTGATGTGAAAAAATTATTGTGGGTTTCTTTGATTATTTTTTGATGACGCCGATCGGCGTCCTGTCACGCTGCCGAAGTAAATTAGCATTTATCTTCGCAATGTATTTAAAAACAAAAACGCTTCTAATCATAATAAAAAACTCTTATTATTACAACTACATTCTACCAAATGTGTTAAGTCACTCCTCATAACAGGAAGGGCACAATGGCTTTCTAACAGATCCCTTGCATCCGAAACTTGTTTCGCGGCGTGTTTGTTTTTCATAGTACATAGTTTACACTTTAGAAAACAAATTTCTTTCCAGACTTAGGTCCTGGGACACCAATATTTTTCTCGGGCCAATGACGTAAGTTTTCTTCTGGAACAAAATTTTGAAATCTGTTACTGTGTCTGCTTGTTCTTACTAAGCTCTTACAGCTATTACAACTGTAAACTCGATCAGATCATGAAAGCTTTTTTTTATTATATACTCACATGTTAAAGATTTCCTGCTTTGTTTTTTTTTCCAAAATTCTAAACTAACCAGCCCTTAAAATTATCATTGGTGCCCATTTTTTCTTAATCTTCTCAGCATTTGCATGGTCTTGGCTTCTGATTCACTAAACCATGATCTTGAATATTTCTAATTAAGTTATACTGATATTTTTTCAAATAATACTCGGACATTGCTACCTTCAGAAAATAGATACACCTACATAAAATTAGCATTTGTATAAATATTATCCAATGAAATTGGAAATTTCGTTTCATTGTGGTACACCTTCATAAATATATAATATTATTATTTATTAAAGAGGTATTTTTGTGGATTCAAATTATTTCTCAATATTAAAAAAAAGAATAAATATGCTTCTACTAGAAACCCAAAAAATGGGATTAACAACTAACTATAAAAGCATAAGAAGAACTTATTGTTATATTGAAATTGTATTAACAGAGTTTTTTAAACTAGTTAACAAAAAAGTCGATACTACCACCAAAATATATTTTGTCAACTCCTTCTCTTGGCTAGTGAAAATGGCCAATTATAATTTTTTAACGTCAAAACCATACATTTAAATTCCACTCTTCAAAAAAAAATACCGAATGCCTCTATCATGCATAACCAGACACCGTCAAATTAAGGGACAAATTTGGGATTCACACTGAATACTGACATGACAAAAAATTGGAATGTCGTAACGGGATATCTGGATTATGTCATTTATTAAATTAAAACTTTACCAATTTTTTTTTATTTATATATTTATATTCACGGTAAATAATGTACAGAATAACTCTATATTATTAATACAGTAAAAATTATATCCGACTTTACTCTAATACCTCTTTATATTTATTTCAAAATTAACTTATATTATACTTTCCTGCTAAATGTATCCAGTATATAGGATGGCAAAAATTTAATTGACAATATTGAGATTTCATAAATTGTTGAAGCAAAGTTGATTAAAACGCTTATTTTCAAAACGAATGAATTGGTTTTTTTTAATTAAAATAACGATTCCGATTTCAGAGATATTTTGGGAAAAGCAAACTTAACAATTTTCATTTTATTTAATTAAGACTTTAATTTTTAAACATAAACATATTTTTTTAAACACGGACCTGTGTTTTTTCAATTTTTTTTATCTATTCAACTGTGTAGAACAATTTTAGGTGTAACTTTCAAGGTTAGTTAAAACCAAGTTAAAAGATGATAGAAATTGTACTAAAAAGGAATCCAAAATATTAGCTTCGATATAGTGATGATAAATTAATTTTAATTTAAAAACATTTAATTGATATTTCAAATCTACTAACGCTTTGCATTACACTTGTTTCTGAAACTGAAAATTAATTATAATAATATATTTTTGCGTCCCATCATAGATAATTGGTAAATTCAATTAAATTATATATGTCACTGTTGTAATAAATTTAAATCCACCAGTGCGAAACTAATCGCATTTCTCGTTTACAATTTTATTATATTCACAGCCAATTTTAACAGCATATGTTTGACAAAAAATATGTTTTGTTTATTGTCTATTAGCAGTGACGTAGCATACAGGTGGTTTAGTAGATCATATTATTTGGAAAAAAATAGATTTCACACAAAAAGAGAAGTAACTATATTCCAAACTCGATTAGAATAAATGTTTGATGTGGAAATAAAAATGGTTTTATTCTCGTTCTTTACACATATCACAAAATATGTACATTGTAGATAAACAACCTATCAAGTAACAGTTTTTACCTTTGAGATCTGAACAAATCTGCTTTCAGTAGGTAATAAACTTTAAAAGTAAGCGACCATAAAAACAAATACAAAAATTGTGAACATACTACAATTTTATTGGAAATACGTACAGCTATTACAAAATTACAAGAAGTAAAAATTTCGTTGTTTCCTTATGTGTCTAAATTTTACGAAACAATCATTCAAATCTTATATTACCAGAGGACCGAAGTTACTTAATTCCGGCTAATTTTTAAACCAGAAAAGCATTAATTATCGTATCTCCGTTAATAATAATCGTACAAACTCCATTCTGTTTTGTAAAAATATCTTTGTAATATATTCTACACGTCAGTTTAACTCTTTTTGACGCGTCAACCCCTTTAAACCCTTAAAACAATACCGCTAATGGACCAACCGAGTCCTTCCCTCTACACGATTTGGTTCGTACGATTTTATATCATGTGTATTGTGACTTCACATTGTATGATTTTTGCCAGTAGTTACGTTGAACATCTGTTCGCTGGAAACTACAGATATGGAAAGTGTTATTTTGAATCGTCAACAAATTATTCGCTCATTATTACTTTATTGAAGCAGAAAAATGTAATTTAATTAATGGGTACATTAAATTAAATAGAGTCGAGAGGAAGTGAGGTTGTTAATTAATTGTTGGATTTAAGTTAATGACCGCAGTGTTAATTGTGTTCACCAAATTCCATCTAAAATAGGTAACTTCAACACCCTGTATCTTAGTAGTAGATAATATTTGACCAAGAGGTATTTAGTAAATTATTAATATTTGGTGGTCCTGAACCTATGATTAAAATATTGACCATTCCTTATGAAATACCCTGTGCGAAATTGTATAATGTGAAAGAGGCGTTAGTCGACCGTTGTTAGAAGCTGCCGTGAATTGCGATATATCGGGTGAGCTTTTCTAAGTATAAATAAAAATGAACTTCGGTTTGGATTAAAATAAAATGAAGTTCGCGATTTAGTGTATAACCACGCGCCAGATAAAAGAAGGTCAGTCCGCGATTTCCGCAACGCGCATGTCCGACTCCTTCCAGATCCACTATTAAGAGTCAGAGTTGTAAATTTGAGGCTTGCTTCTCCCTCAAGTTATAATATAAAAGTCAGTTCACAGTTGTAATAGCACTTTTCATACAAAGCTGCCAAAGTTTATAATTTTTACCACAAATGTACAAATTATACATCTCTCTTCACTAAATAATATAAATCTACGAAAAAAAATTAACAATTTATAATAAATTTAGATATAAAAACTGTAGATGAGTTAATAGATGGGTGAGTTTATACATTTGTCACATCGACTGGTTTATAAACCACTACTACTGTTTTTTTTTTACTTACTTTTTTTACCTATTTTACTTTAAGATTAAGTATTATTAAAATACAAAAATTTTGCTTTACCTTACAACCTATTGGTTTAGGGCACTCTTTTAGTTTATTCATAGTTTATAATATTTATAATAACAATTACTATATATACATTACCTATTTATTATTTACATGTTATTTTAAAGCAATTTGTAATTATTATTTAAACTGAATAAACTTATATTATTATTAGCATTATTATTATTACCGCGAGCCGAACCACCACGTCAAACCAGAACACCGGTGAGCAGATTATTGGTAAAGCAAAAATCTTATTTCTAAATTTTAGAGGGTCTTATATTTAAATTTTCATCCGGGATAACCAACAGAAAGCTGCCTGGGCTGAAATAATTACTTATTTTCAGCGTCGTTCCTTTCGGAAAGAGCCGTACATATTTCTAATCTGGACAGAAAGCGTCCTGGGCTGGTTAGTCACTTCATAAGGCCAGCCATCTCTCAATGTACTAATCAATATATTATTTTCAGTATTGTTCCTGAAGAAAAGAGCCATATATCTATTATTATCGCTTACTATCTGCACTGATATTTTCTACTTGATGATTTTTATTTGCGTAGTCCAGCGCTCCTTTGGTCCTTTAAGCTGGGTACGCATATGAGCATGAACCCGAATGAGGCAACCCAAGGACGCATGAGCATATTATATGTGTACGTCCGCAGGTGTACTCTTGTCGGTCGTAACTAGTATTTTTATCTTTTTTAATACACTGCTCAAAAGTATAAAATACGCAGTGCGTTCGCCATCAGAATCTGAATCAGCCATATTTTTAAAGCGACTGAAAAAACAAGAATGCTCGCCACATTTGCTGGATCGATTTCATACACTGCCTACTGCGTCCACTATTCGGGAACCCCGATTTCCCGTATGCGAGGCAAATGGATCGTCCTTGGGTTGCCTCATTCGCGTTCGTGCTCATATGCGTACCCAGCTTCAGTCCATGTTTTGGATTACCTCGGATGCCACTTTCCGTTTGTAGTGTGAAGGCCATTGTACGGGCAGCGTATTTATGCTGCTGGGATCTTAAATTCACAACTACAAAAGAACTAAATAAAAACCATTTAATAATTTACCAAATCCACATCCGGAAGAATAGTGTGTTACACGGTACGGACGGTACAGGCACAGGCACGTCTTCTAGGCTGGCGTGGTCGAATTGGCGGTTTCGGTACGGTAACAATGACTTCGCTCCCTTCAGCTTTCAGCTTGACCTATCTCTAAAGATCGCTGGCTGGTTCTGGACTGATCCGCAACTCGCGACAACGATTGAATTATCCTATTCGATAAGAATTTCGGCGTCTAAGAAGACCGGACCATAATTTTAAGTTAATTCTATTCCAGTGCCGTGAGCGATTTAATTTAAATATTTTAATTATTACTGAAATTAACGTAAATTCGTTAGAACTAATTGGTTTTTTGAGCATTAACATTTCAACAAGATTTCTACCCAGCGGGGCAAGTAAAGTCTACCCATCTGGCCTCAAGCTTTTGTCAGTACCATTACGACCCCTGGAGTGTTATATCTGCACTGACGCTGTCTGGAGCAAGTGTCCTTCCCATTATAAACGGAAGATGGTGCCCGAGGTAAACCGTTAACTGGAATAAGGCGCCAAAAAACTCTTGACGACGCGAAGAGCGTTAAACCAGTATAGATAGAGAATAATTTTTTTAATAACATTGTCAGTAACAATAATAGCGATTATTACAGAAATATCACCTAGCAAACATAACAGTTTCTTAAATTGGGAAATTGGAACCTTTGCTTTTCAATAATCTTGAAGAATATCATCACCACTGACCAAAACTACTCTTTTTTCTACGTACGTTTCACTAAATATGTTAGCATCATCAGGAGTTGATGATAAACTGATGATTTTCTTAACTTACTAATATTAACTTATCCCTAAAAACTAATATACTCGAAGTTCAATAATTTAAAAATAGTAGGTAGAGGTATCATATGGTTTATTTTTAAATCAGAAACAAAAATTATTTACAAAATTGTAATATTGAACAATGTTATGTTTCAAAATTTGTTAGAAATAAATTTAGTTGCAGCTATGCTATTATTTAAAATAATAACGATGATAAAGGGTGAAAATTTTATTTTTAGTCCATTTTTATTTTCAGAACTTACCTAACGAAGTTTGTATTCAAATTTTTACGTTTTGAGATCTCCTCAATTTATTTCGACCACGTTTTCATGACGTTTATCTAGACGGCTTAAACAATTTAAATAAAATTTTGCATACGTAATCACGGTTACTAGAAGGTTATAGATTTTGTTGTTAATCGAACGACAGCAAGTAACAGTACCAGTTTCTATGACTAATAATGCACTTAACAATAAAATTTTAAACAATTTTTTTCTATTTATTATAGTATTTGTAGTATATTTTAGTGTAATAACATTTTTGCCATTGTTGCCAAATTTATTAAAATGTTACCTTTTTACCTCTCGCCCTTCAGATAAGAGAGGTATAGTAATCATGCTAAAAATTGGGTAGTGAGTTTTCAATGGATAAACACGTTTTGGGGTAGAATAGAATACGATTTTGATATTTTCCCGATGATGTCTGTGTGTGTGTTAGTGTGTGTGTTAGTGTGTGTGTGTGAGTTAGGATAGATGTTGTAGTAATGATAACTCAAAAACCACTGAATGAAAAAATTTAAAACTTTGCATATAGGATTCTGATACCCTAGATTAGATCTGATTAGATTTTGGTGCCAATCGCACAACCGGAAGTGGCACTTGCTATGGGTGATGACGCCATTATTATACAAAACGGCAATAAAGTTTTACACATTTATTTTCTATACACTATAGATTATTTTCGTATCATTAAAATTTTCAAAACTTTTGCCATTGTTGCCAGATCTACAAAAAAGTAATTTTTTTTCATACTTTTTTGTGGTAACCTGTAAATTTTTGATTCAAAAATTGCAAGACGTCATGTGCTGGCCACATCAGATTTTTTAATAAATTTGTAAGTCATGTTAATTTTTGAAAATATATAAAAGAATTTTTTCTATAACCTAGTTATATTAAAATTTTAATTTGACGTTTCGTATTCGGAAAGCCATGTTCACTTTTAATTTTTCTAATACTAAAAAGAATTTTAAATCACTCTTAATATACATTAATACGAACCTTTACTTTTTTTTTAAATTTATTCTAATTACGTTTCGTTAAAGAACAAAGCATTTTAAGTTGTTTCTATTTGGAAAAAAAATGTTTTTTGTTCGTAGGTACCTTATATTTGACTTAACTATATATTTTCTATTTGTATAATTAACACTTTCAAAACCATCGTCGCCGTTTCCAGATTCACTAAAAAGTAAAAAAATATTTAAACTCAAAAACTCAGCTTTCAGATGTTTTTGTAATATTTATATACCGCATGAAGTGTAAATGTTATAGAACTTATGATATACTTAAATGTTAATTCTAGATAAACTTAGTACTCTATTTTATTTTATTAATTATTTAATCAACTTTGCATCACGCTAAAGTTAATTACAAATTATTTTATTTCTTTTATATTCCTGGAAACATTTCTCTTAATGATGCTGACTTAATTTCATGGTTATCTGATAATGTAGCAAAGAGTTTAGAAACAGTGTTCATTATATTGTTTCTAGTAATTTATTTTTTTTTAGTTTTTTGG
Organism: Neocrepidodera transversa; assembly: GCA_963243735.1. Lineage (NCBI taxonomy): Eukaryota > Metazoa > Arthropoda > Insecta > Coleoptera > Chrysomelidae > Neocrepidodera > Neocrepidodera transversa. The sequence goes on from OY725348.1 coordinate 12,993,661, forward strand.
AATACATCCAATTGTGTTATTACCAATGAATGGAACATTTACAATTTTGTATACAGCAAACAGAAAGCCAGTTGTCAACATGTATTAGTAGATGTTATTTTTCCAAAGTACAGTGCAAACTTTTTTTGTAGCACTTAAATTAAAATACCTATTTGTGATGCAAGTATTGTTTTATTTTGTGCGGAGACGATTACAAAACAAATAAATAATTGTTATATTAATTATTAGTTATAAATATTACCAAATATCATTTAGAAAAACGAATTATAGTAGTCAAAAAATTATATTGGTATATATCAATTCATATTTAACACTAGTAGAATAAAATCTCACTTTTGCTTCGCTTATTATGAAATTTACTTTAGTACTTTAATATAACATAACATATTTTATAAGCGACTTTAGAGTTTAAAACAGTTAAATTTTCAGCAGTTAACTGGGAGGTCAAAATTATAATGATCCTAGGTAAAACTAAGTGAAACTCTTTAATTATTTGTTAAGCTTGAGGTCACGCTGATTATCTGTATAAGGGTATGCAAAATATTTTTCCACTACTAGTATTAGAGATGTCATTATTTATGCTGTACTCGAGTCGGGAAGATAAATTTCTCTCCTACTAATAGATAATTTTTCATTATTGAGTAGTAGTAGATAATGAAAACAATTGAAAACTAAGCGTAACGTCAGAGATAAGCGATCTTGGAAAATCTAATTAATTATATGCAAATTTTATTGCGTTGGTCATAAGAGTTTTTTTAATTAAGAGTTATAAAACATTCGACAGCAAATAAGCACTTTCTTGTGAATTTCTACCATTTCAGGTAAATTTTCGACCTCATCAAATAAAACGGAGAGATAAGTAGCACCATAAATACAGTCAGATGGACCAAAATCAAATCATGAGCCTGCTCAAGTCCCTCACCGCACACATTTTATCAATTTAAAGTGTGAAACTAGTTTTAATTTATACTACGTGTAATTTTTCCAAACTAAAAACCACCAAAAAAATTCACAGAACTATATCTCTAAGTTCCTGATTTTTTAAAGATAGCCTCCTGGAATTATGCAAGCATCAAAAAACTTATAAATAGCCTATTTAAGGATATAGAAATGTTGGGTCATGATATCATAGCCCTTAAGGAAACATTATTAAGGGAAGCGGAAAAGTTTAAATTAACAGGATATAATATTTAAAGAAATAAATTTGCGCCAAATTTTAGGGGAACTGCAATTATATCAGTGTATGTTAGACCTAACGAGCGTATAAATCTTCACGAGCTCAAAGAACTTCTCCAGGAGGAGCATACTATTTTAATTGAGGACCTGAATGCTAAATCACGTGTGTGGAATAGCTTTCAGGAAAACACCAAGGGTCGCCAATTGCTAAACATGCAAAACTACCCTGGTTGCCACGTGAGCATACCAACGACCCTGACGTATTTTCCAGGAAATCTAAATCATAGGCCCACAACAGCAAACCTGTGTCACCTTTACACGGCGAGAATGACCCAGCACACAAGCAAGGGAAAAAGTTAACGCTTTCAAACATGCACTGGAGAGAGAATGCATGCTAAACCAGCTTGAGGATGGGGATGAAGATTTTGTTGACGAAATCGAAGAAACTGTTCTAAACTACGTTAACGCTCCAACGGACTTGGCCATATCCCACACTTCGACAGAAGAAGTGAGGGCTGCACAAAAGGCACATGGATGCTATCTAATCTCCAACAGGATGTTAAAATACTTCCCCAACAAAGCGATATGCATTTGACCATGATAATCAAGGCAATTCTCAGGTTCAAAAAATTTGCCAAAAAAAGATGGAAAAACAGCAGACATTATCATGGTACCCAAACCAGGAAGGTTTTCCACAAAATTATAGACCAATCAGTCTACTTCCAGCCATGAGTAAGATCGAGCAACGTATCATCCTAAAACATCTTTCTAACGAGACAAAGCTATTAAATATCATACCAGCTGAGCAATTTGGCTTTAGTGCCGAACACTCGACTGAAACGCAGGCCCTTACACTGGTTGAACCCAGAGATACAACATCAGGCTGTTGACGGGAGCTGTGCTTCTGGATGTCTCAAAGGCATTGGGCAGAGTTTGGTAAAAGGGTCTCATCTACAAAATGATAGAGATCGGTTACGCAAAAACCTATAATCGTTCTTATTAATTCATTCCTATCTGAAAGATACTTCAGAATCAAAATGAGGCTTGTTCTATCATATTATGGAGTACTGGAAGCATATGCTCAGCTTGTATGCAGATGGCACAACAATCGCGGCGCACAGCCTAAGGCCTTACCTTATTAGAGAACACTTGCAAGACCACTTGGAACAATTAGAAGATTGGTTTGTAATGTGGAAAATTACAATCAACGCAGGCAAATCATACCAAGATATTTATTTCAGGAAAAGAAAAAACTACCCGAACGAAGATCTGGAAATACTAAACACTAACATCCAGTGGCAGGATAAAATAAAATAACTGGGGATAACGCTCGATCGGAGTTTAACATTCACCGCACCTGTGAAAACCATAGTCAGTAATACCAGACAAGCGAGGGCTCGCTTCACTGGAATATTATCCAGAATTTACAAACTGATTTATATTTATTTTAAAATTAATATGTTTCTTATTTCGGTTCATACTTTCCAAATCAAAAAATTTGTCCACCTCATTTATCGCATGATGTAAAACGGTACAGCTATACCAAAAGAATTATTTGGAGAAAAAATCGTTGAAACTAAGACTCATCTCTTTCTATATCTCATTGTCATAGAGAACGACGAGCTCAGTTGCATCCGAATATGGAATAGTCCATTACAAAATAAAATCCGTTATAACCCCTCTTAAAAAGATGCATCTATCGCGCCAAATTTTTATCCGCATATTCATTAGCTTCTACATTGTTGATGAGAATAGTTGTCTTGTGACGAGAGATTTTCACATTAAAACGCGAGTCAAGACCGCACCCTAATATTGAGAACATTCTAAAATTTCGAATTAGTTACAAGTGCTAATAATGTTTAAAGAAGTTAGAGCTATGCTCTACACATTGTGTTGTTAAAAAAAGTGTAAATCTAATTTATATTTTCATTCAATAAATGGGTGAGAAAATAACACTTAAAAATAAATAAAATGGATTCTTTGTGTTAAATAATGTGTCTGATGTGCTAACGAGACACTGGTCCTTCGAACTTGTAAAAGAAATTCCAAATGGATGTGAGCACTTAATTCATATTTATTTAACGATAAAGACAAATATAAAAGACTTATAAACTCAATAATTATTCCTCTTTGTACATACGCATCCCTAGCATGGGGAGAAACGTAAAAAACTAATACAAATGAAATCTAAAGTCAGCAAAGTAGCTGCTTACGGGAGGCAGCAAACCTACCTTGGTATGTAGCTAACCGTTGGACATTCAGGGATCTAAAATCGACTTTTGTTTTAGATACTTTGAATAACTGTGCAGGGCGGATATTTGGCGAGCTAAGGACACACCCCAATCTTCAATTGAGGGAATTAATAGATTACATGCCAATGATCACGTCAAACACACACGCCCAAAGAAGCAACTCACAAGAGCGCAGGAAATCTGGTTTTATTAACAAATAGGGGACTTCATTATATAAATGCTAATTTGATTTCTGTTTCAGGTTTTAGGTAAAAATTTATAAAAGGAAACGTTCTCAAACAAAAAAATAAATAAAAAACACAAAAGGACAGTTGTCTACAAAAAAAAAACAAAAAATCTGGGCAAAATCCGACCAAAAAAAAACCAAAAACATAAAAGTGGCCTGACCCACCAAAACAAACTTATTAATATTTCAAACTTTTGTAGTAATCTGTTTTAGGTCCAGGGATATTACATAGCGACGACACGACTAACAGAGAGACAAACCTATCCACTGGGGTGGCGGAATACAGCCATTTGAAGGAGTCCGGCTATGTATGAAGAACATAGGAGACATCGGTCCTTAAGAGCTAACTTCCGATATTCTCACAATAGCGAAAATGTCGGGAGGGGAGGAGAATCTGGGGGAAGTATGACAGGAGACTTGGGATCAACTGCCGATTAGGTGCAATATTGACTCCAGCTCTTATCGTGGATATATGATACAAACTGTTTGTGCAAAAAGAGCGCGCAGACAAGTCGCCGCGTCTGGCAGTGGCCGGAGCTTTTAGGGGCTGTTCATAAAATGCGTTCATAAATAAGGGGCAGGGGTATTGCTTAGCGCGACGAGATTTTCTTAACTTAGCAGTTCTTAAAAAAAAATTTTGCTTATGATAGAAAGTTATTGTCAAGTAATTAAAATTCTATAAATAAATATATAGATAGTAAAAAACACTGTTTCCGATTGAATACATTTATTTACTTATGTGGTCATAATAAGGACAAATTAATATAACATATATTTCATTGCAACCGGTGATTCCATACTAATATCGTTTATAGGGGGGTGGGTTAACTTTTGTATTGTAATATTTGTAAGGGGGTCGCTGAAAATGTGACTTAGCGGGACGATATAGGAAGGAGGGTCCAAGAAGGTAATACAAAATCGTCCAGATTATTAACAAAAGTATTTTAAAAAAGTAGAAAAAAAAGAACCATATAAATTTTCTTGAATGGTTTTCACTTATCTTCGTATAAACATCTTTTTATTTTATTTGATCAGAGATATCATATAGTACCCTGTATACAACAAATTTTATAGATACTTTAATAAAAAGTGACTATTATTTTTTTAGTTTAATATGAAAAAAGCTGGCTGCGCTCCTGAAATAATTTTTAACTGAAATGTGTCGACGAATTTACGTAGCATCAGTTTAACATTTTAAATGATGAAATGAATTATAATTTTCATTTTAAATCTTGATGTTTGCGTTCCGGAAATGAAATATAATTGTTTAAACTCTGCTTTGAAAACTAATTAAATGAAAAATGGGAGCACAAAAGAATAATTTAAAAACTAATTTAGTTAATTTATAAAGTTGCGTCTGTTTATTATATTATCTTTTTTAATAAAACAGAAATGTAGTTCCATTTTAATAAACTTTGAAGATCTTGCAATATAAGAATTATTAAAATAATGTTTTGAACAAATTGAAAACAATAGATTTTTAATTAAAGTGAGATGAAAGACAATGAATTTTAAAAAGTAAAAAGAAATTAGGTTTGGCAGAATATAATAAATATCACAAGAAAATACTTCATAGTACGAGCATAAAGTTTTAGCCTTTACATTTATTAAACGTGGTGTTTACGGTAAAACTAGAACATTATATTTATGATTTCACACATTGTTGTTTTAAAATTAGAACAGAACATATTAACTTTACCCAACATAATAAAAATACAAAGTATAAGGTACATGCAATATTTATAGCTAAAGAGGTTTCATTAGGTCTCCCGAACATTGTGTGGCCAAACTGCCAAAGCGCTCAGGAAGATTAAAGCAGGGGGTGAGCGATTAAAAATGATAAATTTAATAAAAAAACGAGAAAAAATATATAAATATCAAGTATTTGTTATTACAAAAGGTAAAAAATTATTGACAGATGATTTCGTGAAAGAGAAAGCAAACTGCAACAAAGTAGCCTTAATATATGTGTCAAAAAAAGAATAAAACTTATAATTAAACATTATTGGAAATATTTACAGAAATATTAACTACACTGTATGCTAAATGGCAAACAAAAAAACAGAAGACAAATAATATTTATGAAAGCAAAAGAAATACTGGTCTGCCTCGATGTTGTCTTCCTCTTTTACGAAATTGTTTGCCGATAATTTTCCGCCTTTTGTAATAACAAATAGTTGGTATTTATGTAATTTTTATCACTGAGGTTTAACTTTTTTTTATTAAATTTATCATTTTTGATCGCCTGCCCCTGCTTTAATCTTTCTGAGCGAGTTGGCAGATTAGCCATTCAATGTTCAGGAGATCTAATGAAACATCTCTAGCTATTAATATTGCATATACCTTATACCTTGTATTTTTATGTAGCCAGCTCTTCGTCTACAATGTATGCATAATATTTTAAATGTTTGGAAATGTTGGTTAGAAATAACGAGGTTTTTACAATTTAAAAATATATAATTACAATGCTTCATAAATTTTTTATCCGCATATTCATTAGCTTCTACATTGTTGATGAGAATAGTTGTCTTTTGACAAGAGATTTTGAGAACATTCTAAAATTTCGAATTAGTTACAAGTGCTAATAATGTTTAAAGAAGTTAGAGCTATGCTCTACTCATTGTGTTGTTAAAAAAAAGTGTAAATGTAATTTATATTTTCATTCAATAAATTGGTGAGAAAATAACACTTAAAAATAAATAAAATCGATTCTTTGTGTTAAATAATGTGTCTGAGGTGCTAACCAGACACTGGTCCTTCGAACTTGTAAAAGAAATTCCAAATGGATGTTAGTACTTAATTCAGATTTATTCAACGATAGTAAAATATTTTAAATGTTTGGAAATGTTGGTTAGAAATAACGAGGTTTTTATAATTTAAAAATATATAATTACAATGCTTCATAAATTTTTAATATTGATATTTAAATTTAGTATATAGATAACTTTTACCATTCTTTTAATACAAGATTATCGGCAAAACCTGGCACAATTTTTTTGTGTCTAGATCGTGCTGAATCTTTTTGAAGCACTTCTGCCTTTTGTCCAAAATTTTCAAGTTTTTGTCGACACATTTCCAACTTATTGTGTCAAAAGGATATACGTGTCTAAATAGCAACATTTTAAATACATGAATTTAAACTGTCCCTACTTTGTGTCAGTTTTTACTCTTCAAATATAGTTAGACAGAGACGAGCCGACACTAATTAAACTCTGTTTCTATTTTATTACTGAAAGTAGTTGAGTAGACATAATAATTTCCATTTGGGTATATTTTATTCATAGAATTGCTTTATTGCCTCTTCAATGTATCGTACGAGCATATATGTATCCATAAAAAACCATTTTACACACATAATTTCCATTTTGTATCTATAATATGTTTAGTTCATCTGATCAAAGTGTTTAAGTACCTGACATGGCTCATATGATAAATGTTCGTATGTGATGCGATATTTTTATGTTTTACAGAAAATGGTTAAAGTAAAAAAGGTGCTACTCAAAAGGTGCACACTAGCGCTTATTACTGGTCTATTAAAAAGAAATAGACATTAATCAGAGGAAATTGAGTGAACTATAGGATAGATCAGTTAGAAAAGAAGATGACAACAGATAATGTTATTGTCACCGGTATACAGATACATACAACATATCAACATGCTTAAGGAAGCTATGCAAAACATGATCAAGAAAAACTTTTAATTTCGACGTGAAAATTAAAAGCAGCAAATGGAAAAAACGCGCCTAGTACAATTAGAGAGCTCAACTGAAAAAAAAATAATGCGAAAGAAGAGCGAGTTTACATAAACCACGATTTAATAATAACGGAAAAATATACAAAATTAAATCAGGAAGAAAGCGCAAGATCCGGTCTACTCGATCCCGACATCTCGACACGAGCCTAACTTGATCTCGGAAAAACTCGATCTCGGGACAGCTTGATCCTGAATTATATTATTATACCTATTATTTATAATTCATTTTTTTTTGTTTTCCCTAGATACGTCAGTGATAATTATCAAGGGCTTTTAAATTACGTATTGCAAGTTAAATTCCATATAGAGCTTCTGTCATATTTTGACATTGGTACTTCCGTTTGACAGATGTCGTACAAAACTAATGGGTTCTTCCGACGGATAACCGTAACCCATAGATCAAATTTCAGCTCAATCGGAATGAACGTGTGGCCTGTATCGTAGAAGAATACACACACAGACAGACTGAATTCCATCTAGAAATAATCTTATCATCTCACGGGACCCCCAAATAAATATTTCCGTCTTTATCTCAAAAATTGTTTTAGCATATTCACAATATTTTCCCTCCTAGTTGGATGGTGGGTTGGTTAAGTAAAATATAAAAAAAGTTACGAAAGAGGAACACTAAACTTTGCTTTTTTAAATAAGTAAATAAATAAATAAAATATAAATATACAGCGTGTTCAATAAAACAGTGTTTAGACCAACGTGTTTTTTTGTAAAATGCTAAACAAAATTTTAAATTTGAATTACACTAACTATTTCAATTTCGGAAATTTAATGTTTTTCTAGATTAATTTTAAATTTTATGTCTTAACATTTTTTTCCGGGTCAGTTCCAATCAGATTTTTATCGTATTTTATGTTGCTGTTATCTATATTTCCAATAGTTTCGTTATTTGGAATTGGATAGATATAAGTTTTAGGCACAGACCGCGATATAAAGTTTCTAATTAAAATTAAAAACCAACCATAAATATACTTTTATGGTGCTTTCTAAAAATTAGTGTTTGAATATCAAATTGTATCTATTCTGCTAGACTAGACTAATTTTGTCAGGCTTATAAAAATATTTATCAGAGTGAACCCAAAAATCACACTGGACCTCTCAACCTATCAATTGCCCAGAAAGCTATATTAAACGGCTTGACGTCGAAAATGCGCCAGAGGACTCTGTAAAACAGACCAAGCACCACCCACAGAAACGTTTATTTTATATTATTATTATTATTATTAAAGGAAACGCTTTTATCAAATAAATACTACATTTTAAACAATTATATTTATATAAACTGTTAAATTAATATATTTTTTTCTACACCCACTTGGATATTATTGATTCTACGTACACTTTACAGAATGTATGTGTAGGTAATATCTGTCTCCTGAACGGAATTAATTTTGTTAGCGTGAGATATAAAATCCACCAATCAGAGTTCACATATAGCAACCTACTATCACATATTTTTTATTTTAAATAACCTGTCAAAAAAACTGTTAGAACTTTTTATATTAATATAGAAACATATTTGTAAAAATGAGTAATTCCAATGGTGACTTAATAAATGGTACTTCAACAGATATTTATTTAGCCGCAAAGATGCAATAATAATAATAATATTATTACCCCAAAAATAAAAAACTAAATATGAATATGACCTATTAGTTTTATATGATTTTATAATAAATCCGTGACATCACGTGATAGAACTGTGCTAATGCTCTCGTTTTCGGATACAAGGGGCATCGGTTCAAACCTGATGACTGTAAACTTTTTTATTTTTTTTATAATAACTTTTAGTTTGTCCTTTAGTCGGCTGTAGAAAAAATCTACTGTTCAACTCGTGTGGATTGTCCATATCGCACTCGGATGATTGAGCTTTATTCGGGCGCGATATCCACACACGCGAACAAACTACTATTTTTGTAATTATGAAAAAGAGATTTGAGTATTTTTGAGATATTAATCGGATTTTATTTCCATTTCGGCTTTCCTCCTATTTTCATAAAAAATCAACAGTAAATGGATGGCGCCCTTATATGTATAAAGTTGAATAATGATCAGTATTAGTCTGGTCATATTATGGGCTAAAATTTAAACTTAATCATTTTACTTAGAAAAAAAACGAGTTAAATTTTCCATCCACATTTTGGCCAGAGCTGACTCTGGCAAAAAGTTCACTAAGCACTAAGCATTTAAAAAAAGTGCTTAAAAATTACGAGCACTAAGCGCTTTTACAGGAAAGTGCTCGTGAGTACCAAGCACTTTAAAAAAGTGCTTTAAATTCACGAGCACTAAGCACTTTTTAAATATTGAAGTTATTGAAGTGAAAGTATTCATTGGCTTATTTATAAAAATGGAGTAAATCCAACAAAAATGACTTGAATTGGAATATAGAAACCAATATCAACAATATAAGAAAAATTTAATTTTTTTCTGAACTTTTTAAATATAATAACAAAAGCAATTTTTATTATTTTTGAATACATAAGAACAAAAAACAATATAAAATACACGTAACCGACTTATTTCATAAATATTAACAGGCGGTTGTAGAGTTGACTTATGCCACTGAAAATAGTAGGTGGGCGAGCTAAGATAACAAGCTATCGATTGCCGAAAGCAGAGTTCCAAAAATTCGAAACCGTTCTCGAGTTATCACTTAGATACACAGACAGACAGACAGACAGATAAACAGACGGACGGACATTGTAAAGTCAATTAGTACCTTAGCTTTGCTTCGCTGATTAGTAAAACGTTGTTTTTTAAGAATTATTACGCGATGTGTACATCATATCTGATTTTTTTTTTTTGTCATAATATCAATTTTTCAAAAGACTCAAAATAGCAAATATTTTTTTCAAATTATACTTATATTTACTAGTGTGTTCATGAAACGGTTTAGTGCTTAGTGCTCGCGATACTTTTGGAGTGATCGCGAGCCTTCTGGAGTGCTTGCGAGCCTTTTTGAGTACGCTGGAGCCCTTTGACAAACACTAAGCTTTAAGCACTTTGGTAAAGTGTTTTAAGCACTAAGTACCGATTTTAAAAAGGGGTCGTAAACACTGTAATCCCGAGCACAAAAGTGCTTAGAGTACTTAGGAAAGCACTAAGCTTAGGTCCAGCTCTGATTTTGGCTTCAGCATGAAGCTATTTTTTTCCGTTAGAAAATCATAATGAGTTCAACGTACTGTATGTTTCAAATATAATAATCTAAATTGAAAGTTTTTGCGGGCATTGATTTTGGATAGTTAGGACTCATTTAGTATTATAGTAACGTAATATTTTTATATTATTATTTATAAATGAGGATCTAAATTTATTGCAAGCGGTCAGTATAATATAAAGTCAATATTATTTTTTTATGAATGGAATACAACTTAAAATTTGACATATTTATCTTCTGTGTTAATTCAATTTTGATTCAATTTCTATTATTGATTATTATTTTTTTATACAATATATGGCATATTAATAAATAATTTTACAAAGAAATTAATATTCGTAATGTTAGATTTACTTGAATTATTGTACAAAAATTTTATCTTATGTAACATTTTATTAGGCCTTAACTGACCTAATTAATGCGATCCCGAACGTCCATCTTGATCCTAAGTAAGTACAGTTAATGTTGATTGATATAGTATCGATAGGGGTGAAGATTGTTAAGATTAAACACACAAACAGATGGGTCAAGTGTTTCTTCTTCAAACAGAAATTGATATATTTATATAATTAATCTTTTAAATATATTAGAGAAAGTAATGATTTGAAGTATATTTTTATGAATCTTAATTTTTATATAAACCAGTAGTATCCTAAAATTGGTCGTATGTGGAGAATACGCTTACAGTAGAATTTATGGAGTATTTGACTTAAATAAAGCACGAGAAAAAATAGACCAGTTTATGAAAACCATTAGTTACACTGAGAAAATTATGTTTAAAAAGTTTTTTCTGAGAAATTTGTTGTCGCTACAAATAAATTTTTAGTTGTTGTTAAAAAAATACATGCCATTAGCTAAATAAAATGCTTTTGTAGCTACGAAAAAAAAATTCCTACTATTGCAAATATTTTTATTAAGGTATAGAACTAGCTAAAATCATTTTTGTTTTTAAAAACTGGTTTTTAATTACTCAACATTTTTTGCTGTAGTAGAAATCTAAAATATTAATACGTATCTTTTTCGTTATTACACTTTTTAAGACTATTGAATTATTTTCTTAAAACAAAAAAAATATGTTGTTTAAAAAGAGTCTAGGAAATTTTTCTGTAACATGCAAGAGGAGTATTGTTTTAATTAGCAAAAATGAACCATGGTGTAAAGTTGATGAGGGTGGAAGTGCGGCCATTTTAACCTTTTATTGTTTTATTGTACTTCTAATAATGTGTGGTGTGCTTATGGATTATGTAGACAAACTGAATCATTGGAGACTACAAGATTTTGTTCCAAATTTAAAGGGTACGTACCTTTATTGTAATATAATATAATAGTGTACTACTATTCGATTCAAAAGTGTGTGCTTAAAGCCTAGTTAAACGAAAAATAATTGTTTAAAAACGTTTGCAGAATTTTGAAATTTTAATAGAAAAGAATAATTATTTATAATAGTTTTACATTTTTTTTATTATTAAAAATTAATTGGAAATACTTTGGAAGAGTAGGCAATACTAATTCTGCTATATCACGTTCAACCAATCACTATTAAAAAATCAAGGAGAGGATGCAATTAGGGTCCCTGCAGAAGTGAGATTCAGCAGAATTTTTTCAATAACAAAGCGGTAAGTAGAGCTTTTTTGACAATTATTATTTAGACTTGTAATTTTTTAAATTAAAATTTTACCACTTAAATTTTCTAACTAATCTGGTTTAAAACCAATAAACGTAGTGCACATCTACACTTAACAACTCTTTTAGGGTCCTGCACATTTTTTTTTTGTTAAAACTTTACTGCTAGAGCCCTATTCTACATTATTGACTTGATAGTGTCGTCCATTTAATTTATCTGTACAATATTATCAATTCGTTTGAGAGACACAATTTATACAAGAATTTAAAATTGACGTTTTTTTATAGAACGCTTCTGAAATTGAAGAACATCCACCAAGAGGGCCAAGATAGCAGTTACTTTTAAATCAACTTTTTTTTAAACACTGAAATCTATTTTATAAATGTAAACATTAATTTTCTATATCAATTACTTTTTAAACAGTAAACCTACATTTTTAATACTAAAAACTACTTTTTAACCACCTACTTTAAGACAAAAAATAATTCTTTATCAATTTAACTGTAAGAAAAATCATTTTTAACCACAAAAAACTACTTTTTATTGAGTAAAATATTATTTTCTAACCACTAAAATTAATAAAAAGTATTTTTTTTAACTCAAAAATAGGTTTTTAGGGATTAAAAATGATTCCAACACAGTGAATTTTTTAAACAGTAGCAAAGTACTTTGGCTGTCGCTTATTTTTTTAGGGATTAATACATTTTTGGCCACCACAGCAAAAAATTTCCCTCAATTGAAGAATTAAAAACAAAACAAGAAATTTTTATAATCTGATTAGATCAATAAATAAACACATATTTAGATTACTACATCAACGCTTTGGCAATTTGGAACGAACACTGTAAAGCGGAAAAAAATACAATTACTAATATTATAGCTGGATATTTTTATGAAAATTTAAAAGATAAATGCTAGTTGCGATTATTAAAATTTGTCAGTTTATATTTAATAATTTGATAAACGTATAGAAATTTGTTTGGTATATTATAGTCATGAACACCTACAAAAATCAATATAAACAAAATGAAGGTCCTGAAATTGAAAATTTTAAGGAAAGTGCAGGTGATTATAAGAAGAGATAGAATAACAAATATGATAATAGTCGAGTAAATAAACATAACAGTTGGTTGGAACACCTTCACCAAACGCCAGAGAAAAGAATCGCGCCAAGAAAATTCATAATTCAGAACCACAAGAGACAAATAAAATAGGGTAACCAAGTATGCGATAAAAACTGATGAAAAAAGGAAAATTAAAAAAAAATGCATTTTAAGATTTAAATACCCAATTTAAATATTGAAATTCAATTAAATAAATAAAAAATTATTTATAAAAAAAATTAAGTAGTATTTCACATAAATTGTAGAAAACTAGTATGCTGGCCACAAACATAATTTTTCTTACTTTATAATAAATTGTATTTTCCACGATAGCTCCATATTTAGAAAGAGAAAAAAATCCATATATGTTTTTTTTTTAATAATTACTAAAAGTTATTTAAACTTTAATAATACAATTATTGTACATAAATACTAACTAGTATTTATGTACAACAATTATTTTACTTAACTAAGTATTGGTTAATTTAATTTTAAAAGCAAAACAAAAAATAAGAAATAAAAATAAATATTTTTTTTTATATATTTACCGTTAAATCCTATTGTATAATCCCAAAACAGTCACTAAACTACCTTCCCACAAAAACTCCCCAAAAATACCACGCCGTCACTTCGAAAATGTTTCAAACCACGCGAGTTCGTCCTCAGCGGCCGCAGCGGCACGTGACGGCTCAAACGATGTCCCGGTTCTACTGGCATTCGCCGCCGCGACGTCGACGGACCTTACGACGCTGACGACGCTGGTTCCGCCGCCGAGAGCGACGCGGAAGATCGCGATAGAATGGAAAGGACAAGAAGGGTTTTTTTCTTATTATACCGCCTTTGGAACGGGCTAATGGTCCTGTAGAGTGCTGTATAATTTCGGATTATCCATTAGAATATGGATTTTAGTAAAGAAAATTTTAATAGATTATTGTTTGATACTGTTTAAATTCAATTTTTGTAAGTATTAGTTTGTGTTGATAAGTGTCAATCGATTTATATTTTGTATATTGAAAGTATTTAAATAAAAATGTGTTATTGGTAATGATGGCAAAAAAGTTTATAGCACGAACCATAGGCGAGTACTATAATTCATTAAAGTTAGTTAATACGGCTATCACAAGTTGAATACTAGACTTTACTATGGATATAACAATTTATGTCCGTAATGTCCTATACTTACTTCGTTATTTATATTCCTAGCAGTAAAATGTCCACAAAGATGAGGGATTTTATTTATGTGCTCTAAGCAAATAATGTTGTTATTGATGTAGTTGTTGTGTTGGTATGTGAATAACAAACCAAATGATAATAAATGCAACGATTACATATTTAATTTTTGATGACATAGGTATTTAGACAAAAATAAAAATTGATACAGTCGTTGAAATAAAATTTTAATCCCACGTGACAATTGTCAATAACTAATTACCTAGTAGCTCTATCAAATTACAAGACTTTTTTATATGATGGTAATTAAAAAAAAAAGTTGATAGTGTTAATACTATGCGAATGGCTAACTGTTAACCGGTAGAGCAGTCGTGAATTCTTTTTAATATTTTATGAAATTAAAGTCAAATTGTGGATTGCTTAATATTTAAACTCACAAACAACAACAAAATATAACTTTACATAGCCCCGAAAAGTAGAGCAATTAGGAGTTAAATTTTACTTAAGTATTTTGAATGTTTTAGTAAATATATGCATAAGAAATGAAACACAAACCTAACAAATGTAAATGTTTAACACTCTAATGCCCCTGACTGCCTCTAGGCTGGCTATACCTTATACACCAAAAGAATCTACTAGGACTTCACACGAGAATGATACTTTTATCGTCTCGTCTCATCTCGTTTCGTAAAACCGAGACGAGAGCGAGACGAGACCTTTTTGAAAATTATTTAGGCGATACCGAGACCACATACGGCGAGGACACAAGAGTCTCGTTCACATTTCTTCAGAAGTTTTTTCTGAATTTCCGAGAAAAATAAACTAGCAAGCAGTATAAACATAAAAGAAATTCTGCATAGGTTACGATAGATTTACGAAATATAAAATCTGGTAACCATCTGTGAAATATTTTATTTTATATAAAATGACACTCTCAAAGTGTTTCGAGTTTTTAGGACTTCCAAACAGTTTGAGGGTAATAAAATTTTATGACCAAGTTAAGTCTTAGGTACCCAAAGGGTACCTAGAAACTACATTTGTTATTGAAGGTTAAAGGTATGTGTGCGTAATAAAACATTTTAATTAAAATTTTCAATTCTATTGACAATAGGTGTAACGAAATCAGCATTATCTTGCAGTTCGATTTCGAAAATTGTAATTTTTTTAAAACGGCGTTTGCGAAAATATTGTAACGTATATGAATGAAAAAAAGTTGTATTTTATTATATAACAATATGTCTATAATTATAATTTGTATAAATAATGATTTAGTAACGTCCAAATAAAAATTACAATAGAATTAATAATTACCTCGTTTTGTATTATCTTAGAAATAAGTTCCAGCAATAACGAGATTTCACGAGACGAGACGAAGCAAACGGATACTAGACTGAAACGAGACTTACTTTTTTCTCTACTAACGAGACGGCGACGAGATTTTTGAAATTCTCGCCTTATCTCGTCTCGTGTGAAGCCCTAGAATCTACGTTTTTTTTATCGTATAAACCTCTGGGTCTGTGTCTCGCTCGGCAGCTAAATCAGTAGAAGTTTGAAATTGACCAAAGAAGTGCGTTAAAAACTGTTTTTTAGCAAGAAAGATTTTCAATTAGTCATAAATCCATTTTAATTGAAAAAATTACTAATGAATAAAAAAAGTGTTTTTTATCGAATAGAGTTATAAATTTATTTGTTTGAGTAAATGTATTGTGTGAATATACGATTTCAGGGAGGCAAACTTAAGCAGTTGGGTGGTTTTTTGCAACTATTCATTTTATAATTTTATTTTTATGTGTTTTTTACAGTTATCGTTTTATTGTTAGTCATGTCCGTGGCGGCAGAATGTTTATAACGTATCTCAGATATCAGATGAGGAAATTGCTGCCATGATAATACTGGAAGTGAAATGGATTTCGAAAAGAAAAAGACAGGACAGAAAATTAAAATACAGGACTTTATTAATAGGAAAAAAGAAAAGAAACACGGTTATAGAAGAACCTACTGATAACAGTTTGCCATTTACTTACCTATTTTATTAAAAACAAATTTATTTAAGCCTGGAAATCTAAGTAATTGAAATGCTGAGATGGTTTAAACAAAAGAATTACATTATATATACATATATAGACTTATCGATAGATACTAAGGCCAAAATGGTATAATTGAAGTATTTTCATACTAGACCAACAAGTGTTTATTTCACAAATAAGTAACGATTTTAATAAATATAAGAAGATAGCGTAACTAGTAAGTATTATTTTATACTGTTGAGTAAAAATATTTTGGTTTATATAGTTTGCTTATTTTTAAATGCCACAAAATTATTAGGATAATTTTATGTGCAATATTTTTTGTCCAGTTGAAAATCTAATGTAGTTGTTGTCATAATAACCAACAATAAAAACCTTAATTCTCGAAAATGTACAAAATTCATGGTTTTGCTCTAGAGCCGAATCTAGTCATACGACTGAGTTGAGCCAATGGAGACTTTCACTTGGGATGACTCCAGGTATAACATATCAAGAATTTAACCATTTTCACCAAAAGACTTTTTTCCATAAGATGTGTGCCTGGTCTTTTTTGAAATTGTGTATATTTTACATATCAAACTTCACGAATTAGTATTTTTTTATCTAAATACATTTTTTGTCTGTTATCCACTAAAAACAAAATTTATGTTTTGTTAATATTAATTCGCTGTTATATTTTCAAAATTTGAGCACACAAATATTTTCGCTGAAAAAATTCATACTGGTCTTTTATTTATGGATTACAGCACACGCACAACAGCAAATCCTTTAATCCTTTATTTATTAAATTTTACATTTAATATACTTCATCACTAACCCAAACTACACTTTTTTAACACTCTACGTACGTTTCGCTAAATATGGTAGCGTCATCAGGAGTTGATGATAAACTAAATATTAAACCTACGATTTAGCTATTTATGTCCACCACTTTACGCATGAATGTGTTTTAATGAATTAAGGTGTTACATTTAATTATTTCTGTGCTTTCAAATGCATCCAACAATCTGTTATTGGGTACAGTTTTAACTAATTTTTCTTTATCTACACTAAATTTATGATTATGCTATAGAGCATGTTCAGCAAAAAAAGATTTCTCCGTATGCTCTTTAAACTTTATTTGTACAGATCTTCTAGTTTGTCAAATATACTTTGTATTTGAAAGTATAGAAATGTAAAAATAGTTTAAATAAGTACGAAAGACCTATTCGTATAGCCCACTTTACAGCTTAAATCAATAAGGTTGGCGGGCTTTTTCCAACTGATTGCTTGAATAAATCCTCTCCGCGCTAAGCTCCAAAATACATTCATGCGTAACAGTAACATAAATAGCTAAATCGTAGGTTTAATACTTTGTTTATCATTAACTTCTGATGATGCGTAACGTACATAAAGTGATAAAAAAGTGCAGTTCTAGATAGTGATGATGATATTCTTCAATATTGTTGAGAACCAAAAGTTCCGAATCAATAATTCAAAATACACTTATAGTTCTAATTTTAGAGAAAAAAATGTGAAATGTCACCAAAAGAATTTAAGTGTATAAAATATTTGTCGTATTCAATTTAATCAATAGTTCAAATATTTTTGATTATGAAAATTGAAATTTTGGTGAATACGCAGAATATTTCGGTGGAAAAATTTTTTGTCTATTTATTTATTTGTTTAATTCTAAATTTAAATAAATAATTGTAAAATGTCAACAAAACAAATTGGGTGCATAAAATATTTTATGTATTCGCCAAATGTATCCCATTTAATGTAAAGTTCAAATATTTTTGTGGGGGAATGATTTGAAATTTTGGTGAATACGCACAAAAGTAATATTTCGGCTGGAAAAATATTTAATTGTCTATTTTTTTTATTTAACAGTCAATCTACTTACATAATCTACTTACAATCTGATTAAAAAAACATGTGAAGGATTCGCAATCAAATTTAAGTTTATAAAATATTTTGTATGTACGCCAAATCTACATATTACACTAAATGACAGGGGAAACAATTTTGGGTGGAGGATGTTCAAATATTTGGTGAATGCATTTTAACTGCCTTTAAAAGAACGAGTTAGTGGATAGCTGGTAAAATAATTAATGATACTTTCACCATTGTAAGTGGCGCAATAATTATCTACTTCATAACTGAAATTTTTATCTTTTAATTGTAATGAAATATTATGCAATAAGCATTGTATTACACCAATATGAAACTTACGGCACGGAGTGTCGGACTGAATGTAAGTAAAGTGAACTTTATGTCGCGCGCGGGCATAATGTGCACTTTATGTCCCGCAGAGTGTGCTTTATTGCCAGCGCGAGCATAAAGACAAAAAACAGTTTTTGTTTAACATATTAATAAAATGACAAATTATGAAATAAAATTACTTATTATGTAAAAAATAATAAATTATTATGTTATTGAAATCAAATTAATTTTTCAGATTTTTCAGACGCAATAATGAACTAGTATGATATAAAAGTTTGTATAGACCTCGGCTGTAAATAGAGGCCGCCGGATTTGTAAGGTCGTCGCCCCAAGGTCATAAACATCTATTTATATCATTGGTACATAAATAACTATTAAATGACTGATATTAAACTAATTTGTAAGTTTTAATTTGTTTATTTTTTTTATTTGACAGAAAAAAATCGTGCTTTAATTTATTTCAGTTAAAAACATGAATAAGTTATAAAATGATCTCTTTTAACAGGAAGGATAATAAAGTTAACCAAAAACAATATTGTAAGTAAAAGATAAAACCATAATTCAACCTATACCGATAGTTTAGTCCAGAGTAAGTTTCCAATTTTTAAACAAAAAACGACAAGTTTATTACAATAGAAAAATAACTTTTATTAAAGAAAACAAAAAAACAATGATGTTGTATAAGAAATATAATACAAAGGATAAAAAACCGGACTTTAGGTTCGAAAATTGAGGTGGATGTTTTGGAGGTAATTTTGTCCCGGAGTTTATTTGCCTTTGCTTATGGGAGTTATACATTCCGTAAAGTTTATAATAATTCTAACAGAGCGAGTTTTTGTACATACAGGGTGGCGTTATAAATACAAAGTTGGTTAAATGGGAAAAAATACCTATTTCCAGACAAATTGAAGGTTTTTTTGAAAATTAAAATCTCAAGAACGGTTTCCATGATATTTGAGAAAAACGGAAATTGACGATTTTCTGTTTATTTATCAAGACCTTAATTTTTAATGAGCCGATTCTGATATTTTAATTATGAAAAACCGATTCAATTTGTCGTGATAATAATCTTTTTTCGTCTTTAACCAAATTTGTATCTATAAAGGTTTACGAAATTTAAATTGGTGCCACCCTAATGATTCTCGGTATAATTCAGTTTTCCTTGACTTTACGACTAGAGAGTAAATGTGGTCAATTATTCAACGAATAATAAAACTCAAAGTGATACCACATACATTTATTAACCAGTTTAAAACTTGGGCGACATATTTCGGCCATAACGATGGCCATCATCAGGCCTACAATACAAATATAAACCAAGTTAGGTTACAATTAGAAAAACCAACAGATAAGTGTACTTACAGTAAAAAATTGAAGAAAATTCAATATGATGGTATGAAAACACGAATCACATTGTAAAGTTAATAAAATTTAGTAAAAATATAAAAAATAAAATTGTTGAAAACTTAACATAGTAGCTTTCTTAAACTCTCAAACAAGATAATGAAGATTTAAACAAATTTTATATTCAGGTCCAAAAGGTTATCCATGTTTTTAAATGTGGTCAACCGATGAGGTAATAAATCTCGAGGTCAAAGTACCACAATTAGTTTATTATGATTTTTAAAGTACAGACGGCGGCAACTAGTTTCGGTGAAATTCGTCATCATCAGGCCTAAAATGAGTACCGTCATTAAACTTGAAGTTTCATAATAACAGAATTTTTAAACTTACCAATGTATTCATGGGTATTTTCAGGGCATAATTTCATCCCTTTCCCTTTAAATTAAACAACAACTTAGTACCACTTTAATAATAATTCAATTATTGTTATGAATCTTATTATATTTGTTATTTATGATAAATCGATTTAATTTTATCAAATTCTCCGTAAATACATTGGTACGTTTAATAAGTTTGTTATTATTTAACTTCAAGTTTATTGACCGTTGTCATTTTAGGTCTGATGATGGCGAACTTTAAAAATCTTAATAAACTAATTGTAGTAATTTGACCTGCAGTTTTATTACTTCAATTCCATATTCAAGTGAAAACCACTTATGATATCCGAAAAAATGACGTGGAGTTTTATTACTTCAATTTCATATTCAAGTGAAAACCACTTATGATACCCAAAAAAATTATAAGAAATGCTCCTACAGATCAATTCCTGATTTTAAAGTGAGGTCATTTAAAGTACAGTTGAAATGTATATTGTGACTTGTTTTGTATATGGATCACTCTGTATTTATTTATATTTTTTTATTCTAGATGATCAGCTGATCATCGACCTACAATCTACAATATGGATTCAATGGGCTACATTCACAGGTCGGAATTTTAGCACAATGGCATATAAAACCCATTCAATGAAGAGCTTATTTACTAATAATTATTCCCGTTACTGCCAATAATAAGCATATTTCAAAATGAACCGTTTTTAATTTTAAAATACTCTGTGTCAAATTATATTTTCCGGTATTACAAGAGCTTCTAATTTTTAAACGAATAAAGACAGATGCATGCGGTTTTCACTGAAATACTGTTACGAGGTGTTTTGAATAATAACTCAAAAAAGGTCTAAAAAACCTGAAATATTAATACTTAAATTTACTCTGGGATGTAGGTTCCAATATACCCCAATAACGTAGAGTTACCTGAAATCAAAACCCAATAGTTCAACAATAAACGGAACAAATTTATTATATAAAACAATATAAAAAAATACCAACTTCTCAAAATATTTATAAAAAATTTATACTTACACCATCTTACACATACTATTGCTGAGGAGAATCGTCTTTCAGAAGAGGCACTGTTAATTTTTTAATGTACTCTTCATCGAGTTCCGAATATCACTATCCTAAAAATATCTTCACGGCTTTCGAGCTAACCACCAAAAAAACCCTTCTACCTAACTAAGCGAAATTGAGTTTCTTTCTTCAACTTGCAATCACTAAAGTTTATCGAAATAAAAAAGTGTTTTCAAATAAATGTTGTTTTAAAATTTTGAAATTTGTTCTACATTAAAAATCGTGTTGGAGATTGTAAATAAATTAAATTTAAATGTCATATACAGGGCGAATCTTAATTATGACTTACCTAAGCCGTGGATGGAAAATTATCGTAACAATACTTTACAATAATACAAGTTTTGTTTAGACTCATCAATTTTTTTTTCTTACTTCTGGTTTACCAAAAAACAAAATGGCGTTTTTTTAAATTTTTTTTGTCTGATTTTTTAAATGTAATACCCTGTATTTTTTCTAATAACACAAAAGCCACTTCTTTCAGATATCTAAAGTTTTTTAAAATCGATGCAGAATTAAATGGTCAATTAACGTTTAAGCATATGCCTGCAAAATCATCAATCAACAATTGATTAGCTACGTGATTAAATTTTTTTTAGTGATTATTTGTTAAAATGCCCAATTTCTTTATAAATTTAATCAATGATATTGTATATTATGTTAAAATTTGTTTTTATGAATCAATTATGTAGTCTTCCAGGGCTTACTGGATGGATTTATCCAGTAGAAACGAATTTATTGGTTTTATATTAATGAATGAATAGCTTAAAGAACCTAGTTGCTTATGTTGATTTTCATTGTTCTTATAATATTCATTAGTCAATAAAAATCAATAAAAAGTAATTAATATATTTTGAAAGTGGCGCTGCTTATTGACCTATAATTAACGTTTTACTTTCTACAGCATTACCAAGATTCTAGCTTTGTTCGTTTGTAAAAAAATTTGACATACTTCTTTCCTTCTTTTAATCATAACAAATGAAAACGAGAGTTGCCAGTTTTATCGATATGACAACATAGCCAAATATAATCTGTTTCAATTGGGCCACGTAACAAGCCACTATAGCCCCAATTTTCAACTTTTAAGAATTAATTACAGCCGCAGGATCAGTCTCAGAAGTGCTGGACCCGATGCAATATGTTATGGTAGGCCGAAATTATAAAAAAAATCACTGGATAAGTCCATTGTTGACTGCCGAATTTGCAGGCGTATGCTTAAACATTAATTGATCAGTTAATTCTGCATAGATTTAAAAATAACTTATACCGGCAGATAGCTGAAAAAAGTGGCTTTCGTCTTGACAGAAAATACATTTAAAATATCAAACAAAAAAAAATTTTTTAAAACGCCATTTTATTTTTTGACTAACCGGAAGTAACAAAAAAACTTTGATGAGTCCGCTTTCCTCAATATCCAGAGAAAAGCGCGGCAGTGCCACGTTGCCAAGTCGAGTCATTCAATTTACGTTCATTTGGACTTGTCTATTTGGGTTCTAAACGGATATTACTTAAGGTTATCCTTTAAGACTTAAGCGAACGTTATATTATGATTTTGGTTTGCACCACTATTTAAAGACCAATTAATCTTTGGTTCAAATAAGCTCCACATTTGTCAAGCTTAGGATCCACTTAACCCCACTTTGTTGAACATTGACAGTCAGGAGTCTCGGCATCTTTTTATGTTATTATTTGATATTGCGAGCACGTTCTCCGAAATTTTCATATTCTTTGTTGTCTCGTAGAAAAGTTAATTTTCGTTGACCATTTTATAATTTGTCAAAGATTTAAATATTTTCATTTTATCGGATATTACAGCCTTAAATTTTATCTCGGTTAATGACTGAAGTCCATATAGGAGCTAAACTAGTATTGAAATATAATGCAGGATGATTCATTTATGTGAAGCATTAATGGTTTCACTATGTATAATTTACTATTAATTCCCATTAATAAATGACATCAGTATAAGGGCGTAGATAACTTTTTTCAGGGGTACTTTTTTTCGTGGGGAGGAAATCAAATTTTCAGACAAATATGTTTGTCGCTTTCTACATTTCATATATTTTATTTCTTTTTTTTTGTGCTATTTTTTGGTATTCTGGGGGTGGATAATTACCGCCTTTACCCCTCATATTTACTCCCTTGCTTCAAAAACCTGTGACACTCGTAGACTGAATTTTTAACCAGCCAATTATTGTCTCAGTTAATAAATTTTATCTACAAATTATCCCTAATAACCCATATAATTTTGTTTCAATTAAATTATCATAGTAGTTCATAAATACCAAAGATAATTAATATACCTTCATACAATTTATTTCAAATTAATTTACACTTGGTTGTCAGCATATCTATTAAACCAAAAACAAATTTCAACAATTCGATTACTTCCGAACTAGTAGCAACATTTATCCTGTCAAAGGACATTAATTGTTTCAAACTCATGTGAATATAATTGGCCTGTTACAGCCTTCGTTATGCACATAAAAATCAAACGAGGTCAACGACAAAGTTAACAGGAGCTAGTGCAGTGTTTGAACTTAATATGAGATTTGATGTTCACTACAAGGATTTTTGTTGATTAATTAGCTTAGTTTCTCTTTTCTGATATATTCCGCATCAAAAAAATTATATTTTAAAATAGTATATTAGCACTGTAATATGTTTTAAGTGAATTAAATTATCATACATGCCAAATAAAGTCTACTGTAAATATAATAAACGATAATATACCAAGACGTTGATAAATAGTGGGCTATTTTAGTTGGGTCTTAATTTCGAGAATATTTTAATATTAATTTGATGAGACATAATGGGGGAGTTCAACAAAAATATAACCTCACGTTTTTTCTATATTAACAGTTAGAATTGATCAAATAAAACCCATTGAGTTTAATTATCTACCGTAATTATTTGAATATGCCGCCATTACGATCGTGACTTCACTTATGTACAATGAAGTTACCGTCAAGCCATTAACTGCAAATGTGTAAAGAAGAGAATACTAATGACTACCAGCTGTTAAATCTCACTTATACAGACAAAGATGGAGAAAAATATTATATGATAATTGGATAAAGATGGAAACTTGGACCTATCGACTGTGAATTCGCATTCAAAATGGAGAGAGATAAATAGATATTAGATTCCGCTGTTAGATAAAGAAAACAACTATTTTAACGAGATCAGGTAATAATTTGCTGTTTGGTACATAAGTGTTGGGCACAAGCGTTCCTGATTAAGTGAAAGATACGTAAACAAAGGTAAAAGTTAACACAATTAAAAACATATTCACCAAACGACCCTTTATAAGCAAACATCATCTTTATTTGAAAGCGTCAATTTTATTTAGAGAAACTGGCCCACGTTACTATTATGCTGCACCTATTGCACATATGTGACGTAGGTGCACTACAAGTTGTATAGATGCAGTAATTTTTAAATATCAATTTTTTCATGTTAAATTAAAGAAAGAAAAAAACAGAAAAAACGATTTTTTCATAAAAAGAAATTCATTTTTTTCTTAACTAATGCAAAAAAATGGACTAATATTTCAAGTTGAACTCCCCATTATGACAATAATAATCTGATTTAATCAACTGATTTTTAATGAAAAAATTATGTCTCATCAAATTGTAAAATTTAGCATCAACAAAAATAGCAGAGTATTAATCACGGTCGTGTTATATTTAAGAAGATTATTTTCCGTGAAAATGAAATTCATTATGGATAAGTAAATCAGAAAAAACTTTATTAACAGAACACAAACATCAGCAATACTACTAAAATAATAATAAGAAATTAAATCGAATACTAATTAAAGTTGAAAACACAAAAAAACTGAGAGAAGTATTTGACATTTTTATGTGACGTGTCAAAATGACTATTTCTCTCCCTAACAGCAGAATTAATTCTGCTGCGTGGGAGATTCAGTAAGAAAATTTCATAAATTGGAGTTGCTATTTCCGATGAGTTTAGTTTAATATAACGCACTGTATTTTTACAACAGAAGTTGATTTTACTTATTAATAACTAAGGTTTATTACTAAAATTTCAGGAACATTAAAAACATTAATTCGTTTTCAACCATAACATCTGATATAACATGTCTACATAGTTTCAAATGAAACGTAAAAAAACATATTTCCGATGAGTTTAGTTAAATATGATGCACAATATTTGCAAATTGGTTCGTATTAATAAAAATTATAAGTTAGCGACAAAATGTATTTTGATTTTGTTCTTAGTGACTTTTGCCAACAGATATAAGGCGCTTCATTTTTGACAGAAAAATTATCACTTATTAATAGGAACTAACAAAATTATGGCTATAAGCAACGTAAATTGGTTGAAAATAAATTTATGAAAGGAGGGTATGCTTTTGATAAGAGAATTTAGGCCTTTTCTGAAAAAAAATTTAAATGCTTTTAAACGCTTATAAATGAGTAATGTAGTAATACTTTTAATTTTTATTCAATTTAGAATAATTTATCTTATGTATAAAAAAAATAATAACTGATCAATTATTTTCAAAAAATGCAAAGTGGCAACACTGCTTTTCAATAATTATTTAAATGGTTAATTGTCAAAACTGATATTGTCTTATTAGTGTTGTTGATAACAAAATAGTGCATGGTTTTCTTTTCAATTCGTTTATTTAATTTAATTAGTCAGTATTTTTATTTATATTAGTTTTAACACTTTTTATAGCTATTTGTTGGCATTTTTTTTATTTAAATACTTTTATATTTTGATATAATCCGATTTCTCTAAAAAAATAAACAGACACGCCGCATTGACATTTACTCGCTATTACAATGACGTGCTTAAAATAATTCGCCTCTAATGTATTACATCGAAACCACAGAAGACGCATATAAGTGGCGTGCCAAATGTCTATTTTTGTATTATATTGCCTTAAAAAATTTTGCTGAAGAAGAACTTATTTGAAGATGTTCCGGAATGGTTGGAAAGCTAAAATTTTGGGAAAATGTTTCTTTTTTATAGATCTAAAAGTGTGCAAAATCTTATGGCCGGGAGCAGATAGCCCAGAAAAGCATACCCCCCTTTTCAGTTATATACTCATAATTTTCTTTTACCGAACAAACATTTAATTTAAATAAAACCACTTTAATATAAATAAAATAAATTTATTTTCCATCCTTCGGTCTAATTCCTTTTTTATTATTTTAACCTAGAAAATATAAAATGTGATATTTCAAAACCTTGTTAATAAATAATAAATGAGTACCTGAGATGTGGCAGCCAGAGTTTTGTAGGATATGAAAATATACTTAATATTATTACAAAGGGCAGAAACGGTTAACTTTAAAAAACTACAAATACTAACAAATAAATTTTGAAATTTCCAACTGACGTTTGTTTAAATTCATGTAGATGACATGACAACATTTAATTTAGAAATTTAATAGTTTTTTTTTCAGCGCAATGGCAGATTTCGTTCCATCGCACGCATTTTTACATTTGATTACATTATCTTTTTTTTTAATTCTAAGATAACATCATTTTGTAAGGCTGGGTCGAAGTTATGGTAGGATTAGTGATGTGTGGGCTTGGCAAATGCCCATAGGACATTTATAAATGAGCTTTTGCCCAAAGCAATTTTAAGCGCCAAAAATCTGTGGATTTATAAAAAAGTATTGTTTAAACTTTTTACTGCTTGTGATTGTTTTTACTAGAGTTTATATCATAAAAACCACTAGTTAAAGGTACATTTCATGAATAAATTTGTAGTGCTTGAATATTGTTAAATCGGCTGTCATTATTGTCAATATGAATTATGTACAGATTTGTTTCTTATGCAGAAAAAAACACAGTAAATTTAAAAAAATAGCAAATTACAGGGATCTGTCCTGGTCTCATTTGTTATGGATTTCCAGTTTCTTCCATCTCTGTATGTTGTTTTCCACTCTCTGATTTTTTTTTCAGTGCTTTTATATATTCCTCTACTTGATCCCACCATCTAATGCATTGCCTTCTCTTGCTCTCGTCTTTAATGGAACCCATATTGTCATTCTTTTTAATGCTTCTGTTGGTGCTCTTAGCATGATGTGTCCCATCCATTCCAGTCTTCTTCCATTTTAAATCGAGCTATATTTCCTCCACCCAGTTCCTTTTCTATTTTTGTTTCTTTGTAATCTCCTTTCTCCATATCTTGTTATGTTGGTCCAAGTATTGTTCACAGTATTTTCCTGTTTAATATTTTTAAATATTCTTCTTTTTTGTTTATAGTTGTTGTTTCTAGGGCGTAAGTAATGACTGGCCTAATCAAAGCCTCATAGATTTATATGTTTGTTATTTTGCTGATCGATTTGGATTTTAATAATTTTCTATTTATGCCAAAAATTTGGTTCCCTTTTGATATATCTT
The DNA here is from genome assembly GCA_963243735.1 of Neocrepidodera transversa. Classification (NCBI taxonomy): domain Eukaryota; kingdom Metazoa; phylum Arthropoda; class Insecta; order Coleoptera; family Chrysomelidae; genus Neocrepidodera; species Neocrepidodera transversa. Next base: position 13,021,567 of record OY725348.1, read on the forward strand.
CTTTTATCTTGTCTTTATTATTTTCTCCCGTCGATGTTGATAAGTAGATGAAACTTGGTAGAATTTAAAACTTTTTCTTAAGTTACCATAATTGGTCTGTTTTCCGTTCCCCATTCGCTTATATTTTGTTTTGTCTTCATTTATTTGTAATCCGAATTTTTGTGCTTCTGTGTCCAACTTGTCTACTGCTTTTATTAGACTTTTATTTATTCTTGCGTTGATTGTGAGGTCGTAGGTTTAAGAGATTAGCTGGGTCTCATTCATGATAATATATTTCTCGTTTAAGGTTGCTTTCCTCAAAATAGTGATTGAACAGCATTGGAGTCATTATATCTCCCTTTTTTACTCCTTTGTACATGTAGAATTTTTGTGATATCTCCCCTTGGACTTTTACTTTCCCTTTAGTGCTTTCTTACAACAGTTCGCTAAGCTTTTTGGGATTCCTAGTGTTTGTAGTTGTCCTATAATCTTGGATCTTATGCTTGAGTCAAATGCGTTCCTGAAGTCTATAAAAATACCTGTAGGTCATTATTGTATTCGCAACATATTCAATTTAATATAACTGAATAAAGATGAAGAAAAGATGATAACTTTTATTTAATAGAAAATACTATAATAAAAATGCAAAAATCGCTTTTTTATTGAAACTTATATTTAATTTTTTACGGTTTTTTATAACTGCGACAACAGTGTTATTGCCGTTAACTTGTTTTATTTGCCACTAAAAACTAATTAATTCAGGGAATCAAAACAATTTATGTTGAAATTTTACTGTTATATGAAGCGCCCTCGTATAACTTAATTGTAACGGAAATAATAAAAAGAAATTAGCACAGTTTTTAAAACTACCTAATTATCATTTTTATCACACAAAATCGTCAATCACTGATTTATGTCGATGCATAATCAACGAAGTGGAAGTTTTCCCGCAACTCCAGGCACATAGATTAAACTCAAGCTAACCATGCCAAATTAAATAAGCCACCAAAAACTCTCGGAGTGTTTGCCAAAACACAGACAGCCCCGATCTTTGAGCCCGGAACTGCTGCGTGGTCGTTACCCAATCCAGTGCCGCGGAAGGGACGAAATGATATAGAGCAAATGTATGAAAATAGTCAATTAAAAATTTTATACTCAATTTTTAACTAGAAATCTAAAATAAGTAAATTCACCGTTTACTAGATGGTTTTTAAATTGGTATTATTTTTTTTCAAACTTACTTTTACCTTAAATAAATATTATTTTGTTAGTTAACAAGGTATTTTCTCAATATTATTCTACAAATATATTAAATCCCATCATTGTATGTCTCTTATAGTTTCATTTTATGTTTAGGAAGAAGCTCGGCACCTGAGTTCAATTATACTTCTGGTAAGTCAATTCAGACTCCTCGATCTAACCTCATGTCTTAAAACTCCGGAACAAATGTGAACAATATGTTCCAATATAAGTGTCATAAATTTTAAAGTTATATTTTAAAAATTTGCAGTATTTAGTGAACCCTAACCTGGTTGTTACCAGGTATACACGGGTGTCCGGTAATTTTTTTAACAGGCTATTACTCCAAAACAACTGAAGATAATTCAATGAAATTTGGGTTATAGTATCAGCACAGCCATTACTATGATTCCATTCTTTAATAGTGTTAGTGACGTCATCTGCGTAGCCATGACATCATGTCATTTAATTTTTTTAAATATAACATGGGATCGTGTGAGAGCTCATTTTAAAGGCTTTTTTTAATCTGAATGTATTCATATCACTCACTTAGTATGTATAGCCTAATTATGTCAATAATTATACAAACAATTTAGACAGAATAAATAAAATTACTTTAATAAACATATTGAAACAAATAATAACGAAAGAAGACAGTATTCTACAATTAGTTTTGAAGAATATGCTTAAAATGCCCCACTTCTGCTTCAACACAAGCATCTATCCTTCTGCAAAGTTCACGCTTACAACCTGCTCTTATCATTTCTGGAGTGATCATTCTGCATCATTCCATTATTTTGGTTTTTAAATCTTCAACATCGAGTGCTCGATTTATCTAAACATTTCTTTCAAATAACCCCGCGCTGGCCAAATAATCGGTCCGCTGTTACAAATCCAATTATTGGGAATTTCTAGACTTTCATTTAATAGAATATCATCAAATAAATCTATTAATTCATTTTGCAAAAAATGTAAGTAACTTTCAGCTGTTAATGTTCCATCAAAAAAGTGAGGTCCTATTAATCTTCCGTTAAATACCCCACACCAAACATTGATTCCCCACCTCATTTGAAAGTTTAACTTACCCAATGTGGATTCTCTGAAGAAATTATTTAATTTAAATATTAAAATCTTGTGAAATCATAGATGACTACGATTTTAATTTAAATTTAAAAATAAGCGATTTGATTTATAGACTTTTTGTCAGTAGATAGAACGTCCTTTAACTTTAACGGTTCTGTTACTAACGGCAATGACGTTTAGATTGTGACAATTGTATAAGAAATCAACTTGTTAAATTTTATTCTAAACGTCATCGCCTTTAGTTATTGAATCTTTAAAGTTAAAGGACGTTCTATCTACTGACAGTTAGTGTGTCATAAGAATGAATTCAGAATAAAAAAAACCTTTAAAATGAGCTATGACACAATCCCATGATATATTTAAAATATTTAAATGACATGACGGCATGTCTACGCTGATGACGTCACTAACACTATTAAGTAATGGCATTATAGTAAAGAATGTGCTGATACTGTAACCCAAATTTCATTGAATTATCTTCAGCTCTTTTGGAGCCTGTTAAAAAAATCTGGGAAATATATTATTTTAGAATTAATTGGATTTTTATCATAAATAAAAATCTAAAAAATTAATAATACAGTGACAAAAAAGTACTTTTACATTGATAATTTAATTATTATTTGAATAACTGTGCGTATATTTTTAATATTTTTCATTTCATATAGGTATTGTATTTTATTGAATTGACAGATTATTTGTTCCTAAATTCCAAAAATCCAAAAAAAGTACATATATTTTAATTTATGTTTGGTTTCAAACCATTAATGTTATTTTTTTAATTAATTTAATTAATATAGTCCAACTTTTGTAACCATACTTTACGTATTTTTCGAATCACAATGATATATTTTTATTTTTGTTTCATTATAGATAATTGATTTATTTTTTTATACAAAATAAAATTTTCTGAAAATATTCCTTTGCAACGATTAATTACATAGTTTTCGAATCACCATATGTTTAATCTTCTAGTTGTGAACAGAGTTGTACAAACATTTTGATTTGGCTCTAAAATTATAATTTTATTTTAGTTGACTATTAAACGTGGCCTCAAATACACTACCAAAATTAATCATAGCCACCGGCAAGCACGCTTCATCGAATATTTTATCAAATCCTCCAGTATTTCTACCGAGAAGGTAGAGAATCATAACAAACCCAATATTCATGGACTCGAAACAACAGTTTACTTCGGCATATTATAATTATATTTCATGCCGATTGTTATACTTCCTTGAAACTATGAAATTACGCTCCAATTGATAGGTTTATTAACCACGGCATTTCTCCTAATGGTCATCTATCTAAGTACTTATGCAGTCGCCATTATTTTAACTTTAGATATCTGTAAACCAAAGTGTATCTACTAGTTTGACCCAACGAAGAGTAATTTATCTCTACCTGAGAAAACACAAACAATATATTTAGTCCAAATTAGGATTTTTGGATAAATGAAATATACCTTCACCGATTTTTTATGTGTAATAGAAGGCTATCAGGGAAGCTTAAATCCGGATTTTCGGATTGCTATGTGATGACTTCCGGTCGCCATATTGCAAAACGCTAATTCTAAGGGACCAAAAATGTAGATAATAAAATTATCCTCTTTCATTTTTAATTTCACACTCCAAAAAAGTGAGTTACTAGAATTTCCTGAAAATTGGATTCCGGAAACCGGAAACATACTGTCAACAGAAGATTTTGATTCCTGTTGAACCGAATTATATTACGTGAACAGGAAGAAACGTATGATTTGCAGAAATTGAAAACACTTAAATTCCACGTAATGACTCTTGGTATAAGGAATAGCTATTTGTGTATTAAGAGCAGAAAGTGATACTTTGCCGCTTGAGGCAGAGAGTTGCCCGCGCGACGCGTAGCGAATGCAAATGTATTATAAAAATACACATATAAAAACACATCTTTAATTGTTTAGAACTAATAAGGAAGAGTTCTCAGCAGTTCCTCGCCCATAACTCCGATTTTTACAGGTGATACACAAATGAGACAATTTGAAGGTTTTTTTGGCAAAAAAAAAATCGAATGTACATAATCTCCAAAAATATTGGACACAAAATGAAAGTGTAATTCAAAATTAAAGACAAATATATTATCTACATTTTTTGTTCTTTGAAATTTTTTGCTAAAATCAATGGCTTAAGCTTCCCTAGTAGCACCTTATCACGTATAAAAAAAATCGGCGAGGGTATATTTCACTTACGAATATGGCTTTTTTTTTACTAATTCTATTGGAATACTTGTATTCAATAGATTTTAAACTAGATGACAATGCGCAAGCTAGTATTGCCAACATATAAATTTCATAAATTTTAAAACTTCAGATCCCTATAACTATTTTGTATTACTATTCGTAATACAATTTTTGGTTTACATTTTTATGCTAAATCCAAATCTAAATTCAGAATTCCATGGGTATGGAATTTTATAAACCATTATAGATACAAAGTTGGTTAAATGGAAAAAAATGTGTATTTTCAAGACAAATTGATTGATTTTTTCAAAATTAAAATATCTGGTCCGCTTTCAGAGATATTTGGAAAAATCCGAAAATGATGATTTTCGTTTTATTTAATGAACACCTTAATTTTGAATGATAGAAAATCTTTATAAAAAATTTTATATTGAAGGCCAAATATCGCTTAACATAGCGTATCCAATTTCTTAAGACAACAGCTATTCTGTTAATACGGCCCTGTACTTTTGTTCCATCTTTGAAATCCAAAATTTTTTAGCAAACCGTGAAGAATACTTAATTTTTTTTAGGTTTTGAAAATGTACTATCCTTTAAGAACTGGACCTAATATTTTAGTTTTGAAAAAACCATTCAAGTTGTCCTTAAAATACGCATATTTTTTCCTATTTAACCAACTTTGTATCTATAATGGTTTACGAAATCACAATAATGTTCTATTAAATATCCGCCATCCTGTATGTACGTCTTTACCAATGTATGTACAAATATTAATTAGATCTCTACATAAAAAGATTCAGAATTGATAACGGAATATAATGGAATTTTATCCTATCGTGCTTATTAAAGTTTTGTTTGTTCCACCGCTGGTTCATCCAGGAATCACGTAACACTCTGCTTGGGCTAAAAGCTACAAGATAGAGATACATTATCTTATTGAGGATCTATTATTTTTAGTCTCCTGAAGGTTTCCCATGCAGACAACGAAGTCTTGTTATCCCAAGTTAGGGGATGAATAATATATGTTGTGAAAAAGTAGGATTCTCGATGTTAAAAATTTGAAATTTAATTTTATGATAATCAATATTGTTAATAGTTATGCAATTCTACTCTTAAGAATTCCAGAGATAAAACCAAAAATATTAAGGTTGCAAGGAGGTAATTATCCCACAAAATAATACATATGTTTGATTAAATACTGTTGAATCACATCAATCAAATATCTTAAGTTTTTCCTTTTGAGACCAATAAAATTTCAATTGGTATACGTCACGAAACATAGTGGACATAAATATTTGAATTTCAATAATTATTTCCTCGGTCCCTGGTGAAATCTGAACGGCCAAATATTGCTAAAGTACTTAATAAATAATAAAGTTTCCTATTAAGTCATAAAAAATTTGTAATATAGCTCAAATGTTGTCGAAGAGTGAATATAACACAATTTTTAATCTGATACATAGATAACGGGGTACAATAAAATTATGAAATTTAATATTCGTACGAAGACTGAACAGTGTATCGTGCAATTAGATCTAGTAATACTTGCCTTTTTCGAAATGAAGAAAAAGAAAAAAAAGTTTTCGAGAAACAAAAATAAACAATACTTGAATTTATCGACATCAATAATTAACGATTTTGAACATTGCCGTTAATATAATTATTGCATGATTATATCATTATAACCATTTAAAAATAATTAAAAAATGCAAAAAATGTATCAGAACCCAACTTTCTAGCATTTATGTATACAGCTACCTTTGATAATTAAAATAAGTGTAAGGATTTATCCGAATATAACATCAACAAAAAATAAAAAAGGGACTCGAATGCCATTCTAGAATAACGGCCGAGAGTTTACAAGTCCAGTTTGTACTTTTATAAATAGATTATAATGTCGAGGATTCAAGAGACTTTATACTCGGGACTTTTTGAACCAAGGCTCCATTAATTAACGTGCTCGATTCAGAAAACAGATTCAGTTAGGGACGTCGCGATGGTGGCGAAATGTAATTATTCTGAAAGGTCTCCACCGGAAACGTATATTTTCCGGACTAGGACCTACAAATTCTATTTAAAAGCGGACACTTTTACTTTTGTAAGGCGTAATAAAAATAACATAATTATATATTTGTTGGTGATAATCAAATTTAAAATCTGTCTTTTAAAATAATATAATTATTAAATATAAAAGAATTATTAGTGATTCACATTATTTTATTAACAACTTTATCTTGTTAAAGTTTTTTTATAGATATAGTGCGTGGCATGCCCGAAAATGGCGAGTCACGTTGGATTTCGTATAAATGGGAAGTACCAGTTCGACGATTGATTTTCACCAAATGAACAAAACAGAAACGCGTTCCAAAAAAAAATAAAACTGCAACTTTTCAGAAACTTTTTGAAGACTTGAGTTTTCTGCGTCTGTTTCTGTTTTGTTTTCGGTGTCCCGACCGAAAGCGGTAACATCAAAATGTTTCGACATTTTTGCAAGCTCAAGTCGAATTAGTGAAAAGGAAATTGTTTATGTTTCTGTTTCAGTCTTTTGATTGCTCTTAATGTGTGAACGTCTATACCTATTATGTAAAAACGATAGATAGTCACGGCATCTATTTTTATAGTACATAGAAATACTTGGGGTATACAGAGTATTATGCAATTCGACAGAGTACCACTGATGATTCCTATAAGGATGAAACATGTATGGTAATGGTCAAAGTGTATAGTTTTAAAAACTTACTCTCTCTGTTTTTGATACTTGCTGTATTTTATTTCTTAAAATAAAAAATTAAATTATTACATCCAATAAAAAATTGACTTTGTATTTCTCTTCCGGGAAGAGATGTGTTCAGGCCAAGCAATTCTTTATTCAAGGATCTGGCAATTCCGCTATTTTTAAAAACATTTCCGTCTGATAATTTTCCATCCACGGCTTAGGTAACCGATAATTAAGATTCGCCCTGTATATGACATTATTTAAATTTATTTCAAAATTTTAAAACAACGTTCGTTTAAAAACACTTTTTTATTTTGAATAAACTTAATTCATTGCAAGGTGAACAAAGAAACTTAATTTCGCTTACTCAGAAGAAGGGGGTTTTTTGGTGGTTAGCTCGAAAGCCTTGGAGACATTTTTGGGACAGTGATATCAACAAAAATCATCAAAAAGTAAAAGTGCCTCATCTGGGAAAAATGATAAGTATAAATTTTATATAAATATTTTAAGACGTTGGTATTTTTATATATTGTTTTATTTAAAAAATGTGTTACGTTTATTATTGAACTAGTTGGTTTTGATTTCTTTTAACCATACGTTACTGGGGTATATTAGAAGCTACACCCCGAAGTAAATTTAAGTAATAACATTTCAGATTTTATAGAACCTTTTGAGTTATCCAAAATACCACTTAATATATCCTTGGCAGCCAATGTGCGCATAGGTAAAGTTGAAGTTTGCATCTACTACAACAAAGAGAAATATACTAAATTTGTCTTTATAGATAAAGAATTCACTATATTTGGATGATTACATGACGAAATGCTTTCCATCCTTACTCCCATGCATATTAGAAAGTTCCATATTTTATTTCAATCATTCGCCATATTTGCCATTGCGCCGAGTTTTGGGGCACCTAAAATAAAAATAATATACTTCTTTGATTTCCAAAATTTGTAAAACGAAAGATATATTGTAGAAATAGCAGAAGACATTTGAAATATATATAAAATGGTACGTACAATTATTTGTTTATGTAGAAAAGTGAATCTTCAGGTAAAGAAACTCAAGTCTAGACCCAAAATTCTATTGATATTCCTAGTAATGAACAATTTGAATGATCTCAATTAGAACAAAAAATAAACGACCACCAATCAAAAATTCACTGTTTCATTTAGAAAAACCATCAACTTAAAATTCACAAAAAAATAAGGAGTCTCAACATCAGTCCTAGTTTGCATCAACACAAATTAAATCAAAAAATAAAACAAGTGCGGAGATAAGTGAAAGCTCAGACGTTTTCCAGGTGCTCAAATCTTTATACGAAAAAAGAAAACTGGATGAATATGATGTATTTGGTGAGATGGTGGCCAGAAGCTTAAAATCTGATTACTCAAAAATCACTTTACAATACCGCATTACTAATTTATTGTACGAGCCTCGTTTAGCCCAATTTACAGGATACAATGTTCAATCTTCACCTTCAATATCGCCATCATTGATTAGCACATCGGACTATGCAATACTAACTGTTAGTTCTGAGCAATAAGTTGAACAGTACGGTGTTCTTCAGACTTCAGACTATTTGCGCGAAGAAACAGATAATATTTCAGAAAAAACTTTTAATTCTGCTTTTGATTAGCAACGACCGATAATAAATAAAATGATACCCATTAAATAATTAAATATCTGATTTTGTTCTGGATATAGAAGCTTTGATAACTATCACCAGTAGCTAGGAACCTGCTTACTTGTCATTAGCAGAAATTGCATCTCTAGGTATAGTTTGTGCTTTTCTTGGAAACTGTTATGCCAATTAATATTATAAGTTCTTTTAAATCAGAGGTGGACATTCTCAGAAAATTACGAAATGAAGAACGTAGTTCCCCATACAATCCCACGTCATCATTTTGAAACTCTTTCAGCAATAGGTATGTTCGACATTTTTTTTAACTGAAATCGAGAGATTTTGTTATTTAAAAACGATCAAAAAAAATTTGAGCGCAAAATATTAATATTAACGTCCCCTGTAAGTATTTTAAAATCCAGGATCGGCGAGAATCTGGAAAACGTACCTGTGCGCGAGACTGGACCGTGTGACGTCAGTAGTCATGAAATCTTCGCCCCTGGCCCGCTGCTGCGCTGTATTCACGATACACACACAGGTACGTTTTTCCAGCCTTTCCTCTTTAAAATGCTTACAGCGGACGTAAATATTAATATTTTGCAATCAAATTTTTTTGATCGTTTTTAAATAACAAAATCTCTCGATTTCAGTTAAAATAAAAAAATAAGAAAAATGTTGAACCTGCCATGTCCTCTTCTAGATAAAAATGATTTAACCCAATACCTGTGTTGACAACGCATTTTTCTAAAATGGTAATAATTAATACAACGCGATCAGTAATACATTTATTATCAATAAATTATTTTAGTACATCAATATTTAATTTATAGATATTCTTACCTTTTCTACAAAGACCACAGTAAAAAACAACCACAACCAAGTTTAAGTAAAGCTTTCGGGTGCGAAACGGCATTCCCAGTTTTTGGGGAGATTTTTTTCCATGCTTGCAACGGAATGGAATGTACAGTTTTATAAATAATTGTAGTACTCGTTAGAAATCCTTTTACAACGGCCCGCCCATACTTCACCTTTGGTGATGTAGGGCAAACCGTAGTATTGAAATCGTGCAAAAATCTCAAAAAAAAATTTTGACTTAAAATGTCATGAAACGTGGAAAAAATTAATTTTCCGCGAAAAAAATAGTCTGTTTGTGTGGATGTCTGTGCGCATGATAACTCGAGAACGGTACGGCCGATCCGGAAAATTCTTTCGGCCATGGGGTTTTATTCAAAAAAGAAAGGCTCTATCAGAAGATGAGCAATTTCGGGTCCGAGGATCCCGGTCCCGCCTACTAAGTGAAACTTGTATTCGAGATATCTCGATAAGGAAAGTACATTTGTGATACTGATTTCTTTTAAGGTGTTGTGTAAGTCAAGACGCGTCGATTGATATCCATATCGCATCCGGCTCGTTAAAAAAAAAATTGAAGAAAAAAATTATTGCAAAAATTCATCTTAGTCAATTCAACGCACCATTCTCTATTTATATGTATTTTTTAAGAAACTAAATTAATAACTTTAATAATGTATCAAGTCCATCAACGATTGATATTTATATTTAATATTCGTATTAATTTAATTTGAATTTAATGACTACATAAATTGAGAACAAATGAATGGCGATGAATTAAATACACCCGATGTAATTGCCCTTCGCTTGTCTCGATTGTTACCAAAAGTTTTTTAATTCTAAGTTTGGATTGAAACCATTTTTTGCAAAAATTTTGCTAAAGTGCGTTGAATAGTTTTTTAGAAATCGATCTGGAAAAATTCGGACAGACACATTAATACATTATTTTTAAATCTGGTTCGTTAGAAAAGAAAAGTCTAAATCTCGAGATCGGTTTTTTGCCCGACTAAAAGTACTCTTCCTTCATATCCAGGGTGGCGCAAATTTAATTGAATACTATTGGTGTTTCATAAACCGTTATAGATACAAGGTTGGTCAAATTAGAAATAATAATTTTCAAGACGAATTGAATCGTTTTTTCAAAATTAAAATTTCAGGACCGATTTACGAGATATTTGGGAAATGTTTAAAGATAAACAAAATTTAAAAAACGTTTTTATTGAAGGCCAAATATGGCCATTTCGTTGATATGGCCATTATGTCCACACTTGTACAAACTATTATGTATTCTACGCTATGTATTCTACGCTATTTTCGAATTTTTTTTATTTTGACCCATTAATAAAAAAAAATCGTGTACTATACCGCTATAAAAAGAATAAATAATAAAATAATATCATTGATAAAATTCTATAGGAGTTTATTAAAAATGAAAAAAAAATTAAGCGATTTTTTGAACTAAAGTAGAAAATATTTGGACAATATGTTTTAATATAAGAGTTCCGGATTTTAATATTATATCTTCGTATAATTAACACAGATATTAAGTGTACCCCCATTTCGGTATCACACGCTATATTAGGTTATTGATTTAAAGTCTATAATAAATATGTGATCCAAGCAATTTGTTTATCATGTTGGTTTATTAATTGCTAATATTAATGTAGTATTTAAATAATTAATGCTATCTCCGATATTTTCATCTACTAGTATAATATCAATATTTGCCCTATTATGTTTTGTTAAATATAAATCATTTATAAAATTGTTTATATAGTCTAATGTACTTCAATAATTTAACTATGTTATTTTTTTATTTTTAATTGTATATTATTTATTTTTCGTAAAAAAAACAAAATTGTTTATTGTACAATAATTTTCATTTATAATAAAAAGTATGCAATTGTTTTCTTTATAACCTTTTTATGGTGGATGTTTCAAAAAGAATTATCTCATTAAAATATACTCATATTAATCGGGTGACTTTTTAAAACATTTTACTAATGTAATTAGCTTATTCAGTTAGTTCTAATTTTTTACACACCACATGTCTTTCGTGGTTTTGCCGGTTAGAAATTTACCCAAGGAAAATGTGCTTGTATACAATAGGTGTAAAAATTGTTTTTTTATTAATTTCCGGTAAATATTAAGTAATCCTAGCCTGTAGTCCAATTTTTTCTGTGCAGGACAGCGCCACAAATTATTCGTATTTGAATGAGATCTCGCTCAATATAGCAACTAAAAATATGCGGTTTTTTTCTTGATATTTAAAACATACAGGGTATTTCAGAGTGAAATATACATACGTTAACTAAAGGTGTTGGACACTTGGATGATTCAAAATCACTGGTTAATAATAAATTAGAAGAAATTATTATTTTAGCTAATTGCGGCCCTGTAAAATATTTCTAACATTATTTCAAAGTAATGAAAAAGTATTAAATTTCAACAGTAACATTTCAAAAATACTTACATACAAAAGAAATATTTTCCGTAGTTTACGAAACAAAAAAATAGGGCCTCTGAAACCAGATGTGCAAACTTGAAAAGAACTTAATTCAAATCAGTTTTTTTCGCTATTTTCGAATATCTTATCAGATTTACAAAATAATGTTGTACAGGGTGTTGTTTTTGAGGCCGAAAGAAATGGTGAAATTTTGTTAAGCCGGACCTGGATTTTAATTATGGTTTCTATGGCAATATTTTGTCAGTCCACCTGCCAAATTTTATTGTTTTATAACGGGTGGTTGTTGAGTTATTACCAAATAAAAATTTAGGCGAAATCCATAAAACACCCTGTATCTAGGTAATGAGGTATGATAGCCCATTATTAACTAGTGAATTTGAATCATCCAAGTGTCCCAGTTAAGGTATGTACATTTCACTCTGAAACACCCTGTATATTAAAAGAGCGCTTCTTTGCTACTATTTTAAAATATATCTAGAAAAAAAGTTGATAGTCGTATCATTTTTATATATAATCGATTTATCTTCTACCTTTTAGTGTAGGGATGGATTTTTATTAGTTTTCTACAACCTTTTTCCACTTCTTTCTATTTTGTACTAACTGTTTTGCTTGTGTTATTGTTTGACCGTTTAACCTTTTATATAGTATCCCACGTTTCTTTTGACCTGCCTCGGTCTCTTTTGGTAACTATTTTGGCCTCCCATACTCTTTTTACAATTCTGTTATCCTCCACTCGTTGTAGAGGTGACCAACTAACTCAGTTATCTTTCTTCCAAGATTGACTTTATTTTCAGTTCTTAGGTCTGTGTTCTTTATTCTGTCTTTCCTAGTAACTCCTTTGACTGCCCTTAGATTATTTATTTCTATAGCCTGTATTCGCTTCCATATGTGAGTATTTTTCTGAAAACTGTTTGGAATACTGTCATTTTAGTTTTTCTCGAAATTTCCTTCTTGTTAATAAATCCGGGTTTTAGTAAAAGCTATGTCTTTATGGTCTTTTCTGTTCTTGCCGTGATATCTCGTTATTGATCTCCACTACTATCTATTATAACCCCAAGATATTTGAAATATGTCACTTGTTCCTTGTATTTCTATGTTCATTTTTGTTTGTTCCTTAGCTATCATCATTACTTTACTTTTTTTGTTGTACATTCTCTTATCGTTACTGTTTATAGTTTTATCATTTCCACCTGTAACTCTTGTGTGTCTGGTTTACTTTCCTTAATTATGTGATGTTAAAAAGGGTAGGGCCTACAGCTCCTCTTTGTCTTAACCCATCTTTAGTTTCGAATCCTTCCCATTTTCTATTATTTTTGTTTACGTAATTTATGTTCTTTCTGTATATACTTTTTATAGCTTAGATTAGTAGATTCTGTAACAAGGTTAGAATGAAATTCGACACGAGTGGAAAATTCCGAACGCGAGCGTCAGCGAGTGTGAGGAACCACGAGTGTCGAATTTTTTCATTCTAACCGAGTAACAGACTATATTTTCTCCACGATCAAAAAGTATGAATCAAAATTAAATTCAATCTCAACACAAGTTATTTGTTGACATATTTGTATTACATTGTATTAATTTTTATAGTGTTATGCTACACTTACCGATATTAAAATCTGGTGCATTGGTGTTTTTTCATAATTTACAATTTTAGATATTATTAAATTCTATATCCACTTCACTTGATTTTTCACTCATTATTTTGTTTAAATTAAAACTTGTTTGAAAATAATTATTATCGTCGCCATTTTGTATCTGACACTGACACTTTTGAAATCCATGGCAATCCCATATCATTTATTTCGATTACAGAATATCCATTCTTTACCTTGATAAAGAATGAAAATACATAACAAGCAAGTGTTTTAGAATAAATATTCAGACTCTAGAGGGTGAATGTTTACATTCTATTATTAAAAATGATTTCGGAATTCATACATTCAATAATGGTCGTGGAGAAAAGTTTCTTATTGACTTCTCTTTCTTCAAAAATATTCCAAATTTTCTTTCGCTTTTTCCACCATAAATGGGAGGTGTGCGTTTTTCTATTATATGTTTGATCGTAAAAATATCACTTTTACTAAAAATAATTTAAGAAAAAGTGCCACAGATGCGCTCTCAAGAATTAAATACAGAATTAATTGGTGAAAACCGCAGCTTCCTATCTTTAATGTTAACGGAGCGCCCGTACAAAAGCTATTTCAGATAAGATAACATTTGATATTATCGCCTCTTAAGAAATACCCTGATTTTATTATAATAAAATAAGTAATTTTATTACACATTTTACTAATATTAGATTAAAGTACATTAAATAATAGTAACAAATGAATTGTAACATATCCACATTGTCATAATCGCCTTTAAAATTTCTATTGCCACTTTAAAATTAGAGAATATGGTCAGTCCCTGGAACCAAAACCTTCGCATACGTTCTGGAAATTTGCATAATACACCGAACAGTTCTAACCAAAATTCGAGTGCATTTTAAGTTGATTTACGAGCAGGACGCAGTAGCTTTCAGCTTTGTCGCCGTAGAGTTAACGTTAGTTGCATCCGTCATTTAGACGTATAGTCCGGAGTCCAGAAGCTTAAGAGCAACGACTCAGAATTTTAATAAATGGAACATTCCCACCTATAGACACCGGTCAGGAGTCTATTACTAAATTTAAGTTAATTTTAAAATTGTTTTATTAAAAGTTTAATAATTTAGATTTGCTTTGATTGTGAGAATTAGTTCTGATGCAATCAAACGGGATTGAAAGGTAATATGTACTTATTTATGTTTACAATTGGATTAAATAATTGATATGGCTTCAATTGATATTTTAATTTAATTTATAAACTCTATTGGGTAACTAATCAAAACAAACCAGTTATTGTTGTTGAAGAAAAGCTACAAATAGAAAGCTAATTGCCAGTATATAGAAATATATAACAAAACACTGCGAAAACCATTTAATTGCTTGCTTTTATACAATCAAGATTTGAAAAATTAAAAATTACAAGTAAAATAGATAAATAAAATGTAAGAAACTATTAAAAACTAATTAAAATTTTTATGCATGGTAAAACATTTAAAAAAAATTAAAGAACTAATATTTATGGACGTTCGAAAATTTTTGGAAAAGATTAAGGATATGTAATTTTGTGAAAAAAACCGGGTGTGTAATGAATTTATTTTAAAATCAGATATTGATAGACTAACAATAAATAAAAATATTCAAAATCTGGAATCATAGGATATTACTTTTTTTCTAATGGAAATAAAGGTACAAGTTTTATTTTAAAAAATGATTTTGTTCCAGCCCTTGTTAGGAATCTTTTGTTATACAGGATGTTTTACAATTCTGCATTCATCTGTTCGAATTCTGAAACAACCTGTATAAGGTAATTCATTACGTTGCGAAAACCCGACCCACCTCCTAGAAGGGAAAGTATTGTAAACGAGCTAAAAAAAATTTCGAGATAAAAACGGCAATATCCATTTTCGGGCCCCCTGAGACGATTAAGATCATTTCCAGATGGAAGCCTGTCTGTCTGTCTGTCTGTCTTTGTGTGTGTATGTGTGTGTATTCTTCCACGATAGAGGCCACACGTTTAATCCGTTTGAGCTGAAATTTGGTATAGAGGTTTGGGTTACCCGTCGGAAGAACCCATTAGTTTTTGTACGACATCTAACAAACGGAAGTGTCACTATCAAAAAATGACAGATGCAATATCTCATGGAATTTGACATACAATATGTCATTTGAAAGCCCCTAAAAAACTCTATTCTCCAACCGTCATCTGTCAAAAATAAAAAAATGTCAAAATTTGACACTTTAGCATTAAATATACGATAAAGTATTAATCCGATTGAGCTGAAATTTGGTATGTGGGTTTGGGCTACCCGTCGGAAGAACTTACCCAGGTATCAATGAATATTGGTCAGGCATTGGCAAAATATTGGCTCAAAATTTTAATATAGGGCAAATATTTTCCATTTAAAACCAATATAAGTAAAATGTTGTTTGTACATATTTATAGTATATTAAAAAATATATAAATTTGATATTGGGAGAATATTTTCAATATACTAATGATATTTTACAAAAATATAGTACCCAAATTATTAAAGAATATTGGTCAGATATTGATATTCAACATTTATAACATATTGAATTTCCGTATAACATCGATATTGGAAAAATATTTTCAATCTCTTAATGATATTGGAAAATAATACGATTATTACATAATAAAATAATATTGGTTGTACATTTCTATTCAATATTTATAATATATTGAATTTTCACATAAAATCAACATTGGAAAAATATTTTCAATATACTAATGATATTGGACCAAAATGTAATGCTTAGATAATAAAACAATATTGGTAGGAAATATATGTTCAATGTTTAAAACATATTGAATTTCCATATACAACCAACATTGGAAAAACATTTTCAATATACTAATAATATTAGGTCAGAATATGATGCTTAGATAATAAAACAATATTGGTAGTAAATTTATGATAAATATTTATAATATATTGAAAAATATTACCCATAGATGGCGTTAGCACTGTACGTTAATTGTATAAATTGTATAAATAACTGTTGTATCAGATAACTTTTTTTATATTTGTCCATTAGAGATTGGACCTCTCTTCATATTTGTTATTAAAGTGAAGTGTTTTCAGCTTACATATGTTTTTTTTATAAAGATTGTGAAGAAATAAATCACTGGCAAGATACTTAATACGAAATTCAATATTGGACCAACGTTATTATTAAATATGGTAATGATATATTTTTTCAATATTGGACAAACATTACTATTAAATATGGTAATGATATGTTTTTTTAATATAAATGTAATGTTAATTTTCAATATCAAGATGTGCATAATCAATATTCTACTTATATGTAAGATATATTTTGCCAATATTCTGCCAATATGTAGACCAATTTACTGCAAAAATCAATATCATTTTCTGATAATACCCATAATATTGTTGTTGTAAATAAATAGTTCCCCAATATGGAAAATTAATATTGAAATTCAATATCTCCCCCACATTGAATTTCAATATTTGGAGTTATTTTAAATCAATATTTGGCCAATTTTACAAAATGTTAACACTTCGACTTCTAGCCAATATTAAAATTCAATATTCAGATAATATTTTCAACCCAAAAAAATATTGTAAAACAATGTTTTGCCAATATTTTTTGATACCTTTGTATTAATTTTTGTATGACATCTGTCCAACGTGAGTGTCACTATCAAAAAATAACAGATGCAATATATCACGGAATTGGACATACAATATGTCATTTGAAAGCCCTTGAAAAACTCTAATTAGAACAGTCAAAATTATTTCTCCAACTATCACCTGTCAAAAATAAAAAATGTCAAAATTTGAAACTTTAACATTAAATATCTGAAAAAGTATTAGTGGATACTCGTCGGGAAAGTTTTGGGGCGACACAACCGATTTTTTTATACTACAGTTATCTTGATATGAGTGGAAAATATCTGTAACTTTAACTTTTTATTTAATGAGCACAATATCACGTGATGTGTTGAATTTTCTTTTTCGTACAATTCTGGTAATAATGTATTCAGTAATAGTTATTTTCTACAACCACTATACAAATCACTCTTTTCTACATAAATTTTTATGATATACGTTGGAAAAGTAATAATTTAAAGTGCGAAAAGTACACGCTATGGCACTTTTTTTGGCAAGTTACTGTTTTTCTTTCATTAATAAATGTGGTTGTAGAAAAAATATTGTGAACAACTTGTACGCAAAGCAAACTCCGGAGCTCGTGGGAAAAGTGCTTTGCGTACAAGTTGTACACAATATTTTTTCTACAACCACATTTAGTAATAAAAATAAAAACAGTAATTTATATAGGTATTTTACTTAAACTTTGAAAAGAACTAATTAATAAATGACTATTGAATACAGAGAAATTAATTTGTTTATAATTTATAAATTAAAATAAATAATCAAATAAATAGTTTACTTACTTTCAGTTTCAATTTCAAATTTGAACTCCCAGAAATTCACTATAATGTTAAACTGTCAAAAAAAGTTGACAGGTCATAGCTGTCTGTGTTTGACATTTCCGTGGGAAAAAGTGCCATAGCGCGTACTTTTCGTATGCTAAATTATTACTTTTGGCATTTTCAGTTCTGCTTACGAGCTGATGTAATGCAGTTTCTGTAGAAACGCCTGCTCCATAGGCATATTGGTCTTGGTGTAGGGGTCTTTCAGCCAGTACGCCATCCCTAATATGTCTGTCTAGCAGTTTTTCTAGTGTCTTTAGTACAAAAGACATTAGACTTATTGGTCTTAGAGCTTTTGCCGTATCCTGTCCAGTTTTTCCAGGCTTTGGTATGAATGTGACTCTAATGAGTCGCCAGGTCTTGGGTATATATCCTATGCACCAACGGTTGAGGACCCCAATCACGTTGAGCCTCCCATCGGAGAGACTCGTAAGTCAACACACAATTCTATCAGTAAAATATCTTAAGTTTTTTCTTTTTCAATATAGAAGTATCCCTAACAAGGAGTGAATTACTCCTACTGCAAGGTACAACGAATATACCTAGGACAAATTACCGAGGAGGGTTTAATCCGTATGCCCCTGACTCTAATTCACGCAGACAACCCAGCGTGAGGTATGTTTAAAATATTCCGCCTCCATAAATCAGGACAGTAATATTTTTTCTACAACCACTACTCAAAGCACTCTTTTCTGCATAGTTTTATGCTGGCAAACTTGATCTTTTCTCATATTAATTGAAATATGATATTAATGTGTCGGAAAGTGACATTTATGTGCCAAGAAGTTTCTTTCT
Organism: Neocrepidodera transversa; assembly: GCA_963243735.1. NCBI lineage: Eukaryota > Metazoa > Arthropoda > Insecta > Coleoptera > Chrysomelidae > Neocrepidodera > Neocrepidodera transversa. The sequence goes on from OY725348.1 coordinate 13,040,603, forward strand.
GTACGGTACCATAAAGAAATAATTTTACATTGAATTATAACTACAAATAATGAGGTCATAAATTATTTTTTTATCAGTAAATTCCATTAATTAGTAGAATCAATTAAATGAACTTTAAAATATCAAACTTGTTATATATATATTTGGAAATAAATGTAGGTAATTAGTTTTATTTTTAACAAAAAAATTGTGGTTGTAGAAAAAGTATAGAGTGTAACGCATGTAGAAAGGCAATTTCTCCCTCCTTTCAAACTCATGAGAAATTAGCACCTTTGTGTACTTGTTGCACAATATACTATTTCTCAACCGAGCAATTCCTAGCGCCAAAAATTAATATGATCTGACACGAAAGAAAGAAGTAACACAATTGGCACCAGATTAATTAACCAAACAAGAAGTATAATATGATTGAAAAGAAAAAGCAGCAAAAACCAAGTATTACAGCAAATTTAAATACATTGAAATTAAAGTGACAGTTACGATGCACGATATCTCTAATTTATTTTGTATCATAATCATCGACTATTATGTGTATTAGCCTCGTATTCTGCGTATGATTTGTTAATGTTTTCCGGCAGAGCTTTAGAAACAGAACTGTAATTAAAACCCAATAGAGAATGATAAATTGAACAATACTACTTATCGCCTTATTGTAAAATTATTTGGAAATTTAGACCCCAGAAACGAGCTAATCAACTTGGCACCATACTAATAACGACGTTATCCGTTTCCTACATACGACCCGATGCGTTGTCAGTCGACTCAGAATGACTTCCGGTTTGTATGTTTACTGACAATGGAACTAGTGTTGTTTCTATGGATGTATTTTGAAGCCTAAACTGGTTAACAAAACACACAGTTACAAATTAAGCGATGGAATCGTAAAATTGGGAATGACACAATGGTATTCATGAATTAATATTCAAACAAATTTACCAAGCCAACCCAGACTTTTGTCAATATTTTCATGAAAAACAAACATATTTATAATTCCTAATATACTCGAGATATAGAGGAACATTGTTAAATTCACTTAAATAATTAGGATGATATCCTATTCGTTTACTATTAAATAAATACACATTTATTTATGTTTAATTTTTCTACAATATTGTCGTATTTATTGATCTACCAAGTACATGTGTTTTAAAAAAAGTGTTTAGTGACTTATTCAAGCATATCTTTATTTTTAAGTTATTTATTTTACCCGTGTTTTTTTTTAAGAAATATTGTTACGATATTATCAAAGCTCCGGTAGCAAAATATAAAATCACCTTGTATAAATATTTGGCATTTAAAATTATGATTTAATTTCATAACTTTATTCAAAATCTAAAAACAAATTGAAACTGTTGAACGCAACAGGTAGTACTCCCAGAGAGTCCGAAACCAAATCGAATCAGTAGATACACCAGGATTTTTAGACATCTTACTCCGATCAGTGCAGACTGCAAACTGCAGGTTTTATGTATTGGTGAGTTTCTCTTGGTATTGCCGTTTTTTTTAAACGACCGAAAGTACACTCTGGTGGCTTCAATTATATTGTGCTCTCCGTCGCCGTGGCTTTAGTACCGTCTTAAGGAAACGACGGAAAGTACACTCTGGTAGGTTCGGTTACATTGTGCTCTCCATCGCCGCGATTTGACAGACGAAAAGTACTATCTAGTGGCTTCGGTCACATTGTACTATTCGTTGGTGCGATTCAACGAAAGGTACTATATGGTGGCTTCGGTCACATTGTACATTTCGTTGACGGAATAACTCGACGGGAAAGAAGTACATTCTGGTGGCTTCGGTTACATTGTACTATCCGTCGAAAGTATGGTTTTTCCGGTTACCTAATTGTTATGCTTACCGTCGTAGTTCGTTAGTAGTTTCCTTTCACTCCGCGCATACCGTTGTTAGCGTTCGCCAACCCGCTTAGTTTTTCTTAGCTTATCCGTATTACTGCTCCTGAAGATATTGTTTTGATATTAAAACTTGTTGCACATCTTCCCTCTTCCCTCTTTCCAACTCCTGTATTATTTTGGTTATTAATAAAGCTGTTTACCGTACTATTTCGATTTTTATTTATCTATTCTATTCTTTCTTATTTTTCGTAACTACCAGCATCACCAGCAACGCAGCGAATACCCAGGTACTCGACCCAGTGGAGCAAGTAAAGCCCGCCCTACTGGCCGAAAACGCATTGGTCGATACCATATACGACTCCTGACGCTGCCTGTGCAAGTGGCCTTCACACTATAAACAGAAGGTAGAGTCCGAGGAAATCCGAAACCTGAACGAAGGCGCCAAAGCATCGCCAAAGTGACCCGTAACTACCGAAGTACGTTACAAAACTATAACTATGACCTATTTATTTTTAAATAATTTTGCTAAATTTACTTTGGCATTGAACTAATAAAAATCTGATATATGATTGATGATATCTGATTGCATAATTAGTTGTGGACTTATGTATTTACAATTTTTTTTAAATAGCTGAATTAACATTAACAGATATTATTTAGTAGAAATAAAACACAAAGTTATATACCACATACAGTGCGGAACAGCCAAGTGGAATAAATTCGATAACGAATAAATGAGGGCGTGTTGGGAAAAACGCTTAGACACGTCGATTTGTATTTTAATATGCGCATTTTAAAAAATATATAAAAATTATATAGGGTGTGTCATGTGACAGTGGCCAATACCAACTTTCTTATTTTAAATACAACCCCCTGTATATTATTTATTTTTTCGATTCTTCAGAAAATTCTAGACATAATTTATATACAATGTCCTATACCTATCTTCAACGGTTTCGGAAATATTAAGTGTTTTCAGATTTACTACAAAAATTAACATTAAAAAAAAGAAAATTATTTTATTTCTCAAATTCGCTACATTACACTCAACACTTATTTCCCATTTAGCTCTTGATATTGAGAAAGTAAGCAAAAACCAATCCTGTGTCCCTTTTTACTGATATGAAATAAAAAAAGTCAAAAACAGTTTTGTTTATTTTCGTATAACTCATAGCCTTAGCAACTTGTCTGCCTGCATGACAGTAGTGATTAGTGTCAGTGCTATTGTCGTTTGAATTTCGTTAACTGTACGTAATAATAGAAAAATGGTTCATTTAACAGAAATGCACAAAATAACCATTCTACAAATGATTGGTTATGGTGATAACACACGGACACAAATGGAAGTTTCTCGCTTATTTCACGAAAAATTTCCAAATTTGCCGCCTATATCCCAAGGAACAATTAGTAAAATAGAAAAGCAGTTTCGCGAGCTTGGTCATGTAAGACAGATAAAAAAAGTAGCTGCCAATGCAGTAAGTGATGATACGAAATTGGATGTTTTGCTTGAGTTTCAAGAAAACCAACATAATTCTGGTCGAAAAGCAGCCGCACTGTTCAACGTTAGCAACACATCAATTTTTCGAATATTAAAGGAAAGTAAAATGCATCCCTATAAAATGATACCAACTCAGGAGCTCATGGAAGACGATTTCGATAGGAGAACATATTTTTGTGAACAAATGATGGCAATGTTAGATAACAATGTGATCCAATTAGACGATGTTTTGTTTTCTGATGAGAGCACATTTACACTTCACGGTCATGTTAATCGTCAAAATTGCCGCTATTGGTCCAATGAGAATCCTCACTGGATGAGAGAAGAACATACGCAATATCCTGAAAAAGTTAATGTTTGGGCAGGAATTGTTGGAAATCATATCGTAGGTCCTTTTTTCATTGATGGCAACTTGAATGGCGATAAATATTTAGAACTGCTCCAAAATAATGTCGTGCCAACTTTGACTAACTTATATCCGGATCCAGCAATCCCACAAGTTCCTGCCAATATAATATGGTTTCAGCAAGATGGAGCACAGCCACATTACCAAATCAATGTCTGGGAGTACTTGAACCAAATTTTTCCAAATCGGTGGATAGGGAGGCGCGGATCGATAGAATGGCCAGCACGATCTCCTGATCTGACGCCATTGGACTACTTTTTATGGGGATATGTCAAAAGTATTGTATACAAAACTGAACCCCTCAACTTAGATGACTTAAAAAGACGAATGACGCTTGCGATTAGATCAGTCACGCCTGAGATGTTGAGTAACGTTAGAAGACTTTTCTACACCAGATTAGGATGTTGCCAAGACGTTCGTGGCGAGCATTTTGAACATTTTCTACGTTGACATTAATGTTTTTTTGTTTTTTTTTTACATTATTAAGAAATAATCAGTATTACTTATTAGGTTTTTAGTGTAATGTAGCGAATTTGTGAAATAAAATAATTTTCTTTTTTTTAATGTTAATTTTTGTAGTAAATCTGAAAACACTTAATATTTCCGAAACCGTTGAAGATAGGTATAGGACATTGTACATGAATTATGTCTAGAATTTTCTGAAGAATCGAAAAAATAAATAATAAACAGGGGGTTGTATTTAAAATAAGAAAGTTGGTATTGGCCACTGTCACATGACACACCCCATAAAATTTTTATATATTTTTTAAAATACGCATATTAAAATACAAATCGACGTGTCTAAGCGTTTTTCCCAACACGCCCTCATTTATTCGTTATCGAATTTATTCCATTTGGCTGTTCCGCACTGTATATTAATAAAAACAAAGTTTTTAGGGGCAACTAGTTTCGGCTGATGAGTCATCTTCGGGCCTGGAAACAGAAAAGATATGGATATCCTATTAGATTTAGATATTATTTCTTTAAGTACTAAAATGGAAAGTGAAATAATATTCCTGTAGAATTTTCAATGTCGTAGAAAAATAATAAAGTAGAAAGCTTTTGATTTACTACAAATTAAGGAATAATTCCCAGAATAAATAAAATTAGAATTTTGTTTAAATAGTACAAGTCAGTTAAATAATGTGGTAATTTTTATTTTGGTTATACATATATACAATTGTGATTTGGGGCTTTCTGAAAACTTGGTTTTAGTAAAAAATAATATATATATATATATATTTTTATATAAATTTGAGGTGTAAAATTAGGTTTAATATAATCGATTTTTAATTTGTAAGGGTCGCTTACTAAAATGCTGGATTCATTAACTTAAACTTTATTAGAAACAATATTCGAGACATGTGCCAGTCATACTGATTCGATCTGAATGTCTATACTTCCCTTTTGCCTCTCAATGGTGTCTCTGTTTCATAGACAATCAACATAGATTTGATTTATGACACTATTAAAGTGGTTGGGTCCAAATCCCTTGACTCGTCATAATAATTCCTTACACATTATTTTTCCCAATTTAAAATTTTGATTTTCAAATATTTTTTTTTTCTTTTTGACGTAAAAAAGGTCCACTGTCATGAAAATATTTGGGTGATACTGTTTTATGAAATTATAGATGTTTTAAATGTAATCTATGTTGTTTATCTCCTCAATAAATGTAATTCAATTGTTAATAGAAAGGAAAGTAATAAAAAAAGAGGGTTAAAGATTTTTATTCATAAAAGATAATTTTGATGTGAAAAAAAAATAGAATGATTAAATAAGGATTAAAAGAAAAGTTATAAAAAGTAAAGACAATTTTGGTTAAAAATGGTAAAATATGGAATCTGCTTGAACAAGTATTTATAAACATTAACTATTCTGATCTATATTTGAGTAATAACAATATAATAAGTAATTTTTGACAATTTAAATTTTGACAATGACATGTTATACATGTGTCCAAAAATATTATTATTTTAGAATGTATTCAGTCAAAGTCAAAACGTAATAATCAATTATTGAAATTCAAGTAACAAAAATATTCACTTTTGTTCAACTTTGTAGTATTAGGAAAATAATTAAATTTTCAATAATTTATTAGTGCTTCCGTTAAATCTATAAATCAATTATCAATTTTCTATGAAAATCTTGAACCCCCTATTATGAATTTAGCCTACTTTATTACATTCTATAAAATTGAAAATTTTGTGCGACTATTCTGATAATAATTAAGTTTTCAATCCCTAAGATATAGAACATTTTAAAAATCGTTATATCGAACGTTCTCAAACGTTCTTAAAGCAGTAGCGTTACTTTAAGTGCTTAGGTAAGCTATCATTTACTGAAAATTTAAATCTACAAGGTGAAAATGCAAAACATTTTGTAAGATATCACATGAACCATTTCAGTGGATTTGTCCCTTTATCCAATCAATTACAAAAGCAGGTATTGGTTAAATATACAGTTGACTCAGAACAAGCAGATTTGTACCGTACAAAGGAGATCTATAGGAAACAATACGTACAACTTCCACTTTCGGTGAGCTCAATTACGAATCTGAAATATCAACAAAGTGACGGTTAGTTGCACAAAGTGTTAATCTCTGCTTGTGTTTTGAATAATACAGGATGATACTAAAGACAGTTTTACATGGAAATTATAGTTTTAGTATTTTAAAATCGAAATACTGAAAAACTAACATTTACGTATATTGGTTTATACTTCTTTCTTGTGATAATATAAAGTAATATACTATTTTAAAATGGATGTAAAACGATGTACCTTCTACTAATGGGACACCGTGTCACTTATTACTTGAGGAAAAGATTCCACTTGTGTAATAATTTCCAGTACTAACTGGAACCGATAGAAGGCCCATCTCCAAAGGGAATGAAACCTCAAACAAGTGTTAAGTACTTGCAAGTTGTGAGAATTTGATTTATATGCATCCAGACCATATACCGGACAGCTGTTTCGTCCTATAAGGACTAACATCGCCAATGTACCCAGATGCATTGAATTCAAATCTCACATCGAAACACAATAGTGTAATATTGAGTAAAAAGGATGTAAAACGATTGTAATATCTACCAATGGGACACGGTGTCACTTATTACTGGGGGAAAAGATTCCACCTGTGTAATATGCGCCAAATCAAATTCTCACAACTTGGAGATGGGCCTGCTGTCGGTTCCAGTTAATACTGGCGCTTATTACAGCTCTTAAAGTCCTTAAAGAAAGAAACAGCTGTCCGGTATACAGCCTGGAAGCATAGAAATCAAATGCTGACAACTGGAAAGTATATGGTGTTTAGTAAAAAGTTTTTTGTCACCCTGTATTTAAAAAGAAAAAAACACAAAGGTGATAAATTGTAACATACATTTAAAACCTTTTACACTAGAAAGATTAAGCTTCGGTGTTACTTATTTTGAGCTTTCTACAACCCAGTAAATTCCTATATTACCAAAATGTGAAAGTAAGCAAAAATCAAATTTAAAATATACACACTGGTGGTTTATTTAAAAATAAAAGCGTAAGCTCCCTTTTTACTTTCGGAATATAACTATATTATATAAAGAGGAAAGTATTGTAATTATGATTTTTTTAATATCTGAATTTATGGGTTTTGGGTTTATAAATGGACGCCATTCTATTCTTGATATTATTAGAGTTCCAAAGAATAAAACAAAAATGGTCTTTTTCCAAATTTAAAAAATAAATATTAATTATGACAATTTCTTAATGTTAAATCCTAGTATTAGACCATCCACCTCATTAGCATGATCTTGCACCGTGCGAATTCTATCTGTTTCCTAAGGTGAAATCTGCATTAATAGAAACAAGATTTAAGCCCGTTGAAAGAAATCGGAAGACGTTCTGAAGAAGTTGGCAGAAGAAGACTTCCAGGACTGTTTCGAACAATGGAAGATTGGCATGGAGCGCTTTATGGATAGAGGAGGTGGATAAATTTCATTGAAAAATTATCCAGAATTTTCCATCCTATCTATGTGTGTTCTTAAAATCACATTTAATAATAAATATTTAAAATCATCATTGTTATTTATCTACTACGTGTTTGTAAACTGCAAATATTTTATTCAAGTCACAGCTTGCATAGCTACATCACTCCAAGTCCTAGAAATATCCAACAGACGTTAGTGATACGCTATTCGTTAGTGATACGCTATCTTCATTTATAACTCTTCCCTCTCGGTAGCTCTCAAGCAAGAGGAAAAATATTATCTTAAAACTATATTCTATTTTTGTAAAGTAGGCAAATCGGCGGTTACACAAAAAACACACCACTAAATTTGAACCAATAAGAATCGTTCAAATTCTTACAGATTCGTCGTAAGTCTGGATTTTATGGTTTGTGTGAAAAAAAAACCCGACATAGACTACTGTTTCATCAACTCTCGAATGGATCAGTCACAATGTTTAAAGTAGCCAGCTAAAGCTGTGCTTTTTTACAATTGACTACAGCAAACATTTCTTGCTGTCGTCATATTTATGTGTGTGTGTGTTGTGTTGGGCGTTGGCATTGGGAAACTTAGTCTTCAGCCACAAAAAAAGGACGTAGTCATATTTGTTGATATAATTTAAAGAGCATTTTCTGAGACTTCAATACTTCATTTAATATCTATACAGTGAAAGTGAGTGCCTACAATTGCTTTGATGGTGTTTTTACAGTGTGGTAAAAAATAATATGCTGTTTATAATTTATTTTTCTTACAAATAAATGGGCGAGAAAATAACCCGTAATTTTAAATACTTGTTTTTATTAATTATATGTAACTACTTGAAACGCAGTTTCATAAGTTAATAATAATCAAATAGCGTTGCCGCTGTTTTGGTCCTTCTATAATTGGTAGATATTAACACGTCGACTGCCATAATAAATTTTACTAAACATTTATCAATTCTTAATCATATTTGTTCAGGGGGGGTGGATAATAAGTAAATATTTATGAAATCAAAATAAAATGTTTTACAGCGTCAGTCTCGTTAATTAATAGCCACATCTCGTATATTTTAGTATGATTAAATTTTTTTTATGCTTATCGGCAAATTTACTTAAAAAATCTCTTTGTTACTAATTTTTTGATTTTTTATACTAACTTTTTTAAATATAAAAATATAAAGAAATAGTTTTTTTTTCTAAATTAATTCTTCTAATCCAGCGAATTACGAAGAAATATTTTGTAAAGTATATTTGTACCTTTATATGTATGGATAAAAAAATTAATGGTACAATATTTATATTTTTAAAGAATATTAGATTGTAGTAATAAGTTACTTATAATTTTCTTTAAATGCTACTAAAACGGTTAATTCGGTAACCCCCTGTAGGATATTTAAATCCGTGGCACTTTATTTTTTCTTAATGATATATTTTATATTTTGCAAACAAAATTAATTTAGAGATTGAGCCCTTACACCTCAATATCCCAAAAAAAACAAGCAGCAAAAAATAACATACATAAGCAATTTTACAAACCCAATTTATATGCAAACAAATTTGATACATCCCGTTTCAATACAAAAAAGTTTTTTTTTCGGTTCTATATTTTTAAAGATTAGGTGAGGGATTCATTGGCGCACTTTAAACTGGAATCTCGCCAACTGCTTTGGTGAAACTTTAACGTAAGTTACTTATCAATACATTCTAACAACTAAATTCTCAGATCAGTTGCAGGAGTTTTAAAAAAACATATTAATCTGTATTTTAAAATACAAGTGTAAAAGTAAAACTATTCCTTTTTACCTCTCGCCCTTCAGATAAGAGAGGTATAGGAATCATGCTAAAAATTGGGTAGTGAGGTTTCAATGAATAAACACGTTTTAGGATTCCTAGAATACGACTTTATTATTTTCGCCATGATGTCTGTGTGTGTGTGTGTGTATGTGTGTTAGTGTGTTAAGATGGACGTTGTAGCAACGATAACTCAAAAACTACTGATTTAAAAATTTTTAAATTTTGCATACGAGATTCTGATACCCTAAATTAGATCTGATTAGATTTTGGTGTCAATCGGACAACTAGAAGTGGCAGTTACAATGAGAGATGATGCCATTACAAAACAAAATTGCAATAAGGTTTTACACATATATTTTGTATACACTATAGTTTATTTTCATTGCTGCCAAATTTACAAAAAAGTAAATTTTTTTCGTACTTTTTTGTGCCAATGTGTAAATTTTTGATTCAAAAATTGCGAGAGGTCATGTGCTGGCCACAGCAGATTTTTCTATTATTTTTGAGCGTTGGAAGTTAAGTGTTTCCAATTCCCTAATTTTCCCATACTATGTCGAAGAATATAAATATATAATTTGGTTTAGCAACTTGGAGATCTACGACTTTATCATTATTGTTGAGAGGAAATTAACCGAGACGTCAGGTACGTTTCGAATAAACTTTTCAAGCCATTTTTATTTCTCTTAACAATTTGAATAGAGATATAGAGTAAAAATAAATCTGGCCTTGTATAAACAATCAACAATAATAATAAATTATTAGTTTTTTCTCAGCATCCGAAGTAGTAAAAAAATTGTTGTATATTCGATTTTTGATTAATTTTGAGTATTCAAATATTTTTATATTTTTCATAACTTTTGCAATTTTTTTCATTTTTTTTGTTGAAGGCTTCTTAAAGTTTTGAAAGATTTATATATGTTATTCATCGAATTAATATTATGGTTTATTTATTTTTCTATTTTTCTAAACTGAAGTAATTACTTTCATAGATAATGATTTGTTTACCTAAAAATATTATATAATGTTTTATATCAGTTCGCAAAACGAAGACTTTGTTTAACTATTCTTATTTTTCTAATTATCATTTAAATTAAGTAAAATTTATTTTATACCATTTTTGAAAAATTATTCGATCTTTATTATTGTCATTAAACAAATAATTTAAGTAAACATCAATAGAACAAATAAAAAGTTAATGGAAAAATTCCGTTTACTACGAACTCTTGAAATGCTTGGAACGAGATTTGTTCAAAAACAAACAAAAGCAAAATCACCTTAATCTTAGTGATAAGGTGGTTTTCAGCTGCACAGTCCAAATTCAATATTTACTTTCCATTACATGTTCGAGAACGTCTTGAAAATTGTCCATTTCAACTATAATATTATTCCGAATTCCGTGAAAGTGTTTTTTTTTGTAGCTTTTATAACTTTCATTCTCTTATTTTTAAGGGAATAAATTTAAAATACGAATATCAACGACAAAACCGATAATAAATTTATTATTTGTACTCTCCCACTAGATACATATAATATACATTGAAGTATATATGTATAAAAGGAAAGTATAGTAATAGGATAAAAAATCGAATTTAAGATATAAATTTACGTTTTTAGGGTCCCTGATTTAAAATACCCATTTTTAGACAAATGTATATATGTACATAGGATAATTTGAATTAAATTTAATTAAAGTAAATAATTTTTTTTGTTATTGTATATAATTTTTATAATAACTAAGATTAATAAATCTTTTGAAAGCAATACAAAATTCATTCCATTACTTACTTTTATTAAATATTAATTAATATATGAAATGAAACTCCAAGTCATGTACCACATTGCCAAATTTAAAATTTTGACTACGGTTCCATAATATTTAAATCTATTTAGATTTTAATTTTCGAAATGTGTACAAATATTTAAACTGCGTAAACTTGGAGATGCAACAAGCTTATATTCTTTTTAATTCGCCTTATTAAACAAATAATAATGTGTTGAAAGATCCTTGAAGTACGTCACTGTATTAGATTTGATCTGAATAAAGTAAATTTCTTATCTCAGAATGTGAGTTTTAACGTTTGAGTTTTTTTTTTGAAGAATCGGTTATAAATTTACATCAATCAGTTGATATTCAAACGGTATTGTGAGATTGTTAATTGTAAAGTGTTTTTGAAGTGCGATTTTATTGTGTGATAAAATATTTTCTAACATTGAATTAACTGATATGGTTCTGGTAAATGGTCCTATAGGTGAAAACTTTAATCAAGCAAGAAATTTATATCGGAAATGAATGCCCAATCCAACTATTATACCCCCTGATAATTTATCTGATAACCTCGCATTCATGTTTTATTGTGAAGTATTTCACAGGTCATATTTGACTATAAAGTCCTTATTTTTCTTTGATATTGCCTCAATAGCAGCGTCTAACCATCTTTTTCTAAAGCATAATTAAAACATTGAAACAGTATCTGAGTTTAGTTTGAATAATATGTATAAGTATCTTGGAATATTTTGGTACGTTATCATATTTTTTCTCCAAATCAATAAACATGGCTAACTTTTGCCCGATAAAAAATTGATATTATTTTCCAAGCTTTCACAGGTTTGTGTGATTCTACTTTAATTTAGCAATTATGTTTTTGACAAATGAAAAGCTTATAAATAAAAAGACCCTATCAACAAATTGGCGACAGTTTCACTTTTACTTTACTTAATTGCAATTTCATAAGCATCAAAAAGTTTTTCGGGGTCCACGAATTTTCTAACTCCTTTTAAAAGAGCACTGTCGTTTAAAATTTCAAATTTGGTTCAAATAAGCCAACTCCGTTCACAGCGAAGTTCCACTCACTAATTTGGCATTGTTGGAATGTTCGCGAAAAAAATAAAGAACAAATACACTGTCATCAGGCTTGGTATAAGTAGGGGAGATACTTTTTCAGATGATGCCCTGGGGAAACTTTTGTCTTCAACTCATTCTTATACAGTCAATGTCTCGTGCCGATTTGTTACTAAAACTTTGTTATAGAAGTTCTTACAACTTTTCAAACTCATTCTTTATCCACAACCTCATCATAAGTTATCGAAAAAATATGATGGACGGTTTTTTTGTTGTGACTGGAAACTTTCAGGTAAGACGTTAAGTAAATACTTGCATAATTTTTTTTTGTTTATAAGAATTTGTAGGAAATTGAACTCTAACGACGGGATTTAATTCTAAAATCTAAAAATTATTAGAAATTTTATTTATACCGTTTACCTATGTTACGTTCTGATTTACAATCATAAACATAAATTCATAAAGCGAAGTGTTTATTAAAGGTTAATATAATTGCCTTTGCCGTCATCTTGAGGTTCCACATAATGTGTGAGTATATACATCAAAATGTATACGCAACTCAATGACATTAATTTCGAGCGAAATATATTAAGGAGACATAACAGGATAATGATAACAGTTCCTAATTTAATGGAGAACATGGTCATATTTTCCCTTATCTTGACAGTTTATGTGCAAGCCAAGTAGGTTAATATGCTTCACTTTGTACCTTAAGAATAGACTTGCACATTTCAGAGATAAAGCCATTTTCGTATAGCGGAGCGGCCGCAAATGTATCAGAAATTTATATAAGTGGCTGTGTCGGTGAACTTCTTGCAGTTGTACATTGGGTAATAGTCCGTTAAGTTTTAATTGCTTGTAAGTTTTCTAACAAAAAAAAGGAGGAGATGTAGACTGAGAAAACCAAGAATTCAACTGTTTGTTAGTTTGTTTTATTTGAGTATTTTGTATTATTGATTGGATATAGGTAAAAAATATTTAAAAATAATTAATATGATTTCTTTTATACACTTTATACACAACGCACGGATCTTATGGGAAAATAAAAATTTCACGATTGTAATGTAATTTCAATATGTTATACTTACTATACTAGTGCCTTTATTTCGCATTGTTATATACAATACATTATATATGAAGAGGCGCAGCCTAGCTTGCGCTACTCTACTTAACCTCTTCTCACATATTTTATGATTTGACAATTTTTTGTATATGATATAATATATGTCACACATTTGAAAAGATTTGACATTATAAGATATCAGAAAGTGTAAAAAAGATAAAATTAAAAATATATTGTAAAATTAGGAAATATGCAAAATAAATTACTGTGTGGACAGCAACAGAAGTTTAATAGTATATTGTTTTACGAGTGACGAAAGTAAAATTTTTTGAAGCGAGAGAACAATTTACCAGCAACTCATAATATTAGAGAGGTAATTATATTCTTAGTTGCTTTTAGTATAAATTTCTTGATATTCTTGTAAATAATATTAGTCTGATGAAGTTACTAAGTAACGAAACTAGTCACTAGTTATTATTTTTGTGAAAATCGTAAAACGTTGTTTTAATTATTTAAATTTAAGTAGTATTTGTTAATAATTAGTAAAAACTCTAATGAAATAACTAACAACTAACTTTTTGATAAATTTACAATTGCTTCTCTTTAGGGAAATAAATCTAAAAAAAAAGAATCGAAGAACAAGTTAAGGATTCGAAGTGAGCATGCAAAGTTGGAGAAACAATGGATTAAGATCTGTCGTGATAAATAACGGCCATTAATTTTCAAATGAGATCTCAGAAGCGGAATTTCAATTAGAGCAAAAAAATAAAATGGAGCCTTAACCCCCTGAAAATTATGCGGAAAATGTAATTATTATGCCAAGCACATGCGACTTATTTTCATGTAACTTCCCTAAATGTTCGCCATCATGCAGAATAAGGATAAAGTAAATTATCTTTTGTGAACTTTTGGATTTTATTTTTCTTTTGACTCTTTTCATACATTATATACAGCATAAGAGAAGCATTACTTGGTATTTTGTAGTCTAAAAATGAGTTGCATATTTCCGTAACGCAATGTTTCAGAATACATATTGTTGCTGACTTATGAACTTAATATTCAGGGACGGCTTTAGTACGTTGGTCAACCTCTAATAAATAAAAAGTTAGACTTTGTAAACTGTTTATTGCCGCAATTAGTATGATAGTTAGAATTAATCCGTATAGTTTTTACGATTTACCGAATGATGAATTTAAGTGACTTTCGTTATGTGAAGGTGGCTTCTATAGAAATTCAGCAATTCGAAGAGCCTTCAACAAAATTGGAAAATGATACAAAAATTGTTCAATGTTGCGAAATTATCTAAGAACGACAAAAATTGCTAAAGCCGTCTATGTAGAGTAATAATCGCAATTTTAAAACATTGAAATATTTTCATATAACGCTACCTTGCAATCAAATGATCTCTCTGAACTTAAGCATATGATAAAAACTCTCACTGAACAAATGTGCTAAACGTTTTAAGAAAACTCTCAAAATGAGCAAATATCTAAACTTAACAATTTAGAACGCCATTGGTATTATACAACACGCAGATGAAGTAAATAAAAATATCCTTGCGAACAATATTGACCTTATGCTAATTTCAGAAACCCATGCAACAAACAAAAGTCACTTTAGAGTGATAAAATATACTACTTACCTAATAAACCATCCTGATTGTACTGCCCATGGTGGAACAGAAATATTAATAAAACGAACTCAATAAAAGATCATGAATCGCACAAATACACAAAATATTACTTACAAGCTACTAACTTGATAATAGAAGACTTGCTAGGTACACTTACGATAGCAGCCATTTATTGTCCACCATCAAAAGTGAGCAGTTTTCGGAATTATTCAATACGCTAGAAATCCGATTACAACTCGAAACACACATTTGGAGATACCAGACTAATTAATCCAAATGGAAGACAACTTTACTTGACTTTGCAGAAAAATAAACTAGACTACCTATCCACAGCTGAACCAACCTACTAACTGACTAACCCTAACAATTTACCAGACCTGGTCGACTTTTGTATTGTGAAAGGGATACCAATGAGCCAATGCAACTGGAGCAGATTCCGTGAAATTCTCCAAAGCAATTTAGACGCAGTAGTTCCTCTAAAAACTCCATCTCACATCGCTGATACTATAGGACACCTTATCACCAGCCAACAAGATTGCACCCGAAATTTCGATTAAGTTTACCATATTGCCTACAAACATCAAAGAAAAAGTTATGCAAAAACGGAAATTAAGGAAAAATTGGCAAATACAAGGTCATCAGAAACCAAAACAAAACTTTGAGGATAGCTCTCTGGGTTTCTGGTCTTAATTTATTACAGTTAAGCGGATAAATAGAACAAAGAGAATTTAAAATAAGGGACATTGCCCTCCCGTTAAGTAAGGGAGTAAGCCACTAATTTTTTTTCATTTTATTATTAATATTTTTTGAGCCCCTCGTAGGGAGCTATCAAATTTGTAAAATTATTTGCTATAATTTTTTCAGACATTTTTTTTAAATTATCATTCATAGATAAAAATCGTCTTAAGTTCAGTTACCGTTAGTGGACTGCTGCATCTCTTGTTCGATTGATCTTAGAGAATTTTTGACATCTATGTGTCGTATATACTTTGTGTAATTACTTAATTTTTTTTTAATTATTGTTAAGACAGTAAGGCCAGAATCCGCGGGCAATAAGTCCCAAATATTTTGGTGCTATCTGCAGTATATGTTTTTTGTACATTTTATTACTGAGCGGATCGTGATATTTACGATATTGGGTATCTTATAATTATCAGTTTCCGCGTATTAAGTTTTTTTGTAAATTCAGTCAGTCAGTTTTATTTGTTTTTTTCTTTTCTACTTTTTTATATATAGATATTTTTTTTTGGTTGTTAAACTTTTCATAGTCTTGTTTTTTTTTAATAAATACAGTAAAATTTCATTAACGTTTTTTATTTTTTTAAGGGAGTTGTAAGGGAAAAGATAAAGAAAGCCTTAAAATCAAAGAATCAAATATTTAGGCACAAAAAGTGAAAATCTCCCCATCCAACAAAGTCCTGTCTGTATGGTAAAGACTCTCCAACATCGCGAGAGCACGAACCACCCTTTCGACTGAAAATATTTTAAGCTGTCGCAGATTTCCCAGGCCATCAAACAGTTGAATCCTAAAATATCACCCGGTTACTGACTTAATAATAGCAAAAATCTTATCTGAACTACTCAGTAAAGGACTGAAGGTTTTGACTTACATTTTTAACACTATAATTAGAACTGGACATTTTCCAATTGAGTGGAAAACAGAAGAAATAATTTAAATCCCGAAACCAATTAAAGCCCCTGAAGAAATAACATCCTACAGTCCTATAAGCCTACTACCTTTAATGTTCAAGCTTTTTGAATCACTATTAAAAGAGAGACTAGAGCCAATTTTAGAAGAGCTCTATATAATTCCAGGCTTCCAGTTTGGTTTTAGAACGCAACACGCTAGAATTGAGCATCGAATTGTTAAAAGAATCTCTCTGGATTTTGAAGAAAACAAATATTGTTCTGCTTTGTTTCTCGATATTAAGCAAGTCTTCGACAGAGTCTGCCATCTTGGGTTGATGTACACACTGAGAAAAGTACTTTCCCAGTAAAATACCTGAACGAATTCTCACCTTTCCATACCATTAATGCAGGTGTGCCTCAAGAAAGTGTCCTTGGTCCCTTCATACACCTCCTTTACACTGCCGATTTATCAACGTCGGGGAATGCCATTATTGCGATTTTTGTTGATAACACAGCCACCTTAACCTCATATGTAGACGAAAATATGGCTTTACATCAACTGCACTCATACTTACTCCAAATCTTGACTGATTAAATTTCGAATCAAAGTCAACGAAAGTAAATCAGTACATATGACTTTCACGAATCGTAAAAACACCTGCCCCGCTGTTAGATTAAATAACATTTAATCCCTTAGCGAGAAGAAGTGAAGTATCTTGGCATCTACTTGGATCGTAGACTAACATGGAGGAAACACATTTTCACGAAAAGAAAGCAGCTCAGCTTAATGTTGCACAAACACTATTGGCTAATCGGGCCCAAACTAAAGCTATATTTAACAAATAAACTACTCATCTATAAAGTTATTTTCAAACCCGTTAGGACATATGGATTAGAACTTTGAGGTTCAGCTTCCAATTCTAACTTACTAGAAAGGTTTCTAGCAAAGATGCTCAGGATCATCTCCCAAGGACTGTGGTTTGTTCCTAACAACATAATTGTAAGAGATCTCAAAGTACCAGTAATAGAGGAAATCAGACAACAGTATATAAAATATTGTACGAGACTGGAAGCTCATTAAAATCCTATCGTTATGCCCTACCACAATTAGTGCAACATAGACGCCTGAAACGTCACCGGGGTCTGTACAGGTTTTAGTGTAATTTTTGTAGACTAAATACACGTTCGGGCGGTTATATTTAAAATGTAACTAATATAAATATAGGAATCAGTTGTTAGTATATTGTAACAGATTATAAAAAAAAATTGAAGAAAAAAAAAGTTCAGACTTATTACGTTATTTATTACCCATTTTTCGACTGTTATGATGTAAATTCACATAATTTTAGTTATGATCAACACATTTTTTGTGATGCATGATAGTTAATAAATTATAGATTTAGTAACGGATTAAAAATAAATATAATTTATTGGATGGTATTCGTAACTAATTTTAGAAGTTACTTTACCAAAAATTTTATATATGGTCCAAAAGAGATAATCGATTAATTTGCAGGTTTTTTTAAACGCTTATCTTTTAGTATTTTTTTTAAAGAAACAAAAAACTACAAACAATTTTTTAAATGTGATTTACTTTTATTCTTAGAAACGATTTTTTAAAGCTCCATCTTAAATTAATATAATCACTTTCAGTGTAAACAACGCAAAAAAAATTGAAAATTTTAATAGATATTAATTTTTATAACTTATTTGAAAGTGCGGTTAAGATTTTCTAGACATCCAATTATGCTGTATCATACCACAGGATCATAAAGGACTATTCATTACAATAATTACCCCACCGGAGGCCATACAATACAATATTCCATCTAAACAATTAAACGTCTAATTGGCCACGAGAATGATCCCAGTGGGTATGTAGAAATGCATGCAATAAGTAGATGAACATAACCAGAATACCTAAACTCAATGAGAACAATTTCATCTCCACTTTCGATTTATCATGTAAAAATTGGTATATTATTATAATTATGTTAATTATAACGTAACGGAAATTAATAAAAATTATACTTTGTATTTCAAAAATTGAATCGAATTTAAAAAATCGGCTGTGTCACACCAGAACTTTCCCGGTTCGACCTTAAAGAATATGTTATTTATTATTATTATTTTAATTACAAAATACTAAGGATTACAATAATTTATGGAACACATTAAAAACAGCGAGCCGATGGTGAATACGTCACCGAATTGATATTTTCATGTTGATGGCATAAGCTGCGCATGCGCACGTTGTATGTCACACTGCTACAATTAGGATCTCCTAAAATCATGTGTGAATACTATTGGGAATTCGGGAAAAATTTTCATACAATAGTTGTAGGGAATTTTATGCTTTACAACTTTGCACTGAAACATTTTGCACTAAAGAGCATAAGTTACCTCCAATTTAAAAATAAATGGAAAATTATAAATGTGTATTTTTCTCGGGATCTAGCGGCGAAACTATGAGGAATTCAATAAAAAGTTAATCATAAAAGAAAATTTGATGCTTTACAACTTTGAACCAGAAAATTTTGCACTAAAATGCATTGTTTGTCCTCAAAATCAAGAAAAACTAGAGAAAACCTACATGCACATTTTTAACTCGCCCTCTAATGGCGCAACTATTGGAAATTCTAGAAAAAGTTTCAGACAAGAATTGTAGGGAATTTTTATATTCTAAAACTTTGTACTACAACATTTTGCACTATAGTGTATTATTTGTCCTCAAAATCAAGAAAAACTAGAGAAAACATACATGCACATTTTTTACACGCCCTCTAGTGGCGCAACTATTGGAAATTCTGGAAAAACCTTAAGACAAAAGTTGTAGGGAATTTTATGCTCTAAAATGTTGTACTACAACATTTTGCACTAAAGTGTATTGTTTGTCCTCAAAATCAAGAAAAACTAGAGAAAACCTATATTCACATTTTTTACGCGCCCTCTAGTGGCGCAACTATTGGAAATTCTGGAAAAAGTTTGAAACAAAAGTTGTAGGGAATTTTATGCTATAAAACATTGTACTATAACATTTTGCACCAAAGTGTATAGTTTGTCCTTAAAATTTAAAAAAAGGTAAAAAATTGTTACATGTGCATTTAATCAATATCGGTCTTGAGGACCTTCTACTGTAAATTTAAACCAAAATCTAATGGTCGCATTCTAGGCACACACCGACCCTTCATACCAAATTTCAGCTTGATTGGCCAAACGGTTCGGCAGTTATCGTGGAAGATTACACACAGACACACAGACAGACCATGCGCTGTAAATGGTTTCAATCTGCTTGGGGAACCTCAAAATGGATATTTCCATCGATAACTCGATTTTTTTTTTGCTCGTTCACCTTACTTTCCCTTTGATGGGTCCGGGAAAGTAAAATCAAATATACAGTGTGTTTTTAAGGGTAAAAAAAGTTATGCTGCCCTGGATTTTCTTATATTTTTAATACAGTCGTACATTCTAGAAAATACGAGAGTCACGTATGTTAAACGTCCAAAAAATCTACATGGTGGTTCTCAAACAGAGCTGGGAGTAACGTTACTTTTCAGTACTGCGTTACTAGTAATTTCGTTAAGCCGACGATACCCGAGTCAGAATTCCGAAAAATTACACATCTTTCTTCTTCCTTGATTTTGTTTAATTGTTTGTAAGTTTTGACTTTTAGCAGCGAATACTCAGATACTCAACACAGTAGGACAAGTAAAGTCGGCCCTTCTGGCCGCACTTTGTGTACACCATAAGAGCCCCTGTAATATTTGTCTTTACTGACTTTGCCAGGTGCAAGTGTCCTTCACACAATACGCGATAGTTGGCGTCTGAGACAACCCGTTACCTGCACTAAGGCGCCAAATGACTGCGTGGCGATGCAAAGAGCGTTACAAGCCGTTAAAGATTATTTTCATTTTCATTCTAGTAGGTCTAGGTCTATTCCATTATTTCGTTACTATCTGGGGTGCTCGAGCGAATCTTTCCGCATGCGAGTCATAGTATGCGAAATATTAAACTACTTTTTTAATGATATCCAAAGATCATGAATGTATTTCAACAATACATACTTTTCTCATAACGCTTAAACCAGATGCTGTTCTTGGTGCCTCAATATGTAGTTCAACCAACTTTAAAACTTTCTCAAATAATGGTTTAATTTACCAGACAAATCTTGCAAGGAATCAATTAATGCATGAATATATCTTCTCCACAATTGAGCAAGAATCTGGGCATCTTTCAGGACCCCTATGGCAGCAATATTTATAACGTTGTTTAAATTATACATATTTTTAGATTTAAATTTGAGTTCGTTTTCTACACAACATTCGTTCCGCATGGATTTGACCATGTGATGCATTTCAACCGGAAAAAACGGTATTTCAAAATACAGATATCACATTTTTACTCGCAAATCTGACATATTCGTATGCGAAACTAATCAGATTATATTTGAACTATATCAATAAGCGCGATATGCCGTCTTTCGGATGAGACATACAACTGGAGGTGCCGAGTCCATGAATGTTGGCACGTTAAACATCTTTCCTCCGGTTGGATACCAGAGGGTTCGGTAAAATTTCCGGTTAGGGCGAAATGTGCTCGCCGACATCCGTGATGAGCCCTGGTAGCAGAAATAGACAATAAAAAATATATAAAAAAGCTGTAGGTTTGAAGGATTCAGTGATCTGTTTCTTGGAATGGCTTTGTTTGGGTACAAAAATTCATGGATTGAATACTTTTGCATTAAACATTACTAATCGTTACTAATCTCAACCAAACTTGATTATTGTACAGTTGGTGGAGGCAACTAAAATTGCAAAAGGAATCACTTTGGTATAGGTAATAACTCTTTCTTAGTTGGTTCTAGATGTAAAATTAATATTTAGTCATTTAGTATATCTAAAAAAGTGGTTTGATTTCTGGTCACAATCTATTTTCTACAAAAGTTAGCAGATCCTAAATTTGATAAATGTATTTGATAAAATTGTGTATTGGTTATGTCTGGTTAGGAATAATCCTTCGTAAATTACAAAAATTTATATGATATTTGCTGGAAATATGCATTTTACTAAATTCGGTAATGGTGGAATTAAGAATAATAGGTGACATCTTAATTTAATGGACATTCACGGTCAATTAAAAAATTAGGCGGCTAAAGAAAATTCCAAAGGATGTTGAAGATTTGTTAAAGTTTGTTTTAAAAACTCATTTAATTGATTCGACGTGAAAAATATGAGATGCTTGGCATCAAGTGTTGAATATCAGAAACAGAAATTAGGTAAAGACATGGTAATATATAAAAAGTTTATGGAGGCATATCAAAAAACGGAGTAAATGTCTGTATCAAAGTACTGGAGGTACTTTTCACGTGAGATCTTAAATACAAACGGGAATTAAATTGTCTCTGAAAGTCGTTAAGAGAGATGGCGAATCAATAGACAAAGTTAGTAAAAAGTGCGTGTTATGTTAGTATAAATGCAGAATGATAAAGTAAAACTACCAGTTTCTAAACTTTGTCCTTTACGCTGTATTTTCTATATATAAACTTTATTGTTTTTCAATTGTGTCGTTCAAGGTCGGAGAATTTTAAATCGCTTAAATCTAATACGAATGAGTTGAGTACTTGGTGTGATTGTCGTTAAATTTTAATGGTGCAGCACATGTTATGGTAAATTAGAACAATTATTGGCGTTACTTTCATGAGTTTATTTAAAGCTTAATAATAGGTCTCGGGCCCACGTCTATAAAATTTTGTAATAACCTAACCGTTAAGACTTCGTATATATGTTCTTTATGTCGAGTTGGACAACTGTTTTATTTGAAAATTTCTGGGTAGGGTTGAGTTTTATTTTCTGATCCCTCTCAAACTCATTGCTAATGCACAAGGAAAAGTAATAACCTAAAGATAGTTTTTCTTTCATTCGGACGTTTTTTTAATTTAAAGGAAAAAAAATATTGTTGGATATTTATTTTTGGATTTTGGCGCGTCCGACGCCCCAAACTTGGCAAAGTTATGACGTCATAAAATTTGGTTCCTCGCAGCTAATTTTTGCAGAATAATGAAAATTAACTGGTAACGTTGTCCGACAAATTTTTGGAGGGATACTTGTTGTTGGACGCACTAAAGTTAAGAAATTCATGCGAAATAAAACGCCCCCCTACCCAGAATTTTCCAAATAAAACATTTGTCCGACTAGACAAAGAATCCATATACGAAGGTTTAACGGTTTTTCTTATGAATATTGATACTCTGTATATAAAACAATATATTTGAGAACATACTTTTATTTTTATTGAAGCCATACATAAAAAGATGTAGTTTGATATTATTTATACATCAAGTTAGTAGTAATAAAATATTATTGGACAAGTTATATCCTTCATATAATAAGGTCTCTATATGAACTTCAACATGTATTTGAATGTTCTAGGGAAAAACTTTTTTAAAAATGAGACAAAAATACATTCGGTATGTTAAATATGCAATGGTCTTGAACATGTAAGGGGATATAGGAAGACATCAAAGTAGATACCTGGTGATCTGCAACTAGGACATGATGTACACGTAGGGAAATGAACAGCATGGGCATGACAGACGACATGGTGACGAAATTTTGGGAATAAATCAGTTTGTGTGTTTTATTTTGTATATCAGCTTTTGAATAGTAATTGTCTGCTTAAAATTGTATTAGAATATTCTGTTTTAAAAGTGAGACAAAATACATTTGGCAAGTTCTTAACACGGTGGACATGGCCTACAGGGTCCACATGGAGGTGGGGCACACGGTGGTCTTGAACAAGGAGGAGGTGGCAGGCATATTGGAGGACCACAAGGTGGTACACCGCAACCTGGTGGTCTACATGGTGGCGGACATGGCGGCGGACAACATGGTGGCGGACAACATGGTGGCGGCGGGCATGGTGGGCATGGTGGTGGACATGGAGGGCATGGTTGTGGAATGACGTAATTTTCCTTATCTGCCTTTTCAGGACAAACCATCATTTCCTCGTCCATCATTGGTGGAGAGCAAGCGCACTGGCATGGTACTGAACAGCTTGGTGGGCAACAAGGATCGCAACAGGGCGGAGGAGGACATGGTGAAAGGCAAAGTGCTCGATAACATAATGTAGTTTGCCCTGCTTCTATTGCAGAGATTTCATCATCAAGGCTAATACATTTTGTCATTACATCTTGATTTTTAAATTCTGTTTTCTTATCACAAATATTTGTTTCTACTTCAGTCGTCATTGAAATGAATTATTGGATAATATATTATCAGTTCCGAAATAGTTAAGAATTTATGTTACTAGAATTTTGACAATAGATTGTTTTTTGACATTTTTTATTAGAGAATCCAGTTGACTACGTTTCAATTATTTTAATAATGTCGGCAAAGATACCGAATATTTTTTGTTGTGTCAAGATTATTTAAATATTTAGAGTGAGTGAGTGACATTTAGACAAATGCAGACCAAGAGGAAGCGAAAGTGCGAAATTTTCATTAATAACAAAAAGCAATATCCACTTATTAAAATCAAAAATAGTCACGAGGCGTTTACAGTAAAATAAAAATAAATAGTTAATATAATTAATGTCTCTTCAAAAATATTTACTTTAACTGTGAAAACGATCGTTTGGGGGTGGCTTAACATACAATTATCATAGGCGTGAGGTCAATTTTTAAAATTCAAAGTTTTAATATCTCGTATCTTGGTAAGCTGGGCACATATGGGTAAAAAATGTTAAATCATTAGTCAAATCTTGTTTGATCATTTTTGTAAATTATGTAGGATCTTAAGTAATCGCATAATTTTTGAGCCTTTTAATATAATTTTTATTTCCTTAAACTATTTACTTTTCGTAACATGCAGGATATCTAAAACTGGAAGGGATAACATTGCTTTATAAGAAACCGTAAGAGATACAGAGGCGGTTAAATAGAAAAAAAGTTTACTATTTTGGAGAGCATTACATTGGTCGAAAAAAATCTACAAGGACTTTCGCTTTTCTCGAGTTATACAGGGAAACTAAAAATTCTCTTTTTAGTTTTTTACGCATAGAATTTTTATTGAAAAAAATATCTAAAAATCGTAAGAAAAAGTTTTATTGTATCATCATCAAGTTATTTTTTTTATATACAGACCTATCTGTTTTAGTACACAAATTGATAGACCGTTAAAATTCAAATTCAGTGATATATCACACTTGTCATTTAAACGACGTTTTGTCTGAAATATCTATTATGATCAGTGATAATAATTTTTAATTACGGTACTGCCACAGTTCTCTTGGTAATTGGTTTTAAATTCTTTAATACACGTATAACATTACCTAAAAATTTCGATAAAAAGTTGCATTATCAGTGAAACAAAAAAAAAGTATCAAAATAGTAGAAATTAAACAAGCAGAAAAATAATCGACCTTCATCATGATTAAAAAATATTGATAGAGAATTTAAAGACAAATTCAGTGATATATCATACATTACATTTTCTAAGATGTTTTGTATGGCAAATAATCATCATTATCAATAATTTACTTATACGTACCTGGACCTTATCTTACTAAAAAAAAATTGAAAATAATTAGAATATCGAATGATTTAATTTAGGAAATACCTATAAATATTCCACCAATGAATTTAAAGTATTAATTACTAGAACTAGGTACATATCTATTAAAAATTAATTATACTTAAATTAGTTTTGCAACTGATTTTGTCTTTAAATTCTCTATCAATTTGTTTTAATCCTGACGCTGGGCGATTATTTTCTGATTGGTTAATTTTTTTTTATTTCACTGATAATACATCTATTTTATCGAAATTATTCATTTTGCCAAAATTAAAATAAATGTACAAAAGAACTACGGCAGGACCGTAATTAAAATTTATTGTCACTGATCATGATAGTTATTTTGGGCAAAACGTCGTTAAAATTACAAGTGTGATATTTCACTGAATTTGAATATACTATAAGTATAGATGATATATACAGTGTGTCTGCTTAAGTCAGCACTATATGGGAAACTTTTTTATTATTAATTTTATGAAAAAAGTTATTGTTTATAATAAGTTATGCATGGTATAAACCCTTTAATCCAATTATCATATATGAATTTATTTCGTCGTATACGAGGTATATTAAAAAATATCATTTGTGAATGTAAAATATGTAAGTATCCTTATTTTTGACAATATCGAAAATTGTTACAAAGAAAAGTTGATCAAAACTAAAAAATATGTTCAGATATGCTTTAAAAAGCAGGCTTATTGTTTTTTTCGAAATTTTTCTCTACAATAACGTAATTAAATTTTAATTTTTTTAGAACGATGTTACTTAGACATGGGATGACGGTAAAACTGGGTTTCAATTTCCATATAACTTTTTTTAGAATTATTTTCATATGGTCAAAAATAAAGGTCCACAAAATAACTTTGTTGCATAAAATTAATAATAAGCTTCCCATGGTACTTAAGTAGACACACTGTTTCAAGGAAAATTATTGTGATCAAGTAAAAATCCGATCAGGAGATTTTATATTTTCAAGTCCCTTGAGTTCAAAAAAATCCATTTTCAGACAAATATCTGTATGTATACAGGGTGTGTCACATCGACGGCCCATTAGCCATATACAGGGTGGGCCTCGCTCAACGGGACGGAGCTTACTGGGAAAACGAAAAATGTTATGAAAAAGTTATTTGGCAGGAGTACGTAGGTTAGTGACGACTACATTTCTAAATTAGTTAGACATATACAGGGTGTTCCAAAAAAGCGTGATATATCAAAGTTATGTTTTTTTTTTAATGGAACACCCTGTATTTTATTTTATTTTTGAAGTATATTGAACAAAATAATGTCACTTTATTAAGGGCTCCCTATACCCATTCTTGATAGTTTTCGATTTAAATGACTTTTTTTGCGAAATTAATATGGTTTAAATACATTCATTACACTTCATCGCATAAAAATTAACTAACGCATTTTTGTTTATTAATTGCCGATTAGGGAGGCCATCGGTACGAATTATTGTAATGTAAAGTTTATTTACAGGTTGTTGTTAATTGAGAGTTTCATGACAATACAATATTTTATACGATTACTGCGTTATTCTAAATCTGACACCCTGTACTTTGTTATTGTAATAAAAGGGTAAAACAATTCCCTTTCAAATTACTAATCTACGTACTCCTGCCAAATAACTTTTTCATAAAATTTTTCGTTTTCCGAGTAAGCTCCGTCCCGTTAAGCGTGGCCCACCCTATATAGAAAAGTAATAGAAAATTTATTTACGCTTTATCTAATGAATATATTTTTAACCTTTGGTGACTTCCGTTTTAAGCGGAAGTAGATCCCAACTTCGTTATTTCAAATGGAAAGTACCATGTTTTTTTTATTTTTTGTATTCAGCATAAAATTTTACATAAATTACTATTCATAGCTCTAAATTACACCGTTTTTGAATTTTTTTAAAAAAATTAAAAAACGTGCGTTTAGAACTGCGATATGTGAGGTAATTGTTAACTTATGATTTTTAAATATGATACAGGTGTTATGAAAACGTTATTCTAGCATAAAGTGAAACGTCAAATGGGATATTTAATACAGGGTGTTTAGAATCAAACATCTAATATTCACATTTTCAATGCTCAAAAAGTCAATAATTTCAAATGAAACACCCTGTATTTTATTATCAATTTTGATACAATTTTTGATTCTCTTAAGATCTGTGTTGGCATTCCCTATACCTAAAGTTGAGCATTTCTGTGTTATTTCTAGATTTATTGTAAAAATGCCAGATTTAGTATCAGCGATACAAAAAACCCCCGGGTGAGAAGTCTCGTTTCATTTGAGAATGAATTTCAGGAGAAGCCTCGGAGATGACGTTCATCAGCAATCCTAAGCTCCAGGTCGGCGATGAACAAATTTGGAGGTCATATTCGGGATGAGCGACCCTGAAAACCCTCGGAAACCAGATTTGAGTCCATTCCAGGTGTTATGAATTTTTTCTAAACGTCTTAAGAAAATGCATTTTTTCGAATGCATTTTGCACTGCACAAATGAAATTTCCAACAAAATATGATACAAAGTAAGTACATTTCTTTCAAATGATTTTAGGAAGCGAATGCAAAAAACCCCATATTGATTCGACTTTAGGGTCAAATTTTGGAGCTTGAGTGCTTTATTTCCTCTTCTGTTTTTAGAGATTTTTTTTAACGAATTATATTTATATATTATTAATATGGCTTTTTTCATGTCATATTCTGTCGTAGCAAGTTTGGCAGTTTTTTGTAACTTTTAATTATTTTTTTGGTGACCGGACACTTCCCCACTAGAATAATCCCCACATGATAATTCCACACAGAAAATTGCCCACAAGTAGAAATGCCCACACGAAATTTGGCCACATAGAAATTTGCTCACACAGATAATTCCTCACAATAAATTTGCTCACAATGATATTTGCTCACAGAGAAAATTTATTGGTAATTATTCAATAGTTCTTGAGTTTATGGAATAATTAAGAAATATTATTTTTTTAAAAAAGATGTAAGTAAAAAATCCAAAATTATTGACAGAAAATATTAGGTAGGTATATAAGTTATTTTAAGGAAAATTATTAAAAAAATACTCAATATAATATTAAATTTTTATTTATAATAATCCATTAAAATATACTATAAAGCAAAAAATATTACATTAATAATATTTTTGTTGTTCTTTTTATTACATTTATTACTGCAAATTTCCAAGTCTTCGCAAATATTGCACTTTATTTTGCGTATTAGCATAATTTTCCACATAATTGGTCACAGCTCTATATAAATTTTCATATTTTCGTTTTTTTATTTCAAAAGAACCTGCCTTAGCATTCACTAATGTAGGAGTATGGTAAGAAAAATCAAGTAATCTCCAAATGCTAGGATGGCTTCAATGAAATAACGAGTTCAAAGCGTTGTGAAATCCCTCACAACAATTTGTTGTTTTTGGATATTTTTGCCGAGCTTGCTTGTGCTGATTCCACATTTGAATGGGAAATAGAGGATTTCTTCCTGCTGCACCTTTAATATATGTTGAAAATAAATAAGTTAATATTTCATTAAAACCTTCTTCATCAGGAAATATAGATGCAAGTTCATCGAAAACTTGACGAACATCACCTGGTGGAACGAAAGCCAATGCTACTAAAGATTTTAATTTTAATTTGGTGTCAATATCACTTTCAAATTCAATCTTTAAAAAAACATTCCCCACTTTTCTAATAATACTTTGTGATAGATGAAAATAGCATCCTTTAATTTCTGCCAATGGAAAGGCCATGCACGCCGAACTTATGGAAGCTTTTTTAAAATCCACTAGAATTTTTTGAGGCAATAAATCAGGAATTAAAAGTTTTAGTATATCAAACATTCGTGAATATGTTTCCGAATGCTTCCTTTGTAATAAAAAGTATACGCATTGTGGATAAGAGTTCCCAACTTTAGCATGCCACGTATATAATTGATAAAATATATTTGGAACTTTATCAAAGGTATCATCACCGTAACTTTCTTCTTGGACAATGTAAAGATGGTTCTTGCGCTATATTTCCATTATTTGTTTTAATTATTGAGTGGCATTTGGCAGAACGAATTTCGCTGCATCTCCAAACAATTAAATTATCTTTTTTTCGATACTGTAGATATTCAAATAATAAGTAAATTAATACGCCATTTCCTCTCTGGGTTTTGGAAAACTCCATAATGGGGATCTCTAAAATATTTTTTTAAATGTTTTACGAAAAAAATATTTAAGAATTAGAATATAAAAAACACACTTACCTTTCTTTTCATATTAATTAAGTAGAACAAAAACACTTTTCCTATTTAAAATTGGAAAATCTCTAATTACAATTCTTTGGTAATCCTAATCTTCTGATGAAATTTGTATTGATCGGTGTATGTCGATTAAGCATAACTTAATAATTAAGCAACGGAAGGATTAAAATAATACAATTTCTTACTAATGGATTTCCACAATATAATAATTAAAATATATTTAATATTTTATTGTACTCATCCAAATATATTTGTAAGTATATAAAATTTGTGCTCATTTTGAAAAAAAATTAGAAATATAAGAACGTTTAGAATATAAATGTAATTAAACTTTATAAAAAAAAAATATTTCTATAATTCCTTTTGTATAAACTCAATAACTATTGAATAATTACCAATAAATTTTCTCTGTGAGCAAATATTGTGAGCAAATTTATTGTGAGGAATTATCCGTGTGGGCAAATTTCGTGTGGACCTTTCTACTTGTGGGAAATTGTCTGTGGGGAATTATCATGCGCGGATTATTTTTTTACATTATTATTATTACTGTATGTATTGGGAGCTAACTCAATAACTATTGAATAATTACCAATAAATTTTCTCTGTGAGCAAATATTGTGAGCAAATTTATTGTGAGGAATTATCCGTGTGGGCAAATTTCGTGTGGGCCTTTCTACTTGTGGGAAATTGTCTGTGGGGAATTATCATGCGCGGATTATTTTTTTACATTATTATTATTGTATTGGGAGCTTTTTAAGGTTATTTCAATTACAAAACTGGGTGTTGGTTTGGAATAGAATGAAAATGCGTTTTATTTTTTAGAGACAACGATCGCTCTTTCAAAATAACAACAATATAAGTAATTACAATAACAATTAGCAAATTCTATTCAAAGCTCACGTTATTAACAAGCCCTTCTTGTTCTCTGTACCTAATGCAAATTTTCGGAGGAACGTTTCTCCCTACCAGAACACAAAACCGTTTAGTACGAAATCAGTTTAATTAGGTCGAGCACGGTTCATAAATTCACCACCACGAAAAGTATTTCTCTAGCTTGACTTGCAATTGTATAAACTGCGAAAGGGGTTGCCCTTTATTTTCCTGTGTGAATGTGGCTATGTGTGTGAGGCTGTGTTTGGAGGAGACGAAGTTTACTTTGGTGGTTTCTCTACTTACTCCGACTTCGTGATTTATTGTTTCAGATTCATATGCTGATTTATGAACATGTTAAAGGTATTTAAAATGCTTTTCGGTGGAATTTCGACAATACCGCAATGAATATTTTATAAATTAAATCAAGAGAAAAGACGGTTAGTAAGAAACTGTATCTCGTTTGTAAAATCATTAATATTATTAATAATAAACAGGTATTCCTATTATTAGACCGGGTGATTCTGAACTTTATGCGAAAATTTTGATAGGTGAAAGTATCAAATTAACCAATTTAAAAAATAAAAATATTTCAATAAGATTCGCTTATTGTCGAAATATTTAAAATAAGTACTGCTAATAGAAAGTGAATAACGACAATATTGATTTCAATGCTCGTCGTGTATAATATATATTTCGAAAATCGGTTAATTTAATAGTATACTTTTACCCATAAAAAAATTGAAAAAACACTTTTTCAAGATCGCGCTTTAATTAATTTAAAAATTTTCAAAAACTAAATTTGTATTTAACTATTTGTTATTACATCATAAATAAAAGCAAAAATTTGTGTATTGACTGTCTATACAATTATTTTTATTATATCGTATTTTACTTTTTATTAGATTTTTTAAATTGGCACTACGTATATAAATAAAAATGTTATTAGTAAAATCTTTTTCACTGTAAAAAATAACTGATATTTCGCACATGGGGCTCAAACTATGATTTGTGATAGGTATATCGATAACAAACAAAAATCGAAAAAACTTTATCGGTACAATAAAGAACGATGCCTATTATCACGGACGATAAACAAAATTGCCCGAAACAGAATCGAAACACCTGAGTCCTTGTTGACGTCACTTTCCAAATTGGTTGTGTGCGATTTCGATTCCAACGTATTATGTTGGTCAAATTTTTACACTTTTCGAGTAATTATAAAAATGAGTTTTGTGGCTAACAGAATATGTTCCTGTTATATATGTATTTTATTTACTGATAAGAAAGGATTTATTATATTTAATTAAAAATTGACATCGAATAATTATCGAAGGACCAAACCACTTGAGACTCAAGCAATTAAAATTAATATGAAAATACATATTGTTACGCACCCATTTATTAATATTAAATGTACATTATAAAAGGTACATTATTTTTAAATTCACTTTAACAATGAACAAATTAACTATTATCACTCACTATTCACTGTATGACTAATTACAATACTTTGTGAAATCTTAGAAAACTTTTGCTGAATGATGTGAAAAAGGCGCACAAACGTTTGTTAATATATACAAATATTTGTAGATGAATGATTTCTATGAGTGTTTGATTAAAATAACCTCCACACATATTTTATCCAGTATTGATAATAATATAGTGGTATAATTTTTGTTCAACTATAATACAAGATATAACTAAAACAAACATTTTAATTCACAAACAGTAAATAGTAAAAGCCCGAATCATTTGTCTCGTTGTGTGTATGACAACACGAACTACCTTTTAACGATTCTTCAGATACTTTGATCTGTGTTTTTTACCGACTCTCGACCAATAGCGTTCGGGTTCGCTTTCGAATACCGAACATTTGTTACCGAATACCAAACTTCGTATCTACATATTCGGTATATACTACATGTCGAATATTCGTACACAATTACGCATGCATGGAGCCGCCTTGAAAGTTAATAAAACAGTGATAATTTGGAGGGGGTTGCTTTTTCACCTAACTCGTAAAAGGCAGGCGAACGATGCGTATAGAGATAAGTTTGGCTTAATTTGATTGGATGAAAATTCGTGGCGTGAGCTTTTATAACGGTCGGTGTGAGTGAACTTGAAGATATGGAACAAAATATTAAAACAATATTCTTCATCTCGTATAAGAGAGACAGGGAAAGAGGAGTTAAAATGAAGACAGAGATTATTGCGAAAGAATGGAGGTTTCTAGGAATTTTAATGACGTAGATATGTAAGTTATGACATGCAGAAAAGTATTAGCCGTTTAGAAAACGTTGTTGCAAAATACTAAAGAATTTGAATATGGTATTAAATATTTATTATATTAATGTAATTTTAAGACTGCATATGGCTGTGTAAATTCTGGATAACTTTTCAGCAGCTAATATTTGCCACTACGTATTGATTCAGAAACGATTCATTCCAAAAAAAATTAAAACATTCTACAAATAAAGTTTTTTGTAATGGCATCTGGATACAATGACAAACAATATACAGATGATATGATATCTTCAATTTAAATACAAATTACACAGGTCAACAAAAAAAAAGTTTGTAAAAACTTTTAAAAAATAATGTACCTAAATCTTATGTATTTTTGGATACTGAAACCGTATTCGTATTACCCACCATACGACAACGATTACATATTTCAAAAAATAAGGTAAAATTGATCTATAAAAATTAAAAATTCATAGTTATTTTTATTTAGTTACAATTTTCTCTTACAATAATATTTAATTACCACAATGTGTGAAAATTAGATGCTTATAATGTTTTGTATTTCCTCTCTTTTTTCTCTGTCAAGTTTCTTGAATAGCTTTTTCGCCGATGTGATGTGTTTTGTTGTTCTCTGTAAAGTTACCAACAGTAATCACCCAACATTCTGACATTCCACCGTCCCTGATATCGTTTCTCCATCTCTTTTATGTCCTGACGAAACCGTTTCCCTTGCTCTTCACTTACACCAGAAAAAAAGTCAATATGGTTGTGCAAGAAGTGGACTTTAAGGCTCATCAGACAACCAAGCGTTTTAAACGGGGAAAAATGAAAAAATAGGAAAGAATATAAAAAAGAAAAAATATCTGAAAAATGGGGAAACACAGGGAAAAATAAGGAAAAATATTATAAATAAGAAAAATTAGGGATTCTCACACTATTTCAACAGCTGCTATCGAAAGTTTTGCTTCATATTTTACATCTTCTACTTTTTTCTAGTTAGACTTCTTAACCCTAAAGGAGAAGTCTTATAATACGGCTCTGTCTGTCTGTCCGTCTGTCTGCATTTATAAATCAAAAAAAAAAGAGATAGAGACAAGAGGTAAACAGTAATAAACTCAGAATACCTTGAATAGCTTCCAAACAGATTTTCAGATTTTTCTGACTTCCGGTTTCAAAACTGGTTTTACAAACCAGAACCGGAAGTAATACTACCGGGTTTCAAAAATATCATTCAAATGTAAAATTTAACGCTGAATCAATATTTGAAAACAGATTTGAGATATCTTTTAGGGTTCATAAGATAATCGCATTTTTGTTTAGAAGTCGTCACGTGCCTGACTTGTTTTTACTTAATATTGAAATGTGAAAAATTGGTGGGGATATGACTATTTTTTTTCGGAATCAGTATACCAAATTACACAGGAATTCTTAGTTAAAATTATTAAAAAAAGTTTTTTCATTGTTGGCCTGTGTTATTATACAATAAGATAAGATGGAGTCATCTAACGGCGCTAAGTTATACTTGACCGGTCTTTTTATAGATGGATTGTATCTCAATAAGTAATTGTGACCGTGGTACCTATCAGTCTACGATAGATGGTGTTAGTATCTATCATAAAGATACTTTGGCTATAAAGAGTTGGATTTTGATATTTTGGATGCCACTGGTGATTTCTGGATGAAACGTGAAATAATAATGGTTGGATTATATAGTTTTCAAAACCTACTGAAAACGATATTTTAAGTTGTTAATAAAAAATAATTAATGTGATTAAGCTCAAATTTTTATATTATGGGTTCGTTCCACGAATAGAATTTGAAATATATCAGAAGTAAAATATTAAATAAAAAAAAAATTTTGGACGCCAGTCAAGTTGATTTTTTTTATGTAGTTAGAAACAAAAAAAACTACGATATATTTCAAAATCCGTCATCTTTTTTTTTTGGTTAAGGAAATTAATCTCAAATGAAACGTTATATTTGTTTATTTTATGCTAATAAACTCAACTATCCAGAAAAAAAACTTCTTGGACCCGGCTAAACCAACTGTCCAGAGGAAACTTCTTGGAAAGGCGAAACAAACTTTCCAGAGAAAAAACCGACTCAAATGAAAGAACCAAAAACCCTAATAAAAGTTCACATAAAGTAAATATAAGTTTAAAATCTTTTAAATTACCAGATTTCGTGGTCTCTGTTTTTGAAAGAGAATGTAAAACAATGATAATATTAAAATGAATAACATGAATTTTAGATCAAAATATGAAATACAAAATAATTAAAATAAATTAAATTTTAAGACAATCCGTAAAAACAAATTAAAAAATAGGTTCTCTTTTTTGTATTAGACACACAGAAATCAAATAATTTATAATAAATGATAAGATATGAACTTTTAAGTAAATAATAAAAAAATATACCGGCATTAATAGAATTGAAAATAACAGTTAATAAAAGTTAAAAGCGTCGAAATAATTAATAATGATATCAAAAAATTTTAGTGAAAATATAATATAGTATAATAAAAACTTATCCTATAGAATGAGGGGAAGAAAAAAACAGAAATCTTCGGTAAGCAACACAGGCGATATAAAGTTGATTATTTGGACTCAATAGGTAAAGAAAAGAACATTATTAACATGGGAAAGGCATTTTATAGGAATACCAAAAGAAGAGAGGAAATAAGAAGGGGGACATCAAGCGAGTATGAAACTATAATCTATTGAATAGAAGAATAATGAAAATACAGGGTGGCACAAAAAAACGTAACACTACTCTATCCCCGTTTTGAAACAAATAAACGTTTATAATAAACAGGAAATAAAACACCAAGTCGTGTACCACAAAAAATAATTGCAAAAAAGGTAAGGCGACTAATTCCTTCCACACTCATATTACTTACCTGCCGTTTGTCAACCACTCCTCTTCTCCTTTTTCTTTTAAAATATACCAGTACTCAATCTTCAATAAGAGTTATAAGACTGTGTTAAATTAGTTTTGTATAATTGTTATTATTATACTTTAAAACACAACCATTCATTAATTTTATCATTGTCAAGTCATTTACTTAAATTCTCTTTTTATTTTTTTTCTTTGTAAGGAACTTTGACTTTTCAGTTCCTCCATCTTGTGATGATTATTGTTACGCATGGTAGTGTTACTAAATTTTTCACGTTTTTCCTCTTGTTCAAAAAAATTTTTTTTGTCTCCTATTAGAACTATACTTTCTTTGTGGTATTTAAAGGGTTCTTCCCCTCAATATTAACTCTCATTTTTGACGTTTTTTTCTAGATCCCCCTTTTTTAAGTACTCTTAATTATTTTTGAAATGGGAATTTGGAACCTTTAGTTTTCAACAATGTTGAAGAACCGTTAACCAAAACTTCATTTTATTATCACTCTACGTACGTTTCGCTAACTATGTTAGCATGATCCGGAGTTAAACCTACGATCTAGCTATTTATGCCTAAAAATTTCACGCGTGAATGCATTTTGACGCTAAGCGTGGAGAATTTATTCAATCAATTAATCGGTAAATCCCGAAAACCTTCTCGAATTAAGCTGTATGGAATAGATTATTTGTCTTTATTTAAACGTACTATTTTTACATTTAAATATTTCTACTTATCAAGACTAAATTTCTCTGTACAACCGTATTTCAAATGAGCCATGTGCTCTTTAAATCTAGTTTATACAGATATATCTACTAAATGTCTCTCTTTGATCAGATTCTTTTCTTTTGTATATCTTTTTTCAGTGAGGGGGAAGTTTATTTGTACAAACTCGTCGTTTTGTGTTGAACACAATGAAAAAATCTGAACTCATATATATCTAAATATGTCAAATTCTAAAGTATTGTTACCTCTAATTACTAATGTATCTAAAAATTGTAATTATCCATTATTTTCCTTTTCATATGTGTGTAAATTTTATTGATGGAAATTTAGAATTTAATTTGGGAAATTGATACAGATACGTGGAAGACAAGTTTAATAAATTTATTTTAATGTTGTTGTGAACGATGTATTTTCGGGGCTCATAATACGAATAAAATTGAAATATATTAAAATATGAAGTATGAAGATTATGTCATTAAACTGAATAAAATTTAACTATATTTTAATGAATAGTTTTCGAGATATACGTTGTTCAAGTGTCCAATTGTAGGTTAAAATTCAACACGCCATAGAAAAAAAATGTCCAGTATTGCAACTTGTGTCCAGAGACTTTGAAGACGGTAAAAAGTACAACATATCAAATATTTATAGAATTTCACCGAGAACCAGCTTGCATAAGAAAATTGCGGGGTCTTTGGACCACATTTTTGAGATTTATACATATAACTTACTATATTAGACACAACTCATATTTTTTAAAGTTGTTTATATAATTTATTTAAAAAAAAAACAAACCATGATAAAAAATTTTAATACGAATAATTTAATATTACGTAGGTACATTTATTAACTTGCTCACACTGTATATCTGTTAAGAAATTTCGTGATGCTAATATACTAATAAAAATTAAACAAAAACAAAATTGAATCCCATACACACTTTGGCTTTTGGTTGTTTAACTAGGTTTGCCCTTATTTTCCTTATTGCGCCAAAGAAGGAGACAAAGTTTGCTTTAGAGGTCTGTACTCAAACTCCCAACTCCAAGACCAAGATTTATTGTAACAGATTCATATGTTGATTTATGAGCGTGTTAGCGCATTTAAGATGCTTCTATGCGGAAAGCGAAGTTTTCCAAAAGGGAGTGAGTGTATTTTTTACGCTAGGTTTTTTCAACGGCATGAAAACATGTCAATTTGAAAATAAATGGGTCTTGGAAATCTCAGCACATCTAATGTTTT
This sequence comes from Neocrepidodera transversa, assembly GCA_963243735.1. Lineage (NCBI taxonomy): Eukaryota > Metazoa > Arthropoda > Insecta > Coleoptera > Chrysomelidae > Neocrepidodera > Neocrepidodera transversa. The sequence goes on from OY725348.1 coordinate 13,078,060, forward strand.
TACAAACAATACTAGAAAATTCCAACGCTTTTGTTTTCACATAATAAAGAAAAACAACCTTCAGCGTAGTTAAATTGCATCTCGAATTTTTTATGTGCCTTAATTAAAATATAAATAATTTTAACGAGTTGTGAGTACTCATAAAATAACAGTATAATGGAATTTACATGGAATTAAAGCAAAAAATAAATTAGCAGCTAATTTTCATCGTAAAACTATGCATGCTCTTCTAAAAGTGACCACTCTAACCGCTAAACTCAAATTTAATTTACTCCGATTTAGCGCAGTTGCGAACTTAATTAAAGTTAAATACGTTTCATATTTCACAAGTGAATTAACGTTGTGACGACGTTTTGAATTCAGGAAACCTTAAGTTCCGTCAAATTGCATAGTGTCTCTTGTAGAAGTTGAAATATGGATTAACAGATAATTGCATCATTGTCTAGTAAGAGACATAATGTAGTATATTTGTCATAATTTAAGTTTGAAATGAATGTATAAGTTCTACAAGTTTTACTGTATTGATTTATATAAAACTAGTGCCCCAGTGGTCGAAATTTGACCGTAATTCATTAAAATTTAAAGATTATGTTTCTACATATTTTTTCAATATTTTTCTGTTTTTCTTTATTTTTTCCTATTCTCATTTTTTTTCCTATTTTCTCCTGTTTTTTTTTTATTTTTTACTATTTTTGTATCTTACCCTATTGTTCCTGTTTTTGTCTATATTTCCCTACTATTTTCTATTTTTTCTTATTTTTTCCTCTTTTTTCCTGTTTTTTAATATTTTTTTTTGTGTTCTTTTTTCACCTTTTTCTCTGTTTTCCCATTTTTTCTGTAATATTTTTTCCCATTTTTCTCTATTTTGTTTTTTATTTTTTCACATGTTTACTACTTTTGCCTATATTTTAGTATTTTTCCATGTTTTTTTTGTTTTTTTTTTTTAATATTTTTCTCTATTTTTTCCCGCTTTTCTCTATTTTTACCTGTTTTTTCCTATATTTCTCTATTTTTTTCTATTTTTTTCCATTTCTTTTTATTTTTTGTTTTTTTTCCATTTTTTTTTATTAGTTTATATTTTATGATCATTTCAAACACTAAAACTGTAATATTTTATTGTATTTTTTTTATTTATGTAATGTTTCTGTATCTGTATCTATTTTTTTATTTTAATTTTTAAACTTCGTTAACTTGTCCAATGGCCCACTGACCGTAAATATTTTTTGTATTTATGGACCAAGAGAGAATTTGAATTTTCTGTTTTTTTCCTTTTTTCCATTTTTTCTATTTTCTCCATTTTTCCTATTTTTATCTGTATTTCCCTATTATGCTATTTTCCGCCTTTTTTCTGCTTTTTCCTATTATTTCCCATTTTCTCCATTTTTTCTATTTTTCTCTATATTTTCTTGTTTTCCACTTTTTTCTAGTTTTTTTCTGTATTTTCCAATTTTTCCTATTTTTGCTTATATTTCCCTATTTTTCCATATTATTTCCTATTTTTCCCATTTTTCCTAATTTTTAGTTTTTTTATCCAATTATATTAAAGAAAAGTAAAACCGTGTTTTAAAAAAAAATAAAAAAAAAGTTGAAAATATTAGGAATCGAACCCACGCCTTCGAGAGAATGACATCTGATGAGAAATTGCCTCTTAGCCCATTTAGTTATCTTACAGATAATAAGAAATAGTCTAATGTTTAAGAGGCATAATGAATGTTATATATTTAATTAAATTAATGAGGCCCAAAATCCTCCAGTATTAGTTTCGTGATCGCGAAAAAAAATTCTTACCTCCACTTTTTATCACCTTTCTCGACGTTTCTGACTTCCATGAGTCCGAAAAAACAAAAAAAAATCCTGTCCGAACGTCCTAATGTCTGTCTGGATGTGAACACTGTAACTTTTGAACGAAAGCTACGATCGAGTTCCGGTTTTCACTCAACCTAGTTAGTTTTGTCCAAGGAAGAACCCTGATGAATTTGAGCAGGATCGGACCGGCCCTTCCGATACCCACCATATAAATTAATGGGAAAACTTTTTCCAATTCAAATTTTTAGAACTTTTTCCACTTGAAATCATAAATAATATTCACCTACATGTATGTGAGAGGTTTGGCTAGTATTGCACTAGCCATTCCGGTACCCGCCCCACCAAATAATCATTTGTTTAACTTGTCAGAAAAGTGAGAGATCTGCTACCATGCGCTATCATTTTATTGCTGAACAAACGACGTTCTAAGTCTGAAAGTCTGAAATGAATGTTGATTTTCTATGGTGTGGTGCAAAAGGGCGTAGATATGGGGGAGTAAAGGGGGTAATTACCCCTCCCCCAGGATACCAAAAAATAGCACGAAAAAAACAAATGAAATATATGAAATGTAGAAACGGACAAACATGTTTGTCTAAAAGTTTGATTGCCCCTCCCAGGAAAAAAAGTACCGCCCTAGGAAAAAAGTTACCTATGCCCTTGGTGTGGTGTTATGTTTATCGAGCATGTTCGCTTGTGTATCTAAATATGATTGACATATTGCTGACTCGAAACTTCACTAGGCACAGTACAAAGATTTACAATCTGTATATATAAAGTGTTCGTCCTCTATTGCTTATATTTTATTTGAAGTAAAATAAATGCAATATATGTGTGATTTTAATTGGCTTTATTTTTGTTCCAGATTGGTAAGTGATTTCCTTTATAATTCTTAAATCAGATTTTATTGATTAATGATTTCATATATATTTATCTATTTAGTTACGTCAAGTGATACCATGATTTTTATTTGTAATTTCATTACTTAATTTGTTCAAATATTTTTATACCGACCATGTTGTTAATAAAAACGGAAAACTAGTTCATTGCTTTTTGTTTATTAATAACTTTTTGGGCGCACTCGAATTGCACAAAAATTAAGAAGGGTCAATTTTTTTTACAGGTATCTATAATCCCTTATCCGAATTGCACGACTTTCGATTCTCGGCACTTAAGGCTCTACCGTCCGCTGATTTGTTGGACTGATTTAGGGGTCCAGCTCGTGCTGGATTATAGCAATATATTTAATTTTCTACTTTATTTCTAAATATTCTTGGCATTACAAAACATAAAGCTAGGATTGTATGAAAGCCAAATTTAAAAAAAAATAAAAACGACAATTTAAAAACTATAAAAATACCACAATTTCCTGGTAAATTTTACGGGTTCTGAAAAATTATAATAACATTTTACATGCATACAATCGTAAATTTAACCTTTATCTTTAATCTGAAAAAACAAAATTGTATTTTTTTAAAAGATAACCGAGTAATTGTGCACGAGCGGAAGGTATACAAATTAAAATTTTGTATTTATTCATGTCAGTTCAGTACCGCCTCGCACGGACCGCGTGGAATATTTCTCAATGCGGCATGCAGAGCCTTAATCCTCGCCTGAACTGCACAAGTTTATATTCTTCCAAATTATGGAATCTTAGTTTCGTAAATAATTAAATTTAAATACTACAAGCCAGTTTAATTTAAAAAAAATATTTTTCCTACGGCTGCTTAGAAAATGCACAAAAACGCACTGTCAACTTGCCTCGAAAAACGTCAATTTCAAACAGCGTGTGTAAACATCATTAGTAACATCAAAAAATAGATACCATTACTTCATTCATTCATTAAATTTATATGACAAACATTTTTCTACTTAATCTACTTAACCTATTGTCCTCAATTTTATTTTCAATAAATTTTTGCTCCTGCAAGACTTCTTTTCTGCCAGCTCTTTTTTGGTTTAAATTTACAGAATTCACTTTTATATATGCTTATCTTTTTAATTGTTTAAAATTTCCCAACAATTAAAAATGTGGAAGTAGTGCAATTCGAGCCACGGATTAAATGCAAAATATTTACCCAGAAATATTTTAGTGCAATTCAGGTAGGGGATTAGTAGGCTAATGAGTTTTTGGGGCAGTTCGGGTGCACCGAACTTTTTGTATTACATTTATTGTCGTTGTTCTTAATTAATTAATAACATCGAATTTTATTTTACTCACCCCTAAAGAAAATGCGTTATATTTGAAAATACCTTATACATTGAATCGTGTATTTAATAAATAATGTCATTATTTAAATAAAATTATAATTTATTAAAAACATGTATTTAAAGCATTTATTTTATATTAATTATTTAAACTTAATTATTTTTTTATCTACATTATAGGATATAAAGCATAATCTGCTATGCCACATTTATTATTTCTATTACGGGCAAGTTTAATGTATCCATTTTCTCCCCACGCTACACCCCAAGAATTTTTGATTATCCAATAATCCATAGTAACATTGTCGCCATTTTGAACATCCGCGATTGAATTATAACCTACTACTAAAACGGCATGATTGAGGCTACTTCCAGGACAATCACCATCGAAAATACCTCCAACATAAAATTGCCAGTTCGCATTTGCTTCAATTGTAACCGAGATAGGTCCAACAGTAGCTTGAAAACAAAAAATAAAATTTTACTATTAGCGCGAAAACTATTTGATAAGAAACTAATTGATTAAAAGATGAATTACAAATTATCAACCACTATCCAAAAGGAAGATAATTGACGAAGAAGAGAAGAGAAAATGAACTCACCAACTGCTGCTTTAAGCGAGTTTTCGTCTTGCTTGACAAATTTGTAATCTCGAATCCGAATGGCTGGTATTATACTATCATCGCGACATTCTCCCGTATCACTATAGTAATCTCCTTCCGATGCTAAACCTTTATCTTCTACATACTGGTACGCCATTTCCATATTTCCATTTTTTGTAACACAATCTACCAATTGCTGTTCACTTAGAGATTGGAGTTTCGTAGTATTTATGGCCAGTTGTCCTTCCAAAGAACCTGTCTAATTATTTTTTAAATATTAATTTAATATATGTTACAATAAGAATTATTTTTAATTATATGTTATTATTATTATTTTTAGGATTTTACTTACAGCACTAAATGACCAAGATTCGCTTAGCATTCCTTGATTTTTAACATCAGTTACAATTCCTTTTAGTCTCCAATCAACTGAATATGGTAAATCATTCTTTTTTATTTCAAAAGCAGAAAAATCGTTATTTTTAATTTGAAAATAACCTTCATTTCCTATTTTGTCCTTGAATTCAGTTGTGGTCATATCTGCGAATTGGTTTACTCCTAAGTAATACGTTTCTTTACCTTCTCTGAACTTAGCGTTGTGTTTTTCTATTCTTATAATGTTTTCTCTAAATATTTCGAAACGTAGTTGTTCTTCTTGAGAAGAGTCATAAACTTTTCCGTGCTCATTCTACTTAAAAATATATATTTTATTGTATAAAGTAATCCCACTTCTCAGTAACAGAAAAGTTTACAAGAAATAATAGTAAAAAGCCAATTAAGAAAAGTTGTAGAATTCGACGCGCTGATACTCAGAGACAAAAGCAACTAGAAATAAACCCAATACAAAATAAAACCCTAAAATAATTAGAATCTACAGTATGTCCCAAATTTTATTCTAACCATTAGTATTTTGGAACCTAGAACAGATACAAGATAAATGAGGAAGTTTTAATTCATTTTATGACTATAATACATATTTCGATATAGCCAACATTCCGAGATTGTAAGAAATCTGAAATTTGTATTTTGGATCTCTTATTTGATAAGTACGTTTATATTTTAAATTATTTTATAATTCTTTTGACAAAGATTGATTCTACCACACCTGCATTAAAAATTAATTCCAAGAACTAAACGCCTTAAATTATATCATTCCATCCATTTTTTTACTACTATATCATTCGCCTATCCAGAGCGGGAGTAACGAAACTAAAACGTTACCGGTAAGTAATGCGTTACTAAGGGCCAGTTTATCAATGTACTGTTAAATCTGACTGTTACGTAGCCAACAGCTTTCACCGGGGGCGGTAAAAAATGGAAAAAATAAAAAAGAACAACTGGCGAAGACCAAGAATTACCTTGAGAACTGCAATAGCAATGAAGGATTCGGACGAATGTTAGTTGATACCAGGGAACTGGCTGAAGAATTGGAAATAGGGCCCACATTTGAACCAGAGACACATACAACTGGCTTGAGAAAAAAGAAAACACATTTTGACGACACTGATGAAGAGGAACCAGTTGAAATTGCTACATCCGTCAAGGACCAATACAAGAAGAATTTTTATTTTCCAGTTTTGAATGAAACTTGATTCCATCGATGAAAGATTTCACCAGTTAGAACAGATTACTTCAGTGTTTTGCTCAAGATTCCAACAATTCAGGAGGAAGCTATGTGCGGTTGCGGTTCCTTAGTTGAAGATTGCAAGAAACTTGAACAGTCTTTGGAAAACTTCTTGTGCCACCCTGTATTTTCATTCTTCCTCTACTCTGTATATTTTATAGTTTCATGTTCGCTTGATTTTCCCTTTCCTATTTATCCACTTCATGTTCCCCCTTCTTCTCTCGGCATTTTTTTATAAATTGTCTTCCCGTGCTAAGAACCTGCCATTTGAGTTTAATTTCCTTAACCCAAAAAAGAAAAAAGAAAGGACGGATTTTGAAATATATCATAGTTTTTTTGTCAATTGTTTCTAATTACCTCAAAAAAATCAACTGATTGGCGTCCAAAACTTTTTTATTTAATATTTTACTTCTGATATATTTCAAATTCTATTCGTGGAAAGAACCCATAATATAATTTGAGCTAAATCACTATAATTATCCTTTACCTTCATTTTTCGTTTCAAACTTTCCAATGGGATTTGCTACTTTATCTAAAGAACAAGAGTTAACACAAAACCTCAATATCAAAGAACTTGCCCTAATAACACAAAGTAGTCCTACAGATATCCATAGGACGTCTTCTTCGGACATTCCGGACATCCTTTTCTGGTACACTGGACGTTCTATGGACGTCCGAGGGACGCACTAATGTCACAACTTTGAACTGAATTCGAACGTCCGCCGCGGACATCCATTGGATATCCCCCTGGGACCATATTATGGACATTCACAGAACGTCCTATTTTGGTACAGTGGACGTCAGAGAAAGTGATTTTTTTTTTCAATTGTAATTGTGAAATTTTTATTTCAACACCTGCTCGTGTCGGAAACTTCATCTACGTGAATAATAGCCACCGTTTATACTCGTTGAGCGAGCTCGGAGCAGACTTAATAGGATGTTTTAAATCGCGATATACCATACTATTCGTGGTGTCTAAGAAGCATCAGCGCAAGTGTCTCCATCTTTCAGGCGGAGCTTTACTTTTGGTCCATATTATGTCGAGTGAGGACCACTCTTAGGTGTCTGTCCCGGACATGTTTTTGACATTGCCTGTATTAAGTCGGCGAGGGACTGTTTTAAGACTATGGTATGGATATGTTATATATAGTCCGTATTATATCCATCACGCACAACTACTGGATATCCGGTATGGACATTGTACATAAATTGTACAAATAATGGATATATATCGTGGACGTCTTAATACTGTCCAAAAACAAACATCCACAGGACATACATATTAAGTCCATGGACGTTCCGACATTAAATGGACATAAATTGTACGTCCCAAGGACGTTGTGTGCTATTAGGGTGTGTCATCGTTTGCAAAAAACAAAGCAAGAAAATCAAAAATGTAACTTAACGGATAGTGTAAAATGTGGTGAAAAATGATAATCAGTAATAGGTCTGGTCTGGTGAAGTGAAATATGTGGCATATTTAGAAGAATGGATATAGCTTTGATTAAAATAAGTAATTTAATACTTTACACTTGCGTTTTGGGTTTTATAAATTAGTAAATCAAATACTTAATGTTTTTTGTTTTTGGTAATGTCATCAGGATTCTATATTTAATATTATGTTTGATGTATAAGGTTTGTGGTTTAGGATTTACAACGTAGACGATTAAAACTTGCTGTAACCTGTAAACATAATCAAAATCTTGATTATAATAAAATATTAAAATTTGATTTATTGTGACCTTTTCAATAATATTATCACACGCAAAGCGACGTGTCGTCACGATCTGCCGTCGAATGTAAATTTTTGTAGATGTTTTAACGAGGGTAGGGGTGGGAGGAGGGCGAGGGCGGCAAATGTAACCTTTGCCTATGGCGGCAAAAGTGCTAGCGCCTGCCCTGGCTGTTATGACCATTTCCGCAAACATTTTTAATTGGACAATTTAAATTACTCGGTATAAAGTCAATAGAGGCGGGGGTTCGTATTGGAATACAAATAAAAATCCAAACTCCAAACAAGCGTCCATTTTTGTTGTGTGTCGGTTGAAGTTTTTTTTTCGTTATGGAATCTTTGAAAGAGAAAAAAAAGAGTGGCAAATTTTATAGCATCAGATAGAGCACTGCTATTAATGATTGTAAATTAAAAAAAAATTGAACTAAAAAACCAGATGTTAACACCGTTTGTTTCATCAGCATGAATCTAAAGAAAAAATCGACCAATCTCTCATAATATAAGGTCTTTCATGCTCTATAAACAGTATTATTTCTTCGTGATGATCACTATAAATTCATGTCTCTTTTTGAACATCTTGTGTGCTATGTACTATGCACCCAGCGAATAGAACGAAAACCCGGTGGTTACATGCCATAAGATTATTCAAATACTTATGGGTTTTTCACACGATTCTCACGAAATATAGTAATTATGATAAAAATGTAGGGTATAGTCTATTCAAAACAAAACCGTTGCACGTCATCGATGTGCAAATAATAAGACGGCAGTGCTACCACCAAATAGAGCACACAGAAATTCCTATCATGTACGAACGTTACTAATTGGGGGTTTTAGAGATATCGTATCTAAGCATAACGTCCGACGAGGATGCAAATCATCAAATAATCGATGACGTGCAACGGTTTTTGTTTTGTATTAGGTATAAGAAGTTAGTGACAAAAAAAGTAAAAAATGAATCTAGTCTCATCACCATATCTTCGGATCTATAAATTATTACTCAGCCTAACCTCGGTACTTTTAGAAATTCTATGTGGAGTAAATATGATACTTTTTCCTATATATGACAAAATCACATATTCGATAAACAAAAAGCATCTTATTCTTATTAGCAACGACATGTATTCAACATACCTTAAATTTAAACCATAACTCATTGACCCGTATAGCTTCAGTAATAAAAAATAAGCTTAACAACAAGCAAAGTATTAAATTCATTTGCTGGAAATAACACCAAACTGTTTTCAATTAAATAAATTGAGTTTTAAATAATCAATAAAATTCGAATTAAACAGATTTAGTCTGTTTATAAAGATATTTTAATTGTTTTTATTTATAAATAGATAAGATAATCAATATAAAAAGGATAGATAAATAAATATTTAGACAAGCAACTAATTATAATCTCAGGTAATTTTAAAATAAAGATACAAGTTTGCTTTTATGATATAAAAATTACATTGTTAAATATTTAAAATATTGGGAATTTGGAACCTTTGGTTTTCAACAATGTTGAAGAATACCGTCACCACTAACCAAAACTACACTTTTCGTATGTTTCGCTAACTATGTTAGCAGCATCAAGAAATCTTGATAAAACCAGTTTTAAATGATAAAACTCCTTTTAAGACTTCAGATACCTCACGTGTCTGTTGAATTATCACAATTGAAAATCGTCGGTTTACTCCAAATTTAAACCTTTTGCCTACCCAGCAAACCAAAAGCAGTCGGCAAACCAGCGGCCGCCTGCCGGCACATACGGTACTCCGACGACTGAATAACCATGATTAGGGCCGCCCGTAGTCTATTTATGGCTCGCCGTTCCTTATTTTTTCGACAACGTTATTCTCTCGGCAACTTACTGGCAAAACCGGATAAGGGACATCGTACTTCGGGCCGAATACGGTTAGCAAGCGGTATGCCAATTCTTATTTATAGACTAGGTGTATTTTTGTTTAAAACAGCTGCCCCGGGTGAACAAACAGAAATATTTATCTCCTATGTAAATACAATATACATAGATTGAAAAATGTATTGTTTTTAAACATAAAAAATGAATTTCGTTAAGCGACAGGTTCGTCGATGGCTTGCCGCTGGTGGTTAGCCGACTCTCTGCCATGCTTCGGCCAGGCGGACATGCCCTACTAGCACGCCGCGCCGGCAGCCGTATGCGGGCCGAATACGTCCATTCGGCAAGCAACTCCTGGGCCGTTGGCGGGTCGACTAGTCTGTGTTTGCCTAGATCCGATTTACCGAATATATGCATCTTGCATCTGGAATATGAATTCAAATTTGCGAAGTGGCAAGCAAAAGACGCAAGATCAGAAACTTGTTGATTTTGAAAAAATGATACGAAAAAGCAACTAGGCTTATCAACGTTTGGAATTACAGCGCACGCAGAATTTTCATCCTGTAGAAGTGTCTCCAATTAACAGGTGTAAATATAAACCTTATAACTGCCTAAAAGTTCTTAGCTGTGAAAATAAAAATTTAAAGTTCAATGTTTTGCTATACCTGCATCGATATGCCGATAATCCGCCGATAATCCACTTTTTATGTTTTTCGAGCAAAATACCCATTCTTACTATTTGTGGTGAGCTATTGTGATCTAGAAATTCAGATTGAAACTGAAACCGATAAATCCCTTTTAAAATGGTGTCTGAACGTGGACATTTTTTCAAATACGGATACATTTTTATAATGATTTTGCCATCTATTATGCAGACTATTAATTATTATTTAAGTACCTTGACGCCAGGGAATCGCAGATATCATTTTATAAAATAGTTTCTTTTGCCTGTTTGAATACTAAAATCTGGAAATTGTACTCATCGCGTATAACAAGAGTAAGGTATCTAGCCCGATTTTTAACAAACGCCAGTCGCAATAGAGAAACTTTAAAGAGAGTAACACTTCTAGTACAAATATTTGGAAGAACGCTTTATGCGCGAATCCATTGGCAGAGGGTGCAAACTATATATGTTTAGGCAGTAAAATTGAAAATAGTTTGAAGAATTGTAATTTTATGCACAAATTCAATGTTTCTTGTTAAATTACAAGAAACTCTGATTACACAAAATTGAAGGCTACTTACGATTTTAATTCGAAATGATGCTAATCTACTAAATAGAGATATTGGTATTAAAATAAATTATTATAATAGGTAGTTAATGGAAAACAATATATTGGAAAACTTTTAATCAATAAAAATCCACGTTGCAACTAATAATAATATTACTCTCCCTATATTTCCTTATTTACCCTACATAGCGCATAATACTATATATGCTGAAAAATGACGACCGTGTGATTCCGTTTCACTATATAATAACGTTAATTAAAACTACATTGAAAAAATAACATACCAACCTAGCACGTCTCCCTTCTCTATTATCTAGCATGCTCTATTTTATCCTGATGGATGCATGAGAATCGAACAAACTTAAAATTTGTGTCCCGTTTACTATACAACCAACAACCGCATAAAGGTTCATAGAAATGTGAGACGTGCGACACCATGTCCTCAGACTGGAAAATGATGCTTATCACAGATTAACGGAACTTTGCACTTAATTCACCTTATACGGAATGAAGCAATCACAACGTAATCAATAAATGCCTAATGCATATAGGTTTTTGTAGAACATCGACGCCCTATTCCAACAGTTTTGTAGTTCAGGAGTGCTATTCTTGATATCTGTCGCAGTTGTAGGAATGCGCTTAGTTACAAATGGTCAATACGCGAACACTTTCTCAAAATGGTATTCTTGATCTCTCTTCGTAGAGATATGTGCGAACTTTTTCATTGGCGTTGTGAAGTGAATTTGACAACATCTCAATTTCTAGATTATTAGTTCGATGCATTATTAGATCAGGGATCATTGTGAGATATTACCTTAGGTCATGTTTCTGTTTCCACTATTTTTGTATGATGAATCCCCTCATCAAAAATAAAAGAACTACTAATGCGTCAATGGAACAAAAGCTACTATTATTGGAAGCTATTATAAAAAAACATCCAAAGCGAAAAATTTTCAAACTAATTCACCCAGAATAGCCACAAGGGTTTTGGTAAGAGGCGACTAATATATTAAATAAATAGTTGTGGTGCGATTAAAGATTGGAAATCTTGGTGAAAGGTTATTAAATGTTGGTTGTTTTATTCAAAAAGAAAACCAAAATTAAAAAGTCAATATAATCTGTAACGAAAGTGGTGTACCTGGCGGCAACCCACACACAAAGTATGAGGTTAAAGGGCTTGACAGAATAAAGTCAGTTGACATACAAAGACGCAACGATGTTCACTGAAATTATCAAAATGGTCAATAGGATCGAAACGATTATATTGATTAATTGATTCAATACACAAAGAGACGGGAGATAACGCAATAAGCACACGAGACTGCAGTGAATCCGGTTGTAAAGAACGGTCCCGGAAAAAAAATTCATCAAGGTACCCATTTAGTAAGAAATTTCGATGACAGTGATTTGATTAAATACGTAAATATAATCTACCTGGAAAACGCTTGCGCAAGGCATTTGCGATCAATAAATATCACTCGTTGTAAAATACGCGTGATCGCAAATCTTGCGAATGTTCAAGAATCCCAAAAGCAAATGACATTCGCAAAATTATGAGATGCGCACGACCTTGATAGAAGCGAACAGTCAAGAACAGCGGCCCAGGTTTTGCGTCGAGTTCCTAAAATTATTGTCATATATTCATGGACATGCCAAGCGGTGAGAATTGTGCTGTTTGAAAAGATGGTTCGGCCAATCTCTATCTCCCTCAGAACAGTATCGTATAGTATACACCATCTTCCTCACTCTTTTCAGCCAAAAAATAATACAACTATATACAAATGAAACAAAGCGGTAGAAGCAGAAAAAGCAAAAATATAAATAAAAATAATATGCTTTTTAACATTGAGTTATGTTTTCTTTTCTTTTTTAGATATGTAGATAAAAATCCTAATATAATTTTAAGAGGGTTTGCCACCATAATGGACCTACATATATGTGTGAAACTATTACAATAAGTGTTCAAAATAATAAAATTGATCAGGATACGAAATTGTGCCATTACATGTCTGTAGTATCAATTGAGAGACAAAGACCTACAAAAGGGACCCAGTCCAGGAGACGAATTTTACGGTCCATTATTTTCTATCCAATAGAGCACCCAAGAAAAAAATTCGGGTATGCTACACATTTTATGGAATGTGTTAATTTAAAAAAGATCGAATCAATCATATAGCCAAGGTTTTATGTGAAGAAAATATTCCAAAAAAAAAACAAGGCGGGGATCGGATATCACCTAAATCTAGTACCAAAAAAGATAAAGTAAGAGAATTTTTTTGGAAAACTAAAAGGAAGGGAAAGTCATTATAATAGAAAAAACTTTTTTTTTAGATGGGGACCTAAATCTTAGATCATTTACTATTAGACATCAATTATCCATCCTTGACTTAAACTCAATATCAATAAGTTTTTTTGTATGCAAAAGTGTTCGTTGTTGGTACAGTTCTACCATTTTATAACTAAATAATAAAGGCTTTGGGAACATAATTATGCATTTTAATGATGACCCTAAAAAGATCTTCATTATTTTTTGAGTAAATAACATAAAATTTCTAGTAAAGCATTTATTTTTATTATATCATTTAAATATGTGCCCAAAAATATCGATAATTAGTTTTTTACCGACTTTTATTAAGTCACACACCAGATTAAATGAAAAAATATTGTAAGGTTTAAGTTTTAAAAGTTTATAGTATTTAATATCAGTAAAACACTAAACGAGGTAAAACTTCATAGCATACAGTATAAACAATTTTAAGTTTACTTTAAAATTTATTCTTTAGGTTAGTAAAAATTCATCTGTAAATGACCTAATCACTGCTAACTAATATCAGATTCGACAATTTGATTATCACTGATTTTATCTTGAAGTGAGTAAGAATGAATTTTAAGATGAACTTTAAGATCACGTTGCCTGTAATAACTTTTAGGACAAAGTTTGCATTTGAACGCCTGTCCTTTTGAATGTATATTAATGTGTTCTTTAAAATCATGTTGTCGTTTAAAGTTTTTAAAGCAAATATCGCACTGAAATAATAAAAATTTTTTCGTATGAATCTTTATATGATCCTTGAGATAATCCTTACGACGAAAACTTTTCGGGCAAATGCTACATTGGAAGTTTCTTTCACTGGAGTGTGTTCTAGAATGGTAGTAAAGCGATGATGGATGATGAAAACCTTTAGAACAAATTTTACACTTGTATGTCTTCGATTTCTCGTGCGTATTCATATGATAAAACAGATTTCTTCTTTCAGAGAACCCCTTAAAGCAAACGTTACATAAAAAATCCTTTTGACCGGCATGTACTTTCACGTGTCGTTTAAATTTATATGGACTAGCAAATTTTTTCGGGCATTCTCCGCATTCGAATAGGTTTTCACCAGTGTGGTACCGAAGGTGAACTGTTAAACTGTCACGGCGAGCGAAACTCTTCGAGCAGTGGTCACACGTATATTTAAGGTCAGGTACTGCGTGTCTCTCTAAATGTTTGTTGAGGGTCTGCTTTCTTTTATATCTTCTGTAACATAAATTACATTTGTACTTTTTACCTTCATGGTCCATATCTAAAACAATGAATGAAATAAATAATTACGGAACATTTAGAAAAATATTTTAAATAGGTTTAAAAAGTATTATTGTCCATGCCCTAGATAAGCGTGTTATATTATAAATAAAGGTTTATATTAATTATTTATAGCATCATATACATGTAGTCAGTGCTACCAAACACACAATTAAATACCTAATAGACAATCTAACTCCTGTTGCCATATCTTGTCCAAATCGAAATATATACAATTATTTGCACCATTGCAAAACGACCAACTTAAATGCCCGATTTAATTAAAGACAACCGATTGACAAACATATTGGGTAAGAAAACACTTCTGGTTGAACAATCATAATAGATCCAAAAATTAAATAAAAAATGAGGGGTATTCCCACCCAACTTTCCGAACACTCCCAGTAAATTAATTGTTTAATGGATTATTTTAATTTGTCTGCATCAAAATATATTAATAAAATTAGTTCACAAAAATTAAAAAAAAACTAAATTTTTTGTAAAAATTTTTTTTAACTTTTTATAATTTTGTATAATTTCTACAAGTATTATTTTAAAATTATGAAATATTTCACACATAATGTACTTTTTGATCCCTTTCGGATTTACCATTTTTTTTATTTTGGTTATAATAATTACAATGTTAAATTCGAAGAGACTAAAATATTTTCTAAATTTAGAATTTTATATTACCTATCGAATGGTCTAAATCCCCTTTTAATATATTTAATATTTTTAAAGTTATTCAATTTTTTTAAAACTTATATTAAATTTCAAAAAAAAATGTATCAATTCTACAATTTTTTGAATAACATTTAAAAAAAAATCACAATTATAGAGTTTTTTACTACAAATTTAATGGTATTTTTTTTAAATTTTTAATATTAATATTAACCTTTAAAAAAAATTAAACCTTTTTAAAAAATTTTAAAATTAATATCTCATTCAATTTTATTCAAAATGGGAAACGGACCTTTTTTTGGGTTTTCTGGATCAACATGCATTAATAAAGTTAGTTTAAAAAACTAAAAAAAAAATCGAAGATATGCTGTGTGAGGGATTCGATACCCAGACCTATCGCACCACTAACCAGCACTATTCCACCCTGCTACTAGAGCTCATACTTACGTTTGTTCAAACTTATTATTTAAGCGAATCACGTGTCACATTTGGATGATACAAAATATTTTTTCTGCGATGAGACACTCGTCTTAAATATACCATGGATAGATAGCGATAAAATATAGTTTTAAATTCAAATCTGAAAAATCTACTGGAATTTTACAGCGGACGTTAATGTTAATATTTTGCGCTCAATTTGTTTTGATCGTTTTTACATAAAAAAATATATCGATTTCAGTTAAAAAAAATGTCGAACCTGCCTATTATCAATTCTATTAAAATTCTACTAAACACCCTCATTTTTCTTAAAAATCTACTAATTTAGTAGCAAATTTACTAAAAACGGTAACCCTGTAAAATGTGTTTGTATCGTGAATACAGCGCAGCAGCGGGCAAGGGGCGAACCGTTCATGGCTACTGACGTCACCGATCTAGTCTCGCGCACAGGTACCGTTTTCCAGCCTCTCGCCGATCCTTGATTTTAAAATGCTTACAGCGGACGTAAATATTAATATTTTGCGCTCAATTTTTTTTGATCGTTTTTAAATAACAAAACCTCTCGATTTAAGTTAAAATAAAAAAATAAGAAAAATGTCGAACCTGCTTATTGAATTGATCCTATAGAGGAAAATCTCTAAGCTGGCTAGGAAACTCGACCAATTGAAGTGTGGCATAAGAAATGTAGTGTTTGTGAACAAGTAATGAAAATTAGGTTAAAATTATCTTATAACTTAGTAGGGAAGAAGCTCGGTTTTACTTTTCTGAGCTGAGATAACCAGACATTAGTTAAAAACAAAATTAAACTCAGTTGACTACTAAATATTTTTACCCCCAAAATTGTTATTCTGACATTAGCCCAGTGCAAAATAAACTAGTTAGCTATCCACATTAATTAATTGGGGATGCGAGTATATCTAAGAAAACCATTTAAAAGTATATCTAAGAAAATCATTTAAAACTGACCAGACATCACAAATAATCAAAAATTCTTATATTTCTGTTAGACAAAAAAGAATCTATCTCAATCAGATGACGGTTTCCTCGGTGAACGTCCCCATATACAAAATTTCCGCATTTCTATTAACTCCCTATCTCTTTAATTTTTTTAATCACTTTGCCAGCCAGATTACCCAAATTCCCAAGATGGTCAAGTTCAACTTTTCTAGTCAACCAGGTAGTAACGACTTCTTTTTATTCCCACTAAGTATTAATTTATTGTTACACATCAACTACTACACTTTTTATTCATAAGCAATGACGTATGGTTGTTATGGCAGTTACTATTTTGTATTCACTTCACTAACGGTTCCTAAAGTGCCATTTTTCAATTTGTCAATTTTAAAATATCCCATGAGTTGACGTTTTGTTTAAAATCATTAAAAATTTAAATTTCAGAAAGCAAATTGAGTGTTTGAGTTAACTAGAAATTTTCAGAATATCAACATTTTAGGTATGATTTTTTAATTGAAATAGGCTTATTTTTATGGATTATAAATAATAAAGTGAGGACTTTATATCATATGCATAGCAATCAAAAATTGAACTTTTTAATAATAGATACATTGTATTTTGTTATTTCAGTTAAACAATAAAAATAAAAAGCTGAACGCAAAAGTCAGAAAAACAACGAAATATTTAATGTCAAGCTTCCAATTACTTTCGAACAATTTTTGTGTGCGACAAATTGATTATTTTTCACTTCTATTTTGTTACTGTAAAATTACCATTGATGTAGACTTAACCACGTTTGATATTAAACCACAGATTTATTACACCCAATTTTTAAAATATCCGTTTGTGTGCAACAATTTCTCTTAACTTGATGTATGTTATTATAAATCACTGTGAAGCTTTAGATGATCTTTCGCATAATGTCGTTTAAAAGTTTTAAAACAAATTTCACACTTGAAGTTCTTTGGATATGGCCATATGTCACTTAAGGTAATCTCTACGAACGTTACTGTTGTGAACAAATGTCTCATTTATACTTTTATTCGTATGCAAGACCATATGTGTGTATAGGCATCGCTCTGAGAAAAAGTCTAATAACGCATTGAAAGTTACTTTTGTTTTCAAAAATTTTATGTTGATGTTAACATTTAATAATAGATTATAGTATATTACATAACGAGTGAGGAAAGTGGCATTTTTCGCGCGAGAGGTAGTTCAGCACGAGCCGCGTAGCGGCGAGTGCGGAACGTAACGAGTGCATGAAATCCACTTTCCCACGAGTTTTGTACACTATTTATTTCCTACGACCAACAATATTTTAAGAATAGTCTATTTGGTTTTCTCATATGACACGATTATTTCTGGTGGTGTACATTCACATTCGCTATTACTATCAACTTCCGTTTTTTATGTAAGAAATCGAAATTTAAATTTTTTGTTTATTTGCTATAAAGTAGAATAATTTAAACTTTAAAAATATCTATTATAAAAGTACCTAAGTTCAGCATTCACAAAACATAGAAACTGTAATTTCTTTAAAATTTTGACATAAGCCTACTTTATTATATTTCACTTTTATAAAAAAAATAACCTTAGCACCAAGCCAATTAAAAAAACATTTTAAATAATTTTTATACATTTTTTACTTTAATAACTTGTAAAATTTGCAATTTTAAACCTAGAATTAATTTTGAATTACAAACTATTAATAAATTTAAGAATCGGGTATGCAATACACAATACCCAAACGTCTTATGTGTTGCATACATTCATTTACACTGAAGTTGTTTCATAATTCATACGGACAGTTATAACCTTAAAATAATATTTCAAAACATTTTAGTTATTAGGTGGTCGTAGGAAAATAACAAGCAACTATTAGATCAGTTTTAAAATGGTAAGTAAAATTTATTATGTATGTACATAAGTAGCATATTTCGTCCTGTTTTTGATAGTTCATTCAAGCGTGCGTTATAATAACACGCAGCGCGGTATTATAACACACGGCTGTTATGCGTGTATGTTGATATGAGACACTTTCCAAATATCAAAACAGTTGTGCTATTTGTAGTTTTCATAGGTGGTCGTAGGAAAGATTTATTACGTAACAGCCGACGCATCATGATTGCTCATAAATTGCCGGTTTTTGACATTGATTGACAATTTATACACATGCACATAGATTTTTTAAATATAATTGAAATTCTAATGTTAACAAGCTATTATTTCCTTTTTGTTTTGTTTACCTGTTTATTTAAAACAAATAGGTTACATTGATGAATTGTAATAAATTTCAAAAAAATTTGTTAATTAAGAAGTATTTCTATAATTTTAAACTATTTTTTTTCTAATAGTCGTAGAAAAAGTATAGTAGTTATCATATGTATTCTGCCTCTTTGGATTACCAGAATTTCTAGTGGCGGACAATGGTCCACCGTTTATTAACGAACAGTTTCATTAATTTTGTATATCAAATGGTATCCAGGTTATCAATACACCTCCATATCATCCCGAGTCTAATGGAAGTCGGTTTCTACCGTTAAAAAAGCCTTGAAAACGAATATTTTTGAAGAAAATATGTACAATCAGGTGACACCCTTACAACATAAGATAGATAATTTTTTATTTAACTATAGGAATAACCCTTCTTCCACTACGAAGAAATCACTTGCAGAAATGATTTTTCGTCAATTACCAAGAACTAAAATAAATATGAAGTAATTTAGATGGAATAAGAGAAAAAGCAAGATATAAAAGTGTTGATAAATATGAAAATAACGTTAGAAAAAAAAAATTATACACAACTAATCAGAAGGTGTTAATATATTTAACAAAGGAAAGCAAATGGGTCCCAGGAGAAATTATGAAATATGTTGGAGTCAACTCTTATTTGGTATTGACAAAGGACAGGATTACATATATTGATGCAGATCTTCTCAAAAAGAAATTGATGGAAAATAAAAGTAGAGTCATCGGCCTAGAACGGTTAAATAAAAAAACATTACCATTACCAGAAATCTCAGAAGATTCAATTCCTACTAACTCGGCAGATCAATTGGAGATTGAACCAACTAATATGGAGTTAAATGAATCTTCCCATATTCTGAAAGGTTAGAAGCATTACAACAGATTCTACACCTGTAAGACGCTCTCAAAGAACCCTTAGTTCTCCAATCAGGTTAAACTTATAAATTTCTATGTTAATCTACTAACGTCACAATGTTCTTGATATCCTTAAATTTATAATGTAAAAAAAAGTAGATACAAGGTAAACTTAATCTAAGTGGGGAAGAGCGTAGTGTAGTGTAGGTATAGTGTCCGAACGTGGAACAAGAGACAGGCAGTGGGCACAGAACATAGGATCAACCACAAGCGAAAGCTAGCGTCGGCACCTTTGATGTAGTGGGGTCAAAATCTGGTGACCTTGCACCACTTGCAGATACTCTGAAAAAACTAAGACACTAAAAAAACTAACAAGTCTAAAACCGTACTTGACATAGCTTTACGTCTAAAATTGTACTTGATATTACAACCATATTTTGTATCTAATACAAGTACATATTGTTTAAATAGGACTCTAGCTTTTAGTTTGTGTCTAATTTTTATTTTAAAATCAGTTAGTAACTACATGGTTTAAAACAGAACTCACTATAACGGTTTTTTTTTTATTTTCAATAAAAAAATGCCTCTTGACAATAAACACCAACGTGAACCCAATCAACTATTATTTATAGTTTAATAGTATTAAGTAAATAAAAATAACTGTGATGTTAATAAACAAAAATAAAATAAAATTAGATACATTTATTTACCAAAAATATGCACAAAGTTTTGTTACATTAAAAAAACTTAGATACATAACAATTTGCTGATCAGGTACCAAAGGTTTTAGATTATTAGAATAAAATTCATTAAAAGTATATTCTTATTTTTAAAGTAAACACAATTTTATGAAAAACGAAGGCATTTAATTTTATTATTTTTTTACCAGCGGGTCTTTAACGAGAGTAAAAACACTTTCTTTGCCTCCGGTTTTTGAAAAACATCCACGAGATATTTACAATTAGTTTCTCCCTGACGAGACACATTTACAAAAAATATAAGTTCAAAATATAAAATGTCTAAAGTATAAACCATAGAATAAATGTATTCAATGGTTTATTCGAGCATTGCAAACGTAGCCCTAAGTACATAGACATAAACAGAGAGAAATAGTTTATTTTGATTTATCAAAATAGAGAACTTGGTTACTCATCTAGAAAATTAATAATACTATTCAGCAACATTATTAAATTGCTTAAATAATACTAAATAAAAAGTACCTTTATTGAATAATATAAAATTGATTATAAAATTGCCAAATATGATTAATTTATTATTTAAGCAAGTTGCAATTAATTCTAAGCATTGATATAATAAATTCATACTAATAACCAATTTTTAACAATTTTTTATTATAAATTTTTCTCAATTTTCATAAATAAAAATATATGACAAAGTTTGCACTTTAGGATAAGAGTAAAATATCAATCTTATTTAACAATTTTAAAGAGATAGGTGAAATTTCTGTATTTAAAATATATAACAAATAGTATCTAGTATTAAGTATAACAGGAAAAAATAGTTATTTATGCAATAAGTGCAAAAAATAGGTGATTAATGCAATAAACACTTTTTGCATGAGTTGCATACCAATGTTTTTCTCTTTTCATGCAAAAACCAAAACATATTTTATTTAGTGGTACTATGTTTTCATTATCACAAATTGCTGTACTAGAATGACGGATGAGTGTAATAAATTGTTTATTGTACTAGTGCAATAAAGAACCACTTTCCCACTAAATATAGTTGAATATGTTTGTTGTATGAACGTAGAAAAAAAAATTAAAGTGAACTTATTTCAAGATGATTGTCTTCTTAGTTATGGCTTGAAGTAAGTTTACTTTAACTTTTAAATTTTGTAGAAGCTATGATGATGGCTTGTGATTAACCAAAGTACTTAACTACCATGTATTTTTTTATATACTCTTCAAATAGAAAAGTAATGAAATTAATGTTTAAAGTTGAAAAAAATCCATTTTATGTAATGATTGGTTAAATATGTACTTAAATATAATTCAAATAAAATACCAAGGGAACATGTAAGCGTCAGTTACAGATTATTTTAAAAAAGTGAAATGTTGAGAACTGTTTAAGTGCTCTATTAAAATTGTAGTATGTATATTTGCAATCAGGTTCAAATAAATAACTGTTATAAACTTGGTAAAACTGAAGAATCTCCAATTACCTTATGATTTACATCCTTTCTTAAAAAATGAAATATATTTAAAAATAAAGAAAGCCTTCATAAATTGAAACATCGGGGATAATACTTGGAAAAAGATATGAGCAAGGAGGATCCCTAACAGCAGAATGTATTAAGAAAACATTTAAAAGAAGCGCGCAATAAAAAGTTGAATACTAGTGTCAAAGGGTTTTTACTGTACATTGATGGAAAGTCTTATACCTCCAAAGATTTGACAGAAATTGAAAGATGCAACAATGAACAAATCTAAACAGAATGTGAAGAGAGTTCGGAAGAAG
Source organism: Neocrepidodera transversa (assembly GCA_963243735.1). Taxonomy (NCBI): domain Eukaryota; kingdom Metazoa; phylum Arthropoda; class Insecta; order Coleoptera; family Chrysomelidae; genus Neocrepidodera; species Neocrepidodera transversa. The sequence goes on from OY725348.1 coordinate 13,100,331, forward strand.
AAGAGAAAGTGAACGAAACAATAACCGAGAATAGAAACCAATCCGACAAAACCAAAGTAAGATTATCGTCAAACTAATCAAGAGACGGAAGAAGACCACCAAAAGAAAGTGAAAGAAGTTCAGCCCCTATAAAACAAGAAGTGCAAAAACCGAAAAGAAATATAAATAACCGTTCAATAAAATCACTTTACATCTCAAAATTGAGTACTATAAAAACAGTATTTTTCTCATAAGATAAAAATAAAACTATTATTTTTTTCTTTATGTTTGTTTTTATTTAACTTGTAAATTAAAATTATTATATAGCAAATTATATTATATTTGATATTTTAAAATACTTTTTATTTTCCTAGGTGGAATATTTTTAGATATTCAAAATAGATATTAACTTTGCAAATATATCAGAATTCTTCTTTTTTTTGTTATAGGATTATTATCGTAATTAGTTTGTAGGTTTCAAAATATCTTATTCCATGGATTCCATGACAGATTTTTCAAATAACTACTCAAGTATTAAATTTGGACCAAATTACTAGAATTTTCGATCATTCAAGATCTGTACTCTGTTTTTCTCTTTTTCATAATAATATTCGTAGTGTCCATAAGCATTTTGACGAAATACAGTCATTATTAACCAATTATATGTCTGTTTGTGTAATAGTACTTACAGAAACACATGAAATAAAAGATACTGATTTAATTCACTTAGAAGGCTACAACCTATTACATAAGTGGACAGACAGATGATTAGAAAATTAATGTATTAAATAATACGAAAATATCTTTTATGTATGTCCAGGGAAATACTATTATTTTTTATTATGTTTGCTTTCTAATAGTAAAATAGTTATTTTATATTATCATTAGATATGAGGCGTACCAAAGAATTATTACTTACTTGATTTTTTTTATCTCTAGGCCCTTACAAATAAACTAGGTATGTCCATGGACAAGCTGTTAAATCAGCTTTTATGGACATCTCTTTTTATTCATTGTAGCAATACATTTCTTTTTTGTAAACTATGTACCTTCAGTTGAAATTATTATTATTACTTATTAAGTATAGTAAAAAACAAGCCTTTCTCTCTAAATAGGAGTAAGAAGGAAAAATTGTTATTAGTGTTTCTGTTGACTTAAAAAGGGCATTTGAAACGATAGATCGTAATTAGTTGATATCAAAGTGCAAGAAAAATGGGATAACAGGAACAGTACTTGAATGGTTAAAAAACTATCCAAGTGACAGATATCGAAGGACAAAAGTTGATGGATACTGCTCAGAAAAAGGAAAAACTGTCTACGGAGTTCCTCAAGGGAGTGTTCTTGGACCTTTGCTTTTTATTTTGTATATGAACAATTTAAATAAGTATTGACTATATTCTTTTGTTAATTTCTTTGCAGATGGTACTTTAATCTCTGTTTCTGGATATGACTATGTCAATTTAGTTACTATTTTAAACAACGAATTAGACATTCTCAATAATTGTCTAATGGCGAGTTGCGGACCTTTATATAAAAAAAATATTTATTTTATTACAAGAAGTCTTGACTACCTAAATCAACCTGTGTTTTTAAAAAAATATTTTGTTTATTAAAAAAAGTCTTGACTGTCTAAATCTGTTAAAAAAAAATTAAACGGCCCATGTGGGATTCGATCCTCGGACCTACTGCACTACTAACGGGCAATATATCACGCGGCTACGAGAGCTTCTGGTTAAATATGTTCAAACCTATTATTTAAGTTCTGTAACTAACGACAATGACGTTTAGATTGTGACAATTGTATAAGAAATCAACTTGTTAAATTTTATTCTAAACGTCATCGCCTTTAGTTATTGAATCTTTAAAGTTAAAGGACGTTCTATCTACTGACAGTGTATATTATTTATGTATATGTGTTCATCTATTCTATTCTATAATCTATTCTAAAAAAATAACTTACCTTTATTGTATCCATCATCATTTTCATCTTCGTTTAGTCCATCCTCAGAAAAATTTTCTAAATGTGTGTCAATATCCTCTTCAGATTTAATACTTTCAGCTTCTTCTGTTTTTATTTCTACGGCTTCGTTTATTAAACAATTTAATTCATCATTTTCTTTTTTAATTCTATCACTAGATTCACTCTTACTTATTGTTTTCAATTCAGAGTTCCTAACTTTCAGTTCTTCAGAATTAACTAATTCTTTACTTTCTTGTTTAATTGTGATTGATTTTAAAATATTGTTGGTTTTGACTTTATCTATGCTCTCTTTCAAATGAATATCTGATAATCTATTTGAATCATCTAAAGTCTGATCACATAATTCTTCTTTCATTTTGATATAATGAATGTTACACTTATCTTCGATATAAAATATTTGTTCAGGATTTTACTGATTTATATCCATGTTATGAATCTCATAGAATCTTGTATCTAAAATGGTAAGTACCTAATAGGTTATCTTTATACTTACTCTATGTTATAAAGCAACAAAACATACTATTATTATTATTATTATTAGGGTATAAAAACTTAATTAGTCTTGCTCATTGAATAAGTGAGCAAATTCTAATTTTTATTTGACCATATTCATATTAATTATAGGTTATTTTAAACAAATAACACTTGTTATTATGGTAAACGATGTATAAAATTATTTGTTTTGGATATATACTTACAGTAGGAAAAATATTTAAATAACAACAATGCACATATATATCTTGTAATTTTTGTTAGCAGACATCATAATAAATAAATAAAATACAATGTGTCAGAAATCAGTAATACCAAACCAGGTTTAAAATAAACGCCGTGACTGCAGGCACGCTAACGTGCCGCGATTTATTAAATTAGGGGCACGAGAATTGCGCCATTATACCTCACGGTTTTACGTGTCACTAATTTTAATGGAAAGTGAAAATCAAAGTACTTAAAAAACTAAATACTATGTATATGGAATACAATTAATATATTTCTCTAAATGAGAGAGACTGGTATTTCAAGACATATATGTTTGGACTTCCTGTAATTCTGGTTCTCGTAATTTGAAATAGGCATCACTCACATCGCAGTCGCAAATTAAAAAATATATTAATGTAAAGTATTTATGGTTTTTTTAAGTAGGTGTTCTATTACTATTTAGTTTTCCACTCACCAGCTTCGTCTTAATCCATTTCATCTCATAACGCGTTTTTTACCATGAATGGATTCATATTCTATTTCGTAAAATTCTAGAGACAATTTTAGCTCTCTCTGAATATTTTTATTAGCTGTTTTAATTCTTCAACTTCTTTTTTTTTATTTGTGCTCTCATAATTTTTTAAAAATTGATTTAGCTCATCATATGAGGCGAATTTGCGACCTACATTCTACATTATTTTGGTTCTCATCTACAGTTGGTTCTGCACCTTTGCCACCTTTACTACCTGGAGGTACAATAAATAAAACTATAAAATTTTCCTATATCTGCCAATAAATCAAGGGCGCTGATATTTTTTTTTCCTGGGGGATGCACTTTCTCTTTTCGTGCTATTTTTTGGTATCCTGGGGGATAATTACCCCCTTTACCATTCCCATATCTACGCCCTTGCAATAAATACAAGATAATACAGAAGCTATATAAACAGTTTCTACCCGCATATCTGTATTTGTAGTAACAATAACATTCATCATTTATTTGTATGCCTACCAAACCAAATGATATAAACAAAAATAAAACGGAAGTAAATAAAAACTAATGTTAACATTCTTCTTTTATTTTTTAGTGGGCTTATGAATTAGAAAATACTCTGTTAACGTTCCTTTAAAATTAAACTGAATGGCACGTAAAACCATGACGTAATAAACGTATATGCGCAATTCAAGTGCCTCTAATTGATCTAATTTAATTAATCGCGACACGTGAGCGTGCCTGCAGTCACAGCGTAAAATAAAATACTTCATCTATAAAGGGCGCGATGTTCAAAATAATAGTAGTTTTCCCTATAAAAAGGAAAACATGTTTAGCATAATTATATTCCAAGTTATTAATTTTATTTCTGTTTAATAACTAATGATGTAATAGTTTAGTTACTTATTTTTTCTAATTTTGGTATTGTATACAAAATTTGTTTGCAAACAAAATAAACTAAACACAACAATTTTTCAAAAATCAGTAATACCAACCTCGTTTAAAATAAAAGTAGTAATTTTTCTTGGTTTATTAAGCAAAAGGAAAAGATGTTTAACATAATTTTATTCCAACTTAATAATTTTATTGCTGTTTTAAAAACTAATGATTTACCTACTATAGTTTAGTTACTTATTTTTTCTAATGTTATTATATGTATACAAAAAAAATCTAGTTGCCACATTTGACAATTCATTGACGTAGATATTATGACAAACCGTAAGTAGTCTTTAGCTAAATAAAATATAAAACATTTTCAAATATTATGGCTCCTGATGCTACTAAAAATCAAGACGACGATAAACGGAATGAAATAATACAATTAAAAGCCGAACGAAGAGAATTTCTGAGACAAATATTTTTAAGAGAAAAGAGTAATCCTTTCAAGCATATGACAGGAGAAGGTGGTGCAGTGGTAAGTTTTTGAAGTTTTTCCAATGTTAAAATTACTATCCAACAAAAGGTAAAATAGCAACTTATAAAGATAAATTGGCTATTTTGGAGTTTATGAGAATTTCGGGTTTAGGCCCAAATCATAAGTCAAAATATTCGCGAGTAACGAATTAAGCAAGAATATGCAAGAAAAAAAGTCGCTCCCAACTCTACAAAAAGTTATTTCCCAAAATGTGAAATCTCAAAAACTCCCTTTATGTACTAAATGGGAGTTTATCAGATTTTCGAGTTTAGATCCAAACCATATGTCAAAATGCTTGCGACAACGAACTCAGCAAGAATATGCAAGAAAAAAAGTCGCTCTCAACTCTAAAAAGGTATGGCCCAAAAATGTGAAATCGGAAAATGTCAAGTGGTTGAATTTTGGTTTACTGAAAATTAAATAAGTTGATACTATAATATTCAATCAGGTTGAATCATATTTGGACTGCGCAAGAAATGCGCTATTTGTTGTCAAGTTATGAGCCCTGAAAAAATAACCAAGTAAAACTAAAAATAGTGACTGGTTTGCATTTGGTGCAGTCTATAGGAAGTTCTTTTTAAATAACTAAAATATCGACTGATTTGCATTCGGCGCACTCAAGCCCCTTTTTTTCTAAAATACGTCAAAAATCGTGACTAAATAATAGTGACTGGTTTGCGTTTGGCGCAGTCTGGTTAGGTCAAAAACAGAGAGAGAGTAAGTTTTTGAAACTATACACTCCGTTCATGACCATACATGTTTCATCCGTATATAAATCATCAGTGGTACTTTGTCGTAATGCATAGTTTCAAAAACCTACTCTGTATACCCCAAGTATTTCTATGTACTATAAAAATGATAGATAGTCACGACGTGTTTCGTAGGTTGATGGGTACCAACCAGACTTGGTCACTTAATAGGATCCTCTGTAAAGCGACTGACGAAGTACAACTTGGTGCTGGTAGATGATGGAAACCATCCGTCATCATACCGGCACCATCTACCAGCAAAGTGTACTTGGTTAGTCACTTTACAGAGGATTTTATCCTATTAAGTGACTTAGTCCGGTTGGTACCCATCAACCTACGATAGATGTGACTATCTATCATTTTTATATTACATAGAAATACTTGAGGTATAGAGAGTAGGTTTTCGAAGCTAAGTATTCCGACAAAGTACCACTGATGATTCCTTTAAGGATGAACGTCTATGATGGTCAGAGTACATAGTTTCAAAAACTTACTCTCTCTGTTTTTGATTTAATGGCGTGGTGCCCGCCCCCTCCCCCTTTATAAGGCATTATGATGGCGAATGGATTCCGTCATCTACTGGCACCAAGTTGTACTTGGTTAGTGGCTTTGCAGAGGATTTTATCCTTTTAAGTGACCATGCCCGGTTGGTTCCTAGCAACCCAAGATATATGTCGTGACTATTTATCATTTTTAAAGCCTGGTTAGGTTTTTTTTAACTAAAAAATAGTGACTAGTTTGCATTCGGCACACTCTAGTTCTTTTTAAATACCTAAAATAGTAACTGGTTTGTATTTGGCACAATCTATATGTTTCTTTTAAAATAACTAAAAAATAGTGAATGGTTTGAATTTGGCGCAGTCTGGTTAAGTTTTTTTTTAACTAAAAAATAGTGACTGGTTTGCATTTCGGTCACTCCAGTCTTTTTTTAATACCTAAAGCATAGTGACTGGTTTGTATTTGGTGCAATCTAGTTCTTGCTTTTGGTCCTTTTTTTAAATAACTAAAAATAGGGACTGGTTTGGATTTGGCACAGTCCAGTCCATTAAAAAAAAAACTAAGAAATAGTGACTGGTATGCATTTGGAGCACACTAGTCATTTTTTAAATACTTAAAAAATAGTGGCTTGTTTGCATTTAACACAGTCTAGTTCCATAAGAAATATAACTAAAAAGTATAGGAACTGATTTGTATTTAGAGCATTCTCCAGTTCTTTTAAAAAAAGAAATAACTAGACAATAGTGACTGGTTTGCATTTGGTGCAGTTTAGTTCTTTTAAAAAAATAAACATTTAAAAATAGGGACATTGTTTGTATTTGGCGCAGTCCAGTCCTTTTTTTTTAAATAACTAGAAAATAGATACTGATTAGCATTTAGCACCTATGCAGACTTTTCATGGTCATAACGAATAATATTCTTGAGAGCGACTTTTTGTTCTTGCATATTCTTGCTCAGCTCGTTGTTGCGAACATATTGACATATGATTCGGATCGACCATACCATTTCAATATATAGCGTTGAGTGCATTAACGTATGGGATTATCGATAGACCCGATTATATAACTCATCATAAATTTAAGCAATAGCAATTGAAATTTCTACTTAGCTACCATGTATTGGTAAGTGAATATACCCTTGACGACATGGTATAATCGTTTTGGTGTCTCATCTAAATAGACGGGCTTATATTAATGATCTCAATTCTTGTAAAATCATAGAGTTTAACTTAGTTTTGTTTACTATATTATTTGTGACTAAATTGCATGTCTGGATTTCTATGTGATTTTTTCAACCTAAAAACTTTGATCGCCGCCTCTTCCACTTCAATATAAAATTTTCCCCATTCTTACAAAAATCCGTATGAGTCTCGAAAAAGGCTAACACATCTAAAATTAATTATTTAGACTTGTCGTTAAAACCTTTAGTCTTATTTAGTTTTACTTATGGAAAATAGTTATTTACGTAAAAAGTTCCGAAAGTGATATTTTACGGGACAAGTAGACACAAATCAAGTCAAATTTGTTTCCAAAGTCGCCTACGTAGATATTAAAAATCTTCTCGAATGTACAAAAAATCGTTCAGAAAGTAAAAAAAGTGGGAAGTTATACTTTCGCTCTAATAAATCATAGCGAAAGTTCGATTTTCGTGACAGTTGCTGAAAAAACTATTTTTTTGGACTCGTATACTATTACCGAGCAATTTTCCGGTCTAGGCCGACAATGGCGCACTTTCCACGAGTCGTAGGCGAATGCTGTAAGTTTGGAGAGAACTGAAAAACTAATTTAGATATATTGCAATCCACACTAGTTAAACAGTACATTTTTTCTACAACCCATTAAAGGAAAAACTAAAAATTATTATAAAAAATAAATAAAAAAAAAGATTACAGACACAGGGTTTGAACCTTGGACCTTCATATCCGAAAGCGAGAGCGTTAGCACTGCGCCATCACGGGCTGTCACTGATTTATTATACAAGCATATAAAACTAAGAGGCACCTTCTATTTTTGAGTAGGTCATATTCATATTTAGTTTTTGATTTTTGTAGTAATAATATTATTATTACATATTTGAATATCTGGTAAATTATTTTTACAAATGTAAAAGTATAAAAAATTCTGACAGTTGTTTTGACAGGTTATTTAAAATAAAAATAAATTGGTTGTGGTTTACTAAATTTGAACTGCGATTGTTGGTTTTCATATCTCATGCTCAGTAGACTGATAAATGGGTGTAGAAAAAAGCGTTTGCCGGTCTGTGACGTTCATTTTCTGGTCTTGATCGGCAAAACGTTATTTTCTGGACGAAAAAATATCCAGAAAGTGTATATTTTCTGGTCGGTCGTAAAAAAACGCATTTTCTGAAGTGGCAGCATAAATATTAATTTTACCAATATCTACTTACCTTACCTTGTATTTATTTTTATAAAAGTTAGCATTTCGACAAGATAAGATGGTAATAAAATTCACAAAATATCTTTTAAACTGTATATATTTGACTTAAATGGACAAAAATTTTTAAAAGTAACAAAATATGGCAAAAGAATATTTATTATTAACACCATGTTTCCATTTTGACATGTTATTTTTTATTTTTTACTCTTTGAAGTTAATAGTTAACAAACTAAATTTATTTTGTCAAATTTAAGTTAAATCTGTTTTTAGTCATGTACGATAATGAAATAAATCATTAATATTAAAAATATCCTACAGAAAAATTTGATTTATGGCAAATAACAATATTCTTATTTAATATACATTAAAACTTATTATCATTAATTACTAGAGTATGGCTCGAATGGAAAATTGACTCTTTGTATAATAGATACTAATGGCGGATTAAACAATTTTTTTTTAAACGTCGTCTTTGTTTTGCTTCTAGTTGGGTGTTTTAATAAAAAAATAATAGATAAAATAAAAAATAAGGTAATACCACTTATTTATTATTAAAATTAGGATTTAATATTTATTATATTTGAAGAACTAGATCCCATAAGTATAAATACCGAAGCGTAAAATTAATTTATTGATAAGAATTTGTTGATATAAGTAATATGTTCCACCTAACTATTCAAGAAAAATAGAAAAAGTTTATTTATACAATTGATTTAATACATTGTTTGTACTTGCCGAAAATTTTTTTCCGTACTTTGAGCAGTATTCATATTATTAAACCAATGGATAACTAGCTTGAATAGCGATACCGCACTGGTTATTATTATCTTTCGCTATCTTGATATACCCACCGATACCCCATTGTGGACCGTAAGAGTTTTTAACCAACCAGTACTTTTTACCATCTGGATCTGTACCGTAACCGACGATCAGTACAGCGTGGTTCATTTGTTCGGGTTTGTTACCACACTCTGGATCATCGTAGATACCATCGGAATAGAACTGGAATGTTTCTCTTGCAGCGTCAATGGCAGCTGTAACCGGACCTAGAGTAGCTAAAGCTATTTCCAGACCTTTTTCGTCATTTTCGCCTATGTCCACAAAACCTATAAACAAAATTTATTTGTCAAAAATATTATTACCAATTAATCTACACCTAAATAAACTGTAATTAGTATTAATCTTGTTACGAATTACTCGATACATAGACCTCCTGTTTAAGGTGGTATTTAGTTTAAAACTTGAAATAGTGACAAGGAACTATTAAAGAAAGCAAAAATATATATTTACGGTCAAGAAAATAATATGCTTTAATTTTCAATGTTAATATAAATATTAAATATTAATATCTATGGCACCATATCCTGAATCGGTCCCTAATTCCTGGATTCTTATCTGGAACTTCTACCTCAGGTAATGGTACCGCGAGACTATACTATAGTGCTGAAATAGAGTTCAGTGCAGTATCTACAGCTAAGGAATTAAAACAAGCCGTAAAAAATACCCACAGTCTCAAACTCTCTAATTATCTGTTTTTTTATATCTAAACTTGCACGTAACCTTATCACTGCAAAGGAGAGTTTTAATTTATATTATTACCACTCTACTATCATTCTAACGCTAAGTGAAAAGATAACAGAAAAGAACCAAGTTTCAAAACAGTTCAACATTTTGAAAACAAAGCAACATAAAGCAATAAACATTATGAGAATGATGATAAATAAGAAAAATAATTAGAATAAGAAGATGGCAAAATCAAAATGCAATAAAGAGAAGACAGAATAAACGAATCAATCCTATTAGGTGAGCTACTCCGGCAAAACAAAGAAATACGAGAAGAAACGAAAAAGATATGAAATGTCGAAACAAAATCGTAAAATTGGAGTAGAAATCGAAAAAATGAAAAAAACCGGATAAGTCTGACACTGGTCTACCAAAAGAAAGAGGAAACTGACAAAAATATCCAAGACGTTGCCTGCGTCGATAATCGAAGAAGAAACCAACGAGGAAGCTGTACAAGTCGTACTACAGAAAAAAGCGATAAAAAACACAGAAATATGAGGAATCAGTCAAGCAGTGTATCGACAAGAAGAAAATTAAGAGGCCGGAGGCCGCCCACGGTTATATTACAATCTACCGATATGTAGACCAAAATAAGGATGGACATAAATGATATAATCGGCGATCTAATATAACAACGAGATCTAGCCATGCCAGAAATAAAATGGTGTGTGTACCAAATATCTGAAGACATGCCTACAAAAAATAACGGTAGAAGCACTAGTAGGAACGAAGGATTAGGTAAAAAAGGGCATCGAAGAAGTAAGACACAAGGCATAAAAGTGAAATCAGTACCCGACACTTTTAATAACTAATATTCAAGATCATATCTAAACTATTTATTATTTGGCAATTACGTTTTTATAAACTGCAAATATTTTTATTCAAATTACAGCTTGCATAGCTACCTCACTCCAATTCCTAGAAATATCCAATAGTTGTTAGTGATACGCTATCCTTATTTATAACTCTTTCCTCTCATGCGATCTTAAAACTATATTCTATTTTAGCAAAGGAGTCAAATCGACATTTTCACAAAATCGCACCACTATACATATGAACCAATGAAATTCGTTAAAATTTTCACCTAACTCGGCCAAAGCCTGTAATTTATAGTTTGGTTCAGAGCAGGCCCTAAGCACTGTGCTTAGTACTTTGCTAAGCACTCCAAGCACTTTTGTGCTTGGGAGCACAGTACTTACGAGCACTTTTTAAAAACGGTGCTTGATGCTTAATACTTTACACTTTATCAAAGGCTCCAAAAGGCTCGCGAGCACTCCAAAAGGCTCACCAGCACTCCAAAAGGCTCACCAGCACTCCAAAAGTATCGCGAGCACTAAGTCCTTTCATGAACATTTTTGAATTCACACTAGAAAATATTAGTATAATTTGAAAAAAAATATTTACTATTTTGACTATTTTGAAAAATTGATATTATGACAAAAAAAAACGTTTTATTAAGTAGCGAAACAAAGCGAAGGTACTTATTGACTTTAATATCCGTCCATCTGATTTTGGAACTCTGCAATCGATCGCTTGTCACCTTAGCTTGCCCACCTACTTTTTTCAGTAGTCTAAGTCAACTCTACAACCGCCTGTCTGTCCGCCTGTCCATGGCAGAGCTACTTGGACACTGTTAGCTGGCTGCGTTTATTAGTATATTAAAATACAAGTTTCATAAGACATTAATTTAGTCCACGTGCCAATATTTATACAGTTTTATTTCTTATGTATTCAAAAATAATAAAAATCGCTTGGATTTTATATTTAAAAGGTTCAAAAATAAATTTAAATTTTTGATATTGGTTCCTACATTCCAATTCTGGCCAGATTTTTTAGATTTCCTCCATGTATTTACTCCATTTTTATAAAGAACCTAAGAAACACTTCCACTTCAATAATTTAAATGTTCAAAAAGTTCTTATTGTTCAGTGCTCGTGAATTTAAAGCTCTTTTTTAGAGTGCTTAGAGCTTGCGAGCATTTGTCTGTAAAAGTGTTTAGTGCTCGTAATTTTAAGCACTTTCTTTGAGTGCTCAGTGCTCGCGAGCACTTTTTGTCAGTGCTCGTCACAGCTCTGGTTTGGTTAACATAAAATAATTCGCCACTAACCACTGTTTAATCAACTCTTCTAGAGATCAGTTGCAACGTTTATAATAGCCAGCTAAGGCTGTGCTTATTTTGCCCTTGACTACACCAAATATTTTTTGTTGTTGCCATATTTGATCATATAATTTAAATAATAATATTCTGAGATTTCACAAGATTTTTGTACATAATTATTTTATAAAGTTAATATTGAGTGACAACAGTGAATTACACTGAGCATTTATAAAGTGTTTACAGTGTTATAAAAATAATGTACTTGTTATAATTTCTTTTGATTACTAAATAAATGGGTGAGAAAATAACCCTTACAGTTCACTTTAATATATTTATTTTTATTGATATTAATGTAACTGCTTGAAACGCAGTTTCATAATTAAATCATAATTTAATAATAATTTTACATTGTTACCACTATTTGGTTCAGTATCTTCTTATCGAAGAGAAAAAGAAAAATACAGGAACGACACAATACTATATGTATATCACTTGCCATAGTGTAACGAGATGTGTCATCTTCGAAGGAGATCATAGGACATATGTAGAAATGGAAAAATCAAATTGTTGTTTAGAGAGGACAAAAGTGAAAGTAAAAACGAAATGACTCGGAAGGATTAAGGCGCTTGAGTCAGTCAGAAGTCATAGGTTGTCTGCAAGTAGCTCCCTGTCGAAAATTGATGTAAAAACTTGGAGGCTTGCGCCTTATTACTTGATCTTAATAGAACAGCCACTAACGCTAATGATTCTATAACTAACGGTAATGATGTTTAGATTGTGGCAACTATTAACAGAAATACACCTTTAAAGTAGTTTTCCTCCTACCCCTATACAAAGTACACACTTTTTTCCCTCACATCAGGAAGGAAACTCATACTTCCCTCCTTAGAGACAGCAAACATACTTTTCCCTCCCTCATTTTTCATTTTAAGTATGTTTTAAATGATGCAACTTCTGAATGTGAATCTATTATATTCAGTAATTTATAAAATATCTTGTAAAACCTGTATTCTTGTAAAAATTAAACATGAATGTTACGTCAGCGTTAAGGTTTAAACTTAATTAGAGCAATTAAAGTGATTAAGGAAATAGCCAATTTTACTTTACTACCACAAAAATCTAAAGACAACTATGAAAAAAGGTTTAATATGTATTACACGGGAGTAAAGTGCCTTTTCCTTCCTTGGATGTTTACTTACATTCTGCGGGAGAAAAAGTGGCACTTTCCTCCCTAGTAATCCAAATAGCTTTTCCAAACGACATTGCCTTTACTTACAGAATCTTTAGCGTTAATTAACGTTCTATATAGCTATCTACTGACAGTCACAAATATTTTCTGTAAAACATATTTATAAAATTCCTGACCGGAAATTCTGAAAGTTTTTCTATTGTCGTGAAAATAAAGTCACTTAAACTGCAATCTTCTGAATAGAATGAGGATACTCATAGAATAAATTATTAAAAAAAAAACTGATTAAATTTTGAAATTTTCGAAATTTCTAATTTGAGTTTGGGGATTATGGTAATAATTTTTATTTCTTAAACCATAAAATGTATTTTCACAATTTTATTACAAATTTAATTGAATTTTTAAAGGCGATAAGTGTTCAATTATGTTAAGAATAGTTTTTTAAATAATATAAAAGTTTTGTAATAATTAAGTATTTGTAAATGACATATGCGTGGGTTTAACTTTTTTTAGATAGATAATAACTGGTCTGTTGATGCCAATACAATAAATAAGTGCGAAAATACCAAAGTATGTCAGATTATGTAATATAAAATTATGCAAAAATTTAAATAGCTGCGGACACAAAGTATCTTTAATATGTATACAGATCCAAAGATAGTATTAATTTAAAAGTTGTGGAGGAAAATAAAATAATTTATTTTAATTTATTTAAATACAAGAAATTATTTAAATGATATAATAAATTATTGGTTATTTTTTATAAGTTTAAGGATATTATGATATAAAATGTTATTTCAAGAAATTGAAGGTTCTTCAATCAGATGGTTTTAAAATTATTTTTCCCACTATTTGTACCACAACTATATACAGGGTGTTTTTTTAAAAAGTTTCCACCCCAGATTTAGGTTTACCCAATAATTTTTTTCAAAATGGCGAGACACGTCGATTTTTGATTTGAGGGGGACAAAATGTTTGATAACAAACATCACTCTAACGTCAACCCCATTCACCCCTCGCCCCTCAACTTTAAAATTTAAATAGGGAACATACCATGTGTGGTACATCAGGGAAAAGGTAATTCAATGCAGAATTCAAATCACTAAGTTTAATTTTTTTACTACCCCCCTGAACAGAAATACAGGGTGTTTTTTTCCTACCCGACTTTTGATTTAAAGGAAACGAAATTTTTGACAAAATTTGTCGCTCTACCTTAACCCCCTTCACCCCCACCCCGTAACATGATGGATTTGCATCTTGTAAGGTCGATATTTATTATTTTTTAATACTTGTCGAACTGATGAAACTGAAAGTCCAGTATTAGAGGCTACTTTGCGAAGAGAAGATGCTGGTTCCATTGCAAAATTTCCCAGAACTTTGTCTTCTGTTACTTCGTCCAATACCCTAACTGCCGTCCTTTTTTTATTTACTACAGATCCAGTTACCTCAAACTTCATAACAAGTTTTCTAATGTAAGTATGACTTACTTGCAAACCAGGATGTTCTTCATTAAAAAGAGTAGCAGCTCTTCTCGAACATTTGTTCGCGGAGCCGTAAATGAAAATCATTTCAATTCTCTGTGCTCTAGTGTAGATCATTTTCAATGTTTATTTGATAAATAATTTTAAACAAGTGAGTTTATAGGTTGGTTTTTGCCAAAGGTACTCTTATTTTTTGTAGAAACAAAAAGTGAATTGCTGATAATTCAGAAAATAAACGAACAAGTTCCTAAAAAGTACCTTAATAGTGCCGACTAGCAAAAAATTTGAAAATCCACACATTCAGAATTGTAAGAGAACCTCAATAAATTAATTCATATGGAAATTTTTCAAAATGTTAGACAAGAATTCCAAGACAGACTTGACTTTTGTTTAGCACACGATGGACAACATTTTGAGCAATTGCCAATTTGCCAAAAATTATTGGGTAAGCCTAAATCGGGGGTGGAAACTTTTTAAAAAAAACACCCTGTATAATTCTTTTACTCGGCCAGATAAATTATACCTTTATACCTAACCAGGTACATCTGATCTGATATATATGCTGTACAATCATATAAAACGTGGTTTTCTGAATTTTAAACGCCCGAATCCAATAATTGTTTGAAACAATCGCTTAGAATAGTGGGATATATATTATAATGAAATACTCTGTATAAGTTTGTTGTTTGAAGAATTAATATAATTTTGGAAATGTAACAGAAAATTTTAGGTAAGGAATTAGTAAATGATAAGAAAGAGACAAAAGTTATTAAATTTTTTTTATAATAAGTAAGAAAAATAGTAGTTTTTAAAAAGGAAACAGATGAAAAAAAAATAAATAAACAAATAAGATTTGTTTTTTGTGTCAGAGATAATTTTTTTAAAAAATGTCAAATGTATAAAAAATATTAGGAGAGATTTTGTAAAACAATAATATACATACATGATATTTAAAAATGGGAATAAAACGTTAAAATGACAAGTGTAATAAATCACTAAATTTGAATTTTAACGGCTTATCAATTTTTGTAATAAAAAAGATAGGTCCATATTAAAAAAAAATAACTTGATGGTGGCCGTTAATACGCGAAACGTCGTATCAAAGGTTTATAAGTACAGTTTTGTAGCAAATTTGAGATCCAATGTTTTTATTTTTTGATATTTTTTAAATACAAATTCTATGCGTAAAAAAACAAAAATAGAATTATTAGTTTTCCCTGTATAACTCGAGAAGACCGAAAGTCCCTGTAGATTTCTTTCGAACAATGCAGTTAACTTTTTTCCCATTTGTATCTATTATGATTTCTGATATCTGTTATCCCTTCCAATTTGAGACATCCTGTGTACTGGATGTCCCCAATTTTTTTCCCAGCAGATATCTAAGTTGTTTAAAGAAAAATCTGAATAATGTATACCTTGCAACTTTTAAAGGTGTACTACTAAAATCCACCTTTACCATTACATATCTCTTAGGAACGATCCTCAACTCTTTTTTCTTTAAATACCATCCAGGTTTTTCTTTATTCATATTCAAAACTACCACCTATTTCCTAAGTTCATGTTTCAATAAGAAAATAAAAATAGTTAAAAAATATTTATATATATTTTTTTAAATTTTAATTCTGGAGACGCTCAAACGGTGGTGGTGCACCGTTTCGGGACTTCGGCCCATCGAGCGAATACTTTTTATGATGTGACGTAATTTTTTAAAAGTTTGCAGTGTAAAAAAGTGTATCCCTTAAGAATTTGATTTTTATGGATCATTGTGGGGCGGGTACCGGAATGGCTGAGCGATACTAGCCCAACCTTTCACATACATGTAGGGGAGTACTGTACATGATGTAAAGTAGAAAGAGTTCTAAAAATTTTAATTTAAAAAAAGTTTTTCCATGCAAGCCACCTTAAATTGTATGGTGGGTATCGCAAGGGCCGGTCCGATCCTGCTCAAATTCAATAGAGTTCTTCCTTGGACAAAACTAACTCTTAAAGTGAAAACCAGAACTAGATCGGAACTTTCGTTTAAAAGATACAGTGTTACATCCAGACAGACAGACAGACAGACGCCCGGACAGGAATTTTTTGCATTTTCGTACTCAGAGTACTCGGAAACGTCGAGAAAAGTGATCAAAAGTGGGGGTAAGAAATTTTTTTCGCCATCACGAAATTAATACTGAGGCTTTTGGGCCTCAGTAATTACTACAAAAATTGTTCGAAGTGCCTGTCATTGCTTCAATTTCAATACGTCTAATCAGTTTTCGAGTGCAAAATGCTTTAATAATTTCTGGAGTATTGAACTATTCTATTTTCCAATCCACCGATTTCCAAAATGAAGTTTTCTGTTACCACATTATTATTATGGACAGGAGCTCCATCTTATTACCACCACCTAGCATCTCTTTCCTCTAGTGGAATTACTTCGAGAAGTTCGGGATGATCATTTTCTAGAAAGTTTAGGTATCTAGTACCAGTTGAAAAAAATCAGGACCTATAAGCCATTAATTAAATAAATAACCTTCACCATATATTTACTGCCCAGATGGTTTAGAAATTCGTTTCCCGAACCAAAGGAGGATTTTCATCAATTGTGGAATCTTGATTTATCAGTTCACAGTATTTGGTTAGGTTAGGTGCTAATATTTTGAATTAGCATTTTCATTTCGGCATATGAGCAAAGAAGGTAATTTGTCTTTCAAAATTACCAGTCTAAGTTCCTAATTCATTACGTGGAAATTATAAGATTTAAGGAATCTATGTATTGATGCAAACCTCGTTAGCTAAGCTTTAAGTCGAAATATGGGGATGTATAATCTAATGCGATAGAGAGTTTTTGCATCTCACCCACTAAAAATCATGCTATTCCATGATCTGATGGAATGGCGTTAATGTTAGCGTTAGTGGGTAAGATGCAAAAACTCTCTATTAGTGCACATTTATTCAGTTCTTGCAGAAGCAAAATATTGACGGATGATTTTCTGTTTTGGAAACAAACTGGGCTAGCCCGGCGGTACATACGGCCCAGCCGCCGGCACAAAATGCAGCGGCCTTGCGCGGAATTAAATTCGACTCCACCAAACTGGGCAGATGGGACATTTAAATGTGTTGGTTTGAATTGTCTCTATAGTATTCCATAAATTACATTCATTTCTGAATAATTCTATCAATAATAAGACCTTTTATGTATTTTTTGTATTCGAATCTTGGTTATCCATTTTAAAGACAGTTGAATATCTATTGTAAGTTATTGTGTAGGTGTATAAAAAAAAAGTAACGAACTATTCTGTAAAATATTCAAAACTGATTGAAAACTCATATTCGCGCTGATTATACACTACCTCCCCGCGTAGGCCACAGAAATTGCTTTGATCTTTATTGACTTTTGGCCGCTAGCAAAATGATTATTCTCGGCGGCTCATGCCGGCGACCGCAAGAGATGTCCTTCTGCTCTTTCAGACACGGCGGTTTGCTCCGGACGAAAAAAACGGACATTTTTTTCCGTTGGCCGTTGATAGTAAACGAATAAAAGTAATGGAAGCTTTCACACTGGACGGAGACGGTTTTTTTTCCGGACGGACGATTTAAAGAAGCCGTCTCAACGACTGAAATCTTCCGGCACCGTCTTATCAGTGGCCTACGTTACTTAATGCAAGCTTTCACAAAGGACGATTTTAAATCGTCTGCCGTCCATTGCTCTATGCACTTGTATATTATATTATATTTTATTTAACTTCACAGACATAATTATTTCGCTAGCTGAAACTAGACCTGTATTATGGGATAAATCGCTAGAAGTTTATGAGGGTAGAAATGGTACTATAGAAAGGCGTGGGAAGAAGTTTGCATTGAAAAAAATGTGAGTTCGTTGTTTCCAATACAAAAGATACATTGCAATGGTGCGCTTTCGATACATGTTGAAAATCAATTGACAAAAATAGCTACAGATCCTAAAAAATAGACAGGCTACCGACGGTTCACGGGAAAACACCGTCAAGTGTGAATACAACAAAGACACGGAAAAACCTGTTATGTCTGAAAGAGCACTTTCTTTAATTTTCACTCCAGCAAAAGCCGGCGACACGTGCCGCAAGGCTAGCCCAGTTTGGTGGATTCTCGCCTTTAGTCTCCGAAACAAAAGAAAGCAAAAACAGTATAAGATATGAAAGTAACTTTTAATTGAAATAAAGATAAAATAGCAAGTGGAGTAACATTTAACAAAAAAGAGTTTCTAAGGAATAAAACGATGAGTGTGGTTTTTAATAGTATACATTTAAAGTTTTCGAGATATACATTATTCAGATTTTTTTTTTTCAGAATTTTATGTCATCGAACAACCTTGATATCCGCTGGACAAAAAATCTGGGACAGCCGGTATATACAAAAATACATCTTGCCTATTTGCCCTTATATTTTTCCTATGATACCCTTATGGCCATTTACCACAATAAAACAAATTGTTTTGTTTGTCATCAAAGTTTTATTTTCGAATGCAAAAGTTAAATAGAAATCGTAGTAAAAATAGAAAAATGCCAAATATAACCGTAACCAAACTTAAAAAAAAAATTACAATTTTTTGACATTAAAAATATACCTACGTAACTTATAGTTACGAAAAACGATTAAAACTGCCACTGGGGTATTATAAATAATACACACTAAAAAAAACCTTTTCAGTTGGGCCTTATACCTTGTTATTGGAGGCACTCTATTTATATTTGAATTTTTTACTACTAAATAGAAAACTAACTCATAAAATAAAAATCATCCTCTTACCTGTACAAGTAGCCACTACTTCCTCTTTTCTAAACCTACATTCGGCAGTTCTCTCTTCAAAGGGATACGATTGTTCTGAATCGACGCCATTGTTTTCCCTGACGTATTCGAAAGCGGGATCCATAAGTCCTCCTGAACATCCATTATTCCCATACGGTTCGGTGCAGTCGATTAGATTTTGAACGCTAATATCCACCAGCTTGCCAATTTTTCTAAAGTGATGACCCTCCAGTGCTCCAGCCTGTCACAAAATAATAATAGACAAGATTTTTTAAACTAAACTAAAATTTACTAATGGCATAAATCAATATATCGGTCGAGAACTGACAATTATTCTTCATTATGAAACTATGTTACGCAACTTTTATGAATACCTTTTTATATCGAAAGATAAAAAGTTTTACAATCCAAATAACTAATAATTTAAAGCAAAATTTTAAAAACTAAACGAGGTATAAATATTTTAAGTAGTTATACAAACTAAATAACCCTTGTTACAGCAACAAATATTTTGAGAACTTACCGCGGCAAAAGCCCAACAAGCAGCGCATTTTCCTTGAGTTTTCACATCTCCGACAGCCCCAACTTCTCTCCAATCTACACTCCCAGGAAATACCACGTTAGCACTTGGCACAAATGCCGTAGCCATCTTTGTCGACCTCTTTGGCATAGTATTTCTACTGCGATTGAAACCACAATGCTGATTGTTAAACTCGTGAAGAAGTAGATCAGCGTAAGGATTGATCCTGTGGACGTAGTTTCTTCGTCCTTCAGCGTAGTCCGTATTGAAACGCTGGATTTTTGCTCTGTTTTCGAAAAATACTTCTCTGCGGAAATCTGCTTCTTCTTGTGACTGATACACTTTATTGAATCTGGTCTGGTAGAAAAAAAACTACTCAGTAAAATTTACATGTATTAAAAAAAATAGACTTTCCTTAGTCCTTATTCCGCTAACTATAGTTAATAATAAATATATCAGTATTAAGACTTATGTGAGTCCTTTAAGTATTAAAATAGATTTGTCTACAAATAATTCAATGAGTGCCTTGACTAGTAAGAAATATCTTTTTAAGTCTTCAGTGCAATAATCGATTGATCTTGGACCAAAAACTATCTCTTTGATAAACCTAGATCATTTGCTCTTTGCACAAAGTTCAAAAATATATCACAGATTTTAGAAATTTCAGAGCCTAAAGAAAAAATATTTAAAAAGCATAACTTACTGTGAAATCAGACCATTCCTGCTTCAAAGTATTTTCAAGTTGTTCCCTTGCATTATCTACCCCTGTCTCTAAGTTAAACCCACCCTTAGTATGTTCGTGTTGAATATGGTGCTGAACTGGAGGCTCTTGGTTCCTGTTTCCAATGTCAGGCACATTAACGGATACTTCTCCATGGCCAGGATTAAAAGAAATTGGAGTAAACGGCACTTGGTTTCTATTTTCAACTGAAACTTCATTTTCTAACGGGTAATTGGAAACAGGTATGTGATCGTGAACTAGAGGTGGTTGTGTAAACTCATTGATTCCAGGTCGAGTCGCATCGTACTCGTTGTAAGTTGTTGGTGTGTTGGTAACTGTTGAATAATCCCCTTGGTTTATCACATCTGGGTAACTTTGTTCATTGTGATTATTGTTTTGATTTCCGTGTTGACTGGAAAAACCTACGTTAGCTCCAAACGAAGGTATATTTGAGTTACCGTTAATGTTAAATGGCTGTGGAATTGCATTAGAAGGAAATGCCCCATGAATAAATGGATAGTTGTTTGTTTTTTTATTAGACGCATTTGCTGGAATTATAGGATAAGGCGGCGTATGAGGTTCAGGCTCGTGCAAACTTTTATCAAAGAACTCTACAGAATCCAAAGAAATTCCGCTATCAGCATTTAAAGGTAAAAATGTTAAATCTTCCGAAGAATGATTAAAGTTTGACGAAAAACCTGTCGGAAAGTTTTGAGTGTGTACGAATGCTTGAGGTTGGGATTGAGATTGGAAAGAATCTTTGTTAGTTGTAACTTTAACATGGACGTTTTTAGCGTTTGTGAGTGAAGCTGGTAAAAAATTTTTAACGGTCTCAAAGTCAGGTACGCCAAGTCTCCGGGCAGCACCTAAATTCGGTAAATTTGCTCTATCGGCTTGTAGCACTGCCACACATGTTGTTAAAATGGTAAAAATATACTTCATTATTTCTGAAAAAAAAAAATACAAATATTGTTGAATATGTACATATTCTTATTTATTTAATGGAAAATACATGTTATTATATGATTACGATAAATATGTTGATAAAATTACTGAATTGTCAACAACCGCCTATCCAACAAGTTTCTCTTTTAGTTTTAGTATCTACATCTTCGTGTGGGAGGTATTAAACCGATTTTTTTAATTAATAACCGGATACTTTGGTTATTTTTAAACATGATTTATACGTTAAACTGGTCAAAATTTAGACTAATACAATATTAATATTAAAAATTCATAGCTACAACTAACTATACATATTTTTAATAATTTAAGGACGTACTTCAGTAATTTATCGAGGAGAACTAGTTGTCTTATTTTCAATACTTCTCTTAAATTAATAGATTTTTAATTTATCATAAAGCGTAATAAAAATGTTAATTGAAGAAATATTAAATAAGATAGCCCGTAGATAAAACAGTCACTAACGCTTATGATTATTTTTTTATGGATACAGCACACGCACAGTAGGAAATCCTTTAAGCCGCATCAAGAGCGGAGCGTGCTCGAAAATTGCGATTCACGTTGGATTTGAATCGCTCAAAATTGTACTCCCTGGGAAACACGGTTTCAGGAATTGTACCTTCCAGTGTGATGACATTATCCAGATAAAGGAGTTCTTAACTACGGTTAGTACAAAGTATAAATGGGATGTACCAGCTCGATGGGTGTTCCTTGCCAGCACGATTCTAGGAGGAAGCGAGCAAAGTCGTCCGAACACCTTCCATGAAAGTATCTGTAAAAAAGAGTCAGATAACCTATTTTTCTTCGATGTTCCAAACTTCCAATATTTCTAGTCAGCTCTGGGTCTCCAATAAGGCGAATCGCTCTGTTCTCGATGGAATCGAGTAACCGCTTAGGAGCAAAGCTCCAGAAGTAAGAGCAGTAGTCCAGTGATTGTCGAATTTGAGCCTTGTAAAGCATTAAAAGCTGTTGCGGTAAGTAAAGTTTTCTGGTCCGATACAGTGTTCCAAGTATTAGGGAAGCTTTTTTCACCAATCTTGCAACGTGATCATTCCATTACGTATTTTCCCCCAAATTGACACCAAGTAAAATTAATGATGAAGCCAATGGAATCAAGCATCCACAATTTTCACCTTTTTAGAAAACACGGTTACCTGAACTTTTCTAAGCGTTCTAAGAGTTAAACTGTATTTGGTTACTCTGTGACCCCAAACTAAAATTTGTAAGTAATGACGGTGACGTTTTGATTGTATCAACTGTTATCGAAGTAATTCCTCCAAAGACATGATTTTAAATTCTCGACAATGAACAAGTAGCGAAGCGCCACAGTGTGACGTAAATTCAAGTATTTACATGTTTTTCTCAGTTTATTTCTGAACCGGAAGTCACATTACCACTGAAGGTATGTAATTAGATTTTTGATACTCTTTTTAAAAATATAACTTTTTTACTGTAGAGCATATAGTTTCTAAAATAGCAAAACTCACGTGATCTCCTGGAGGTAAAAGGTCAAAAAAATTTGCCATTGTAGAGGTTTCAGACCATGTTAAATCTAATGCCGTTGTTCGCTTAGCTCTAGTTCTTACCGTTTGTGAGCTGAAGCTCGCTACACCACAACAATAATTGCAAAGTTCTTTGCCATAATTTTATTCCTATGGCAGCACCTTATCATATAAACTGCAAATGCTTCTTATTGAGTTCAGTGGTGAACCCTTCTTAAAGGATGAAATCGTAAAGTATTCTCCAGTTGTTCCACATAAGGCGAAGATTTTTACGCCCCAAGGACAAGGCTTACCTTTGACATATTGTTTAACATTCAGCTGCCCTTTGAACGGGATCATTTGTTCATCAATGGACAGATTGGGTTCAAGAGACAATTCCTGATATTTGGACCTAAATGCTTTATACAACGGTCTTAGTTTCCATTATTATTTTGTGTATTGTCTAGAAAATGTAGAGACTGGCGTAATTTAAAAAATCGGTTAACATTCATGTTTTCAGAAATTATTGGAATTCTTAGTTTGTGAATGCCGATTAGCTTTTTGATTTCATTATAATTTGTGGAAGGAAAATTGTGAATGTTATTTTGAACTTCAAACAGATTCGTTGTTTCTACCATTTTGTTCATAAGCGTAGCAGGAAAATATTGTAAAAAATATTTTGCAGGACTCAAGACTGGATCTGTCGAGTCTTTCATCGGATACCAATTTATCCGAGAAATTATTTATTCGACGTTTGACATACAACCAATATCTTTCATGTAAGTTAGATCATGAGTGGCACAATAATTTTTCAAAAGTTGTACCTTAGTAGGAAGCTTATTAGTGGTTTCTTTATTTTCAGAATGCTCTTCTTTATGATTTGTCAATTCATCTTGTTCTTCTTCATTATCCTCATGTATCTATAATATCTAATAATTCAGCGCCTGTCAAACCACGCCTGGTAGTCATTTCATCAAAATACTCGGAACAATTCTGAAAAAATATTGTTGCATCTAGTCACGATGTTCGTTGAAACGAACATATAATCAAGCCAGAAAATAATTTGACACAAAGCAAATCTTATAAACTAAATATAAAGTTATACTTAAAATACGTAGCTAAAAATATTTTTGGCAACACTGTGTTCTCTCTCCGTGAATTCATTGTGCGTACTGATCATACGCTGCATGTGAAAATCAAGTTCAGTTTTTTGTCTCTGGAGGCCATACAAAATATTCCTACATTAGAATAACATGGTATTTGTGAAATATAGACAACTCACAGAACAAATTCGAGTGTGAAAGGAGTTATATTTAACTCGCAAAACCTCTCGGACACAAATGGTGTGAGTTGAATGCTTCTCATATGTCAGTCAACGTGCTTAACCAGAACTGTATTCGAAACTTTAATTGTTAACATCGATAATTTGAACATAAAAACACAGGTCTGTAATCTGTACAATATGCAAAAACACACCATCACAACTTATTTATTACAAACATTAACAATTGCGTCAAAGAGACAATAAAAATGAGATATTGATGGTTCTTCCATTGGAATTGTCAAAGCGTGATTTATATCCGTTCTTTAAAGAGGGACACATTTTACACTGGTAAAGAAATTTATTTTGCTTTAATGGCAAATAAAAGAGAACAGAGAGTGGTTTAACCAGAATACTGTTTAATTAAAAAGACATCTAATATTCTTCATATTTAAAAACATGATCGTTAGCAACATTATATTTAAGATAAATAATATTTTCAAGGTAGCTATAAAATATATTGAAGATAAGACGACTGATAAAATATAGTAAATGCATTAATCTTAACGATTAATAAAAAAAATTATAATAGTATTGTTTTTAAAAATAATATATCATTTCAGCGAACAGAATATTTATTTCATTTTTAGTTTCATCATTTTTTCAATTTCCTTTAATTGAATTAAAATTCTTGAAACTGCCATCCAATATATTTGTTTAAATAAATGAGAAAGCTTCTCTACTCCAAATTGAAGTACACTAATATATTTGTAATGTTAATTTGTGAATGTACATTATTATTAATTTCACTTTGCTTTTCCCATCAAATTGATTTAAAGTTACAAAATTAACACAATTTCAAATTTACATACTCTTATGAGTATATTGATTCTCATTTATGGCATATAAATTATATAATAAATCAATGATGTCTTGTAATAGGTGGTTTTTTATTTTAATTATGAACTTTAGTATAAAATAATTACGTACTTTACTATTGATCTCGAAATTTGTTTCACAATATGTCAATAAATATTTTAAATAGCGTATCTTGACATGAAATACTTTGTAGAGTCAGTATATTTTTATTCATTTATTTATTTATTTATTTATATTAATGGAATAAAAAAATATTAAAAAAAAACAAATTTGTCACAAACTAATAAAAATAGCATCCTGTTCAAACAGGTTATTATTATAAATATATTATTTTAAATTTATAACCGTTGTAATTTGTAAAATTAGAAAAACCCAAATCCTGCCAGACCGACATTGATAGAAAAAATTAAATGTCTAGTTTCGCTATGGTTTATTTTTAAATATGAGAGGGTAATACAACATAATTTCTTATGCTAAATGTACATTCATTTAAAAAAAAATACTGAATATTTTAGCAATCCACCGCCTGCAATTCACCGAATATCAATTCACCGCACCAGCAATTCACCGTCTCATAATAAAGTACTACTAGGATAAGTTAAATTAAAGCGTACGATATACGATAATAATATAATTTTATAGCAGAGTCATATAAATACTGAAGGACAATGTTTCTTAATCTCTGAGCGTCATCCCTATACTTTTTTTTGGATGGTTGAGGTTCAAAGCCAACAGCGTATTTTGATTTCATTTACACTCTGCTCCTTTTTCTCTTGTTCTTTCATATACATTCCACATTACGTGGGGGAATAGTAGTGGCCGGCACCGTCTTCTTTCGAGACGGCACACCAGCGTGTCTTCGAAATAATCTACAATTTACTGAGCCTCTGGAGGAAAAATCTTCAGCACAGAGTTTCTGGACCTGAATAACCAAATCAGGCGGAAAAAATGCAATCGCCTTTCTCGCTTCGAAAGTTATAGCCCACTTGGTCCCGAAAGATGGATTAAGGGTTCCAGGAAAATGAAATAGGAATATTTAAACATTAATCATTTTAATAGTGGAAAACCTTACTTCGTGGAATTTATGCATGATTGTAAAAAATGGAAGAAGTTTATAAAATTCCACAGTATATTATTAAAAATATAAAATTATAAAATACAAATTTTTGACCAACAGAAAATACCACAAAAACTTGTCTTTCGAACACCCTGTATTATGATTGTTAAAATTTTCTACTTGGTAGAATTGTATAGAAACAAAGAAGGGAAAATAAAGTTACTACCTTCGCATACGACGCCATGACCAAGAATATACATATTTAATAAAAAATCGATTGAGTATTTAATAACAATAAAAAACGCATCATGTATTCTAGTATAAAAGGGGTTTATTTAAGCATGCGAAGGTAATAACTTTATTTTCCATTCTTTGTATCTACAATTCTACCAAGTAGAAATTTTTAACAATTATTATACAGGGTGTTCGAAAGACAAATTTTTGTTGTATTTAGTCCTAAATACGGACCTCTAATTACGAACTTGATAAGTAAGCTTTAAAAATTTACTGCGTTAAGCTTAACGATAACATAAAAAAAATCGATTGTGTCGCCCCAAAACTTTCCGGACGAGTATCCACGAATAATTTTTCAGATATTTAATGTTAAAGTTTCAACTGTAGACATTTTTTAATTTTTGACAGGTGACAGTTTGAGAAATAATTTTGACTGTTCTGAGTAGAGTTTTTGAAGGGGTTTCAAACGACATATTGCATGTCCGATTCCGTGACACATTGCATCTGTCATTTTTTGATAGCGATACTTCCGTTTGACAGATCTTGTACAAAAACTAATGGGTTTTTCCGACAGATAACCCAAACCCATATACTAAATTTCAGCTCAATCGGATTAATACATCTTCAGATATTTAATGCTGAATTTTCAAATTTTGACATTTATTTATTTTTGACAGGTGACAGTTGGAGAAATAATTTTGACTGTTCTGAATAGAGTTTTTCTAGGGCTTTCAAATGATATATCGCATGTCCAATTCCGTGACATATTGCATCTGTCATTTTTTGATAGTGGTACTTCCGTTTGACAGATGTCGTACAAAAACTAATGGGTTCTTCCAACGGGTAACCCAAACCCCTATACCAAGTTTCAGCTGAATCGGATTAAACGCGTGGCCTCTATCGTGGAAGAATACACACATACAGACCGACAGGACAGACTTCCATCTGGAAATGGTCTTAATCGTCTCAGGGCACCCGAAAATGGATATTTCCGTTTTTATCTCGAATTTTTTTTTTAGCTCGTTCACAATACTTCCCCTTCTAGGAGATGGGCCGGGAAAGTAATTAATAAAAACTAGTCCTATTCGATTTTGGACCCAGAAAATAAAATAAATTGACATTAAAATTTAAATAGTAAACTCGTCTGGCCAAAGATAAACAATACATCACTGAATTCACTATTTTGTACCCTTTCCAAATATGGAAACAAATTTTAAAAACTCGCATATACAGGGTGTTATTTTGAGGCTGGAACAATTTGTGAATTTTTTGCCAAGTCTGGCCTGAATTTCGTTACATTTTAATACATTCAACAAGATATGAAGGTTATGCGTGAAAAATTTCAAAAAAATCTACATTGTGGTTCAAATGTTATGAGCAAGGAAAGAAATGGGCAAAATGGATAAAACACCCAGTATCTCGGTTATAAAGAGCGCAATACCCTTTGTACGGGGGTTTTTTAGAATCACCTCTGTGACCCCCATCTACGGTTAACGTA
This sequence comes from Neocrepidodera transversa, assembly GCA_963243735.1. Lineage (NCBI taxonomy): Eukaryota > Metazoa > Arthropoda > Insecta > Coleoptera > Chrysomelidae > Neocrepidodera > Neocrepidodera transversa. The sequence goes on from OY725348.1 coordinate 13,128,249, forward strand.
TGTCCGTTTCCCAATAAATCACCTGTATACTTTTTTATTTTACAAAATGGTACTGGTTTAAATCAAAATTCTAAGCCTCTAAATTTTTCAATGGTTGGCCTATTGTGTGTTACAAAAACAAGATCCCTTCATTGGATAGTTACTCTAGGAAAAGTAGTATTATATTGAAAGATTGTAAAAAATAGCATTTTAAAAATTAGGAAGCCTTTTCTTACCATATTATACTTGCATTTATAATAAGCATTTACTCCTTTTAAGCGATCCTCCTATCCTATGGAATATAGCTTAAATCTACTATCAGGAAAGGAAAACAGATTTATAGTATGCAGGGTGGCGAAAATTTCATTAAACTATTGAGATTTTGTAAGCCTTTATAGATACAAAATATCTTAAATCGGAAAAAAGATGCATATTTTCCAGACGAATTGATTGATTTTGAATTATAATATGAAGTTAGGTTTTCGAGATATTAACACCTTAATTTTTAAAAATAGAGAAAAATCTTTGTACTTATTTTTTACTGAAAGTCAAATATCACTTAAGATATTTTATCCAATTTTTTAAAACAACGTTTCTTCTTTAAAGAATAACCCTCAACAATTTTTTTAAATATGGACCCATACATTTTATTTCTTTTTTGAAATTCACATTTTTTTATCGATCCAATGTAGGGCAATTATTTTTTTTTAGGTTTTAACAAGGAAACGTACTTAATAATTTGTTATACTCTTTCATGTCCAAAAATTAACATAATTGTACTATTACAGCTCAAGGCTCAAGGGGTTATTTCTTTTTTTTTTTTCTTGTTACTATTTGTTATCTTTCTCATTTTTTTCTCTTCTTTTTATCCACAGAAGAAACGATAATCATATTTGTTGATTTCATTCTCAATATGTATATTCTGTTCAATTCAGTATCAGACAATATTTTCTCATCGTTTTGTTTATTTTTTTATTATTTTTTCTCCTACTCCTAGTAAATTTGATCCGTATATCGTTCTTTCAATCTTTAGCTCATCTTCGTTTTCGTTTATTACTGTAGTCCCCAGGCATATTTAATAACCGGTATTATTATACTATTAAGGGGTCTATTCTGTATTTATTCCTTTAAAATGTAAAGGCCGTTAAAAATGTATAATTTAAAGACCATTTAAATATTAATGTTGAAAGTGCTATTCTACAAGACTTGGCAACATTGAAATTGGTAACATTTGAACTTATAGTAGTTCAACATTCTCGCGCAAAAAGAACCACGAAAAACAAAATGATTATACCTAATAGGTTTTCTGGAAGAAAATAAAATTTTACTTGGCGAAAAGATAAATAGATTTAACCAAAGTGAATCAACTTAGGGGGCAATTGAGTATTGAATAAAATGCGATAGGTCCGCCAAAAGCCTTTAATCAGTGGAAATATGTAAGTCTTATGAATTTTAAAAGCTTTGATTAATACTAAATAAAAAACATATTTCAGACAATCAGTGAAATAAAGCCAGTCTCAGAACTGGGGGAAAAATTATTAGCTCTGACATCTAAAATAAGTATTGAGGGAGCCATTTTAAAGGAATCCTTTTAGTTTTAAACGGAAAGACAGTTAACGAATACCGAAATAATATTAGCGGCCGTTAAAATTTTGAAGGCCTTTAAAATTTAACAGAATAGTTACAGAATAGACCCCTATAAATGTTAATTTTAATCTTTTCGTTTATCTTTTTGCTTTTAGTGGTTTCGTTTATATTTTGTATTCTTTTTTTATTCAATATTTTGTTATTTTGTTGTCTGTCCTACTGTTTCATCTAAATTTATACATTTATCTTTCTAGATATTTGATATTATTTTTGTCTTTTTAAGGAAATTTAAAAGTGATAATAAAAAAAATTACAATTATATTCAAAAAAATCACACTTACCCTTTACTGTTTTCTTTATTAATGTTTCTTTGCTATTTTTATTAACTTTTGTACTTAGTGTATTTACTAAGTAAATAATTTTGAAAATGACTTCAATACTTTCATGTAAACATTTTTTTATTATTTAAAAAGTATTGAATTGAAACTCAAACATTTCTGTTAAAAAAAACAAAATGTATTAAATTATATATTTTTGAAAGAAAGTAAATTATTTTTTAATAACATAATGCTACATTTAAAATATTTGTTTTTTTTTATTTTGGTAAAAACGAACACATTTAAAAAACTTTTTATACAATCGCCATTTATCACTCTTATTACAAAATACTAGGAAAAAAGGTGATATGCCTTCATATAATCACAAAAAAGAAAATTACAGGTGAAAAAACCATAATAGCACGATTCGAAAAATATGAATAGAATGGACAGATATAAATTAAGTCCAAAAGGTTATCCATGTCTCAAATGTAGTTAACTAATGAGTAAGGAAAAACATAAAATCCAGTACCACAGAAATGTATTTGATGTAATAAAATTTAGTTTTGAAATTGGCAACTAGTTTCGGCTTCCGCCATCATCAGACGTAAAATAACGCTCATTAATAAAGCAACAGGTACAAATTAAAAAAAATCAAAATTAAAAAAGAGGGGCTGACCATAATTATGGTAAAATTATTCATACCATAATTATGGTAAGCCCATCTTTTTTAATTTTTATTTTTTTTTTAATTTGTACCAAATTTTGTTACGTCAAATATATTTCTGTGGTACTGGACTTTGTGTGTTTCACTACTCAGATACAAATTAGTCACCACTAAACGGTAAAATTATTAGATAAATTACAAAAATAAAATAACTCAGCACCATTATTAATATAATTTAAGTGTAAAACCATAGCGAATGTTATTTATTTGATACCGTAAAATCATTAAAATTATCAAATATTTACAAAAAAAAAACATTCATATTCAGATATTTTTGAAGAGAATTAAAATGATTATTGTTCCGGTGCATTCTATATCAATTAGTCTAATTATCACTTTTTACCCTTCCGAATAATTAATCCAATGGAATATTGTTACGCGTGCACTGAAAATAATTTACCATAATCACTTACACTCACAATTTTTTTTTATCTTACCGTGTTTTTTCCGATGGTTGTGTATATTTTTTGAGAGACAGAACGACACTGAAAATATAGTGACAATGAGAGTATATGATTTCTGTTTCTTGATGATGCTTATGCCCCGGGCCAAATTCGGATATTTCAATAGCATAAGAAAGGATAGTCAAGATGGTAGACAAAAAAGTAATATTGGAATCGCTTTTTAAGTCTTAAGGCAAAATGTTCTAAAATTGGATAAAGTCTTGTATGATATTTTTTAAACCGCCTTAAAATAAGCAGTCTAGAGGAAATCGTAAGACTCACATCATCATGAAGTTAAAGTAGAAAATTGTACAACACTTTAAAAATACCGATCATGACATAAAACAGTTTAAACTTAACCTCATATACCTCTTCTAACTGTAGAAATACCAAGTGATATGGAATTTATACAGATAGTTAAAAGCCTATTCCGAAATATAGTGGATTGACCTAACATAAATTGATTATATCATTAAGAAAAAAAATATTTAAAAGAATTAATTAATAATAATAAATAGTATGGTCTTTCAATTAGGACTTGAGAAATTAAATCTAGAAAGTTGCTAAAAAAAGAAAGCTAATTAATAAAAATTCCTCATTACTATATTATATCATTATATCAAATATATTGTTAACTCACACAAATTCAAAATTTTTACATACATTAAATAATATCTTAAGAATATAATAATTACTGCCGGGTATTTATATTTATGGTATTAATATGGACACAAAATATCTTACTAATTTGGGTCTCTCAAAATACTCTACACTGCCCATCGCATCTTAATTACAACTTCAACCAAATTTATCGTAGTCCAAAACCAAGGAATCTTCTACTAGGAGTTCAGTTTCCCGTCCGACCAAAATTGGGTCACATATTTAACCCTTTTAGACCCAAGTTTTGTTACTCGAGCAAAAAAAAATTTACAAAAAAAAAAAGGATTTTTGAATTTTTACATTTGAAGGTTAACGATTAACACCCTCCATTTTAGTGAACATTGTGGATATATTCCATAAGTGCAAAAAAAATTGCATTTTATTGTGTTTTTATAACAAAGTTAAAAAGGAATAGTAATTTTAAAGAATAAAAAACATGTAATAAAAGAAATATCTCAAATGCAAACTTTTAAAATAATTTCTTTATTTAACGAAGTAAAGGTGTACCTCAACATTTAGTACAAAAACCATGAGTTTTCCCCTTATATGAAAATTGTTTACTCCTTGTGGTTTCCTTTATGTCATCATACTCAGGAAAATGGTCCACCATATCTTTCTAAATCTCTTTTATTGATCTAACTTCTATTATTTTTCGTTTTGGTACACGAGGTGAATTCTCACAAGAGGCTTTTGACCGATCAGTACTTTTCTTTATGGGGTTTACCAGTGAAATTAAAGACTCACCAATATGTAATTAAAACTGTAATAAAATCCTTGGGGGTGTATTCCCATTATTTTTCCGATATTAAGGCCAACTATTCGAGTAAGCTACATCAAAAGCGTGGAATATAAGCCGCAATGTCCAGTTTTTGGACTTGATGAAAATCAATAATATGATAAAAGCTGATCTATGAGTTCATCTATTATACAATTTGATTGGCTCTGTCCTCTTTATGTTTATTAACTTTTTTACTCTTTTTTCCCATCTCTCCACGATATCTTCTTTCCCTTTGCCAACAAAGTTTGACCCTACCATGACAGATTTATTGTCCTGTCATTTACATAATACAACGCTTCCTTCATTTTTGACTACTTCTTCACTTAAACATCGTTCAAATTTTCTAAATTGCTTATCTGATATAAAAGGAGGTCTCTGTAACCTATCTACGTTATATATTTTTTGTATAACTCTTCAAAGAGTAGGTAACTCTAAAAATAGTCTTCAAAATAAACAAAACTATTTGCAGGAACATCTTTGATAAGATAAAGTGCTATCCAAATCCAAATTTTTTAAATGTATCTTTGATAAGTCGGTTGTTGGAGCTTTTTATACAATGAAATTATAAGCAATACCGCTTGCTCCACAAAGAACAAAAATTTTAATTCCCCATGGCCAGGGTTTATTTTTTATATACTGTTTTATTTCCAAACGTCCATTAATGCAAATATCTCTTCATCTATACAGAGATTTGTTTATTTTGGCAACTAAAGTCATCGATTTCTCAGACTTCTAAGATTGGTCGAACTTCGAATAGTTTGTCTGTGCAACCTTGGGACTTTTCAAGATTATTTACAGGCTGTAAATTTGTTCGCAGTTGGAAAAATCTATTTCGGCTCATTTTGTTGCGAAATATATGTATTTAAATTTTTTTGTTCCAGTATATTCTTATTCTTGGCAGATATAGGCAATCCATTAGCAAATGTAATAAAAGTCTTTTTATTTCTACTGTATCAGTTGGTTTTATTTCATTACCACTCTGCAAGCTGTAGATATTAGTCATTTCAGCCAAATTTTCAAAGAAACTTTCCGGAAAATACTCCAAAAAATAATTTATAGGATTTTTTTCTTTGCCTAAATTAGATGGATTTTGATTTACAGTAAAACTTGTTTTCTTGGTACTAATTTTTTTGACCAGCTTATCGCTTTTATTTTTTGTATTATTTTGTTTTAATATTTCATTACATACATTAACTTACTTTAGAAAATTCAGCTAAGTTAATTATTCCTCTATCAATTTGCATTCTTTCAATTATTCTAGTCTGTCTTAATTTCCTCCTTATCAGTACTTTCCCAATCAGATCCATTTTCCAAATGAATTCATTATCTGTTTGTTATCGTAACATTTCTTGATTCTTGGGATCCTCTAAATTAAAACCTGAAAAAAATCAGTAAGTTAGGCCCAATGTAAATTACAGTGGACACTACTTTTCAAATCACACAGGTACCAATGTTTTGTATTTGTAATAAATTCCTAATACATTTGAATGGTTATTCTAACATGCCTTACACATTTCAGTTCTTTGTTGCAAATCTTAATATCAAATTATTAAATTTTTACTTACGATCTTTCTTGCTTGTTGACATCGCCATTGCACCTGTTACAAAAACTGTAAACTGTACCCAATGGCTAAAAAATTTAGACTGATTTGTTTTTACATAAATAGTATACCAATACAGACAGACATTACTGAATAGATAGGCAACTAAAAATCTATGTCCATTGCTAAAGGACATTGGGACTAAAAGGGTTAAGTAACCCACCGTCGCGAAAGTTTCTTCCTTCTCAAAGCTTAATAATTCTCTTTTTAAGAAATAAAACACAAAGTCAAGTACCACAAATTATATTGCGTTGTAGGTGACTAGTTTCGGTTAAAAATTCATCATCAGGCAATTATTTAAAGTAAAAGATAAATTACCACAAAATTGTGAATTCCATTATGGAAAAAATAATTAATTAGAGGAAAGCGGGGTAAGATGAAGATAATAAGCTTAAAAAATGCATAAAACTGTGATTTTTCTTCTAACGAAATACTGGTAAGTAGAAGGTCATTGACTGATATTAGACTATGCCAAATTCGTCATCTTATCCTAGATGACGAAATGTGGAGTGTAAGGCACCTATTCTCAGAAAAAAGGTAGTTATATCAAAAAGTAAAGAAATAAAATTAAAACTTTTTCTAAAAATAATGCAACATTTATAATATACATTTTTACATGCACCAATCGCAAGTCCATTATTTTATCTTTGCTTCTCGGTTATCCATTTTAATGTATTCAACGTGAGCCCACTTCTTACAACCACTACAGCAATGCCATAGCTCGTCTTTTCTCTTTTTACTATAAATTATGCCATCTCTTTCTTCACCTGAATCGTTATCTGTGTCAGCATATTTATTACCTATTGACAAATCAGAAGAATCATTAAATTTTATTTTTTTCTTTACCTCTATCTAGTGTGGGTTTTTTTATTTTTGTTGTTGTAAGTTAAAGTCTTTGTTTCTATTTTATCTTTCAATTTTCCCTGTCGTATTTTCGTTTTCCTCTCATTTTCTAATTTTTCAGCTTCCTTTTCTTCTAAAACCTTTACTACTGGTGTACTGAAAATTACGAGAGACGGCAATTTCGTTCTCGGTCGTTTTGCCCTCACTTCAGGAACAGGTAATTTAGGTAGACTCTTATTTAATAAATAATCTATGTACGAGTAGCTGTATCTAATGTAGATGGACCTGGGGTAGTCAGAATAGGAATTTCTGAAATCCCGTTAGACATCTGATCAGATTCTTGGGATCTCGATTCTTTTAAAGCAGATTCGATGAAATTTCTTAATTATCAACCATATTCATCGAGCTCTACATTTTTCAAAGCAGATATAGTTAGATCTTCAATTGAAATAGATTTGTCTAGATCTGTTGTCAAGCAAGTCTCTCAAAATTAGGTTTGTCAAATACTATTAATGTTTAGTAGTTATCTCTGGTAAGATGACAATAGTTCTTTACCCGCAAGTGCCATTTTTATTTTTATTAATCATAAAATCAAATTTATTATTCACTACAAGTATTTTCTGTAAGTTACTAATTCGCAAAAGATGTCAGTTTCGAAAAAAAATTATAACAGTCAACTAACACCCTATCAGTACCAACGCTTGTATCATACTGAACTCTGGATGTAAATGTATTTGTAATCAAAGACGGGAAATATCGGACAACGTTTTCGATTCTGACTGAAGCCGGTGTAGCCAGACATTTACCCGATTCGTCATCTTATACCACTTTCACATACATTATGGAAAAAGTACTTTGGTGTTTTATTTCTTGAAAACTTGGACCACTTTGAGATATGGATAACTTATTGGATTTAATTCTCTTTTTGTTTGAAGTCGCGCGAATAGTGGAGCCTTAGATCATGTAGGACTACCTGTAGCATCTAGATTAGTTTGTTTGCTAATGAAGGGAGAATAAGGTTTCCGACGGTCTCTTATAGGTTGAATTAAATACGCGAATTGCATTTAGCACAATTGACAGATCTCTTTTCACATATAAATATACATAGGCATGTCTCATAAGTGGGTAACGGGATATAGGGAACTAATATAATGAATAAACTAGTAAAAGGAATAATCTCTGCGCGATTTTTCAAGACTACGGCCCGTTTCTGTCAGCGGAAGAAAGTTTTTTTTTTAACGAGCCGGTCTTGACTTACACAACACCTTAATAGAAATCAGTATCGACAAATTTTCTTTCCTTATCGAGATATCTCGAATAGAAGTCCGGGATCCTCGGACCCGAAATTGCTCATCTTCTGATAGAGCCTTTCTTTTTTGAATAAAAACCGATAGCCGAAAGAATTTTCCGGATCGGCCGTACGGTTCTCGAGTTGTTGTGCGCACAGACATCCACACATCCACACAGACTTTTTTATCTCGGAAAATCAATTTTTTCCACGTTTCATGACATTTGAAGTCATTTGGAGCAAAAAAAAATTTGAGATTTTTGCACGATTTCAATACTATACGGTTTGCCATACCTACTACACCAAAGGTGAAGTATTGGCGAGCCGTAGTAATAGATAGAAGTAGACAAAAGAAAGATGAGGATGTATTATAAAAAGACAAAATTTATGTTTGTTGAAAAATTTTAAACATAAATTTGCCTAGATATAAACAAAAAATTGAAACCTTTTTAAAACGGCACGTTACTGATTCAGTAGCACCCCTTGGTGCGACTCACCTGACCTTACCTTTCCCCGCAAGAACCAAACAAAATGTACAGAATAATATGTCTTGCGAGTAGAGCGAATACCACCCTTTTGGAGAATCATCGATATTCTTATTCATCGAAATTGGTTTATTTGTCTTTGTGATACATGTATCTTTTATTATCACAATTATGTTCTATTTTCTTTTGTACTGTGTTTTATTTATCATTTGTGTTTATGTATCTTGTTTTTATCTACCCCTGTTGACTATATCTAAAAATCATCTTTTTTGTCGCACGTTATTTCAGTCTGTTATTGAAGTCAGTCGCCGCCCTTGCAGCTCTGTTAGTTTACCATTCTATACAACTTTAACTTTACGAAATCGTTGATTGCGGTTTTTTGAAAAAATAAAAATATTGATTTTTGGTGCTTTGGTTTGTTGTAGGTATTATATAAATATAGTTTTTTTAAGTATAACCATTCATTATCATCTTCAACTTAATATTTTGCTGGTTTATAATTATTTCCTAATAATCTTTTTATTTCTTTTAAAAGAAAATATTCATATTTTATCCAGATAACAATATAGTGGAGAAAATTGTATAATATAAATAAACTGTTTTCTTGTGATATATATGTTGACACAAAATATCAAATACTGAAGTTATAGTATCCAATTTACTACATTTTTTTTACTATTTTTATTACCTATTATTGGAAATAATATTAGTTCGATTTTTACCAAAAGCAGATTATACCAATTATTTTAAATTATTCCATATTCAACCAATTTTAGCCATGTACCTCTTTTACTACTTGAAACTATTCGGAAATTTTAATATTAAAAGAGAAGGGGGTTTTAGTTGAATTCAAGTACCGCGTGCCGATGAAATTACTTTTAGTTTTTTTTATAATTAATTTTCTTTGAATTCTACTTACCTTAATACTATTTGGCATTGATCCGTTGATTGATAAAACATTAGATTGTACAAAATGACTTTGAATACCGGAAACTGAGTAGCTAAATTCCGGGTACATTCCAGATCAATGGATTTTATTTTAAAAGATATTTTTGTTTTGCCAAATGCTCTGAAAACTATAATCTTTATGATTTACACAATATATTCTGTATTGTATTTTTTATAACATAATTAATTATAAACAAAAGCATGTTTGTTGAAATACTTAATTATGATATAATTATGATATATATTATAAATAAACCTTTCTTTCTAGAGAATAATTAATAGAGAATAAGTGGATTATAAAATAATTTAAATTAAAAAAGAAAAACGTAAATATAAACACCAACACATACTGTAAAAAATTTACTGAACAAAAAAGTGTATGTGGTTGGAGGATCCCCGTCAGGAAAGAAGTTCCTTACGTTAGCTTTTCAACACTAAACGTGTTTTAATATCTCTCTCTCTCTCTCTCTGTGTTCCCTTTTTCCATTTTTACAATTTCTTTCTACCTTTCCTGTTTTTCACAATTTTTTCCTTTTTTTCTCTATTTGTCTCTATTTTTCCTTACTTTTTGCTATTTTTCTCCATTTTTTCTATTATTCCCTATTTGTCCCTATTTTTCCTATACTTCCCCATGTTTCCCTATTTTTCGTTATTTTCTCTATTTCTCCTTTTTTCCTATTTTTCACTATTTTCCATAATTTTTTCCTATTTTCCTTATTTTTCCCTATTTGTCCCCGATTTTTTCCTATTTTTTCCTATTTTTTCAGAAAAGTAAAAATATTGTATTAAGATTCACCTGATTGAATAGGATAATGTCCACTTCGAATGATCTCCATATCAGATTTCTAGTAATCTGAAGTGGTCAACTTGGTCAACTTTGAAACATCAATAAATGAAAACTATACCAGTTGATTAAGGTGCAGATTTATATTAATATTCTCTCGATAATAAATATCGTGTATAACTTGGCAACAGCGCATTTCCGCAAACTTCAAATTGTATATCAAAGCCCACCTGATTAAATAGAATAATGGCCACTTCGAACCATCTACATATCAGATTTCCAGTAATCTGAAGTGGCCAACTTGTCAACAGCCCATTTCAAAAAAAAAGGAAAAGGTCATACCAGTTGATTAAGATGAAGTTTTATATCAATATTCCGTAAACGAAATCTCCATAAAACTTCTCTCAATGATTTCCAACGTCCATAACTTGTCAACGGCGCATTTCCGAATTTTTTTGGTATACAATTATTTGGTGAAAAAATGAAAAGCGGCGCTTTTTTGGGCGCTTTTGACCCAGATTTTTCTATTGAAATTTTAATTGATTTAGACTAATTAAACGCAAATCTATCGATTGCCACAAAAAATTTAAAATCTCGCATGGGGCAAATGCCCTTTTCAACTTTTGACCTAAACATTTGCCAAAAAAATTTGGTCAAATTAGACCAAAATCTATCGATTTATACCAAATTTAGCAAATACTATACTCCAGTCAAATTTTGTCCACCATCCACATTTTTCTATTAACTTATCAGCTTCCGTCACAACTTCTGACACAGAAGTTTGGTGAACATCAATATCTTCTCCTACTCCTATTTGAAAATCCGGGTCACCTACATATCTCAAAAAAACATTCATTTTATCAAAGTTACACCACCTCTTTCTCTAGATTCTACACCCAAAAAGTTATTTGATATCCACTCGACATTTTCTTTAGTGAATACAATGCTTTAAAGTCACGTACTTCTAGGTTTGTAACATTTTTTGGATCGCATATTAAGGATAAACATAGCTCTGCCTCGGTCAAACTGAAGTCTGCTCCAAAATTATAGAAGTAGATTCTCACCCCGAAGAGCATGAACAATTTTCTATTCAAAGGAATAGCACGAGTCCTTCAAAGTTTATCGATAATTTTTTATTTTCTACGAAAACTAGTTTATTTTACAAAAATATGGAAACAAACCGATTGATAAAATCATGAGTAAGTTATTACGAATGATTTTATCTAAATTCGGTTTGTTTCAATGATTTTGCCTCAAATAAACAAGTTTGAGTGATGGAAAATAAAAAATTACTTATCTGATAAAATTTGAAGAACGAGTTGTATTTGAAAAGATTATTTTTTTCATCAATTTGAAATAACAAGGACTCATTTCGTCAAGAGCTTCTTTTTTATCGGATAAATTTCTCTTTGTAACGAAACATTTTGCCAAATGAGCAATTATACGAGAAAAACTGACATGGAAAAATCGCGAGACTGGAGGTCGAGCGATTTTGCCAAATGTTAGTTTTTCGAGGAAAATTACTGATGGAAAAATGTTGAGTTTAAAAGAAATTTATCCTTAAAAAAAAAGCTTGAGTGTTTTTTGGCAAGATAAATTAAAGACAAAATATAGAATGAACAACAACAATAATTATCTATATTGATACAATTAAATTATTTCATTATTACTGTTTTTTAACAGTTTTTATTATTTTATTATTCATCTTCCGTATTTCAATATCAACCAAACAAATAATTTTAACTGACAGAACTAAGGATAAAGTGACGTGCCGACGCGATTCACAGCTACTAGATATAGTCTGATTTTGAGGAACTTGCATTTTTATCGCGAGGAACAGGCATTTTTATCGCGATAAAAATGGATGCACCTTTTTCATCGCTGTCAAACTGACAAAACTGTCATCATTAAATGACACATTTTATATAGGAGTTAATTTATCCAGTATAAAACCGAATGATTGGTTAGAATCGTCCATTGCTATTGGTTGAAATCAGCAAAATATAGGGGGGAAACGGCAACTAGTTTCGACAGAACTGCCATCATCAGGCCAAAAAAATTAAAAAAATTAAGAGCAAGTGCTTAGTAGATGGTTGGCAGCAACAAAATACTTAAGACGAAGCGTGTGAGCGCACAGGTTCAAGAAGTTAGGGACTAGATGAACGAAACATAGTGGTACTTGGAAAAAAATTTTAGTAATTTTTGGATATGCTAAAAGAGGTTTATAAAATGGTAACTCGTTAATGTAGTGAATTACAGGAAAAAATCGTGGTCCTAACAACGGATGAGTACCATAAAGAGTGATCTGAAAAGATCCAACCTAAATAGGAATAGTAAAGGGAAGGAATTAGGTACACTTAACAAAAAATACGAAAATATAGGAGCAGAAAATAAATGACGAAAAAAGTAATAATGAAACTTGACTAAATTTTTACATGATAAAATTTGAAATTATATACGAAGTATATTTTATATTTACTCGCTCATACTGGATCAAATTGTGTGTAAAATGAAAAATAATATATTATTTTCAAACAATTTGATTTGATAATCAACCTGTTTACAGTTTACATTTTCTGCATATTTGAATAAAACATCAATTTTTCATTCGATCGTGTATGACCCTGGCTTACATTTTTATAACAGAATTTATACATATAAAATGAAAACCAAATATTTTTATACTCACTGGTCTCTAGTAGCGAAGAGGTATTTTTTTAATAATAGGTCCATTTTCGTTTTTGAGATTCCGTCATTATCGAATTGTGAATATATATAACATTCCCAAACTCTTAAAATAAAAAATCAGGTTCATAGATAATTTATAGGCTTAAATTTGTTTAAATTAGTAATGTTAGGACAAATTAAATGATTATCTACGACTTATAATTCTGTACCCCAAGGTTCAGTTAAGCGATTCACTCACTTTTTGATATATTGCTTTTTTTAATTTATTTGAAATAGTTTAAATACATATATGTAGATGATACTTTGTCAACAGGAAGTGATTAAAAAATGATTCAGCTGGTCATCACAAAAAAATAATATTAAAAACATCTGCATATAGCAGAATAAAAAATAGCTTAAAAATATAGAAATTAGAAGAATTTGAATAACTATGACAGAAGAACTTGCAAAAGCTTAGAATATATAGATGAGGAGGATAATTTACATTCTGTGACGGGAAAAAAGTGAGTAATTTTTTCCCGGATATATATTGTAACGATATTTGATCTATGAAAAATAATATAAACTATAAACTTAAAACTTTTATATATATCTGCTGTTACTCTTCCACTAAAGATTTTGTTATCTTCTTTTCTTCAATGTTTCTTTACAACTATAAAAAATTTTCTTATCAATTCTTCTTGTATAGTTGTCTTCTATTTTGTTTGTTTCACAGTTTCTGCTGTTCCAGAAAATTTATAATTTAATATTAATCTTCTTCCAAGTATCTATCTTCTTATTGATAGAAATTTATGTCTTCCAACGATAACCCTGTTAATTTAACTATATTCTTTGATTAATTAAGATTTGCTTTTATTTTATAGATTTTTTTATTTAATTTTTTTTTAACTAAATACATTTTTTTATGAGTATATAGATTTTTTTATCATTCTATACATTATTTTCATTCAATAAAACCTTCTTTTTTTAATTCTTGTGACATCCTTTTTTTAATTATCAAAAATATGACAATCCCTTATTTATTTATTTTTTATTTGATTTTTCCCCAAAAAAAATTGTTTCTTACTTGATTATCTACTGAATTTTTTTTTAATAATCTTTTAACCATTAAATTATAAAATTCAAATTACTTTAGTACAATAAATATTATAATGAAATAATTTTTAGTAGTTTTTTTGAATAAGTTAATTGTTATTGAATCGTTAAAAAAGGTTTGATATCATAAATAATTTTTATGAGTTTTTGAATTTTATAAATATAATGTTATTGTTAAAAAAGTTATTTTAAAGAGTTTATTCATATTTATTGGTATATAAAATTTGAAAGGATGCCAAGTTGTGGTATATAAAGAAATCGTATCTCATTATTATTATTATTATTATAAATTAATTTTGGAAAGGAGTATGTCCGTATCTGGTGCTCCCATGTTATAACTTTATTTATTTTTTAAAGGAAACTGTGCAGTGAAAATTTTCCGATTTTTTTTTGCTTGACTAGTAACACTTGTCTACTAGAGTATACTATAAAATCTTGAATAGTGTCCGGTGACCCTAAGGTCATCTATAACCTTTTCATACCTCAAAATTACGTATTTATTTTTTAAATGAAACTATGTAGTGAAAATATTCCGGTTTTTTGGGCTTGACTAGTAGTATTAGTCCAATAGATTATAATATAAAATCATGGATAGTGTCCGGTGACCCTAAGGTCATCTATAACCTTTTCATACCTCAAAAATACGTGTTTATTTTTAAAGTAAACTATGTAGTGACCCTACTGTCAGCGGTTGACCTTTTCATACCTCCGAATTACGTAATGGAATAGTTAAATAACAGTTTTATTATAGGTATATAACTCCAAAGAACGAAATTATAAGTTTGTGTAATTAGAGTAATAGAAGAGGACATACTACCCCTATTTTGGAATTTGCTTCATCTTCATCATCAGATTCGAATGTATGAAATGGTCATGGATAACCTTAGGGTCACCGGACACTAGCTACGATTTTATAGTATACTATTATAGAAGAGTAGGGCTACTAGTCAAGCCCAAAAAACCGGAAAATATTCACTACATAGTTTCCATTAAAAAATAAATACCTAATTCGGAGGTATGAAAAGGTCAACCGATGACCAAAAATAGGAAAATCCCCATAAATCGGCTGTTAAATTAGAATCAATTGCAGTCAAAACGACATTAACAATAGTGAATATGTTCTTGCCGGTAGTACCTTTACCTTTTTAATCCTTTATTATGGGCACTGTTCAATCCTCCCGTTTGGGTTTCTAGTTCAAACATGGGGCTGAGACTATATGTTCTTCTCCCTCATTTAATATTCATTTCATAAATTTACCTACTATTTAAAATTCACACATGTTCTTAGTACCACCTAATATCCGTTTTGCCATTTTAAAATTTCATTACATATTTTACCTTCTTGTATCTGTACGCACAATTGTATGAACATTTCGTTTAAACCATGTATCTAGATGTTTTTTATCTTTATAAAGAGTTTGGCCTGATGATGGCATAATTGCCGAAACTATTCGCCTTTCAATGTAACAGCGGATATTTAACATCATATGTACAGGGTAGGCCTCGGTCTGTAGAGCAAATAACTAAACATTTTGTGGTAGATTTTACCATGCTAATTGTAACGCCACTGGTGTCTATCTTTAAATTCCTAGAACCCTTTTTGTATGTGTTTTTATGCAGACACAGTTTACATGTTTGATACCAGTTTAATAAATAAATATACAATTAGTTACCTTGTACATTTGTGAAATTAACTTACTAATTAAGATTGATATTGGTTATTGGGAAAGTAAGTTTTATTTAAATATTCCACACATTTTTTTAAAATCTGTTTTTTGTAGCCAGTTTTATATCAGAAAGACAACAAGTTAAAAATAATTTTTATTATACAGGGTATTGCAGAAAAGTGATACATATGAGACTTATGTTTTTTTTTAATGGAATACCCGGTATTTTTTTACATTTTTAGGTTTATCCTGGGAAAGCTGATTTCATAAACCTATTACACCCACACTATAAATGAAATAGTTTTGAAGTTATAAACTTTAATCACACTGTATACATTTTGTTTTTATGTCCCCAATTAGAAATCAAAAAGTTAAGATGGGGACATATAAGCCGTTTGGCTGGCTCAATCACTTAATGTTGAAAAAACGCGATTTTCAATTGTCTATAACCCATATGGGGGTCGCGTTTTCGGAACTCGTGCCCGTGGAGACTTTCTGTTAGGTTCATTTGCTTTTATAACCTTATTTTCATTCCTGTCATACTTACATACGGTATATGCTGCCTTATGGCAGTTATATGGCAGAAAATTATGCAGAAAACACTCTGCATGACTCACTTTATATCTATTTTTTCTCAAAAGCTATTAATTTTACCTAATTAAAACTTTATGCATTTATTCACTAAATTAAACAAGCAATTAAAAAAAAACAATTTTGAAAATGTATCCAGTGGCGTAGAAAATTGGGGGCAAAATATTCGGCCATACCCAACACCGCTGGTAAAGGATTTTGAAAATAATGTCTCGTCACAATGTGTGTCGTTACTTGGATGCAAAGTTTCGTTAAAAATTCTTGTTTTTAAAAAAGTTACAGCAGAAAAACTGTTTTTATTTATTAACTTTAACACCCAGTATTTCGAAAACTAAGGATTTTTGACCATTGATTCCTGACCTAGATATTCTTTATTTTATGAGATGAGTTTACCATAAACGGTTGAACGTCGAATTCTGAAACACCCTCAGGGCCGTCCTTAGGGTGGAGGGAGTGGAGCGACAGATCCAGGCCTCGCGCCGAGGAAGGCCTCGCACGGCGAGACCCAACTACGGCTAAAAAGTTTTGGTTCAATGAAATTGGTTAAATAAAAATAATATAATAATTTACAGATATACGTATACCTATGCATAAAACAGTGCAAAACATCGTCTAATAGCAGCGGCAGGGTGACGGAGCTATGAACCCGCCGATGAGTGAGTCATGCTTGCCGGCGCGCCGCCCTCACCACGTACCACCGACAGACCGACGAGCCTATACAATATGATCTCCTCGATTCCACTGGCGTCTAGGGTTTTTTATTTTATTTTATATTTATTTTATAAAAGAAGTCTTAACTATCTAAATCTAGCCTGTATATTTAAAAAAAAAAACAGAAAATATAACTTTCATTTATGTCGTAAAAAAAGAAAAAATATATATCAAGATTCGAACCTGGAACTTTCATATGTAACGTCTACACGCTACCATTAGACCACACCGTTCACAGTGATGAATAATCAAACTTTACAATAAAAGACGATTAGGGCGAAAATAATAATGCGCAAGCGTAAGCCAAGGATCCAGAATAGAATCGTCTCCCTAGAAGCCAGTCTGGATTCCTACCTCCATAGTTATCAATCTATGTACCCATCAGATAAGTGGCAACGTTCTTATTAGTTACATCGCGCGCGTATTAATTTTGACTTATGTGACTTGATTAATTCATGTGTCACCCTAAGCCGTCTATGGTAGTAGCGTCGTCCTGTGGAATTTTCTGTTGATTATATTCGAAGAGGGCTTGACTATCGTGGGTAAGAAAACTGAAATAGATCTATCTATTCAAAGTTCAAGTAACTATAAAGAACTAAGTGATTTTTTGCCGTCTGATAATGATAATCCTTCAGCACCTGATCCTCAAAGCCTCTCAATTTCTACCGAAGGGTTCAATTTGAACATTAACGATCCAGGTGCTTGACCTGTTTCGTTTTCAAAGGTCTATTTGCAAGTAACTAATTTTAGTTTTCCTAAAAATTCAGAAGAAAGACATTTTTCTGCTAAGTATTACAAAAGAGTAATGAGCAACGGAGAAGATGTGCATAGGCAATGGCTTATGTACAGTAAAACGAGTGACAAGGCGTTTTGTTTTTGTTGTAAATTATTTGGTAACAAATCTCGGTCTCAATTCGCTTGCGAAAGGTACAGTGATTGGGCACATCTTAGCAGAGGGCTTGAAACCCATGAGATGTCATCAAAGCATGGTGAGAACGTTATAAAGTGGAAAGAATTTGAAATACGTTTTAACAAAACGTTAACAATTGATAAGAAGCATATGGAATTTATAAATAAAGAAAAAGAGCACTGGCGTGAGGTTCTCAAAAGAATTGTTAATGTTATTAAATATTTAGCAGAACAGCAAAATTTTTTGGGACTTTCAAGAATGTTACGGACATAAAATTTATAAATATTTCTCAGTAATATTAGACTGCACACCTGACCTCAGCCACCAGGAGCAGTTATCCTTAGTGATACGATTTGTGAAAATTGATATCAATGCAAGTTATCTTCATAATGAAAATGAAGGTGTAAGCATCTAAGAACATTTCCTTAGATTCTTAGACGTTAAGTCAACGACAGAAAAAAATCTAACTGATGTCCTTCTACAAGAGTTAGATGAAATTGGGATTAGAAATCGAGGACTACAGGCGACAAGGATATGACAACGGATCCAACATGAAAGGTATCCACTCTGGAATGTAGGTACGGATGGAAATAAATCTCAACCTCTTAATTTGTGATGCTGCAAAATGTTCGCCTAAAGCAATGAGTTTTTTTGGTGTTGTTCAAAGATTTTATCTACTTTTTAATTCTTTACCTAGAATAAAATATTGTATACATTAAAAATAAAAATAGACCCAAACCTGGCAAATGTTAAAAAATCACGTAAATAATTGGCGTGATTTGAGATAAAATTACTTCATCAGAATTTCTCAAAATACACCTTTGTGCGCGAGAATTTTAAAGTTTTCGGGGGAGACCCGGAAGATCATCGCAGCCACATAATCACTTTCTTAAAAAAGGCCTCGCAAAAATTTTTTGCTCCAGGCCTCGCATTTGCTAAGGACGGCTCTGAACACCCTGTATAAAAATCATGTATTGTTTATATTAAAGTTAATTTAGTAGTTCTAATTATCGACAAATCTGTTCGTCAAAATTACTGTTTGTCTGTGCCATTAAAAAAAATAATTTTACAGTATAAAAAACTACAAGGATGGAATTTAAAATCAAACTTAATATTAGTTTCTGTGGAGTGATTGCTAGGAGGAATGAGCCATATTTTTTAAAAATTTTGTCTTGTCAAATAATTTACTTATGTGGGTTCAAAACTCTGCGACACTATGTGTATATTTTTTATGTGTTGTTGTTTCCTTCATTCCTCCATTTATTTATAAGTCATTACATACTAAATTTTTAATTTTTTCTTCAGAAGTTTCATTGACTAAGATTGATTGTGTGTTACACTTGAACTATTTGAAAATTGTCTACAAGTTTTCACGCTTCTCTTGTTTTAACGAAGATTGATTGCATATGTTTTGAAATATAACTCGTAAATTTTTTCTGTTAATTCAAATTCAATTTTTCGTTTACGTTTATAAATATTGCAAGATCTTGTTCCTTTCCTTTTTCATGGTTAATTAGAATAGCAAATTGTTAAGCTAAAGATCATTTAAAGAACTGAATTTAAATGTCAAGCCTTCGATATTAATCTAATAAAAAATAATATAACAATAGATATATTGATATTTGCTTTTGATTAAAATAAGTGACTCGTCGTATTTTCTATTCTTCATATAAATACTAAGATCTGAACAAGCTGGTTAAATACACGAATGATCATGAAATCAAAGATGTCAATTGTCAATTTCAATTCACAATTAATGATTATGATTTTGTAAGATTTATTGTCAATGCGTTTTATACAACAAATAATAAAAATGCAAAAATGTTTACTGCATATAAATAAATAATAATAAAATAATCATTCAAAACCTAAATTAAGAATTACAGTTCCTACAAAAACTGCTCATTCAACATTTAAAACTATTCAGTATTTTTTGGTCCCTCCTGAAAAAGTTTTATCAGTGAATTAATTATACTGTCTACATAAATTATTTTAATTTCTTCAGTTTGATCCAGCCATCCAAAGATATCAAGCAATGAAATTAAGTAATTATGAATTTTTCAAACCAAATCTTAAAACTGCTTTTTATGGATTAGCTTATTTGGTTCTTCCGATTGGAATATACTTTTATTCTGTGTATACACAACGAAATAACAGAGAAAGGAAACTAAGAAGAGGAGAAGTCGCCTACAAGGATAGACTTTTTAAATTTATTTAAGTTAAAATTATTTGTTTGTCGAATTTTATTGTACTAGATGAAATAAAAATGATTTAATAGGAACCACAGTTTTATTATTTAAAACTCTTATCATATTCATTATATTATTCACATACGAGTTTCTAGAACCATATATATCTTTTCCTTATAAATTATCGGTGGTATGAAAATACAGCCAGTTAATTGTTTTTTAAAAATAGTCTATCTTATACCTTATTTATTTTTCATTTATATCCTTATACACTTTCAGGTGTTGGATCCTCTACTCTTCTATCTATATTTTCTCAATCTTCTGATCCCTCACTGCTTCATGTATTTGATTTATGTTTTTGTTTTTCTGGTTGGATTAGTTCTTTTCTTATTTCACTACTTTTATCCCATTCCAGTTTTGGTTCTTCCTGTTAATTTACGGTTATTCTATTATATTGTAACGAGTCTGGCCCTGTGTACACAGAATCTTAGTGACTCACAAATAGCGCGCGAGAAATCCATCAACTATTCTTGAAACGACGTGAGCGTTCCAGATGAAGCAAAATGAATATAAATTAATATATTTTCTTAGTAGTGTTTGATATAAATTAGAAGTTGTATTACTTAAATAAATTAGTTATAATTCGACGGACTGTTTAAATTCAAGCAAACCCAAAGTACAAAAATATTACAGTATGCCCTTTTACATTTTTATATAATTCCCTTTTTCCAAATATTTCTTTATTTAGCGCATAATAAATTTAATTTGCTTTTCTGGTTTTGTTGGATTGTTCCATCTTTTTAAACAACCCGTAGGTAGCTATTCATAGATTGTTACAATTTTTATATTTTTATCTTTAAATTTGATTGTTTCATAGTTCCTTACATTAAGATAAAGGAAAAAACTGTACAGTTTTAAATATGACAGTTTCATTTCTTTAAATAACGGATGATTCCAAAAAGTAGAAACAGCTCTATCGATAAACGTATTAAGTTAATGAAATATTAACTCTTCTATTTATAATTATTTTTAAACATTTTATTGGATTTATATTTTTAAAACAATTATTCTTCTAAGCTAAATAAACGAGTTACTGTGCCTTGATTGACTTTCTCCGGGGGTCAACAAAAACTTAACGAAATCAATCAACTATAATTTTTAAGTTTAACAACCATTTCAGTACGATGACCTAGGTCCTAATCTACTCTTAATGAAGGCGAAACAAAAAATAAGGTAAGTACATTTATTAGGTTATCGCATCTTGGTATCTGATTGAAAAATGTGTGCAGACTTTCATTTACAGAAATAAATCCGAAAAATGACGACTTCCAGCTCGTTAAATGTAATTTTGCATGGCATGTCAATCATCTATATAATAAAATTGTTATAGCGGTAAATGTTTAATTATATTATAACGTAATTTGGAGAAAGTCTGGTAAAAATTTGAATAGAATAAAATATAAAAATATGTTCGTGTATAACATATTCTATTTTGATATATATTTAAATCGTTAGGGTACAAGATGGCATTTTCCTATGAAAGAAATTGCTAAAATTAAACGTTAACACTAGATTCCCTATACCGAACAAATTTGAATCGTAAATGTTAATTTGTTTTGTATAAATATTTTAGATTTCAATTATTTGCGAAGTTATATTTTAAAATTATTAAAAAATAATAATACATTCTGCAAAAGTAAAAATAAAACAAAGAGTAGGTAATTCCAGCCAACTTTGCTAACACTTGTAATAAAATAATTGTTAATTATATAATTATTCTCTTAATAAAATAACTTATTGAATTAAGATGAACATATCAGGAATATTTCTTTTTTTAAATGATATTTTCGAATTTCTCAAAGTCACTAAATTTTACAAAGAAGTATATTTCCATTATCAAATTTCAGCTTTTTTAAGTTAAATTATTTAAAAATTAATATTATTTTTAACCCTCTTTAATTTGGGAACCATTCACAGAGATCTGCGAATAAGAAACGTTTTAAAATTTTAACAAAAAAATAGAGGTTGAATTCTTGAGTTATTTTATTAATTATTCGTTTTAAAATATAATAATTACTCACTTTCTCATCACCTTTTCAGAAATTATATTAGTTATTTTAGTTAAAATGATGCATAAAATATTAAATAATAATGCGATTTCAGGATGAAAGACAATATCACTTCAAAAATAATTAAAAAAAATTTGTGTGCCAAGTCTCTATCTAAATACAAATCCATATCACAATAAAACGTGCCAATGTTCAATAAAGGAAATGAAACTCAAAATCATGTACAAGAGAGACTTTAATAAAGTTGTAATGAAGGGCAACTAGTTTCGGCTACTTAGGCATCTTCAGACCTAAAAGTTTTACAATGCTCGAAAGTTTTAAAAGTAAATACAAAAACAAACTAACTTACCATATAAAAATAGGTTTACGATAGAGTAAATATATCATTAATAGGGAGGAAGCATATAACTATAGGAGAGGGAATGGAGGGACAGGAGAATATGAACGAAAAATTAAATTAAGCGGTTTAAAAACGTGCAATGCACGCTCCTGTTTAAAGTCATACATACATCGGTAGATCCAAACGGAAAAGGAGAAATCGGGGGTCCAAGGAGAGACCGCATGATGGTCGGAAGTGTTGACACCACTTCGTAGAGGAGAAAAAACTGCAGGATACTGCGATGGTGACTTCGAAAAATAATAATAACGAAAACTGTCCGCTCTGGGACAACGCCAAAAATGTTGGCCAAATAATTGAAATTGACTATATATATATACTACTAATAAAAGTTCAATATTTTGCTGATTTATTAAAGTAGAAAAATGAAGCCCATACAAATTTAAATTAATAAAAATTACCTGCATAGAAGAGTTCGCAAACCCTACGGTCCCCATAAACTGAGAGAGGATATGTCAGGTATATGTTCGAAAATCTCAGGGTTCACAAAGCCCACGCTACCAAACAATTCAACTTATTGGTAAATGTGGCAACAATAGCAAAAGTTATATATATATATAAAAACCAAAATATTTTATTTCCAGGAGGTGATATCGGACATGCCGAGAACTTACAAAAAGAGACTGAAAAGTAGTACATTAATTATAAAAACGATAAAGGTGTAAACCTCTGAAGGGAAACTTACTTTCAGAGTAAGTACTATGATAATGATGATGAGTGTTGTATATGTTATCATGACATGCTTTGCTAGTGATGTTGAGTAAAAGTATTAATCCATCAAAAAAAATTGCGCACTTTGACCTACAGGGTTCGTTCAAATTTGAACTTGACCGAGGTATGACCCTATATATACCCTGGAAAACACACTAATTTAACATGTGATTGTCGCACTCGCCTTTGGCTCGTGCGACAACATTCACATATTCGTGAAAAAAGTATCACTTTACACATTTGTTGCATAAATAACTATTCTGCAATGAGACACTCGTCTTAAATATACCATAAGATAGATAGAGATAAAATATAGTTTTCAATTCAAGTCTGAAAAATCTACTGAATTTTACAGCGGACGTAAATATTAATATTTTGCACTCGATTTTTTTGATCGTTTTATAATAAAAAAATATATCGATTTCAGTTTAAAAAAAATGTCGAACCTGTCTATTATCAATTCTACTAAAATTCTACCAAACACCCTCATTTTTCTTAAAAATTACAAATTTAGTAGGAAATTTACTAAAAACGGTAACCCTCTAAAATGAGTGTGAATACAGCGCAGCAGCGGGTTAGGGGCGAACCGTTCATGGCTACTGACGTCACCGGTCTAGTCTCGCGCACAGGTACCGTTTTCCAGCCTCTCGCCAATCGTTGATTTTAAAATGCTTATAGCGGACGTAAATATTAATATTTTACGCTCAAATTTTTTTTGATCGTTTTTAAATAACAAAATCTCTCGATTTCAGTTAAAAAACAAAAATGTCGAACCTGCCTATTATATTGTTTTTGTCAATATTTTCTTTCCACTCATCAAATACACATTGTAAGCCACTCTCACATCCATATTTACTGCGAAAGCCTGACTGAACTTATTAAATCATGTTGTTCAATAAAATCTAATAATTGTTCATGACTTTTAGTAGAATGTTATCTACACAACAGAGCATATTTATAGGACGCAAATCCGAATCATGTTTAGGGTTTGAAACTTTTGGGACTGGAATAATATAATTGACACTTTAATGTCTTGTGGGACTTTATTTACCACTCTCTAAGAAACTCTTAATTAGATTAAGTAGAGGATTGGCAATACTATCAAACGTATTTTTTTATAAAACTTATATTGATTTCATCTGAGCTACTTTTATTTGGCATTGAGGTAATAATTCTTTTAAATATAGTCACACCTATCAACTGAAATTCTATTAAGCGTTCCATAGTACTGTCTCCCATATTTACATGAAAGTTTATTACCATTATCAATTATTTAGTTTATATTTTTAATAAAAAATGCTTGGCATATATCTTTAATTTTTTCAACGGTTTTTTGATCGTTTATTTTCGATATTATTATTATTAGTAACAGGAAACAAATCCTAAATAGTATGGAAACTTAAATTAAGTACGAGTTATAGTTCAACATCAAAAACATATAAAATATATATTCCTCCAAGTAAAACTTTTTATAATTTAGGCAAATACGATCGGAGAAAGGCTCAATGTTTAAATAACTGATTTCTGGTATATATACATATAATTTATTTAAAGCAGTAAATACAGTATATAATAATCTAATTTATCAAAAAAATAGGTAGCTAAAATAGTTTTCACACCCTTTACAGCTAAGATACATCTATTAATTTTATTATAATTTTAACAAACATGACATGACTTTGAAATTGGTAGACTGATCCATAATTTGACTTTTTTATGTACAAAAAATAAATACACAATTTTATTTATCTTTCTTCAAGGTTTTTATCTCTTGATACAACAGCATCCTCAAATTTGACCATATATGTAGTTCCTTTATGCCAATGTGCAGTCACTTTTGCAGGCTAAAAAAAATTATAATAAACACTATTATTTTAATGGTTTCATCACCTAACATTTAGTCACCCAACAATTTGTTACCAATATAATTATAGTATTCTTGTGTGACAAAGATTTTGATAGGAATATAAAATCATTTTTTAAGTGATTTGCTTTTTTCTAATTGTACTCTTTCTACTCATAGAATCAGTTAAGCATAGTATCGGTTTGCATTGAAAGGTCAAATTTGTTTTATTTTTAATTTTATTTTCCTACTCATAGATGCAGTTAAGTGTGAGAAGTAAAAAAAATTATCAAGTGCTAGAGATTCTATTTTAATATATAAAGCTCAGTGAAAATGATCACTTATTATTTATTCCAGTAATAATTGTAATTTTGATACTATTAATTATATATAAATCTGAAATAAACATACAAATCCTGTTCCAGTTAAAACTGCTTCTACTATTCCAGCGGTAAGAACTGCACAATTAAGGCTACTTTTATCTCTAGGTACTGATATAAAGCGATTTACTAATGGTTCTTTTTCCATCAAATAATATGTGTTTTCATCATCATTTGAATGTTCTAGTTTATCTGCTTCTTTGCCAAATAATGCCTAAAAATATTTATAAATATAGAGTAAGTCTTAAGAGAAACTGTATTACTTACTTTCCATAAAGTAGACTTTACAAACAGTAAAATATTTAGCAATTTAATTTCACGTTTACCTGCCCTTTCTCTGACAAAATAGAGATCAATAAGTTTCACACCTATTCGTTTTCCTAAATCATGCAATCTACAATAGAAAAGTACATATTATTTATTACCTTAATCAGCTAAAAAATGGGATAACAGTTACCTGTTTTGTAGTTCTGGAACAGTTTGAGATTTATTCTGGCAATATTGTACTACTTCTGAAAATAATAGGGCAAAACAACTTAATGAAACTTCACCCTTACCCTTACTTAACGGTTTATCTAATATACTAGGGCGATTTCGTCCTGTTAAACTCATCTTTGATTAAATAATTGTATTGTAATATTTATTATTTTGACATCAATGATTAGAGGTTATGTTGCCAATTTACATCCTTACTCTTCTGATTTCATAGATGTTGGTCTTGATTTTTCAGCCAATACGTGACAGTCAAAATGGTAAATAGCGTTTTATGTGTATATGAGTAATAAATAAACGAGTACTCGTGAAAGGCACTAACAATTACCTTTTCCTACGATCACTACCCAAAGTAGGCTTTTGCACACTCAAATCTAACCGCAAAGTTGACGTTTTCCGTGATCTGTAATAATTTGACATTATTGTCGCTCTAGCGCGTACTTTTCCGCTCGCCTGTTTTCATTTACAATAAACTAAAGAAAGGTAGTAAATAACAGGTATATTAAAACAAAATGTAGGGCAGTCTGAATATTTTAGTTGAAATATTAATATTTGAAGATATTTCGAACGAAATTAAACTTTATTTTATAAAATTTATCTAGTAAAAATATAACAGTCAGAAGGTACACCTAGATACACCTAGGTACACCTATATGAAATAGTGATTGCATATTTAAGTATCTACTTACTGTTTTGTGCAAATAGTAGACTATGAAATTAATGAAACGTCATTATTTCATTTTTAGGTTATGAAGTGTATTTTCATGTTTTTTTTTAATTATTTGTCTAAAAATAATGTGATCGTAGAAAAAATCTTGTGTGCAATTCGAGCAGAAAGTGCTTTGCCGCTTTCGGCAGATTGCCCGCGCTCCGCTACGCGTCGCGCGGGCAACTCTCTGCCTCAAGCAGCAAAGTATCACTTTCCGCTCTTAATACACAAATAGCTATTGCTTGCGAACCGGCATATACAAAAAGAATATTTTGTTGAGTTACAATTTCCTGTTAGCCAACTAAAAAGAGGCACAATTGGATTCAGCTGGGAAGAGTCATATTTCAACGTGTTTTTGGCAACGTTGCCACATCTAGGAGATTTCTACTTTTTTGGTAGAGTTTCACCTTTTTCTCCGAAAATTTTTGTAGTCAGATTTTCCTTAGCAGATTTTACTATATAACTTTCAATAATGTTAGTTAAATTTGGTCTATATAAATTCGAGAAAAATAAAAATATAACTTAATCTATACTGTGAATATTTAATGTCAACATTTTATATTATTTTTGAAGCCTCTGTATTTTTTATACTAACATACATATATTTATATAATCTTGTAATTTTGAGCCATACTAAAACAATAACCGTATGAAAAATGATGAAAGATTGAGGGTAGTAATATTTTTATTTTTCTCGCCTTGAAATAAAAGTAAATAACTTCTAAAATAATTAAAAGTAACACCTATAGAGGACATGGAGGTACATATAATAATGTTTATATTTACTAAAATGTCCCAAAAAACTACACAAGAATTAAAAACACGAAAAAAAAATACTCCCAATGTAAACATCTATAAGCAAAAAGTTTGTTATTTGGATAAAAAACTTTGACATATCCAAAAAAATGGCCGATAATGACGTATCTAAAAACTTACAAAAATATAAAGTATATTTTAATTCTAGTTCTAAGAAAAAAAATCTTTGTTCTTTGTTTAAAAATTAGAATTAGAGTAAATTCCCGTTTGTCAATAAATAGACAATTAACAATTTATAAATCCCCAACTTCCAACTCCCTTCTACTTTTCAAATTTTTATTGTAAATTATATTTCCGGTATTTTTAAAAAAATTTTGTACATTTTATTAGTAGGTTCGGTCAAAAATATTAGATTCGCCAAAATAAATGTGGCAACGCTGGTTTGTTTGTGACACATACCGTTATGAGTGTCAAAATTACAGTTATATGTCAAATTTAAATTTTATTTCAAAAGAATAAAATGAAGACCACAAAGAAAAAAGAAGTTAAAAAATATTCGTTATTAGTACAAAAACAAATATTAGTAACAAAAGAATATCTAAATACATTAAATGTTGAAATATCTCATAAAAATCGCCTACTGCATTGGTTCAGGGTAACATTTTTTTTAATTTAAATATTAATTTCTTCCAATGTTTATTTCTCTTGTAGAGACTGTGTACTCATCTTACAAAGTTAATTGTGTTTCTCACAGACTTTCATAAAAAAGAGGAAAAAAAAACTGAATACAAGGAAACACTTTTGTTATGCCTTCATCAGCTGCTTATAATTCTTTCATTACTTATAAATATTTTTGTAAGAGAATCTGAAGTTAATCAACCATTGATTGTAAGTTTATATACAATTTAATAATGTAGGTAGAGTAGAATTTGATATGGTTAAAAATTTTAGGAGCTCAGAATGTTCTGTAAAAAGCAAATGATATGGTCATTAAATGAAATTGAAGAAACGTTATTCAAAAAATCTAATTTGGAAATATCTAAAGCCAATTTTGTTAGTTGGATGGATTGTGCACTTGAAAAAATAAACCAAATAGATTATGTTAACAAAAAGGATCAAGCTCTAATTGTTTTTAATAAAACAAGAGTATTTTTTGAAGAAGTTTTAAGTTATGCTATGTCTATTGCTCAAGTGACACTACAAGAAGATTATAAAAAGATTAGAGGAAGTAGTCGATCAGTAAGTAATTTAATAATATACATAAATTTATAAATTTACTAAAATAATAATACAATAAACAAATGTTCAGCAATACTGACACAAATATAACAAAATTATGGAAATAAATATTAAAGCGTCAATGAAACTTAAATGTATTTGACGTAAAGTGTACAGAACATTTGGATTCATATTTCAATTGCATATTATTCACGAGAACACGAACACACATAGAACTAATTACGGCCAAAATATCTTTATTTATATACGCTATTTATAGACAGTTTCATACAAATATCTAATTTTATTATATTCATTGTGTATCAGCAACAGTTGTTACTAAAATTAACAATAAACATGTCAGGTCAAATATGAACAAATTAAAATTAAAAGTCTAGCTGAAACTGAAACAATTAGCTTTAGATATTAAAATCAATCATTAATTTATATTACAATCAAACAATGTATGTGTTACAATTTATATATAATTCAACAAGTATTTTCAAAGTATTCTTCAACAGAATATGGACACATATCAATGAGATAGTTTTTGGTTTTCTCTTAAGTTTATGCACTAAGGCAATATCTTTAAGATATCGTGGGAGACTATTATTATTATTTATTTACAAATAGGTACATCCTAATATATAAACACAATTTGAAAAAAATAGCAAAAATATCTATAATATTTTGTTTATAAGTACTAAATTAAATCATCCTAGTGGTTTATTAAATGGGTTAATAAATTCCTTCTAAACAGAATAAGACTGTAAGAAAACTTCACAGATTCAGGTCGACTATTACAATTAATAACTCCTTTAAAAGTTAATGTTTTAGTATTAAACGTTTTTGTTTGTTTATTTATATACAAATTATTTCTTATTCTGGTATTATACTGGGGAACCTGGTTATTAAAAATTACAAACCTGTCAAAATATGAAGGTAGAAGATTATGTAGCAGTTTGTAAATATATACCATCGTTAGATATGTAGGCCTGTTTTCTATAGATATCCATTCTAGAGTATTTAGCATTAAAGATATCGGGGTATACCTATCATATCTCAGTACAATGCTCATTGCGGGATTCTGCAGCTTCTGTAGAGTTTTCATTTTATTTAAATCGGATGTGTACAAAAAAGTAGGACAAATATTAGAAATGTGGTTGTATAATAGTCTTCTTATATACTGTTATTCGTGACTGCATAGTTAAGTGCTGAGACACTCTTGAAAAAAAATACAATTTCTTTAAAAAATTTTCTGTATGTAATTAAAATGGCTATTCAGTGATAAATGATTGTCTAACATAAACCCTAAATATTTAAATTCAGTAACAAGCTCAATTTTGATATTATCAATTTTTATTACAATTTGATATAAATCTAATTCTCTATATTTAACAGATGTAGTAAGTTTGTTTTGTTTACATTTAGTTTTAATTTATTAGTTTTTAAATATGTAGCAATATTGTTTAGTGCTTTGTTCATTTTTTGAATAGTTTTACCTAGATCTTTATCACTAACCGATGATAGGGCATTATCAGTAAAATAATGTTCATAGTCACATTCACTACTTTTGTTGATATCATTAATATAGATTAAAAATAGCAAAGGCCCTATAATACTTCCCTGAGGAACGCCATGGTCTACACTAATTTAATTAATTTTGGTTATCTGTTTCCTACCTGTTAGGTAATTACTGATCCAAACAAGTACCTTTTTTATGCCATATTTTTTTAATTTTTTGAGTAATATTTCACGATTAACAGTTTCAAACGTACGTTTAAGATCTAAAAATACTGCTACAGTGTACATGCCTTTACTCATTTTATCTTTCCACTCAGTAACAGTAAGCTGAAGTATGGATTCGCATGAATAGTTGGATCTAAAACCAGATTGGTTGATGAAGAGTATATTTTTTTAATTAAAATATTCCAACAGCTGTTAACAATTTTTCAGCACAGGGTAAAGTATTAATTGAACGGTATTCATCAGATTTGTTTGTGTCAGAAATGTTTTCAATGGGCGTAACTGTACTGGTTTTTAAATCTTCTTGAAAGCTACCATTTTCTAAAGAGGTATTTACAAAATGACACCACACGTGTCCAATTACTTCAAAGCTACTCTTTATAATTTTATCTTCAACATAGTAATCAATGTGGCAGGTATATCCGACATCTCCAATATCAGAAACAATATCTTCAACACTTTTTACAAAAAAAGTATTAAAACAATTAGCTAATTCCTGTTATAAAGTTTAATTCCCATCCCATTGCTTTAGGTGATTTCTTACAAATTTCTATACGTTGGTAAGGTTCCTATGAGATCTGATTTATATATTGTCTATGAGCATGAATATCACTATTCCGTAAATAATTGTCTTTATTTTTATGCACTGCGATGTGATTAAATCCAAAATATGGAGGCCATCCACAGTTAGAATTCTCAAGTTACATGAGATGGAAAGGACCTCTTTATAGTATGAGGAGAACTCCCCCAAGTACAAATTCGATAACTAATCCTAGACTGTATTTCTCTAAAATAAAATAAACGAATATGATTTAAATTTAGTGTTTTCATTAAATTTCTTATTTGAAAACATTTAGAATTTAACATTTTTGATACATTCAAACAGTGGGTTTTAAAGGACAAATTTGAATCAAATAATAATCGCAGAAATTTCACATTTTCTGTTTTTGTTATGTTTGAGTTGTTAATCCATATATCGAAGTTAGGGGAAGAAGTTTTTTGGCGAGAATTAATTGAAATTAAATTCGTTTTACTTGTATTAAATAATAAGGATTGATCACTAGACCAGGTAGAAAATTTTAATAAAGCATTCATAATTTTGATGTGGTAAACGATTATTGTATAACAGAAGGTAACTCGTTTATATATAAGATAAGCAACAAAGGTCCTAGTATGGATCCCTGTGGAACTCCTTGTGCATTTACCATGAGATCAGACATATATGTTTTTCCTTTATCAACAATTTTGACAGATTGTAACCTGTTATATAGGAACAAGGATTACTATTTGTACGCTGTTCCCCTCATACCATATTTGTAGAGCTTGTCTTTCAAATTATGATGATGAACGCAGTCAAAAGCCCGACTGAAATCACAAAATATCCCAATCGGCCTTTCGACCTGGTTGACCAAATACAGCTCTCCATTATAGCTGTTGAAGTTGAAAATGTCGATCGAAAACCATGTTCATGATCAGTAATTACTTTCTGAATTTTACAAAAATTTTAACATCTAGTTTAGCATGGCATACTCAAATATTTTTGACACGGAAATGGGCCAGTAGTTCAACATCCTTTGAGCATCACCGTTTTTTAAAATAGGAGAAATGATTGAAACCCCATGTTTAAAAGAAGTATTAATTATAAACGGAAAATATTACATACTGTTTAAAAATCACTTCGATACCATTATATTGTTTTTTTATAAATGCACCTAAAGCTATAGTCAAATATTTGCTTCAAATTTATTTCACAAATATTACACAAAATAAAATTTACCAAATTTGATATTTGACTGTGTTCACATTGAGTCAAATATATAACTATTTTATTTGATGACAAACAGCTGGCAAACAAATTTGATTGAGTTCCATGGACAAATGTTTGATGCACGTTCACACTTGAATCAAATATTTCCACCAAATTTTATTTGCCAAGTCCGAGACAAATATAAATTTATTTTATGTCATTGTCATATCAGTTTTAGTTGTCGCAAAATGAAGATGTGTTTTAAAATTTAAAATGAATAAATTTATTGATTCTTTGTCTTGGCGCGGCTGCATTCCATGTAATTCATAATAGTAAAAAGTCAATTTGTCATCATCGTCGTCGTGATGTTTGGGTTCAGGAATGTTCTTTTTCAATATCTTAAAATGTAATAAAAAATAAGCAGGATGCTAAAAGAAGCCGACCGCTGCCAGAATCAATTTTGAAAACAACAAGTATTTTGTTGGTAATAATTTTGATTTCGAAAGCGATTTGATAATTGTGAGTCTACTTCCAAAATTAAAAAAAAATGTCAAAAATTCATATCTCAAAAACGCAACAATCTAAAGAATTTTTTTGACAAAAACTGGTCACCTAGTGTTGTTATCTCCTTGAACTATCTATCATATCCCGTCAAAAACATATCAGAAACTTGAGATATAAAAACAAAATGACAATTTTATTTGATCACATTGCCAGTGCAGAAATTCTGCATTGTCAAATAAAATTTGAGTCAAATATTTGACATGAGGAGTTCAGACTGGTCAAATATTTGACCAAAATTATTTGCGTCAAATTCGATCAGACAAGATGTTGCAAATATTTTTCTTTTATGTGACTCCTGTTCACACTTGAGACAAATTTATTTGACACAAAAGTATCAAATATTTGACTAGTTTGAACGTAGCTTAAGTGATTTAACACTTGTTTTGTGCAGAACGTATTTATCATAGTTTTTTCCTATACTATATTAAACAATTTTATAATTATAAATACAAAGTAAAGTAATAATAATAATAATAATAATACTCGTCCTACATTTCACCCCCCTACGAGTGAACCCCAGAAGACAATGGCTTGTGCGGGGAAGTAAATTAATCAATTAGTTTTATAAATGAAATATAATGGTTATTTATAACCGACTTACATCTTTGAAATTTTTTTGTATCTTTAACATTTCTAATGTTCAAAGGTAATAAATTGTAAACTTTTTTATTAGAGTTTGATACTTTCAGAAATTCGTTTGTCATACGAGTCACAGTATTATGCGAGATAATTTTTAAATGTTCTTTTTTATGCATAAATATTACCAATGTATGCAAGTATGTTGCATATATCCCTTCCATGAAGTAGTCTGGTTGGGTACCATCTACCTTTTTAGTAAATAATTTTGAATTGTTGACAAGGTTTTTAATTAATTTTCATATAGTACTCCCCAAACCAGTAGACAAATATTGTCAATATTATCAAGGCTAATATTTTAAATATGGGTTTGTGTTCTTTAAAGTATCAACTTTCTTTATCAATTATATTTTTACATTTGTATAATTTTATTAATTTATTCTTTTATTTTTAAATATACCATTTATATTGTATCCGTACTGTACTGTAAATAAATAAATATATTAAGTTATTAAATACTGAGATAATATCACATACAGTGATATCCATATTTGTACACAGTGTAAGATGGGGTGGGGTTCACATGAGGAACAAAAATTATTTTTGGTTTTATCGAAAAATATCATTCTTGATAAAAAGTTTTGCTGTTTCTAAAACCTCATAAAACCTGTTTTATTTTATATTCAATTGTCTAGATTATAAGTTCATTCATAGCGTTTCACAGAAAATTGACTACAAGCACTATAAAACATGCGTATTCTTTCGTTTTATGGGATTTTAGAATAAACAAATCTTTTTATGAAGAATGAAATTTTTTGATAAAACCAACAATAACAATATTTCTTCTGATTTTGTGAACCCCATCTGTGCATGTATTTTTTAATAGTGAATAAATATTATTTTCAATATATTTTTTTAGGTCTTGGAGGCTCTTGGAAGTTTTTCAACTGAAATAACGAAAACAAAACCTAATACAGCAATGTTGAATCTTTTTAAGGATACATGTATAAATAAATTATGTGCTCTTGAACGCAAAGTTAATACTGCAGTTTTAAGATTAAGTTTGAAAGTGTTTTCTGAATATATTCTACCTTTAGAAGTGATACATAATTTTTGTTTTGACAAAACAAACATAGGAAAACAAGACGAATTCGATGATTTAGTTGTGGATTTTGATCTTCATGTTGATAGAATTTTACAAATTGGTTTATTTGCCATGTCATGTTCAAGTTGTACTAATAGTAAGTTACTTGAAAATTCTTATTTTTGATTATTTTAAAAAAATCATTTTTAGATTGTGTCAAAATTAGAAGTTGTTTGGCTTGTTTAGAAGCATTAGAAACAGAATTAGTTCCTGCTTTTACTTCAGTTTTACTTGAATCAAACTTGAATAATACTCAATTAGCACTTACATTAAAAGATCATTGGATAAACCAAGCACAGGATTTAAAAAAATGGATATACCTTATTATTGATCCATCTGCATTTTGTGAGGTAAAATTTAAACAGTTGTCCATAAAAAATTGCACTTAAGTGATTTATAAATATCTTGTATAGGTATCATATGAAGAAAATAAACAATTAGTAGAAGAACTATCACATACTTTTAAAGTAAACTCTGTCTTGGATAGAATTAGTTTTGATAAATTAATGAGACAATCAACAGTTCTTGTGGATTTTACGACAGTTGTCTTAGAGGAAGAAGACGAAACTAACAAAGAAGAAATTAAAACAGCTCTCTCTGAATTTAAAAGTGGTAAATATTTTCATTTATATCAATTATTATTTCACTACTATACTTTCTCACGTTTTAGTCATTATTTTGTATAGCAATTTTTTTTATTTCATTCTCTTCCTTGTTTTTTATCGTTTCTTGGGTCTTCTACATTTGCTCTACCTATTTTTATAACCATTATTGCATCTTTTATTTTTTTTTGATCAATTCTGTTGTCCTATGTCTGGGTCAAGGTCATAACGACTTTTGCAGGTTTTCATTATGTCTGGAGTATTTAATTTATGTGTATAATTTTTTTTCTTATTTCTTCTACTTTATTTCTCTTTAATCTAAGTTCTTTATTTGTATTCCAAAATGTTCAGTTGTTCTTTCTGTTTAGTTTTCTATGGTTTTTTCATATGTCCTTATATTTTAAATCTTTTGGTGTCTACGTATTTTTCCATGAATGTTTCTTATCGTGTACTGCATCTTTATTTTTCTTTGTGCTTTTGTTACCAGTAATTTTCTTCCGTCAACTGCAGACTTCTTTCGTCGAGATAATTAATATCTCTATTTGCTTTTGCTGCATGCTCATTTCTGCTTCTGATTCGATTTTTATTTTTATGAGGTCCTTCATATGTACAATTTAGTCTATACTCTGCTTGTCCTTCTGGAGCAAAGAAAACGTACCTGTCTTCTTGTTCTTTGAATTGGGAATTTTGAACCTTTGGTTTTCAACAATGTTGAAGAATATCTTCACCACCACTAACCAAAACTACACTTTTTTAACACTGCGTACGTTTAGCTAACTATCTCAGCATCATCAGGAGTTGATGTTAAACTGTCATCAACTCCTGATGTTAAAGTGTTGAATGTTAAAAAACTGTAGTTTTGGTTAGTGGTAACGATATTATTCAAAATTCCTGTTCTTTGCTGCTTATTGATATATTCCAGATAGCAATTTTTAAATCTTTTCGTTCTTCATTTTTGATTTTCATTATATTTTATGCATTCTTTTGCTTTTTATTTAGTTTGGGAGTACCTCCATATTTTTAGCAGTTCTAGTAATTTTTCATTAATACTTTGTTCTGGTGACTTGTCGTTTATATTCTTTACTCTACGCTTTTCTTTTAGTGCTCTTCCAATATTCTTTTTATTAGTGTAATTTCTATAGTTCATCTTGTTTCCTACAATTTCTATTGTGTACATAATTTCAGTGACGAATAATTTATTATGATACATGTTTACTTTGTTTCTCTCTTCTGTTGCTTGTTTCATCTGGTTTCCTATGATCTTTCTCTGCATTCAATTTTCTTAGAGTATTCTTCAGTTATGAAGATTTTGATGCTTTTTAATTTATCAGTCACTTTATTTTCTTTTAAAAAGTGCAAGTGGTATTTTATAATTACACCAAGTTTTCAAAATCCGTTACCTAGTAACTTTACATTTAAATTTTAAAATATAGAACTTCAATATTTTTTCTTATTTAAAGAAATTAATTTGATACGATTTTAGTTATTCGTGAGGTAAAGTCAGCACATAAAATCCTACCAGCAGAAAACACTAGTTATTGGAGAATAATAAAACGTTGCAAAATACTTTTAACCTCACATAAAACTTTGTGGGGTTGTTTCGTAGATGAAAATAGTGAAAATTATGATGTATCAAATAAAGGTAACTCATTTCATATCTTTTTTATAAATGGTTAAGTATATAAGAATGTATTTTATTGCAGTAAATGGCCATGGCGATCAAAAACTTGTAGGTAAGAATTCCAAAAATGGAAGTAAATGTTTAGATCACATTGTTGCTAGAGGACAACAAATTTTGAAAGATCGTAGCATTTTGTATCGAACTACTGTTAAAAATGATACGTTTACATTGCATACTCGGGGATTAAATAGCAAAAACGGTAAAATCATAGTTTTCAACAATTTTTAAAATTCGTTATACTAAAGGTTATTTTATTTTAGACCTAAATCAGCAACAGCCATCTTTAAAACTAGCGCACCTTCGAAATAGAACCTTTATTCACTCTAATAATAAAACTAATTCTGAACTTCAAATGACTGGTAAGTAGAAACAAACTAAAGAAATGTGAAAAGTTTTACAAGAAACTATTAAATATTATTGAACAAACATTTCGCGAACTCCTCAAGATTTACCAGGGCTTTGGCTTTGTAACAATAATCTCGATCAGTTCTAAATAAAAATGTTCTTATAGGTACTAACTATCATTTGTTAACTTTAAGATAGGAATTTACAGTTCACTTACAAATTATCAAGACAAAAATTATATATGAGTAATAATCGTAACTTGGCGGCAAGGAAAATCCACAAAACCTTGCCTTGTAAAAAATTGTCCTTTCTCTGTGAATTATTTTAATTAGGGCCAATATTTTGGGTCAAAGTTAAATTTGTTTGGAGTATTTGTAAAAAAGGATTGTACATCTACATACATCTATAAACCAGGTAAGCGAAGTCAAGTTTCTAGGTCTAAAAATTGATTAAAAGCTTGCCATATGGATAATCTTGCATCCAAATTATGTAGCATCTGTTTTGAACATTTGAAATAAGCCTTTATCATGTAAAAGAGAATTATTAGGTATCTAGTAAGTGTCCTCCCTTCAGAGCATTTTATTAAACTGTCAATACTAACTGTTCATATAAAAAAAATGTTTCAAATCAAACTACCATTAACATGGTACATTCCTATTATATTCAAAGAGGTGGCGAACTTCATACACCTTTCTCAAGATTATCAGTGGGCCAGAACTCTCCAAATTATCAAGGAACCACCTTATATAATCATATTGTTAGAATTCTAGGCAATATAAAAAACTTCTAGAAATTCAAATTCATGTTGTTTCGGTTTCTTGCCGGTAAGGCCTTCTATTCTATACAAGAATTTTTATTATATTGATCTCATAATTTTTAAAATTTGTATTTATACGTATATATTTATTTTCTTTTTTAATTTCCTTAATTGCTGCTATATTTTTAAGCATGTGAGAACTAGACGAATGTGTTTTTGTATGGATGTGTATGGTGATACTCGTCGCAGAGCCCATTTTTTATTTTAGGAACAGGCACTACTGTAGTAATTTTTAAAGACTCAGTTATTTTTGAGGTTTCTAAGGACGAATTTACCTAATTTAAGAGTGGTTCTGCGAGATTGGGGAAACAATTTTTTAAATATTAATGTGCTACTTTTATTTTTCATTGCAAATAGAATCCAGTTTTCATAGTTGAAAATTTCAAAATACCGTCTTATACACCTTAGGTTGGATATACTTAAATCTGTTTTACATTTCATGCTGACATTCTAAACATTTTTCCTAAGGAAATAAAGCACCAAGTCAGGTTTAGGTACCACGATAATTTAATTGTATAAAGGAGGCAATTAGTTTCGGTAACAAACCATCATCAGGCCATTATTGAAAACTTTAAGGATTACAGCACCCGTTTTATTTTTTGATCCAAAATATTTCAAAAACTACTGACTGAAAATAAATAAAATTTTAGGACAATAAATAAGAACAGATTATCTAAGGACTTAAGGAAAAAACAAAACAAAATACCTTGGCATTTCTGAGAAAAAAAATAAAGGGGCACTAAATATTAAAATTTTTAAAAATCCTCAAGTCCCTAGATAATTAAATTTTAAATATGGTGCCAAAATTTGTCAGAAGTGTCACATATTGTGATATGCATTAATAAGGAAAAGAACAAATTTGAATCGTTAAATTAACTGCATTATGGTACTTGAAAAACTAACTCTAGTAAACGAGTAAAAAACAATTTAATATTAAAAAAATTAAATAAGGTTGCTAAATTCTTGTGGTACTTACCTGACTTTGTGATTTATTTGCTTAAAAATTTGACCACATTTGAGATTTATTTTTCTTATTTTACAAAGCTATAAGGGCTTAAGAGTAAATTGATTTGAACTTTCAGTAGAAATTTTCTCTACATTAATTTTATGGGCAGTTAAATGATTGATTTAACAGTACAGATATTATGTTAAGCTATTGGCGCCTTTTCTCCAATTAAAAAAAAATCATTAAAACAATTTTAGCATACATATTAATGAGAATGGTTGATATCTTGTTTCATTATTAAATTATAATTATTATACTTTTCAAAAAGTTTTGTTAATAAAACAACACTAGTCTTAATAATAATCATCTTTTTTTTCAGATATACTTCATGAATTAAACAATCTCACACAAGTCTCATTAGGTACAAAATAAGAACAAAAAAATAATTATTTATTTACAGATTATATGCTAACATGGAGTGATCACAACACTTGTAAGACTTAATTGTGTTACTATTTAATACTGATAATAATAAACTCGTTTTTCCCACCGTTATATGAGTCTGTTTTTTATATCCATTCATTCCCATTCTGAATTCCTCGATTTTTCGTCTAATTTTACAATTGTTGGAAGGTATAGTAAATACTTCTTCTAAAGTAGGCCTGTGGTTCCTGGTTATTGTGCAATCAACTCTTCGTCTCATTTTTGCCAATTTAGATTTTACTGCTACGAAATTTACATCTAATTTTTCGTTATCTAAAAATCGAATAACTTATTTTAACGTAAATATTAAGCTGTTTGTATTGAAAAAAAAATTGTAGATATTTTTTATTAATTGGCGAATTATAAATATAACACATTCTTACCCTTTGTATCACAATTTTTTGGCTTCCAATATATAACTAATTCATGTGGAATCAATATATCAAACCAATTATGCACATATGTATCATCAAACTCAGCTTTACATATAATACCATAAATAGCCTAAAAATATATTTCAATAATTAATTGAAAGTATGGAATCAAATAACTAATAGTTTACCAAACAGGAAATAAGGAAAAGAGAATTCATAAATAATTTCAAAGATATATCTGGAATAATCTGAAACATTATTCACCAACATTTGGGGAGAGAAATCTCATACAATTTTAACGGGTTCCGGGGTACACCAAGGGTCCAATTTACAGCCTTTACTTTTTTTAACATTTGTTAATGACCTTCCTATACATGTTAAATCAGAGCGTAGTTTATATGCAGATGATTTTAAAGTATATAAAGGTATAAATAATATTATTAATGGTTTCTTAGAACTTCAAAACGATTTAGATTTCAAAAAGATATTAAATTAAGGTAATAAAGCACAAACTCAGGTACCACAAAATTTAATTGACTTAAATTTACTAATCACATATTTAATATCTCCAAAGAAGCTATAGGTTTTTTAAAACGTTTGACTCATAAATTTTCAGATATATTTACAATAAAACTTATTATTCTCATTATTTTTCGTAGCAAATTAGAATTTGGATCCATTGTACGGGATCCGGGAAAGAAAAATTTAGTCCAAATATTAGAGGTAGTACAGAAAAAATTTATTAAATATTTATACTACAAAAAATATCATTCAACACCTCCCTTCGAATCTTATGCACCCTTAAGAACTGAACTTAAAATCGAGAAATTAGAATATAGACGTTACATGGCCAATCTTACACGTCTTAGTAAATTAATAAATGGATTCACAGACTGATTATTTATTTCAACAGATACATTTTAGTGTACCAATTTATTTCTATGTCCAACAGTTGACGAAAAGCCTATCGGAAGGATGTGTCATTTATATAATAAATACTCCTTAAATATAGAAGGTGACATGTTCGGTGCATCACCTGAAGGTAACAGGTTTCGGTTAAGACAATTATTCAAATACTCATAACATCATACACACAATTTTAAATATTCTATTTTGGTGCGAAACTCCTAGTATGAAAAGTTTAGGTAATTTCATTTTTTTTCTTTGTGTGTACTTATACTTTGTTTTAATAGGTATTTGCATTTCTATATAAAGAAACATGTAATTAGGCTTATGTTTCTGTTAATAAATAAATAAATATCGGAACAACAGACAACAGTAATTGAATTTATCAAAGAGGGTTTAAGTAGAAAATATCATCACGAGCGTGACAACGGATAAATACAGCTGATAAACTAAATATGAACAAAATATAATTAGTATCAGCACATTAATAAATCTTACTTTCAGCATCCCTACGCACTAAAAAGAGCAATACATTTTTGGATTATAAGCCAATATGAATCAGTAACAGTACTTACTATTAGAGTAACCACGTGATATATATTGCTAACTGTTAAACTGTAATAGAAGGTTGGTAAAATGGACAAATGCCGTAAATTTAGAAGATCAGGTAGTGCTTTACGCGATGGGTCAACCACTCTCTGCAGTACTGTACGTTTTTCTGCAGTACATGTGTAAAGTACTTTGCAGTACACATTAAATCCGATCTTATTTAGGTACAGTTAATAGGTACAACATCTAACTCTACATTATTTTTAACATCTTTGTTTCGGTTCAAGTGAATTTTAGTGACTGTGCTGATTAAAACACCTCTATGAATTGTAATTCTTTTGTGTATTCGCATGGTTTCTGTATACTATTGACGATTGTAACATCCATTACAAGGTAAGTTTAAATTTTACAAAAAGTAAATATTAGTTAGTGAAAATCAGTTAAAAGCATGCAAATGTGTTGCCTATTAGTGTATATTTGCTGATTTCTGTTATCCTATACAGAAAACTTCAATAATGAAAAGAACTGTAAGCAAAAGGAAAGTTTACAAAATAAAAGATGTCCAAAGCACTCATGTTTTAATATTAAATATGTTTACATTATTCGGTGATTCCCGCGCGATACTTTTTAACGAGGTCATAAATTAAAAAATAAGTACAGAGTTAGTATTTAGAGGATAACAATGTGGTACTTTACGGGTAAATTGTCGTGTAGTATTTTTATTAACCCTTGTAATTATTTATAGATACAACTTTTCGATTTATTCGAGAAGAAAATAAGAAGCTCGGAAGAAATGGTATAAATAATTAGTTAAATTTTTTTTTCTTTGCGTGCAGAACGCTGAAGTACGTGTACAGTACTCTGCAGTACTATGCAGTATGTATGTAGTGCTCTGCATTACCTTATTCAAGTACAAAGGACCCCTCACTTCTCTTATGGAAAATGGCTTTCGGCCAATTTTTTTAAAATTTTAGTATGTCGTGTATCTTGACGTTCTTAAATGTCTCCATGGGCCCAACTCAATCCTATGACCAGTTTTCAAGATATTAATGGTCAAAGTTCAATAATTGAGTATTTAGGTAATTTTGTTTTAATTTCAATTTCTTCAATTTTTAAGAAAACTGATCTTGAATTTGTTTATGGGAAAATTTAGTCAAATGAGTGGTCTTTTAAAAATATAATAACTATATATACAGGGTTTAAAAAAAATTCAGTGGAGCTACTTTATTTTTAAAATGACTATAATATTGAAAACCATTAAACCTGAGTTTTGATAAATTAGTAATAACTTTAAAACAAACTGCCAGATTTTCCTGAAAAAATTATATACTTTACAGGTCAGTAGTCAAAGAAAAACTGCACTATCTACAGTTTGAAAAATTACATACGGATCCAAAGGTAGGGCTTTCAAATATGATTTTTATCCAAAATCGCCTCAAATATGCTGCTTTAGTAATACAGTTGTAACAGATTTGCTGCTAAAATAGTAACGCATTCACTATGACAATAGCGAGAACATTGTTTTTTATATGTCTACAGGGTGTTTCAAATATTAGGTAACTGCGAGCTATACTGGGTGACACTGGGGTATATGGATCACCACTTTAAATTTTTTATTTATTAGCCGATTTTTATGAAAGTTTAACTGAATATAATAATAGTAATTTCTGATTTTCTAACGCATATATTCAAGATGGCTGAGTTCCAGTTTCGCCGGAAATGCACAACAATTTTGTTTTTTTAATGGAACACCCTGTATATTTTGATAAATTTGGATTCTACGGATCAAAAAACATGCAATTCACTAGCCAAATGTCAATTTAACAGAACTTTCATTTTTTGAGAAAAAACATTTTTTTCAGTGTACTTTGCTAAAATGTATAACAGTAAGTGGGTGTATAGCATATTCGTATTTAAATGTGCTTCAAAAAAGCCCAGGTTATCCAAGGGGTTACATTTAAAACAAAAATGAGTTTAGGTAAAGAAACGGTTGCCATTTTAATAAAATTATAATAAATCAGACAAAAACTGGGTTTTAAAGGAAATAACATTTTTTTTAAAGTTCTCTTTCAGTTTTAATTGATATTGTAAAATTTAAGCAAAAAACACTGAGAAAAATATTTCAGTTTCAAAAAATGAAAGTTCTGTCAAATTGACATTTGTTGTCCATTTCCGGCGAGACCGGAAGCCGGCCATTTTAAATATATACATCACAAATTACTATTATTATACTCAGTTAAACTTTCATAAAAATCAGCTAATAAATAAAACAGTTTAAAGGGGTGATCCAAATACCCCTATGTCAACCGGTATAGCTCGCAGTTACATAATATTTGAAACATCCTGTAGACATATAAAAAACAATGTTTCTCGCTATTGTAATAGTAAATGCGTTACTATTTTAGCTGCAAATCTGTTATAATTGTATTGCTAAAGCAGCATACTTGAGGCGATTTTGGAAAAAATCAGGTTTGAAATCCCTCGATTCGGGTCCG
Organism: Neocrepidodera transversa; assembly: GCA_963243735.1. Lineage (NCBI taxonomy): Eukaryota > Metazoa > Arthropoda > Insecta > Coleoptera > Chrysomelidae > Neocrepidodera > Neocrepidodera transversa. The sequence continues at coordinate 13,172,090 of OY725348.1, forward strand.
TATATAATTTTTCAAACTTTACATAGTGCAGTTTTTCTTTAACTACTGACCTGTAAAGGATATAATTTTTTTTAAGAAATCTGGCCGTTTGTTTTAAAGTTATTAGGAATTTATCAAAACTATATATATAGTTATTATATTTTTTAAAAGACCACTCATTTGACTAAATTTTCCCATAAACAAATTCAAGATAGGCTGATCATTTTTCTTAAAAATTGAAATTAAAACAAAATTACCTAAATACTCAATTATTGAACTTTGACCATCAATATCTCGAAAACTGGTCATAGGATTGAGTTGGGCCCAAGGAGACATTTAACCAGAACGTCAAGATCCACGACATACTAAAATTTTAAAAAAATTGGCCGAAAGCCATTTTCCATAAGAGAAGTGAGGGGTCCTTTCTGCAGTACATGTACAAATTAAGCTCAGTGGTTGGCCCCTCGGCTTTACGCAAACCGAAACTAGTAAAAGGAAATTTTTCCAATAATTTTATTATCAAATTTTTCAATTTTTTTTTCAACGAGCCCATGCGATATCGATATCAATCGACGCGTCTTGACTTGCACAACACCTTAAAAGAAATCAGTATCGACAAATGTGCTTTCCTTATCGAGATATCTGGAATAGAAGTTTCACTTTGTATGGCGAGCTCAGGATCCTCGGACCCGGAATAACTCATCTTTTGAAACAGCCTTCCTTTTTTGAATAAAAACCGATGTCCGAAAGAATTTTCCGGATCGGCCGTACCGTTCTCGAGTTATCGTGCGCACAGACAGCCACACAGACAGAACTTTCTCCACGTTTCATGACATTTTAAGTCATTTGGAGCAAAAAATGTTTTTTTTGAGATCTTAGCATGATTTCAATAGTACGGTTTGCTCTACTTCACCTTTGGTGAAGTGTGATCGGGCTTTAGTAATTATCAGCGCGGTTCGAATTTAAGAAAAAAATGCAGTGATTTTATCAGTCACCAATTTTATGTATTTTTCATTATCAAATAATTAACTTTGTTCTCAGAATGAAAGATCCGTCATTAACTTGTTAACAGCAAACTATTTCAAAAAGATTAACTGTAAATATATGTACAATCACCCGAAAACGTAATTAGTCATAAAATAATTAAACAATTAATACCAAACTATTTCAAAATGATTACCTTTAAATTTATAGATATCAAATGGTGGTATTTAATTATTGTGATAAGCAGGTATGTCTGTTCTAATAAAAAATTAAATTTACTAATGTCTTAGACACCTACATTTATTAAAATTTTTATATATGAAAAGTATGTACAAAAGAAAACAGTGTATAATAAGAACTAGTTATGATTTAAAGTGACGCCTATTTTTTGTTTGTTTTTTTTTTATCAATATACACATTTTTTGCCTCAGGCAGTGGACTTGCTAGTTGCTTTAACAAACGTGCTTTCACTTACGGTTATTTATTTTAACAACTTGCTTTACTAGTCTGGACAAATCGCCGAAATTGGTCAAAACGCCAAAAATAGTCTTTGGACAAATCTCCGAAAGTGCTTAGATCGCCGAAAGGACAAACGCCGAAATAAGAGTCTTTTGTTGAAATGCTTTTACATAGTATTTGGATAAGTTTCACTGAATAGTTATCCACAATTTACAATCCTATCCATCTGTGTTCTTAAAAAAACACATTAGTATAATAAATATTTAATAGCATTTCCAAAACTCTTTAGTATTTTGCAATAACGTTTATTTTAATTCCTCCCTCTGTCTCTCTCATACGAGACGAGCAATATTGTCTTAATATTTTATTCCACATTTGCAAGTTGACTTAAAATGACCGCTGTACAAAAGCCCGCCACGAATTTTGATCCAATGAAATTAGGTAAACATATTTCTATACCCATCGTTCGCCTGGCTTTTATGTGTTTAGTGAAAAAGTTAACCCGCCAAATTATCACTGTTTTATTAACTCTCAGAGTCAGCAGTTGCATTGATTAGCCTTTCAGATCTCACAATTATAAAAATATATAAAAGTTTTTCGTTAAATATGCCGAGCATATTTTATCAGATCATTCAGCAAACATTTTCTAAGATTTCAATTAGTTATACATTTAATAGTGACCGACAACAGTTCAATTGATCATTGTTAAAGTGTTGTCTTTTATAATATAATAAATGGGGCTAAAAATAGCCCTTACAGTTCACTTCAATACATATTTTTGTTTATATTAATTTAGCAGCTTTAACGCTGTTTGATCCTTTGATAATTAGTCGATGTTAACACGTCGACTTCCATAGTTAGTTTTCCAAGCATTTTTCGATTCTCAATCATATTTGTGCAGTATTTTATGAAATGTAGGTGAGAATGAGATAATGGAGATATGCTGTGGAACCTAGGAACTGAGAGTTAGTAGTTATGTCTATTGATTGTATATTATATTTTAAATATATTTATCCAGTTCAGTTTCTAAATTGTCTTATATAAAAAAGTGGACCAAATCTGAGGTGTAGCACACATTCTTGTTTTGACAAAGGTACAAATAAAGTGTACAAGTGTGTACATTTTTTAGTGGATTAAATCCAGCCGCTTTTTAAAATTCTCGTCGAGTGATGGACATTCTGTCATCTCGTCTCGAGCCTGTTTTCGAGAAAAAATGTCTCTTTCGTCTCGTTAAGAGTAGACCAGACGTTAATCGGTAATACTCGATATCTCAGAGAACAATACCTAAATTTTAATTTTGATTGCATTTTTGAATTTGTTATTCACGTAGAATATACCAATTACGATTTTGTGTCAAAAATTATTCAATAAAATGTTTAATAAAAATCGATTCACTCTTCCATTTTATCAAAATAGTTTTTATAGCTAAATCAAAAGTATATTCATTAGATGTCTGTAAATGCATTTTGTACATCACAAACCAATAAAACCAATACCTGTAGTTGAAGACAATGTGAATACAAAGTTTAATTATAAATAATAATTTGAAGTAATTTTTTCGCATGTTTATCTTCTCACTTTTCAATCTATATGTGGTATGAGCATAATTTTTTTTCACATTGCAATCTAATTGCAACAAAAATTGTGTAGACAATGAAAATCTAAATTTACCTCAATGGTTTTCTTCATTTTCGACTACTTAAAATAAAACTATTATGAAAAAATCTGATGTGGCCAGCACATAACCTCTCGCCATTTTTGAATCAAAAATTTACAGGTTGACACAAAAAAGTATGAAAAAAAATTATTTTTTTGTAAATCTGGCAACAATGGCAAAAGTTTCGAAAATTTTAATGAGATGAAAATAAACTATAGGGTATACAAAATATATGTGTAAAACTTTATTGCCGTTTTGTATAATAATGGCGTCATCACCCATAGCAACTGCCACTTCCGGTTGTGCGATTGGCACCAAAATCTAATCAGATCTAATCTAGGGTATCAGAATCCTGTATGCAAAATTTCAAATTTTTTATTCAGTAGTTTTTGAGTAATCGTTACTACAACATCAATCCACACACACACACACACTAACACACACAGACATCATCGCGAAAATATTAAAATCGTATTCTAGGGACCCTAAAACGTGTATATTCATTGAAAAGTCACTACCCAATTTTTAGCATGATTCCTATACCTCTCTTATCTGAAGAGCGAAAGGTAAAAATGACGAAATTAACAAAAATACTTAAATATTCGATTCCATCAATCCATTGTTGGAAAAAAGTAGTAGTTTAATTCATAATATTCACTAAATGAGGCAACAGCAAATAGCAAAAGAACTGAAATACTAAAACCACAAAAAATAAGTCCATACAGGAAGACTTACCTGTGTAATATACACCATTTCACCATTATTTTCTGAAAAAATTCTGTCAAGAAAAAAGGTAATGTGTGGTAAAAATATTTGACTGACGGCATCAATTCCCATATAATAAATGATGGTTAATACGGAAAGTATGGAACTATCAGTTAAAGCTTCTAATTTTTGGTTTATTTTTGTTATGGTCATTTCTTTAAGAGATATCCTGAGACAAAGAATGGATAATGTGAAGCACATCCTTTTGAGGACATCTGGGGAAGTATACGTCAATAGTAACCTAAAAAATATTAAAATTTACGTAAAGTGGCTAAAATTTAAATTAACTGCTTACATTATTAATTATAAAAAACAAATGTTATTAATTTTGCTTTTAATCTGGGTAAAATTTGACTACGAGTTTTGGATGGCACTTAATTATGCTATAGTTCAAGAGCGTAGATATGGGGGTAAAGTAGGATACCAAAAATAGTACGAAAAGAAGAAATAAAATATATGAAATATAGAAACAGACAAACATATTTGTCTAAAAGTTTGATTACCCCCCAGGAAAAAAGTTATCTACGCCCTTTCTACAGTTTAATGTTGTAACTGATGTTTAACTGTAAAATAAATTATATAACAAACCTTTGCAATAGCAACCTAACTAAAAGCTTCAATTGTTTAACTGAAACACTTGTGCTACTCAACGGACTGTTTTCAAGAGTCTCTATCAGATCTAAACCTCTCAAAGTTAAAGAATCATATGTTATGTTCTTCATGAGCAAGAAATATCCAAAGTGGTAAAACCACTGACTAATTGGCCCCACTTGAGGGTTTTCACTTATGTCTTTTAACACCATTTTCCTTAATTCTTCATCACCACCTATCACTGACTGACATGCAACTGTAAAATAACTTTTTATTGTTGAATTATTTGGATCTGGATCAGGGCACCATTTATTTGTTAATACTACTTCGCCATATTGGACTTCACTGGTTTCTTCCTCTGCTAATTCTATGAGATTCACAAGATTATCCTATAAAAATAAACATGACTAGCTATTAGTTTTTTCAAATAGAAATAGAATTTTACTCACATCCAGATAATAAAATGTCTGATCGCTACTTCCTGTTCCAGGGAGGTCACTAAATGGCACCCAGTTTGGACTGGTTTGTGCACCGTATATTTTTTCAATGGATAAATTACTAAAAGTCTCCTCAATATCTCTTGATGTTATTACATCTCTTCCACCAAGTCTAGCTTTCATTAGAGCATCCTAAATATTAAACTATAATTATTTATAATTCCAAAAGGTTATCCATTATCTCAAATATGGTTGAATGAATAAAATTCAAAATCAAGTACCACATATGTAGTTAAAACGAAAAGAAGGTTACAGCAACTAGTTTCAGTCCAAAAACTTGCAAATTTTAGAGCAAGTACTTAATGCATGGTTGGTAAAAACATAAAAATAAAACTATGTGTGGGCGCACAGCAAGAGGGTAAAAATTATTAAACCAAAAGGACTAGTAAAGGAAACATAGGTGGTACTAGGCTAGTTAATGGACAAATTATTAAAGAACAATTGCCATTTTTGAATTTTATTACCTCATAATTATTTATATTTACGACAAAATTATTTTGGGAGAAACTTGGTTGTGTACTGGTCTCCATGATGCTAAGGATTTGACGGATAGAGTTTATTTAAAAAGTTATAAAGATACAGAAATAACTGATGGTGAATCAATGGGGTAGACAATTAATTCGGCTAATTATATGAATTTAAATACCGTTTTTATTAATTTTGACTAGAAGTTTTATTTTACCAACAATAATATTAAAAATATTATTTTTTGTGATATTTAAAACATTTCAATATAGATTTATTAATTAACTATCACAAAATTTCTCTTTGGTTTATTAAATTAAAAGGATTATTATAAGAAAATAAATAAAAATGTCTTTAAAGTGACAATGTTGTAAAACAATAAAATATATTACTTACATGAATTATATAACGTAGTTTATAATTTATATCCTCACTCAATGTATTACAAACATCATCAGGCAGATGTGTTTCAAACATTGTCTGCTCTGCATAATTGCGTATGATATCTGAGCTAATTCCTGCATATTGTTTAGCATCCTAGACAAAATAATTAATGTAGTGAAATTGCCTAAGTTATAAATAAAAAAAGAACTGTAAGATGTAGATATTCAGGGATTTTCATCCACGTTCAAAAATGCATCACTTGACATTATTTTTTCTTTGTAATAGGTATAATCCATTAAATTATAAAAGAATATCAAATAAATAAATTTAACATTGAATGATTTTGATTCAAATTAGGCTGGCCATATGTTCAGTTTCCTGGAATTGTCCTGCTTTTTTCCTGTTTTTTTTTTTACAAAGAAAGGCATTTGTCCTCTTTTTGAAAGTATTTGGTTCTTTAATGCTAAATAGATTATTATTTGTTAAATATTTGTTTTTTTGTATTGTAGTTTTAGTGAAAAATATCATTCTCGATAAAAAGTTTTGCTTGTTCTGAAATCTAAAATACAATCATCAGATATCAATTTTTTCCAATAGTATACGAGGTTTGTCAAAAAATATGAATTTTTCTCAAGAGTAAAGTAACTTTAAATTTGACAACATCCAAAAATGTTATTTAAAAAAGTTGATCACAATTAAAAACTAAGTTCAAATATGAAATTACATCCATTTTTTCAATGTAAATGAATGTAACTTAGTTTTTAGTTCTGACCAACTTTTTTAAACAACATTTTTCGATATTGTCAAATTTAAAGGTACTTTATGACTCATATTTTTTGACAAACCTCGTATACTACTGGAAAAATTGATATCTGATGATTGTGTTTCAGATTTCAGAACAAGCAAAACTTTTTTCAAGAATGACATTTTTCACTAAAACTAAAATTTAGAAATTTTTCACCTATAGGATACCCCATCCGTGAACACACTGTATAGACAGTGAAAAAAAAATGGAGGGTTTTACAAATTTGTGAATAAATGGAATACTAAAAATAAGGCTGTCATTTATATTAAAAATTATAGAGCAGGAACAGATAGAAAATTTATATAAACATGCAGATTCACAAAAGAAATATTTACACAGCATATAATATTGACAGACATTTCAAGATGAAGTTAAAAAGTGAGATTTTATATCAATAATTTTGCAAGAAAATACGTCAATATCAGCACTAAGAGAGTTTGTTAAGCGACACATTGTATGGAGTGAAGAATTTTTCATAATTTCTCGAGGTAACTCTTGGAATGCAAATATTAAACATCTCTAGTAACTTTGGGTTAATTATATTGTGTATGATTTTAAACACCAGTACATAACAATAATAACAATAATAATCACGTCTCGTGGATAGGCTTGAAAATCCATGCTTAACTAAAAGCTGACTCTGTGGTGTGCCTATTGGAGGAAAAAACCGTCATTTTTCAATCTAAGCAACTTTAGAAACTGCCTTTGTACAGCTTCTATGCAATCATTATAGTATTGGTAAAATGGACTCCACGCCATTGAGACATATTCTAGCTTCGATCTTAAAAAAGCATAGTATAGAGTTTTTAATGTTAATATTTGCTTAAAATCACGACTACAGCGCGCAATGAAATACATGCCATATGAAGTTGTTATAAGCTTATCAATGTGACCTGTGAAAGAGAGTGTGGTGTCAAATACTACCCTTAGATCTGTAAAAGTATCTGGTCGTAGAAGAGAGACATTTTCTTTTTGATAATTTAAATTTACTGTGTTTGTTTTCAATGTATGACATAACATTCCATTTAGTGTGTTTAAGCGTTAAATTATTTTTCTGCCATCATTCAACAACTTGATACAAGTTTTCTGAAAGGTTTTCGCAGTCCTCAGTATTTGTATCATCAATAACTTCGCCAATATCATTGATGAAAATAATAAATAACAACGGTCCCAAGTTTCAACCTTGGGGTACACCAGAAGAAGCTGTATATTCAATAGACTTGAAGATATTCAGCTGCATGTACGACCAGAAAGATTCATTTCGCTTTTACCAAACGCTTAACAAAATAATTAGTGTCAGTTCTCAACTGTATATGGATATGTATTTTGTGAAAATAAAATTCAAAATGTGTCTAAATCATTAATTTACACACTGCAAAACGTATAGGTACTTTGTTTACCATTCTTGTAAATTTCTTCGCTGTCGTTAATAAAGACAATAACAGTTAAATTATTGTAATCAGCCATTTTTTACAGAATTGTTTTTTTTTATAAAATAACAACGAAAATTGATTCTACAAACAAAAAACAACAATTTGAAATAAAGGTCTGTATCAATTGTCATTTCAGTTTGCACAGTCTTTAAAGCTGGTGCAAATGGATAAGTTCACTTTTCACTGTATATGCAAACATCGAACACAGAAGTGAGAAGTTTGAGCACTTTGAGCATGTATATTTACTATATCTAATGCACCTTATGTATGACTGAAAGATAGCAATAAGAGAGAGATAATCCAAGAAGGGTGAGCTTGTCAAGTAAGATACCATGGTCGAGTCTATCAAAGGTTTTTGAGAGGTCTGTATAAATAATTATCTGCTTGCACCCTATCATCAACTGACTCAGCAATATATTGTATAATAGTTACAAGATTGGTGACTGTCGAACGACCTTTCATAAAACCCTGTTGGTTATTGGAGATATTGTTAGCAACATGTCGATATAACACCTGTTCAATTAAGATTTCAAACACTTTAGAGAAATTGCCTATTATGGAGATGGGTCTGTAGTTCGAAGTTTTGTTTCTCATCTTTTTTCAAAACAGGATATACTTTTGAGGTTTTCCAGTCCTTTAAAAATAAAGCTGGAATGTAATCTGGACCAGTAGTTAATTTTGGTTTAATGGATTTTAAATTTTAAGAATTAACAATGGTCAGTTCAACCCTATTCACCGTTGTCATTGTGCATGAAAATTATAAGTTTTCTAAACATCGAAGCAGATCAATAGTGGCTTGCAATTTTTTACTATTTATGAATACCCAGAATTTTTTAGGATGAGTAGAGATATCTTCTTCAGATTTTTGAACATATTGGTAATAGGACTTTATATCATCTTTCTTTATTTTTGCTTTTAACTGTTTGAATTCTTCAAGATCTTGAAGAATATTCTCGTTTTGACAAGCAGTTGGTAGATAATAGGTCCGTAGAACCACGGTGGATATTTGTTTCAAGATTTAACAGAATACATGGGGTAGCAGCAATCGAATATATTATACATAAGTATTGACATTATTTTCTTGTAAAATTATATATAGCAGTTTTCGAATTAAAATTCTAAATTGAATTTATTCGGTTTGTCCTAGTTTGTAAATTACAGTTATATCAAGTGCACATTTCTCTATAGAACACTAGATCTAAAAGCTTATTTTATTCACTAAATATAAAATTAAATTGAGTTAAACTAAAGAATTGTGAGAAATTGTTTAACAGCTGTGATTTCTTTATTAGTATTAGTTGTGCCTTTATCGAGATAGTATAAGAACAATTACACATTTTTTGCAATGTTTTATCAACATGTGGCAAACCTAGTTTCAATTAAAAGAATAAAAAAATTAATAACTTAGTCTAAACTTTTCTGGGTTATTGAATATATTGTTTTAAATATATTTACTTTTTCCGGGGATCCCTTTTCAATTGAATTATTGTTGTCATTTGAACTACTACTATGTGGTTTCCTTTTCTCTCCATCCTTTGAAGTTTTCTTTGATTTCATGCTATTGCTAGCAAACATTGATTAAGAATTATGCTGTAATATATATTTTTATTAAATTTCATAAAGTCCTGAAAACCGTGTTTTGAGTATCGGAATATAAGTAATATTTTTATAACTGCAGTAAAACAAAATTGAATAAAAAGGAATTACCTCGAAATAATTACTCCAGACCAGAAATTTCAAATCAGACTCATTTACTGTGTTATACCATTTCTATATATATTGTAATGTTGTTTCCAAAATTAACAACAAGGTTGAAAAACTTAGGTTAAATTTAATATTTTTTACCTAACTGTACAAACTCTGTCACCAAGGCCATACACAATAACCTACATGACATGAACTTGGTGTTAGGGAATATAAAGACAACGGCTAATTTATAGTTCAAAAATTTAACTATGGGTCTATGACATAAATAAATAAATAATATATACACAGACTGGCTATAAGAATAAATGTATTTATACTTTCTCTATGAATAAATGGTTTGAGATTATACGTCGTGAATCCAAATTAATTTCCTGCTTTGGTCAGGCCTTTGATAGTGTATTTATTAGGACATCATATGGAGTGAAATATGAAATGTAGTCTGAAATAAATTTTTTCGTAATATATGTAATGTCGTTGTCTTTATAGAGACACCGGTAATGTGTAATGCTAAAAGCGTTCAACGCTTAAAAGCTACATTAATTGTTACTATATGACTAAAATAACAAAAGTTAAATAAAAAAGACGATTAAGTTTATGTCATGTCATATGTCAGTGTTGCAAACTTAATTTTTTTAGTGATTGTTCTGTTGGTTGTATGGCGCATGTTTACATTTATTGTTTCTAATATTGGATTTTGATGGCTTTTCCACAACCTAACGCTCAAAGAGGTAAATTGTATATTCTGTGTATGTATTATAAAACTCTTATTCTTACCTACTTTTTTTTACAGAACTCGAAAACCGTAAAATTTTGGAAGAACTGCAAAAAAAGAAACAGTTACTTCTTAAACAAGGTGTTGCATCTACATTAAATTCTTCAGCTTTACCAGTACTTGGATCTATAACTGTTCAGGCGTCAGATGGACACTCATTGAATTCTCTTCAAAGAAGTGCACTACAAACAGCTAATACTCAATCCACTGGTTATTTTATTAGTCAAGATTCTTCTTTTGGTAACTTAATACTGCCAGTATTGCCTCGTTTTGACGCAAAGCCCTAATGTTTCCTTGTTTAAAACTCAGACACCTTGAAGATAGATTACAGTGCATTTCAGAATTTCAAAAACCTAAAATATTATTGGAACAATATGTTACACCCTCTCATTTGGGTTCTCACATGTTGTATACTATTCAGGTATTCTGCTCATATTTTTCAATAAAATCTTAATATATGTAAAAATAATCAATTAAAGGAACTTTTAATTTATGTGGTTGGCTATTATTAAAATATTTTATTTGATCTGACATTTTTCTAATTTTAGGTTATATTTTGATGTTTATAAAATCTTTTTATCTTATCTGTCTATGTTATACTTGATTAAATGTCGATAATTGCAAATATTTTATTATACTTTCAACTGAAATGTGTTGTACCTCCTGTTTTAGTCACAATACGGAGATATTGCTGGTAATTTAGTGGCCGACCTAGGTAGCGGTTGTGGAGCCCTAACAATTGGGGCAGCTGTATTAGACGCTTCTTTGGTTGTTGGTTTTGAGGTTGATGAAGAAGCAATAGAAATATGTCAAGAAAACATTGAAGAACACGAAATCAATAATATTGATATTGTACAGTGTGATATTCTAAATGGATTATCTTCAAGGTAAATATAAATGTGTTGTATAACTGTAGTAACTGTTAAATTTACTATTGAAACAAAATAGTGAAGCACTAGTTCATTTGTCACAGTATAATGTTTACTTAGTCGTAGATGATAAAATTTTATAAGGCAAATATAGTCGTAGTTTATGTAATATATAGAAGAACTGGGGTTTTGATTCACAATTAAAATTTAAAGCTAAAATATAGTGGATATTGTGTTGTGGAAATGTTTTTTCTAAAGGCCACAAAATACCTACAGTTTAATATATCCTAATTTACTTAACAACAATTTACACATATCAGAATATTTTGTGCATTATTATTTCTCTACAAGTCTTACATGTTCACATATAAACCATGGAAATTTCCCGGTTCACCTTTGCAAAATAGGACTTCGTCACATCTCATTGTGTACTTACAATAACCAATCTGTAGGAGATTTACATCACATTTTCTTTAAGAAGGCGTGTGACTCAGAATGTTGCAAATTTCTTTACTTTGTTATAAAGTGTTGCTAGTCAACAATAAAAGTATATTTTTAGCACTAAATCTTACCATTAATAAAGTTTACTATCATAGTTTACCACATTTTTCCACTGAACAACAGATGGCACTGGCATCATTCTTGAACTGTTGAAGTCGAATGTTATTTTATTGTTATTCTGTTAGCAATTGATATGCTTATTAGGAACACCCTCCCTGTATATAAAAAAATTAAGATATAGTAATTTTGTAAAGGTGGGGTTTTTAAACCTGTGTAAAATTGTTTATAAAATCATATCATAACTGACCGTTATCGACATAAACTATTGTCACCTTCAAAACTGGGAATTTCCTATATACCAGCATCTACGCTACAAAACAAACCATCGCCAAACTTACCGCCACGCTTTCAATAGAATGAAAAATGATCGTGTCAGGGTAAATGTGAATGGAGTTTTTGGATCGGAAATGTAGCAACAACTAATTTACTTCTACCTCTAGCGGTCATGGTGTGAAGTTTTCAATACACAGGACCAGCGTAACAACATTGAATTTATCTCTTATCTATTCGCGCCAATATTTCTCGATTTTATTGCAACAAGAATTCAAATTTAAGGCAAGTATCAGATGCAATCAGTATACGAATTGATAAATACGTTTTTCAAGAAGGGCATTACACTATTTTACGTCCCCAAATATTTTACACTTTTAAATTCAAGTGTAGTAATCAATCGATGTTTAAGATTAAAAATTATGTTTTAGGTGTTACTAAAAGAGAAATAAAATATATCATTCTCAAGTATGGAATTGTAACTAAACAGTTATATTTTTAACCTTTTTTTATATACGATACTTTTTAAAATGTCCATGATGAAGGAAAAAATACAGTGTCATCTACATAAGTAATCGCGGGACGCGCCCTCTTAACTGTGCTAACTACACTCACTCAAGAAAAGATCTGTTTGATGCTTTTCATAGACTTAATATTATGTTTCCAGTTAATTTGGTACATCTATTGAATCAAAACTCCAGTTTCATTAAGACGGGGGTTTAGAAAACCAGCCCTCAGATATTCAAATAAAAAATATATATACAGATCTGGAAAGAAATATACGGGATATAGAGAATTTGTAATGGAATGTATTTATTTAACAATTCAATAGGGAAAAATAAGACAAAACATTGAGTCTACCCTTTTTCTACCAATCTTAGATAACATGTGGATGAGAGCGATATGTTCTCGCGGCTGGCTTCACTTTAAATTATATTTATTTAGTAATTGATAAACTGAGGAAGAGGGTATTTGTGGCCGATTCTAAATAGCTACATTTTTATCTTCAAGGTTAGTTTTAAAATAAGAAAATATTTTTTAGGGATTCTTTTTTGACGTTTCTTGAAACCAATAGAAATTTTCAATTTCAGTAATTCATATACGTTCTAGCCAACCAAAACGTTATTATAGTGGGAATAATCTACTTACATTATTCTTGTAAAATCTTAAAAGTTTTGACTGTAACGTCAAAAAATAATCGCAGGTTATATCCCAAGAACTGCAAAAACTGGATAAACTGCGGCTAGCTTTTTTTGAAAACATTTGCTTCAAAGCAAAATTTTGAAAAAAATTGACTAGCCGCAGTTTATGGGGTTAAATTTACAGATCGAGGGGTATATGTTAAGATTATTTCCCAAATTGGGAATGTAGTATTTACATTTTATCTTTATTGTTTATTAACATGCATATTTGTCAAAGCTAGGCGACGTTTAATCAAAGCTAGACGTCGTTTAATCGCGATTAAACGACGTCTAGGGAAATAATCTATTGAATACCACATGAGAGTTCGATAAATTAGATAATAATTCTCCAGTCATTTTCTCAAACTTGTTGTCATTTGGCAACAAGTTTTCTAAAATCTGTCGAATTATTTTCAATTTATTCTCACTCTCTTGTGATATTACTACAGATAAATATTTTCTAATTTTTAGAATTATTGGATATGCTTACATTTTCAGTCATAATGGCTTTGAAAATAAAATAAATAGGTAATTATTCTTAAAATGAAAAATAATTCTGGATAAATAAAACAATAAACAATCGAAAAGTTCTCAAAAATAGAAGTAGATTCTAAAGAATAATAAAAATAATATTATGAAAAATGGCAACTTAATGAATTAAGGCTTCAAATAAACTACCTTTATACCAATAAAGAATCTCTTGTAAAGTGATAATCAGCAGTCGACTAAAGCTGATATACTAGGTCTGTTCTAGTTTTGAAAAATATCGGTCGTGTTCAGGTTTGTCTACTGCACATGCGCCTGTGTCTGACATTCTCGGGCAGATATTTTTCGAAACCAGAACAAACCTACTCAGACATGGCTTGTGTATTTCCCTAAATACCGATATAGATCCGATGCTTCTTGTTTGTTGCATGAAATACCCTATGTTCCGCAAAGTTTTGGCCAAATCTGTATACCTTTCTGCATAGATATTCTGTATATATATTTTCCATTTTTGTCTGTGTGGCAGTTACGAAGGAGGCGCTCTGTCAAACTTCAATCGAAATTTTGGCGCTAATTATTAACTTCAAATAAAAAAACCTCAGATAAAAAACTAAAATTAAATGTGCAAAGGTGTTTTATACTTGCTTGGCTTTACATTAGTGCAATTTTAACTGTTGAACGTCTATTAATACAAATTTTAAAATTTCAACTTTTATTACTAATTTTATTCTACAAATTTTAAAATGTTTTGCACTGTGATCATGATTTTAACCTGTATTTTAACTTTTTAATCTGTAAAACTTGTGAACGACGATCTCAGTAAGGGTATGTTTTTGTGTTTTTTTGTAAAATCTCATTGATTGTACTGTATTTGTCACTCATCACTTGCAGCATCCCTGATGATGAGTATAAACATACTCGAAAGCTTGGAAATAAAGCATTGAAAGAGTACACTTTGTTCTTTTCTTGCCCAATACTAGATATATTGTCTGTTAGTGAATGTTTAAACTAATATCAGTAGTTTCCGCTTTCTCAAATTACCATGTACGGGTGTTTCATTGGGAAAGTGACATACGTTAACTATAGATAGAGGGACACCTAGGCGATCTCAAAAACCCCATACTTAATGGGTCTAACTACTTTAATAACCAAGATACAGGGTGTTTTATCTATTTTGCCCATTTCATGCTTGGTTCATAACTTTCTAGCCACACTGTATATTTTCATGATATTTGGCAGGCATATTTTGTTTAAAGTGCCCAATCGATCGATAAATTTACAATAAAATAAATCCAGGTCCGGATTAAAAAATTTTTAATAAATATGCCGACCCAAAAACAACACCCTGTATATCAGATTTTTCAAAAATAGATTCTGTATTTGCAAAGAGCACGAAAAAATGAATTTAGTGATATACTTTGCATTTTCGGCAAAATCTTTTTTCCTGTAAAATTTCGAGTGGGAATTCTGAAATGGTGTGAATTGTGAGAGCCCAAAACTGAAACTAATTGCTTTTTAATGTGATTTAGTTGTTTTTGGGTCGGAATGTTTTATAATATTTTTTTTAATCCGGACCTGGATTTATTTAATTGTAAATTTATCGATCGATTGAGCACTTTAAACATAAAATATGCCTGTAAAATATCATGAAAATATACAGTGTGGTTAGAAAGTATGAACAATGCAAGAAATTGGCAAAATAGATAAAACACCCTGTATCTTGGTTATTAAAGTAGTTAGACCCATTAAGTATGGGGTTTTTGAGATCGCCTAGGTGTCCTCTATCCGTAGTTAACGTATGTCACTTTCCCAATGAAACACCCTGTATAAGCAGCCATGTTTAATTTAGATTTATTTGTCTTGGTATAGAATTGGGATGTTACTTTACCAATCGACAAGTTTAATAGGCCAAACTAAAGGAATAGTAGATTCTGTAACAAGGTTGGAATGAAAAATTCGACACTCGTGGTTCCTCAAACACCCTGTATCTTGGTTATTAAAGTAGTTAGACCCATTAAGTATGGGGTTTTTGAGATCGCCTAGGTGTCCTCTATCCGTAGTTAACGTATGTCACTTTCAAAATGAAACACCCTGTATAAGCAGCCATGTTTAATTTAGATTTATTTGTCTTAGTATAGAATTGGGATGTTACTTTACCAATCGACAAGTTTAATAGGCCAAACTAAAGGAAAATAGATATTCTATGTCTTGGCTATATCTGAATTTAATTTTTTTAATTTATTTTAATAGGAATTGAGACACAAAATAGTACGATAATGTAAACTATTTTTTAAGATTTATTTTTTGATTTTATTTGTAGAAGAATTCAATTAAAGAACAGCCATTGGCAAAGAATTAACCTTTATATACACGTTTTTAATTTAACTCTCAATATTTTTGCTTTTGTTTGTTTAAATAATGCTAAGTTGAACATGTTTTACACTATAGTTTACATATGTCATTTTCCGCATAAAACCCCCCTTAACGACGCCCTTATAAACTTTTTGCAAGATAGTCAATTACGAATATAATTCATACGTTTTTCCTCAATATTTGTTACAAATAAATAATCTAATACCATCCCTTGTTTCCATCACACACACTTGTTAAAATTCAAGTATTATGTCACATTTAACAGTAATAAACAATATAATAGTAACTGTTTAAAGGTGTAACTAAAAAATTTATAAATAAGCTTACCTGGTTGTTTAATTAGCCAAGTCAAATCAGTTGATACCGTACCTTGTGTTACACCTAGAGAAATTTAAACGAGATATTTTTGATCACTGCTAAGAATTTTCTCATTAATCTCAGGTAACACTTTATCAATGTTCTTAAATTTCATCACAGGTAATTTTCACAATAGTGTAGCATCTTCCCGATGACTCTTAAATCACTAAATCAAAAATAGTTGATAAATCTTTAAAGTGGAAATTTAAACATTGCATCATGTTATTCTTTATAGAAAATATTTCCAGAAGGAGGAACCACAAGTACTGAAAATTTAGCTTGAAAAGCAAAACAATATGCTTTTCTGTGGTACTAATTACCATGTTTGAACAATGATCTTAAGTATAGGCCTCTTTATTTTAATATCAGAACTCACCAATCTTGAATTTTCTAACTCTTCTCGGAGATTCCGGCGCTTACGTCTTATTTTCTTATATTTTTGAAGTATCTTGGTTATAAAACAAGCTAATATCTGGAAGAAATGCTCTGGTATGGATTAATGCTGATCTGTCAGAGACATCAATCCTGTCACAAGCAGTGACAAGATTTTTAATGCCTCATTTGCTTTGATTTTATTTTTGATGTGGAAGACTAGAACAGAGCATGATGAATCTTTTCTTGTTTTAGGCATTTCACTGAAAAATTGAAATCGAATTATGAGCGTTTATTTCAAAACGTGCGCTCCATCTTAACAGTTGAATGCGAATTATTGTCTACATGTACATGATTGTAGGTCACCAGGAAGGATGAAAGGACAGGAGGAGAGTTAGATATGCATAAAAAATCTGTTTGCATACAGATATCCTTGGCTCCTTGCAATACGTGACAAAAAATCACTTTTTGGTAAAACTTTATGGTCAGTGCTTCACCTGAAGTTAGAATTTGATATTTTTGCACCAGAGAGGCATAATACAGGAAACCCTACATTCTAAAAAAAATCGCTCCCCCTAATAGACATCTCAATCTTTAATATTCTCTCTCATCTGAGTTTCAAGGTCATTATTTTTTTGTCATTACTGGTAAATTGATGTTTTCGCTGCGCTTTGCATATCAATCTCTTTAATTTCACTGGCAGTTAAACCCACACACTTTTGTAGTAAACGGTTTTTTATTGATCACCTGAATATCCAAATAATCAGTTTTTTACTTCTTTTAAAACAATTTTGATATCTTCCACACACAAGCTCCTTTTTTATTTTGTAAGAACCCACAACAGTAAGATTTATCTAATAACTATTGGGAATTTCTAGTTTGACATGGATTACAGTTCAAATCTAATATTTTAACTAATAAAATATTTGTAGAGATGCGCAAAATTATTATAAATTAAATCATGGTTAATTAAACAGTGCCGAAAAAAAATTGTTTAAATCACCAATAAATAAATTAAGAAAAAACATATATTTCTAGTGGTTGGTCTTTCCGCATTTAAAAATATATATAATTATAAACAAAATTGAAATATATTTTGGCCAATTTTTTTATAAATTCAGCATTTGTGTTTGTTTTAGGTTTCATAAATGTTTTGATACAGTTTTAATGAATCCTCCATTTGGAACTAAACACAATGCTGGTATTGATATGAAATTTTTGGAAGTAGCATTGAATTTATCTAACAATACAGTTTATTCTTTACACAAAACTTCAACAAGGTAATTTTTTTGCCATTACTTTTATTATTACATATAATTTTGTATTCTGTTTTAAGGAAATTTGTTTTGAAGCAAGCTGAATCTATAGGAGCAAAAGCCGAAGTTTTGGCAGAATTATCCTACGATTTACCTTCATCATATAAATTTCATAAAAAAAAGTCTGTGGACATTAAAGTAGATTTTTATCGATTTAGAGTATAAAATCAACCATGAGTGCCTCATATGCACGGGACCATTGCAAAATTGCAATGGCCAAAATTTTGCAAACAATTGGTTGGCACTCCATTAATTCTACACCTTTGGAAGTTCTAACTGATTTGCTTGTTACTTATTTAAAGCAAGTCACTCAGCTCACAAACGAATATGCCACTGAGTTTGGAAATACAGAAGCTAATCTTGATCATTTGGGGCTGGCCTTTAGGGTAAGTAACAAATCGTTTTTTTTTATTTAATTATTTGCCTTGCAATATTTATTTAAAATAACAACGGTGAACTTTAATACAGAATGTATCCATTAGTAAGTAATAGTAGATTCTGTAACAAGGTTAGAATGAAAAATTCGACACGAGTGGAAAATTCCGAACGCGAGCGAAAGCGAGTGTGAGGAACCACGAGTGTCGAATTATTTCATTCTGACCGAGTAACAGACTATATTTTCTCCACGATCAAAGAGTATAAATCAAAATTAAATTAAATCTGAACACAAGTTATTTGTTGACATATTTGTATTACATTGTATTAATATTTATAGTGCTGTGGTACACTTACCGATATTAAAATCTGGTGCATTGGTGTTTTTTCATAATTTGCAATTTCAGATATTATTAAATTCTATATCTACTTCACTTGATTTTTCACTCATTATTTTGTTTAAATTAAAACTTGTTTGAAAATAATTATTACCGTCGCCATTTTATATCTGACAGTGACACTTTTTGAAATCTAGGGCAATCCATATTGTTTATTTCGATTACGGAAAATCCATTCTTTACCTTGATAAAGAATGAAAATACATGCAAAATGCATAAGAGGCAAGTATTATAGAATAAATATTCAGACTCTAGAGTGTGAATGTTTACATTCTATTATTAAAAATGATTTCAGAATTCATACATTCAGTAATGGTCGTGGAGAAATTAAGTTATTATTACACTGTGAATCCCCCACACTTCCGTATAAAAACAATAATAAGTTTTTTGTATCTTTTATATACTTAACACAAGTTATTTAAGTGATGCAGGTTCTTAATTGATAATATGTTAATTTTTTGTTTCCATACGAAAAATATCTGAATGTTCCCAATTTTGTTTAATTCCAGACTAAATAATACTTTTCTTCTTTGCTTTTAAATTTTCTGTTGTTTACTATTAGTTCATACAATTATTTATTGGGTAGGTAATAATGTGGTTTTTGAGAAGTCTTTAAAAAAACTAACGTAAAGCTCTTCACTTTTAGGAAATGGGCATTAACATTACAGAACTGGAAGAATATGTTACTTATGTAAATTTTTGTCCACCAGCTCACTCAGTTCCGAAATTCCCTGTCACTAAAGAAGATAATTTAAATTTTCTTAAACCAGGAAGTCAAGAAGTGGTAACCAGACCTGTACATATCCACGAGCACATGCCTCCCATGTTTCCTCTTCTAGAAACTGGTAAATACTCTAGTGTCGCTGATAAAATTTGCATACAACATATTTTTATTTTAGAGTCGGAAATAAAAGTAGAAGATAACATATTAATAAAAGAAGAAATAGTAGATGAGACCACTTCTCTAAATATTCCCCAATTCAAAAAGCCTGCAGACGTGTCGCCTGAATTCAGACGTATAAAACGTGAAGATGAAAGTTCTCGCCCCACTCGAGAGATCAGCAGTGTCATGATGACAACTTCAGGTTTTCTGTCTCCGGCACGGGAAGGAAAACTTCCTGAAGCTAAAGCCCCTTTACCTCCAGTACCTGCTGAACCTCCTCCGCCTCCCCCAGCTCCAGCTCCTGTGCTTACATCGTCAATCGGACAGCTCCCTGAACCAGTCGCAAAAAAGAAATCGGAAAAGCGAGAGAAAAAAATTAATAAGGAGTTGTTTAAACCTATATCTGAAGAAAAATTAATGAAGAAAAATGCCAGTATGAAAGATGTAGTAAAGATGAAACAGAAAGCGGCAGCGGCCGCTGCTGCTGCTTCTAATGTTAATTTAAATACGAATTTATCTTCTCAGTTGCCATTGCAATTTTTTCAACCTCCTAGATTGAATGAAATAAAGGTCAGTCCTGTTTTACCTCAAAAAATACTTCGTGAAAGTACAGAAAAAGCATTAGCAGCTGCTAAAGCTAAAACAGAAAAATTCAATACCACCATAACTCCTATTCCTATAAAAAATCAAAATTTGTCCGGACCACCAATGACCATCCAGCAAGTAGAAAAATTGTTTAACGAACCTGATAGACAGAAAATCAATATTTTAAGGAAAATATCAAATGTTAAAGAGAGTAAGAAAAAGGAGTCAAGAGCTAATACTCCTAACATGATTATTGACGAATCTACGGATATAGTGAATAAAATTAGCCTTTCT
Source organism: Neocrepidodera transversa (assembly GCA_963243735.1). Lineage (NCBI taxonomy): Eukaryota > Metazoa > Arthropoda > Insecta > Coleoptera > Chrysomelidae > Neocrepidodera > Neocrepidodera transversa. The sequence goes on from OY725348.1 coordinate 13,192,908, forward strand.
AGTGATATCACTATTGAACCAATACCAATGAGAAGAAGTCCACACTATTTTGATGACAATTCTCCACCTGGTACTCCTCCTACTCCGAGAACGCCAGAAATTATCTTGCATCAAAGCCCTCCGCTGCAGAAAGAAAAAAGAAAACGAAAAGAAAACAAGAACAAAGTCAAAAGGCCAAGAAAATCGCAACATCATCATCATCATCCCATTTTCACTCAGTCAGAATTAGTTGATATCATTGTGAATAGGCCTAAAACTCCAGAAGCACACATGAATCATATGAGACCACAAATTCCTCCCCATATGGCACTACCTTCTATGCATTCACCTCATATGCCATTCCCTTTCTTGGCTAGTTTTGGAGGTCCTGGATTAATTCCTTCACAGTTAAATCCTATGTTTCCATTTCCGCATCTGGGGGGCATGCCAAATTTTGGAAAAAACCCTTACTTTCCTCCCGGTGTTCCTAACTTGCCATCTCATATAGAACCTGTTGTTCCATCCACGCCACCCAAATTAAAGGAATCCAAAGAACCAAAGGAAATTTCCCCAGTTGAGATTAAACCAATAGTAGAGGTTCCTTCTCCACCACAACAGCAACCAATTCAAGTTCCAGAAACTAGCTCAAGTACTTCAATTGTTGCCCCACCAAAAACCCCAACCCCTCTTGAAATGCTTGCAAAGAAGACCAAAGAACACAAGAAAGAAAAGAAAGATAAAATTAAGAAAAAGAATAAAAAGGATAAAGTGAAGGACAAGAGTGAAAAGAAAAAGCTCAAAGAACCGAAAAAAGAAGGCAAAGAAAAGGTTAAAAGAGATAAGAAAATTAAAAAGAAAGATAAGGCTGATAAGGAAAAAGATGAAAAAATATTAGAAAATCCAGTAATCCCAAAAATTCTACTAAAAGTCAATTCTCCATCGCCTCGACCTGAAACTCCTGAAGTGAATAGGAAGTTAATCATTAAACCTATAGTTAAAAAGGATGATGATCATATAATAATTGAAGAAAAAAAGAGAGACCCCTCTCCAGGCGGTTTGGCAAAATTCTCTCCTCTGGTAACTGGTCCTCCTAAGACCAAAACAGTTTCTCCACTTCCTCCTGTTGTTGAAAAGCCAATAATCGAAGAAACACCCCCAGCTCCTACTCCTCGTACACCCGGTCGGCCCCGATTGCATCCACTCAAACCTAAAATCCCTCCAAAACAAAAGAAAGTTGAACAACAACAGGCATTCAAAAAGATTGATGATCAAGGCAACGAAGTATGGATATGTCCATCCTGTGGACAACAAGATGATGGAAGACCTATGATTGGGTGTGATGGATGCGATGCGTGGTACCATTGGGTGTGCGTTGGAATTCAGGTACCTCCAGATGAAAATGAGAATTGGTACTGTAAACCTTGTTTAGCGAGGAAGAATGAGGACTTGCAGAGTGATAAGAAAAAGAAACGGAAAAGAAAAGAAAAAAAGGAGCATTAATGAATGTGCGGGTGTTAATTTGCATTAACTTTTAATGTGTATAATTGTGTAAATGAACTTTTTCGGATAAAACAATGTCACTTAGCTTAAATGTCTCGAATTAGACTTAAAAACAATGATACAGGTAACGTTTATAATTCTATATGGGGTATTTTGTAATGAATTATTTATTGTGCTCTAATTTTAACAGGTTTCTATCCATGGTTCTTTTTTTTCTAAGCATAAAATTTTTGTAAATTTTATAAATAAGAACTGTTTGTGGGTTTCTTTTCCAACATTGGCAGAAATCAAATATCTTCGATTGCATTCACTGATTTTTCAATTTTGTAAATAATCCATCATTTATTTATTCCCCATCTTATGCTTTTATATCTTTCTACCTTATTTTAGGTATATTTGGATTTGTTCATTTTATCCTTTGGCATAATTTTGTAGGCTTATTCACTTTCATTTGGGTCTTGGTAAGTATTCATCAATATCTATAACTTTTGTACTAGCCTTATCAACTTTAGTTTTATCAATATCTATAACTTTTGTACTAGCCTTATCAACATTAGTTTTATGATCTTGAAGTATCACTCATAGCAAGGACCTCTCCTTTTTTTATACTACCTTCCATAAGTGTGCAACACAAGGTAAAGTGTATGGATAAGTGGAATTTTAGAAACTGAGCTTAGTTTTTCAGGTATATGGCAAAAACTTATCAGTTTATATTAATTCAGTGGTATTTCAAAACAATGGCTTACATATTAAAAAGTACCAATTTTGCAGTTTCTGTACTATCTTTTTTATGATATTCCGTTTTCCAAAGGTATTCTTGTACTACTTTAATTCTAAAACTGAATTAAATACTATTATTAGTGTCGATCATAGTTTTTGTTTTAATATTAAAGCCACAATCTATGTAACCTTATTGTAGAACTAATACCATTTTGTGCTTGAACAACCAAGATATTCACCAGATGTATTTTCTATAATTTTTTAACATTTTCAAGGTGATATATTGTTTTATTATAATTCTGCTTCTATTTTACACATTTTGAAAAGGGTTAGTTCAAATAATGTGGAATGTTTTACACTTGACTTATATTCTCGTTCTTTTCCTCTTGCAAGTATTACTACTTTCGTGTTATTTTTTACTTCCTCTTTTTTATTTGTTTTTAGTTTATTGTGAATGTAGTCTTAAAATCCTGAGATTTATCAGATTGGCCACCCCACAAAATGTATTATTTTTGTAGACATTATTTTTTTCTTGTTAGACTCGCTTGACTAATATCTTCAAAATATAAATATGACTAGTGTGAAACCAACTTTTGTCAATAAAACACCCTGTATATAATTAAGTTAAGGAAATCATAAAAAAAAATCAATTTAAGCTTTGTGTTCCTGTATGTGTATATATTTGATAAATAACTCTATTATGTAAATGTTTTATTAAGTTTAGGTTAGAAATTAAGTTTTTCGTTTTAAAATTAAGTGTAATTAAACAATTTCTTTTTGGATTAAGAGCAATTTATTATGTTTTTTTGGCATCAAATTGAATTCAGAGTTAAAATTTTATTATAAAACGTTAATATATATTATGAAAATATTGGTTTTTATAATTTATTGAACACCTTTAAACGTTAATCAGTGAAAATGCCAAACTTACCAAGTCTAAAATTTGGGTTAGTTTTTCTTACCGTCACACCAATGCAAGTATTTCTCACCTATTAAGATATTTATGACATTACACCGCTGTGCGGTTGAAGGAGACATTAATATAAACGAAAAAAGTATCGTCTAAATTATGTTTATTAATTCTAATCCAACATAATGATTCTAACAAGACTCTACTAAAAGTTGAATACTTTTAAGCTATTGCAAATAAAACTACTGAATTGTTAAAAACTCTTTTTTATTAATAAATATAAAACATTCATTCAAACTTAATTCCCTGAGCAAGAGGTAAATCTTTCGAGTGGTTAATTGTAATTGTAGATCTTCTCATGTATTGTTTCCAAGAATCACTACCCGACTCTCTACCTCCTCCCGTAGCTTTTTCACCACCAAATGCTCCCCCAATTTCAGCTCCAGAAGTGGGAATATTGATGTTTACGATCCCACAATCTGAACCTTTCGGACCAATCCACTAAAAAAAGAGGAATGATTGATTTATTCACATGCAATTTAAGTTAGAATAAAAAATAGGAAATTGTAAAATTATAATTAATGCAGAATGTATTAATTTACCTGGAAGATGTTTCCTATATTTTGTGTAAACAAACTCGAGGATAAACCTTGTGGCACTTCGTTATTCCATGTGATAGCTTCCTCGACTGAATCTGCTTTTAAAACATATACTATTGGAGCAAAACATTCGCTTTGAAGGAGAGGATGGTTGTGTTTAAGTCCTGTTACTATAGTAGGTTCAACAAAAAATCCAGGTTTATTTAGCACCTAGAAGAAAACCAATTACGGCGGCTAGAAAATTAGATCTAATTTTGATTGGTAACTCACATTTCCTCCAAATTCAATATTTCCCTTTTGTTTTTTAATTTCTGCTATGGTGTCTGTGTAACTTTGAAGTGACTGTTTACTATGAAGTGGTCCCACTAGAGTATTGTCTTCTAAAGAATCTCCTATCCTGTTTAGTACCTGACCATAGGCTTTTTTTAATTTCCCCAAAACTTCATCATAAACCTAAAAGAAATTATGATGTATCAATGAATTAATAAATTGATCTATTTTTTTACATTTTTATGAAGAATCAATCTCCTTGTACTGGTACATCTTTGTCCAGCTGTTCCAACACATGCAAAGAGAGTTGCTTGAACAACCATATTTAGATCTGCATCTTCTGCTACTAGTATAGCATTATTTCCTCCAAGTTCGAGCAATACTTTCCCAAATCGTTTTTGGACTTCAACACCTACCTGAAATAAATTTGTTTTTTAAGGTTCTTAAAATTCCTGTTACAATACACCAAAACAATCTTTTACATATTAATCCCTTTTCTTTTATACTCTATATATTAAAAAAGTAAAATTGATAAGTAACTTGTAATAAGAAACATATCATCGATAAATATATAAAATATTTCTCACCTGCTGGCCTACATGACAGCTACCAGTAAATGATAACAATTTTACTCTATTATCAGCAGCCATTGCTTTTCCTATGTCGGCACCTCCAGCACACAGTGTCGCAACTGCAGGTGGCAAATTGTTCTTTTCTAACACGTCGGCTATTATTTTCGTTGTTACTACAGATATAAGAGGAGTGGTTTCAGCACCCTTCCATAAAACGGTATCTCCACAGACCTTGAAATATAAATATAATAACGCTAACAAATGAGTACATTAATTATAAGCCATCAATTTTCAAATACATTTTTTTTGTATATTCTGTAGTTTTCAAACAAAAATTCTCAATCAATTGTAACTTCCTAAGACCTGAAATTTTTTCTAATACCGAATAGATTTTAATTTTGTTATTTTAACGTAATTCAGAAACCTGAAAATCAGTGTCTTGTACCTTATTCCAATCTTTCTAAAGCGTGAGGACACTGAGTATCGACCAAACTGCGCTTTGGGGAATTAAAAAAAAGTCGATAGAAAGAGCTTGCTGATAGAACGAGCTGAAATCCATTTTAAAAATTAGGGCGATTAGAGTTTCAAAAATTTGACACACCAATGTAAAAAGTTTTCGTCAAGTGTTTAATGGAAGCTGGTCTTTGGGCTTAAAAACGGATCGTAGGAAAATCGTCGTTTAATATTTGTTTTGTTGGGAGATTAACTGTCAGTAGATAGAACGTCCTTTAACTTTAAAGATTCAATAACTAAAGGCGATGACGTTTAGAATAAAATTTAACGAGTTGATTTCTTGTACAATTGTCACAATCTAAACGTCATTGTCGTTAGTTACAGAACCGTTAAAGTTAAAGGACGTTGTATCTACTGACAATAATTCCCACAAAAAGTTTAGAAAAACAACACTGTTCACAAAAATTTATAATGAACTATTAATATTTTTAATAACAAAAAATATATTGCGACAGGCGACTGCGACTACCACTGTCTGTGGTTCAGATCTTACTCGTTAAAAAATAAAAAATGTCATTTCCCCGAGTAATCTTCTTCGCGCTTAGTAAGGTGACTCTCTCTTATTAAAATAGACAGCAGCATATTATAGTGAATTCCCAACAATATTATAAGTTCAAATGGATTTGTTGATAACGGGCTTCTGATTTTTGATTCAAAAAAGCCGATTTTATTTTACAAAAAGGTATCAAAATAGATAAAAATCCTCAAGAAATAACCAATGAAATGAACAAGCTCCTTTTTTTACAAATATTCGGCTTTCACAATAATTCGAACTAGGATTTTAAATTTTGAACAAAAACTACTGTAGAAATAATTCGGATCTTAAACAAGTGTAAAACTTCTGAAGCATCTGGTTTTGTCAAATGATTAGTAGAAATTAAATTGAGATGAAACCACTAATAGACTTATTACATAGTGAAAAAATCTGATGTGGCCAGCACATGACCTCTCGCCATTTTTGAATCAAAAAATTACAGGTTGACACAAAAAAGAATGAAAAAAAATAATTTTTTTGTAAATCTGGCAACAATGGCAAAAGTTTCGAAAATATTTATGAGATGAAAATAAACTATAGGGTATACAAAATATATGTGTAAAACTTTATTGCCGTTTTGTATAATAATGGCGTCATCACCCATAGCAACTGCCACTTCCGGTTAGCGATTGGCGCCAAAATCTAATCAGATCTAATCTAGGGTATCAGAATCCTATATGCAAAATTTCAAATTTTTTTATTCAGTAGTTTTTGAGTTATCGTTACTACAACATCCATCCAAACACACACACACAGACATCATCGCGAAAATATTAAAATCGTATTCTAGGGACCCTAAAACGTGTTTATTCATTGAAAACTCACTACCCAATTTTTAGCATGATTCCTATACCTCTCTTATCTGAGTTATCGTTACTACAACATCCATCCAAACACACACACACACACAGACATCATCGCGAAAATATTAAAATCGTATTCTAGGGACCCTAAAACGTGTTTATTCATTGAAAACTCACTACCCAATTTTTAGCATGATTCCTATACCTCTCTTATCTGAAGGGCGAGAGGTAAAAAACGACTTAATTAAAAGACATTTTAAATAAAGTCTTCTGTATTAAAATTTTTTACCCAATTTTATATAGTTATTGCAGTGACAATTTTAAAAAAGTTTATTAGTTCTGATTATTAATTTTGACATTATATTGACAGAATACGTTTTATATCAAAATTAAGGCACTTTAAATTAAATAGAGAACGCCTGTATTTTATTAAAACAAAATTTTTAACGTTATTTTAAATGCGCATGCGTACATGTCGAATAAAGTAAAACTTCATTAAAGTATCAGTAAAACGAAAGGTGCAATAACTCTATCACCTCAAAACTTGTGAACAATATACCAACTAGCTTTTTTATTATATGCTATAAAAACAGCAAAGTATGCTAGCTATTTTGGATACTTTTGTTAATGAATGAAACAACAGATCTAGTACATAAAACATAAATAAAGTGCGCGATCAGTGTATGGAGTTGTTTAAAGTTTAAACCGCATCGGTTTTAAATGCCCAAGAAATTAAAAAAAAATGCTAAGAAATCTAGGTTAAGACTGGACTATTTGATAAAAATAAAACAATATAAAGTATAAAATAAATCTATCATTTATTTGGACGAACGTGGTTTGATACCCATGATACTCTGACCACAGAAGATAAACTAATACAGAAGCGACGGTTTGATACAGCGATGGCCAAAATTTGAGTGACAGTTGAAGTTTATGCCGCTCAATACACTGGGAAAAATGTTTAAAATTCGTAAGTCTAGATAGACGAATTTACGAATTTTGATCATTTTTCCCACTGTATTAAGCGACAGAAACTTCAACTGTCACTTAAACTTTGACCATCGCTACATCAGGAACCTTCGCTTCTGTATTAGTTTATCTTCTGTGCTCTGACAGAAGGTTGAGTGATTGTAGTGAAAAATGTCCATTAAATTCAAAATATTAAAATCCTGCAGAGATTTTTCAAAGTACTTCCACATCATAACTGCCGCTCCCTCTGTTACATTCATCAATATTTCCAGATTGTGTCAATGAAATAAGAAATACCCAAGTTTGTTCAAAAACACAAAAACAGATTATAAGATAATCCAACTACAAAAGCAAAAAATCCGTAAACTTAACTATGTTTCTAGAGTAGCAGTTAATTTTCATCGACAAATCACTTTTTATTGTATACAAAATGCTGCTTAGGAAACAGTTAATGAAGTTACTTTTTATATTTTTAAAACATGTAACAAACCATTTTAGAAAAGTTTTGATGATTGTCGTTGACCGAAGGCGCTCAGCGACATTTTATAAAAAAAAAATTTCTTAAAATTATTTTTATTTATACACATTGATGTACTCTCCGCTCTACGTTTATTTGCTTGATGTATACTCCTGATCCAGTCTATTAGTTAATCAAGTGTTTTTCGTCATGTCAGAATACTTTTCTAATCAGAGTTTCTTATTGAAATCAAATAATTAAATATTGTAAATAACTTTTTTGCTAATGAATTATGAAATCATAAAAAAGATAGAGAAAAATCAATGTCCAAATACAAATTATTATCAAAAATTTTGCCGATTTTTGAGTTAAAAAACGTTTACTAAATGAATCAGTTCGTTTTATTAAAAATATATTTTTATCTGATCAACAAGTGTCAAAAAGTCAAACATTACATTAGAAGGATGTGGAAGTTCACACTAAATTATTTAAATGATTGTAATATTATTTGTATTTCTACTTTATTAAAAAACATACCATGGCAATAGCGCTGTTCCATCCATAGACCGCAATAGGAAAATTAAAAGCTGAAATAACACCTATAGTTCCTAAAGGATTCCATTTTTCCAAAAGGACGTGTCCAGGACGTTCAGAAGGAAGAACTGAACCAGCTAAAGTTCTTGACAACCCTACAGCATAATCGCAAATGTCTACGTATTCCTGAACTTCTCCTATACCTTCTGGCAAGATTTTACCTAAAAATAAAGTATTAAAAATTAAACATAACAACATATTGAAATCACAAAATATATAATAGAAATAAACTATTACAATCAAAGTTAAAATGCAACAATAAAGGCTTAACTAACTACACAACAAACAAGAACAACATAATTGACTAGATGTATTGCACTAGTTTTAAATTTACTAAATCTTAAAATTATTATGATTCATGAATCTATTTCTAATCCTTTAGTAAATTTAATTAATAGTGGTATTGTATAACTGAAATGAAATTAGCCACCATTAATCACACACCGAAGGTACCAAATAGCAATAAAACAAAATACATTTGAGGTCAATTAATATAAGCGTCACAGCCAAAATATTGGAAAAAGTTATTTATCAGCAATTGGTTAGTTACTTGCAAGGAAATAGTTTGGTCTGTAAATATCATTCTGAGTTTAGGAGCAAGCACAGCTGTCAAGGCTGTTCTACAAGGTGTACTATTTAATTGGAAAAACAACATGGAAAACAATTTCATTACTATAGCAGTATTTCTGGATATGCAAAGAGCTTTCAAGGTAATTGATTGAGGGAGACTTATAAGGAAAATTAAGGGGGTTAGGATTGATGATATGGCATTAAATCGGATAGTTGACTATATAACAAATAGACAGCAGAAACTAAAATTAAACCGAATATATTCTGAAAAAAAAAAGAAAACAATGTTGGTGTTCCCCAAGGCAGTGTTTTGGGACCACTACCCTAGGGTAACTGTAAGTTTCGTCTATTTAATAATAATAAATAATGTTTATTCAAAGAATATTTATTAATTACATTTGAGCAAACAAGAAGAAAAAAATCACTAAAGGCAAAGCCTGCGCGTGATTAAACAAGTTAACATCAATAATTATAATAATATTAGTAAAGATAAAAGTAATAAAACAATTAATTACGAGGAAATTAAAATATATATCAGAAGCATTTACCATTTGAAATTTAACTATGCAACTAAGCAGGCAAGTGATAAAAACAGCAAGTATAAGGTGATCCACCACGTGAGATAATAGATAATATGAGAAAGTTGTTTAGGCATTGCTTTTTATTTTAATTTTTAGTTAGTTATATTAGAGAAGGAAAAAGAAATAAGCCGATGGCACAAGAATTGATTCAAGTATGCTATGTATTGTTTCTCTTGGACTGTCAAAAATATATTTTTTTAGTTTACTTTTAAAATATTCTATTTTGTTTCCGTTTTTAATAAAATCAGGAAGGGTATTATAAATTTTTGGAGCCATATATGTTACACTTTTTTGTCCAGTTGATTTTTTCGTTTTTTCAGTTATCACTGTTAAGTTTATTTCTTGTATCATTTGCTGATGATGATCTTATAGATTTTGCTTACTAAATGGTATAGATGTCGTAAATAACGCATTGGAAGAGATTTATAGGTATTGTTGTGCGAATTTATTAAAGGTTAATGTGAGTAAAATAAAGTGGATGATGCTGGGGAATAAGAAAAAACATGAATCTGGTAACAATTTGGAATTAAGTATAAGGATAGGAAACACTAAGATAGAAAGGGTAGATAAATTTGTTTATCTCCGAATAACAATTGATAGCCAATTACATTTTAAACAACATGCTAACCAAATAGTTAAAACCGTAGCATATAAAATTAATTGTTTTAGATGTTCACCATACCTTAGCCAGACGACAAGGCTTACACTATATAATATAAACTACCACACTTCAATTATTATTCCATTGGATTATATCTGTTGAACCAGAATGAAACAAATAGACTGCAGGATCGTGCTATACTGAGGATTGATGGCGCCATTTGGCTATAGGTGCAGGAAAACCCGGAAAACCTCACCACCATCATCGGCACAGTGACACAGGATTGAAAATCTAGGATCCGCATTAGACATTAATTAAATTAATATTCAATGCGGTTTACCTATTCGAGCCAAGTATCTAACACTGAAATTTTTAAATTAAAATTTCACTGTCAGATACGAGGCACGAACCCACGTTGGCTCTAGCATATAAACAGCCATAAGTGAATATGACCGATAGCCAACGGTCTGTGCCACTGAGACCGACGACCGCTATATATACACATAATTTTCCAATGTTCAAGGTTCACTGCTATAAACTTGATGCTGGAAACACTGAATTGGTTGATAATAGTGGAACTCTTTAAGTATTACACACTTATTTTTATATACAAAATTAAAATTGATCAGGCACCAGCAGACTTGTGCAGTTACTTGTATTAACTTGGTTATTTTTAGTAACTAAGTTACTGTAACTTAGTTACATTTAAAATTAGTAAAATGTAACTTGTAACTTAGTTACTTATTGAAAATAACTATAACTAAGTTACTTTTTTTTAATAAAGTTACTTTCGATAAAAATCAACCCGATTTTCGCAAATATATTTGGGCCAGCACAGTATTGGACACTTGTCAGTGATTTACAGGCGACGGCGAATTCACCTAGTAGATATAACTTACCCGATACAAATTTCGAACATTTGGTTTTACTGAGCGCTAATGTTCACTAAATAACAAAAAAAAGTTTCATAGTTCTGTTCTGTTTAAAGAACTTAGGGACGATTCGGTTTAGTTGTTCTTCTTACCCCTTTATTCCTGAGTTTAGTTACTGTATTTTATTATTAGTTGTTGTTAGTTGCTGGTTACTGTATTATAAATAGCTATAGCTACAAGCTACTGCAGCTATGGAAGCTATGTCATAAAAATTGTCAATAAATAAAATTATTAGGCTACTTCAATAGATATATATGTAGCAAGGACGAAAAACTATCTATTATAGTTGAGTCTGAGGTGCAGCCGAGGCTAGAAAACAGGCGAGACAGAAGACATTTTTTGGCCGAGGTGCAGATTACATTTTTTCGTACTAAATAATAATTATTATATTCTTATTCCCAATAAAATCTAGCGGATTTCGTAATTAATTAATTAATTTGACAACAGCAAATGACAGTTATTATCACAGGCGCCTGTTTTTATTAAATCGTGGATTTACGAAATTGACTCAATCGCCGCTCTTGCACCGTGCCGTATCATAGTGACCACAGCGGACGAAAAGTGTTTGCGGATAAAAACTAGAACCAGGCGTAACTTTCATCATAAACTTATTAAACGTCATTATATGCTATTAATGTGTCTTGATATACCTACTTGAAAGAAATTGTAAAAAAATTCCTGGGTAAACATTAACTACAAGAAATCGGCCGTTTGTAATAGATTTGTTAGATTAATTACTTCACCAAGAAGGAAGAGAACAACGGACCTTTACTGCCAAAATCAACGGTACACGAACGAGTTGCAGATGTATTAAAGATGAGTGTTAGTAGAATCAATCAGGAAAGACTACAATAACAGAACCCCGCCACTATAATATTACACTTTTGCCTACTTATTTCGTATGAATGTGTGACATAAAGCTCAAGAACGCTGAAAAGGACTATAATATATCGGCGTTTTTTTTAATATGAATTGTATCCTAATTCTGTATTTTGCACATATCCCGCTTTAGTCAAATAAATATTCTAGTAATATATGTCAACGTTTTTTGGAATATGGATATGTGTGAGCAAAATACTTCAAACATAATGATTTAAACAATATTTCAAATATGTACTTACCCATTTCTAATGACACCAATTTTCCTAAAGGTACTAAATTTTCTCTTAAAGCGTTCCCTATTTGTCTAACGATTTCACCCCTTCTTGGAGCTGGAATATCAGCCCAGATGTCCCAAGCTGCCTTTGAAGCTTTTATACATGATTCATAATCGGTAATAGAACCTTGTTGCACTTCAGCTATTACTTTTCCATTGTTGGGACATATTGATTGTACTACCTAAAATATGAAGCATACAATGAAGACTATTTATCTGTTATAGCTAGAAAAGTTACTTACCGATCCAGATCCTTTCCAAGATCCATCAAACACCCCTAAATTTTTTTCTTTTAGTCCCAAATCCTTTAAAAACGAATACTTGGGATCATTTATGAGAAACCCGGCGCTCGACATATTTCTTAAAGCTACAAATTGATACTGATTAAAAATGGAAAGTAACTGCCTAGTTACTACCTTGCCAGTTAATCTCATACTATGAAATTAAGAAAAGTAAAAATAAGAGGTATTTTTTTAAAAATAGATTTGGACTTTGTCGTATTTCTCGCAAGATTAAATGAAATAAGTGATTGTCTTTTTATTTAATAAACTAAATGAATTGTTACATGTTATCTGTTATTCAAGTTTAATGACCTTGATGCAATAGGTCAAGATCTTTGATAAAAGCTTGACGTGAACTTAGTAATTATAGGAACTATTTATTTTTAGCAAATAAGTTTATCATAAAATATTTGTGGAATTTAAATATTCCCTTGGAAACAAAAGATCTATTAATATCCGAAATGAGAACAATTTTTGCTAAATAGGGTCTGGTAAAACTATACTGGAGACAGATATCTAGTAATACAAATACGATTAATATTCTATTTTTAAAATAAACCACGATCGCTATTGAATAAAATTAATTGAGAATTATTTTTTTAATTAAAGCAAAAATATTTTGTACCAATAAATAATTGAAAGACTAATTTTTTTCCAAATTAATAAATTTTGTCTGTTTTCCAGATATCCCTAAATCATCTTACTACTATTAGCAGATCCAGTGTTGGACCCTGTACTTACTTTATTTAAATAGGTTAACCCTAATAATATACAAAAAAAAATATAAACATACAAATATAGTAATTACAATTAAAAGATAAAAGTATGGAACACATTAAAAAATCAAGAGACAAGTTAAAATTATATTTAATTAGATTAATAAAAGTTCTAAATTTATTTTTAAAACTTGCTAATGTAACACAATTTTTCAAGTCCCTAGGGAGGTCGTTAAATTCTTGAAAACGTTTGTACAATAGTGATGCCTTTGTATTAGAATAATTGACTCTTTTAATATATATATTATTATTAGTTGATCTTGTTCCATGATCATGAATATCTCCATGATAACAAATACATTGTTGAAAGTAAGGTGGAGCTATAGAGTGAATTATTTTGTAAATAAACATAATTGACAAGTAAGTACAACCTTTGATGAACCGAAAACCATTGAAGAGTAAGTATTTAACATTGAGACAATTGGTGTAAAACGATTATGCCTCGATTTCGCAGTTTTTGAAGTTGATTTAACTTGTTGAGATTAAATAAATGAAGAATGGAGGCACAATAATTAAAGTGGGGCTGAATAATTGTATTAAACGCTGTTATTTTAGTTGAAGTTATTTGAAATTCTTGAAAAAAAATATAATTTTTAAAAAAAAAAATATTTTTATAATTAAAGAAATCGTTAAAAGTAAGTAGATTATCTAATTGAATACCTAAATACTTAATATTTGGAACTATTTCAATGTTAACTCCATTTATTTGTAAATTAACATCATTGATATCCATTCTGCTATATTTATGTTTAGTTGTAAAAATTAGTGCTTTTGTTTTAGTTACATTTAATTTCAACTGGTTAAGCTGAAAATACTGAGCAACTTTTTCCAGTAATCTATTCATTTTCTCGATTGAAATCAATAAATTTAAATCAGAAAATGCAAAACAGAGTGCCACCAGTAAAGAGATTAATGAATTCACAATCAACAATCAGTCCAATATCATTTAAATACATTATAAAAAGTAGAGGCCCTAGGACACTGCCTTGCGGAACCCCTGTGTCAATGTTGATCTCAGGTGATATCTGATTGCTAAAATGCCCAGATAGCACACAATATCATATGGATCCGCTTCAAATCCATTTCAGGTCTGGATATCCTTGTACATACAATTGATATCCATAAGATATCCATCAACAGATAGTAAATGGACATTCATCATTCGATATTCTATGGAAGTCCGTAGAATATTCTTTAGCGATAGTGAAAAAACAAACTCAAATTAGAGATAATTTAGTTTATCATCTCACTAAATCACTATAAATCAAGGCAAAATTATCAAAATTAAATATTAATTAGTTTCTACATGTTATTCCATGCTTAAAAAATGTAAGTAAGTGATACCATGGTTCCATAACTATCTTATAGATGGCGTTAGTTATCTATATAATCGCATATTCAATATTGTACTATGGTACGTTGAAGTGAGATTTCAATTCTATGGATCTGGGCAGCTGTCTGGTGTACGGCCTGATGTTTGAGTTCAAATTCTCTTATACACATAACTTATATTTTGTGTTATTAAATTTTCAATTTTCATGGTACAAGTGAAAAATTATATCTTTTAAACATGTATCTACTAGCCAAAAATTATATATTTTTCTTATAACAACATCTGAATCAGTTAATATCTCTTGGACGTCCATAGAATATCCAATATGCATACGGGATATCTGGAATATCTGTTACAGATATCCAACAGACATGTGCTATCTGGGTGTACTTTTTGTTTTCGATCTGGCAGATAATCACTCAGCCAGCGATATATCTTTCCACCTACACCATATTGTTGAATTTTCTTAAGTAAAATATCCCTATCAATGGTCTCATTCACGTTTAAGATCTAAAAAAACTGCTACAACATATTTATTCGCATCAACATCATTTTTAAATTTACTCACTGTTAATTGTAATGCAGACTCACAGGAATACTTTTTTCTGAACCCAGACTGGTTAGTTATTAAAATCGAATTTTTATTAACATGTTCAAGTAGTTGTTCATACACAACCAGCTCTAATAATTTTTCAATTGACGGGACAGTATTTACAGGCCTAAATTTTGAATTGGAACAATAGTACTAATGGTTGAGATGGAACTTTGCCAGTATCAAGCGAGGTATTAATTAAATTTAAAATAATGTGCCCAATTGGGTCAAACACTTCCATTTTAGAATTAAAGAATATTAAACGCAGAATATTTATTGTCTAACGAGTTCAAAATTTTATGTAAGTTAGTAATTTGAAGTTGTGAAATGGTAAGTATTAAATTTTGCCATAAATACTTCCAATAATATCCAAAATACTTTCAACATAATATTTGTTAAATTTAGTTGCTATGTCAACATTATCATAAAGGACACTTTGGCCAGTTTGATCTCTAAATTGAACATGATCAGTCACAACATTTGTCTTCGTATTAACTAGTTTTTTTAAAGTTGTCCACAATCAATTTTATTAAAATAATAATTGGATTTTTTTGATTTCAGCACATTAACTACCTCATTTCTACATTTTTTAAATTCATTCCATAAATTCAGCTTTTGAGGTTCTGCACATGACTTGTAAGCATTATCGCGTTTTTTTATTTTATTGTAAATCTCATTATCAAACCATGGTACCTTATTATACTTACATGTCTTAGGGCCATTTGCACCGACTAAATTTAAACCCTTCTTTGGAGTAAGCCTCGCTTTGAATAAAAATTCATTTGTACAGTTAGACAAACTTGGTTTAAAGTGGTCTAAGCAAAGTTTAAGTTAAACCGGCAGAATTGCGAGTTTTAATTTACAAAGCCTTATTTCATAACCAAACTTTTATCGTTTACAGCCATTTGATCCAAATAACAATTTTTCTACAGTGTTGTTACTTAATGATGTTTGTGTGACGTTGTTATAATCTTTAGTAATTTTTTTATACTACATCTCTTGTATTAAAAATACAAAATGAATTTCGATGATACTTTTGAAGACGATTTGGATGTTCTTGAAATAATTAATTTTGGTTTTCCGAGACAAAATATCCGAAATAATCCTTACGAAGAGCTTGAATAGGAGCAACCTTATCAATAACTTTTTGATAATTTGTATATAATTACTGATAAATGACATCAACATCAATAGAATTAAGATTCCAGTTGCACATAATCAGGTCATTTTGTATATTAAAAATGTTAGTTTCATTATATTTCCTATACTTTTTAATAACTTTGTTTGAGGTATTACTTGTTTTAGCGATTGACAGAAATTACAGAATGATCACTAATTTTTGGAGTATCATGATACAAAATCTACTAGAGAATTACATCATTTGTTACGCGTAAGTTTAGTAACTTTTTGTTGGATGAGAAAAGGTTCTTGATTTTGTTAACATAAAAACTATCACTAAGCAGATTTTAATTGAAATCACCCACTATCAAAAATCTATGTACTTTAGAGACAATAATGTCGCAAATGGCTTCAAAATCTTTTAGAAATTTTGCATCCGAACTTGATGGAGAATAGTAAACACATCCCACAATCCAAACTGCTGATGAAAAATTTATTTTTACTAACGTGCACCAATAATTTTTTTCGTTTTGAAAATTGAGCAACTATAACATTTTTTTATATACATCACAATCCCTCCTGTATGTCGACTTTG
Organism: Neocrepidodera transversa; assembly: GCA_963243735.1. Classification (NCBI taxonomy): domain Eukaryota; kingdom Metazoa; phylum Arthropoda; class Insecta; order Coleoptera; family Chrysomelidae; genus Neocrepidodera; species Neocrepidodera transversa. Next base: position 13,209,865 of record OY725348.1, read on the forward strand.
GGAGTCACAACGGATACATTTGTAATTTTCCATATATATTTCATTATTTTCAATATCAGTTGTTCTAGTTTCGCAAAATAATAATATTTTGGGATTAAAGCAAATTAGGGTTTCATATATTTGATCAAAATTACTAAGTAAACTTTGAGCATTGACTCAAATAAAATTAGAATTTAATGGTATACTAGGTTTCTCAATTAGTTTTTTTTTATTGTAATTATTAGTATTGTCCACAATAGTTGGTTTATCGTTAATATATTTAATAGTTTTATTAGTGTTACCATTTTCAATGAGAGTTTTTAATTCAGTTTTAATCTTTTTTTTAAGTATTCTCGCTGAGCATTAGTCTGGTCAGAAAAAAATTTAAATTAGATCCCTCACTAGATTTTTATTTTTTAAAATCAGTTTGACATTTTCTGGTGAAGGCAAAATAACTTTAATCGGTCTTATTTTGGATGGATGGAACTTTCCTAATCTAAAAGATTTAATTTTACTTTTATCAATATTAAAATCTTGTAAATTTTCTTGAATGGTATTCAGCATCACGTTCTTGATTAGATGTCAATTTAGATTCATTTATATTGAATACAATAATATTTCACTAATCAACTCCTAATTATCAATGTATGTGTGGGAGTAATATTATTATTATTATGCATATTTTTTAAATCATTAATTTCTGTTTCCAATTTATCAATTTTTACAAGTACCTTAGGAATTAATTTAATTCCAGACTAACAGTCCTCACAGTAGAACTTTAGTAGGGATCTATTCAGTAAAAATTTGGTTATTTTCAATTTTATATTCTGTATGGCATATTTCATTTAAATTGAGATTTGGGTTAAAATTTTAACGGCACAGTTATAAATAACTTTTAACCTAATGGTTAAAATGAACTAATAAAACGTTACAGAATAGACCCCTTAGTCGCTTCCCTTTTTAAGTCCATTACTTTCAACTCACTTGCATTCAATCCAGTAAACTCTCTGTGTGTTGACCTTTAACAACTGTCGCACATCAAAACAGGATCACCAGATTGTATCTTGAATGTTACACATTCTATTTTAACTGATACTTATTGTAGGAACAGTAGGTACTACCATAAAACTCTAATTACTGTGTTTATCGCTTAATTTTTTTTTATTATCTTGACACAAAAACTAGATAACAAAAACTAGCTTTTATTAAAATATATTCACTAAATTGTACTTTTGGCTGCAATATAATGATTTTTACACTTGACAAACACTGCAATCGAATTGCTTTAATTATTAGTTCTCTACTGGTATGAATTTCGATTTTTTTAATTAACAAATTCTATACTAAAACTACACAAATAGCCACAAATCTGACCAACACGTTCACTGGACTTAATACTTTTCAAAAATTAATCAATTTTTTTAATACTCACTGTATACCTAGTAGATTTTGTTACTTATAACCCTCATTTTTTTACTTCTACATAGATTCATTATAAAATATAAAGTGTTTACCTGTACATTCTTCCGATATCATCTCAGTTTTTACATCAGATAATTCTATCTGTTCTTCACAAATCATTAACTCATTTGGGAGATTCTCTATATCTAAAATAAATATACATCAGTTTTCAGCGCCATTTTCTTAAATTCCTAAATTCGTTAATTTAACAAAGACATTTACAGAACGTGTTATAATAATTGTACTTAATTAAAAAGTTTTATCTGTATTTAATCCGTAAGTAACTAAAGTGTTTACCTTCCGATTTCATTTCAATTTTTACATTGAATAGTTCTATCTGTTCTTTAGAAATCATTAAATCATTTGTGAGACTGTCCTCGATATCTAAAAAAAAAATAAAACTGTTTGTGGTGCCATTTTTTTTAATTCTTAGATTTGTACTATTTTGATATTGTTGCAAAATTCGTTAATTTGACTATATTATTTATGTACCAAATATAATAATTATACTTAGTTAAAAAATCATATAACTGAAGTGTTTACCTAGACATTCTTCCGATTCCATCTCAATTTTTATAATAGGCAATTCTGTATGTTCTTTACGAATCATTAACTCATTTGGGAGATTGTCCTCCCTATCTAAAATGAATAATATCTGTTAATGCCATTTTCTTAAATTATTAGATTTGTACTATTTTGCCTTGCTGCAAAATTCGTTTATGTGACTAAAATACTATTTTTGTTATCAAACAGAACGTTTTATAATCATAAACGAATAAGCTAGTTGACTCATATCAAAATTTAATAAAAAAATTGTAATTTTCTTATAGTTTTTGACTTATGAGGCCGAAATATATGGATCTGAAGTCGAATACGGCTGCCATAAATTCAATTTAAAATAGTATATTAGTGCAAAATAGCTATTTCGTGCGAGTTTCATACTATAATTTTTATACGACTGCTTTAAGTCACGTATAAGCACAATTTGAATAAAAGATTATATTTTTTATTAACTTGAACAATTTATAATGCAAATAATAAATTAATAACAAATAAACTGTATTTTATTTTTTTTACTGAAAAATTTGTTAAATCATATCAAACTAAATGTAGTGTAATTATTAAAAATCATTTTTGGGTACATAGTGATTATACTCCTTATCCATTTCGCATGGCGCAACGGTATCGCCGTCCTTGTGGTGGCGGGTAGAACTTTTGGTGTAATCCGGTCAAATTATTTATATGTATTGAATTCAGTCGGTTTAAAACGTTTGTTAATTTATTTGCTTGGTAATTTAAGTTAACAGCGTAATAAAATAACGTCGATAGTATTATAATGTGCTTTGCAACCGGTAAATGCATACAAAAAGTTTAAAAAAGGCAAAATTTGGTTTATGAATTAGCGCGTATTTGGCGTAAAGAAATATTTGTATTACTGCCATGCAGTGGCGGCTCGTGAACTTTTTAAAAGAGGAGACTGAACATAAAACGTTTTTGTAAAAATATACTCTTCAGTGAAATAATTTAACCTTTGCGCAGCGACAGTACCAGCTAATTCAGTGACAAAATTAATTGTTGCCCAGCAAGAAACAACGTGATAGTTTCACTTGCCAAAAAATTTTTTTGTTCATTTTTTGTTTTTTATTTTTTTAATGTTTTTTCTTTTTTTGTAATTTTTCATATTTTGTTTTTTTTTATTAATTTTATTAACATTTTTTTTATATATTAACGTAATTCTACGGTCTTTAGTTTGCGAAAAATGATCAATAATATTATCTTAAAATGTATCATTTTGTTTTTTCAATAGATATTAAATAGTGTATAAACGATTTTGGTCCATTGCATTTTGCATTAAGTTTTAATTTTTGAGAGTAGAAATTGATCTCTCCACCGACGTGACAGGAATGGTGACCCATGCAACACACACGTGTGTCGGGTACCACCGTCCATAGGTACTAAACTGGAAAAAAAGGCAGGCGACAGCACACTAAAATTATTATTTTACTGTGGCGACAGGCTAGAGGCTAGCCTACCGAGAGTGTTGTCATTTCAGCTATTTTTTACGGTATTTAGCAATTTGACTGGTCGAAAAACGGCAACTGTGTTGAGCAACACGAGTTTAGGGTTGAAGACACAGAGTTTGATGAATCTAGCCTCAGGGCACTGTTGTCAGATTCAAAAATAATTACTGAGAGCGGGGAATTAATTGTAAAATTTAAAAAATTATTAGAGAAACAGGAAATAAAATGAAGAATGATCAACAAAATATTTTTGGAGATATTTGCTGGATTGGTGAGGAGGCTGAGCCTGCATAGCCTCCTTCGAGGAGCCGCCACTGCTTCGATGTATACAAATTTATAATTAAAACTTTATATAAATGTTCAAATTATTTTATTTTGAAATTAATAATAATTTATTAAAGTCAATAGCGAACTGAAACTTGAAATCATGTACCACAGTATATTGTAAAATCTAAATAGGGCAGCGATTAATTTCGGCTTCAGGCCAAATATAGATAAAAATCAGGGAATAACAATTAAAATATTACAAAACGCTTAGTAATAATACACGAGGGAGGAAAAATGAACACGGTGAAGTAAATGAAATTACTTAAAAGTAAATAACAAGTAAAAAATTAGGGGATGGTGATGTAAAGAATCAGTTGAACTGATAACGGGTTGGAGAACCTTTTAACAGTATAGATCCTCAAGAGAGGCATGTAAAGACTCACTCGACATCTAACGTAAAACAACGTCATAAGAGCGTGAAAGTAATGTAATAAAATTATTGAACTAGCCACAAACTGGTACAATATTAGAAGGTCCGAAGGACATTAAAGTATACACCAGAACTGTGAATAACAGCTAACAGCGATAAAGATAAATCGTACTTCCAATAGAAAAGTGACCGAAGTAAAAAAATCAAGTTTTCAGGAGAAGCGTTTTAATTTTTGTTTTGTAGTAATTTTCCTTTATAGCAATTGCGAGAAAAAATCTGTAGGTGTAATAAATATAAACATACAATCTGGTACACCAGCTAATACAGAAAATAATTTAAAAAATCGGACTTGTGATAGTAAATATCGATATAAATGTAAATATTGCGCTAGTGTCACTTTTCTGTTGGAGGTACGAAACAGTCAAAATTTTTAAAATTAAACTTTGAAAACAAGACATCGTCAGTCATGCTTTAAAATTACACCGCAAAACATGGAAGGTTTATTAAAATTTGTATATTTTACATACGGAGCACACTTATAACTTTAATGATCCAGGATTGTTTTCTTTCACGTTCGTAATCGCAGTTAAGAAATCGATAAAATGAGAATTCTGGATAACTGTTTAAAAGTGTTTGGACAATTGGGCACAGAGCACAATGCAGCCCTTTGCTTTTCTTTATATTGTCCATATTGTCACCCATTTTTTAAATAAAAAAATAGACTGGATTAGTAGTACACATTAAACAATTTGAAGTGGAAAAGAAGTACATCAATGTGTAGAAAATTGAAACAGTTTATAAAAAAATGTTTCTAATAAAATTTGGCTGAGAGCTTTCGGTCAACGACCATCATCAAAGCCATCGTCACAAGAGGATACCTCCCATAAAAGACAGATAATAATTAAGACAAAAGTACAACATTATGATTACAAGTTAAAATAAATACAGGACATTTTACAATCGACTATTGTAGCTTATTAAATTGTAAAATATCCTGTATTTATTTTAACTTGTAACCATAATGTTGTACTTTTGTCTTCATTATGGGAGGTATCTTCTTGTGATGATGGTCGTTGACCGAAAGCGCTCAGCCGAATTTTATTAAAGACAATTTTTTATAAATTGTTTCATTTTCTACACATTGATTCCTTTTCCATTTCAAAAAACACTTTAGTTTTATTCGGATATTACTTAACAAAGCCATATGCCAACTACACAGCATTTAATACCAAAAGAACCATTACCGACCGAGCGGTATCGTTAGCAGCGCTGTTGATAAGGAGTATTAATATTTATATATTTTTGGCAACATTGTATAATAATTTTTGAACTTGTTAGTTCATCAACAATATTTTTTAATCTATTTAAAAACTTGTTGGCTATATCAAACTTACTTCTTAAGGATTCGTCGATATATCTTTCAGCAAGTGGTGTAGATTTCCAGCCACCGGGACGTTTTAATGTGGTTATATCACCGTCAGCATCAACTATCATTGTTGCTGAAGAACGACGGAAGCAGTGACCAGTATATAACTCAGGGTTTGGCAATTTCAAATACTTGGCAATATATTTTCCCATTGCTCCAATTTTATTTAAGCCTATTCTTTGGATGGTGCATTTACCTTTTTGATAATTTATAAAAAACCAGGGAATATGGATATTTAGGGGGCGAAGGTTGGCATATTTTTTGAAAATTTTATAATACTGGCCAGTTATACTAAAATTTCGAATAATTCTGGTTTTAGTATCTGGTATTGTCACCAAAACAGCTTCGTGCAAGTCATTGAAATCTGAAACTTTCATCTCATGTAATTCACGTCGTCGGCATGCACCAATTACACCCATAATTAATGCAACCTGAAATAAAAAATCACAAATTAAAATTCCCTTGAAATATAGACAAATCTAGCTAACTTACTTTTGTTACTAAATATATCTCATCGGGAGCTTCTCTAATAAATTTTTCGATGTCATTTGATGTAAAAATATTCGACTTTTTGGGTCTGTAACCGTACGCCTGCCTCTTGAGGAATGCTTTCAATTTCAAATATTTGCTAATATCTACATTATTATTAATACCGAGTGTCGTTCTTAACATTGAATATTGTGTCCATAGCGTAGAACTTTTCATTTTTTTTGCCAATTTGAGAAAATAAGACAGTAAAACATTTTCTGAAAACGAAATTGCGTTTTCATCTTTTTTCCAATCCATGAAGAGGGCGTAAGCTCGCTGATACTTTGTTTTTGAAGTTTCTGGTAACAAATTTAAAGTCGCTCCCTTTTCAGCTTCGTTTATGTTTGAAGGTATTAAGTCCATGCCACTATCACTTTCCATTTTCTTTATCTAATTTACTTTATTATGACATTTCAATTTTTTGAAGTAACACGCCACAACGATCGCATAGCCGCCTTAGTTTTTAATATTGTAAAAGGGAATCGAACACAAAATATTACATTTCGCACGCGGTGCTTAGCAACTTGCTAAGTAACGCGTGCAATATGAAATTTTGTGTAAAATAAGGTTCAATAAAAATGATGATTTATCATTGTAGTTTTATAAAAATATATTTTTTCTAATCCCATTTTATAATTCGCTGATTAACACTCCTTTTACATTATACGTTTTGGCTCGTCTGTCTCAGTGGTACACATAACTAAATGAGCGCTTTCACATTATCCGTTTTTTAGTCGTCAGGTAGCTACTTTGGAATGTGCATATATAGTATTTCTTATAGATTTATTTTATTGCTTTTTGACATTTTTGGTTTATTATTGATTAAATCGAAGAAATTGACGAAGTTTTAATTTCGCTTATTCAAGCCAAACCTGTATTGTGGGACGAAACTTTAGATATTTACAAAGACCGAATTGCGACACGGAATGTTTGGAGGGAAGTTTATTTGGCACTGAAATCAGATTTTGATGAGATTGGTGATACAGAGAAAAATGCATATGGAAAGTATTTATTAATAAATTATTATTTAAACAAGAAAAATCGTATAATGTGAAACCGCAATGCACACGATATAAAATCGTACGTTTTTTAATCGGACTAGTCAAATCGTATAATGTGAAAGGAGAGTGAAACGGACGATAAATAAACGTACGATTAAAGTGGCACTGGACGGCTGTCAACACGATTAAAAATCTTGCCGGGTTGAAATCGTGTAATGTGAATGGGGCCATGCTCTTCTTCAGTCGACTGAAAATATTTTAACGTACAATTTTTAATCTGACGAGCCAAATCGTATAATATGAAATCGTGTAATGTGAATGGGGCCATGCTCTTCTTCAGTCGACTGAAAATATTTTAACGTACGATTTTTTATCGGACGAGCCAAATCGTATAATATGAAATCGTGTAATGTGAATGGGGCCATGCTCTTCTTGAGTCGACTGAAAATATTTTAACGTACGATTTTTTATCGGACGAGCCAAATCGTATAATATGAAATCGTGTAATGTGAATGGGACCATGCTCTTCTTCAGTCGACTGAAAATATTTTAACGTACGATTTTTTATCGGACGAGCCAAATCGTATAATATGAAATCGTGTAATGTGAATGGGGCCATGCTCTTCTTCAGTCGACTGAAAATATTTTAACGTACGATTTTTAAACGGACCAGTCAAATCGTATAATATGCAAAGGAGCTTCATTACTACAGATTTTCATTATGATATAAAATTGACAAATTGCACTGAAAATAATTTGTATGTAAACAGAAAAGATTAAATAAGTAATATTTTCTAAAAAAAAAAACATAGGCAGTTATGAGGACTGCCGAAAGAAGTGAAAACTTAAAACTATGAAATAACAGTAGCTTTTAATTATTAAATTAATTGTAGTATTAAAAATTAAAATGTTATAATTTGTAAATTAAAGTTTCATAATTTGTAAATTAAAATTATTAACATTAGTTTGATTTTCACATCTATCGGCACTTCGACCAACAATTATATACATTTTTATATGGTTTATTTGGTGCACAGTTTGTTATTATTGGTTCGTGTAATTGCGGAAATAATTAACTTGTAAAGGAGTATCATTCTGAATTTCACCATCATAATCTGAATGTAACTCTGAAATGTATGTTTCATTCCGTGTTGATAGGCTAGTTGTTGGGACATATAGTACATTTCTTGTTGATTTACCTGCAATTTGTGAGTTATGGACATTCTGAAATTTAGGAACATGCTTTACAGCTGTTTTTGAGGATTGATCTGTCTGTAAATTAATTAAATTAGTGGCTCTTTTCTTATCTCTATACCGCTGACTTTTTTGTTTGTCTTGTTCTTTACGACGTTTAATTTTTTCCTCCTCAACCGTTATCTATCATTCGATGTTCAGAAATTTGTGTATTAACTATTGCATTAGTTTTTTTCTTAGCTCTATATCGCTGACATCTAATTATATTTTGGATATTCTTTTTCTTTTTTTTAATTTCATCAACTTTTTTTTACTCATTTGACTCATATCATCATCAGAGGAATCCGCTCATACAAATTCTTCATCATCTTCTTGTTTTCTACCATCGTCTGAAGACATCTTCAATTTTTTGTCACGTAGGATCGATGATCTAAACAAATATAGAAAATGGATATTTAGAAACAAATTTTATTAAAATACTTTTTCGTAAACTTTAAATGGTGAAATAAAATAAGATAAGTTTATAAATAAGCATTTTGCAAAAAAAACAACAAACATATATTTTATTTTTGACAATTTAAACCAACTATAGTGGCCGCCCAGTGGTCGAAATTTAACCGTAATTAATTAAATTTTTAAGTTTAAATGTTATTGAGTTTATTTTGTCACAGGGCATGTAAACAATTTGTGCCTGGTGACCAACTTTGATTGGCGTCATAGTTTTTTAAATTCACGAATGATCTTATTTTTTTAAATCACGAATACTCATACTTTATTTTTTTCTATTCTTTTAATTCTTTTCTATTCTTTCCTATTTCTCCTACGTTTTCCTAAGTTTCCCCATTTTCTCTATTTTTCTTTATTTTCTCCTATTTTTTCTGCTTCCTACTTTATCGTATTTTTTCGTATTCTTTCCTATTTTTTTGTTTTTTCTCCAGTTTTTTTCTAACTTTCCCCTATTTCTCTGTTTTTCTTTATTTTCTCCTATTTTTGTTTTCCTATTTTTTGTGGGTTTTTTCCTACTTCTCTGTATTTTTTATTACTTTTTCCTATTCCCCCTATTTTTTGCTAACATTTTCCATTTTCTATATTTTTCCTTATTTTCTTCTGTTTCCTATTTTTTCCTGTTTTGTCATATTTTTTCGTATTCTTTCCTTCCCTATCCGGGTTTTCCTACACCTATAGCCAAATGGCGCCATCAATCCTCAGTAAGAGGAGGAGCGTCACGGCAAATAATAATAATAGCCGTCCCCTCCCTGCACAAGCCTTTGTCTTCTGGGGTTCACTCGTAAGGGAGTGAAATGTAGGGCGAGGATTACAATTATTATTCCTTTTTTTTGTTTTTTTTATATTTTCCCTATTTTCTGTTTTTTTGTTTTTCTTTATTTTTTCACTCTTCTCTATTTTTCCCAATTTTTAATTTTTCCTGTTTTCCCTATTTACTCTTATTTTTGCATAAATTTCCCTATTTTCTCTATTTTTCTACCAATTTTTCCTAACTGTCATCATTTTCTTTTTTAATATTCATCCCCATTTTCCCCTATTCTTTCCTATTTTCCCAGCGAATATAGTTTTCTAATTTTTCCCCATTTTTCTTATTTTCTCATTTTTCCACGGAAAACGTTTATCCTAATTTTCCCTATTTTTTTCTTATTTTTCGCTAGCTTCTCATATTTTCCTCTGTTTAATCCCATTTTCGCATTTCTCAAGGAAATAAATTTATACCTTTTTAGAAAAATAAAATTCCAGTAAAAAACAAAAGTTTCCAAAAAAATTTAAAAAAATTGACAGCATTAGGATTCGAACGCTCGCCTTCGAGGGGACTGTTGCGCTAAACTACCCATATACAAAAATAGTCTAATATTTAAAATAAACAATGAATGTTACATTATATTTAATTTCTGCACTGCTCCCGTATATAAACTTTAACCATATGCAAAATCTCGCTCCTTCGTTCTTTGCATTACGCTTAAAAAGGGGTCCGAAGTTTTTTCTTTGCATAATATATAGATAATTTCGTAAAATTAAATTTTGCAATAAAAGAAAATATTTTCTGAAATACAAATTGGATCTCTTTTCGCAACGTTTTCAACCAAAAATTTTAATAATATAAGCGAATATAAGGTAATAAAGCAAAGGTTAAATATTGAAAAAATAAATAGTATCAAATTTTTGATGTTAAATATTAAAAAAAAAATAATATCAAAATTTTCAAATGATAGGAATATAGCAAATATTTGAAAATAAATGCTTTGTTTTTGTTATTCATTTTTCTACATTAAAATATTAACATATATTTAGTACTCACTCTGTTGTACTGCACAGTGATCCTAGAATTAAACAATTAAAATAATCAACATAAAACACAATTTAAACAATGCACAGTATACACACATTGAACTTTCTATGTAGCCAATTTAAGTTTACTTGTATACACAGCACAACAAATCCACATCACCCTTATAGCTACAGATATACTGCTACAGCATGTCGGTGACGCGAACTCACAGTATGTCCAACGCGCACATGATCATACAGCGCAGGATATTTACAATGTATTGGTTACGTGTACACTGGCTACTGCGCAACACGTCATAGGGAGTTTTCACACTGGCCAACACCGACACGATATCAGCACAACACCGATACCGACACGATATCAGCAGAGTTTGCACATTCAATGATACAACATCAGCATTCAGTACAGAACATGAAATTGTCAAAAGTTAACAAACTATATTTGCTATATTTGAGGAACAAAAAATGAAATAAGAGAGATACACGATACCGACATACGACAGGATATCGGAGAGTGTGAAAGCATTCGTATTATTTAAGAGATTACGCGTCCACCAGCATCTTTATCGTGTCGGTATCGTGCCGGCCAGTGTGAAAACGTCCATACTCATAAATATACAGATATACTAGCATATCGGTGACGTGAACCCATAAGATTTTCCCCTACCAAAAAACGCTCAACGAGAATATAAACTTTTCACTTCAAAAAGTTACTAATTAATATGTTGTAAAAAAAGTTCCTTTTCCTTGTTATAAAACAGTTTCCTTTCATTTATAATATATGATATACTTAAAATAAATATGAATTTTGTTTATGAATGAGAGTTAGAAAAAATAGTGTATGCAACTCTCATGTAATCTTTTCCTATTAATAAAGTGTTGTTCGATTTTTGTTTGTTTGTCTACATTATCTCAAAAACAGCTTGAGGGATTTTCTTAAAATTTGGCCTATAGATTCCCCTTGGGCCCCTGAGAAAAATAAGCTATCGCACATACTTACTTGTAAAAATTTTTTACCCCTAGATATGTTGTGGAGTATGGCGTGCCGTTTTGGTATTTATTAACATCGTTTAAAAAGCAAGGAAAAAATAATCTTTCCTTCAAAAATGTTAATTCCGTAATTATTTTGTTAAAGAATTAAAATTATGTATTTCATAATTTTAATACACGTATTTCTATTATGAAACACATAACAGAAATTCAAGAATTAAAATTTTGAAAAACATAATAGAAATTAAGGAATTAAAATTATGAAAAACATAACAGAAATTCAAGAATTAAAATTACGAAATAGTTAATGGAAATTGAATTTCTATTATGTATTTCATAATTTTAATTCCTGAATTTCTATTATGTTTTTCATAATTTTAATTCTTGAATTTCTATTATGTATTTCATAATTTAAATACACGTATTTCCATTATGAAACACATAATAGAAATTGCCGATTTAAAATTATGAAATACATAATAGAAATTCAAGAATTAAGAGTATGAAATACATAATAGAAATTCAATTTCCATTATGTATTGAGGTTGCCTATACTGCTGTAATGCATTTATCCGAAAGTGCGAAACTGGGTATATAATTGGCAACACGGCTAACCGATATCTACTTCGCAAGAGCTTAGATGTTTAGAAAAAATATCTATTTATTGTCATTCATAAGCAGTGTTGCCAGAAAAATATTGACTATCCTATTTCAGGTACATGTATTTCAGTAATATAGGCAACCTCAATACATAATGGAAATTGAATTTCTATTATGTATTTCATAATTTTAATTCTTGAATTGCTATTATGTTTTTCATAATTTTAAATCAGCAATTTCTATTATGTTTTTCATAATGGAAATACGTGTATTAAAATTATGAAATACATAATTTTAATTCTTTAACAAAATTATTTCGAAATTAAAATTTTTGAAGGAAAGATTATTTTTTTTCTTAATTTTTAAACGATGTTATTAAATACCAAAACGGCGCGCCATAGTGGAGAGCGTGAACGCGCTGGATACTTGTTCATGGCCGTAAAACACTCCCATGTTATGTACAAAAGTCACCTACAACATGCTCATATATTAATGACTAACCTTACACGATCGTTGCATAATATACTAATTTTTATCCTTATTTAAAAATGCCCAAAACACTATCCGCCATGGTTGTGAACTTATACAATTTGTAAACAACTAAACATCATTTGTATATCACTCGTGGTCTTTTTATGTGAATAAAACAGTTTAAAAAATCTCATCTATGTAAGAAGATGCTGTTTATCATTTCATTGCTAAAATCCATCATGGACGTCAGTTTTGTGAAATCAGAAAAATAAATAAATTCTTTGAATTGAGCCCAGATTTCTGTTCTAGCGAGTTTCAAACATTGCAGTGTCACTTGAACATCCACAATATCTATCTATTTGATATAAAATTTATGACCCAATTAGTACATAAAATTAAATATTGTAATATTTTTGTATTCTGACCAAGTTAATGATTGCTGAACAGAGACACTGGGCATTTCAATTTATATTCCTAAACAGTCAATAATTATAACTGTACATAGACATTCAAAATTGAAAATAAGACTCATTTTTATAGATTTGCTACTTGCATATGTGGGATGAAAACGAACTGGTATCTGCTTTTAAATCATTGTTTTGTGATAATTTAGTTATTTTTAGAGCACTAACATTTTGTTTAGCAGTAGGCACAGATAGAACGTCTTAGATAGATATTTTCTCTTTAAGAAACGTTTGCTCTCTGGTAGTAGCTGAGACTCAGTATCCGTTTGACACTGAGTTTTGTGAGGAATGATACCTTTCTTTAACCGTAATGTAGTTTTTTGTTTTACTTGTAAATTCATGATTTTGTACTTAATCTAATTATCTGTATCCTCTTCTGCCTAAAAACATAAACATAATAAATAAAAAGATGAAATGAAATGTGAAAAAAAGCAGTACTTGTCAATACATAGGTACTAAAATAATATTAGATTGCGAGTCATAATAATTTGAGCTAACTACTTTTTTTTTAAATTCTAGACCTAGATATATTGGTAGGTACATCTCTGGGTCACTCACTGGGCTTTAGTCAGTAGTCGTGATCGAAGGAAAGCAAAACCGTTCACAAAAACTTTAATTACATACTTACAATACAAATTAGAATTAGGTTATGTTATGACTGCGATGTTGACATACGAGACAGATGTCAAAGTGTAGCACCACAGCACACCATCTATTGGTGCAGTGCAACTCTTATGTTAAAAGTAGGTATACAATCTTTACCGCCACAGGCGACCGGCCGCTCAACTAATATCAAAGTGGCCGTAAATTCAAACTAAAAAACACAAATATTAAAATTATGTAGAATCGAATGGAAAAAGCTTTAAGCATGCTCAAACAATATAACGCACAACTTACTATTAAGCCAAGCAAAAGTATTAAAAATTAAAATAGCCGTTTCACTACTACGTCTCCATTCATCTCTCCACAAGTATATACTGTCCGAAAAGTAAACAGACACCTTCAGCGTCCCCACTTTTCTAATTTTCCATTTGTTCTTTCGTTCCCCACTTCTCCAATTTTTAATGTAGTGGTCGGTTTAGTGGTTGGACAAAAATTGTTTCAAGGAGATTAGCCATAACTATCAACGTATCAATACCAACTGTGATTCGATTCCAGCGCCATAGGTGACCGGCCGGCGCGTAACACATGCTCATTTTCCCTATACCCGTTGCAAGTATGTTGTGGTGTAGCACAAAAACAAAATCTTGCGACATAAATACTTACATTGAACTCCATGTTCGATACATCGGAAAGTGTCGATATTCGTATCGATACGTATCCAAAAGCGTTGTCTGAATAACGCCAAAAGCAATGTATCGATACACAAATGTATCGTATTAAAAAGTATCGAAACACTAAATATCGATTGTTTCGATACTTCTACCGTTGTCTGAATAAAGAATAGTCATGTAACCTTATGGACTAAAAATTTAACACTTTTTTGTAGTGTTGGATCAAACGTATAGATGGCGAACACAAGTTTTGGACCAAATGTTTAGATGGCGCTGCCCGCAGGTGTTTTTGATGAAAACTATTTTCGCTCAAATTTATACAGACAACGCTTCTACGTATTGCGTTTTAATAGTTTAGAATTTAAGTTTAGCGGTTAATAATAAATGTTCTATTGATTTTAAAAATAAAACAAAATAAAAGAAAAACATTTTCATAAAAAAATATAAAATGATAATAACGTAGGTCATTTTTCCACAAGGAAGCTAAAAAATAATATATTACAAAATACATGTTAAATTTATAAGTGCCACATGTATTTTGATAACGAATTTAAAAATACTAATTTATTTAAACGCTTTCTATCGAAGCGATTTCGATCTTCGGTCATAAAACGACCGCAGCCTTGGCTAAATAACAAACTTTGCACAATCTTCAAAAATTTGTTTTGCTTGGCTTTGGTTTCTCGTGGCATTTCTTAATCGAATCGCAAAGCAAAACAATTTTAACACACGCAGTTGTATAATGGCTTACTAAATTAAATAAAAATGTTCCACTTTCACACAAAGTGATTTCTTGGGGGATTACCAGTTACTCGCCACACAGAACACAACACGACGATAACACGAACACGACTCTGGTACGACACGATACAATCTCTTTTCATGATTTTCAAACCTAGTTTAACCGTGGTTTAAACTAATCTAAGGAATTCGGTGACTGACAAAATTTCGGTTTAGACGTTACTCCAAACACAGTAAAATGATTATATATAATCATTTTACTGTGCTCCAAATACTAACACTCTACTCCTAACCAAGGGCGGATCCAGAGTCTCACTTTAGGGGGGGGGGGGGTGATCGTAACCCGTGAAGAACTTCTGGGGGTCCTCCTGCAGAAAATTTTGGGCTATAGTATTTATTGTTATTCATAGATGTCTATCACAGGATAGGCGGGATCATGGCCCCCTGAGTCCGCCATTGCTCCTATAACGCTTCCAATTCATCAAGCCGAGTTCAGCTCCTATGTCCGCACTTCTCTGGACAAGAACAATTAAGAAAAAACCTTATCTGGTGCGGTCGCGTTCCTTACAATACTTTTACACAGGTACAAATTAGTACTATAAAGTGTGACAAAACCAACCCCCGGTATATTATTTTTAATTTTTTTAGCAAATTTTAATTGTATTTTGTTTCGTCTTATTTAGTTTGTTTCAAGGAATTTTAGAAAGATAGCCAAAACACATTAAATTTAATGTGTTCTGTTTATCTATAGTTATCTAAGTCGAGTTGTTTTTCTCAAAAGGCATTCGTCTGTCAACATGTTTCTACAAAACGATAATACACACTTGAACCATTTGAAAAAATATTCCAAAAGTTAGAATGTTGAAATATTACGAAATATATAATTCTTTTCACAAGTAAATATATTGAGGGTTAGATAACGTTCATGAGGACGAAAAGGAAATATAGACCACAATGTTTACATCATAACTCGGCATAAAAAGGGGGTTCGCAGGTCAGAGAAAGATCAGTTAAAAATCAAATTTAAAACTACCAAAGCCGAGACGTCGACGCCAATAAATTCGAAACAGTTACTTCTTCAAAACCCAGTATATTTTCACAAATTAAACTACGAACACCATCGCTACGCTATTCGTCTCGACGCTAAATATGGCGGAGTCTACCCATTTTATTACGTATCGATTGAAACAGCTTATAAGATTTTCATTTTTCGTGGGTTCGCGGGGGAAGATGTCATTTATCATATATTTTTCTAAAATATATTATCAGTGCAGAGGCGTACTGTGTCAATTGCATTATCTTTTATACATTATGGTCCAACGAGTATTCAGTCTGAACATACGGGTTGCATCGCTGGTATTGATCGTCGTAATCTAGTAGGATTGTCCATACAAAAGATGATATCACTGATATCCAAACAACAATAATCAAAGATGATATCTCAGATATCCATTAAAAGCGCAATATTGACAATAATGCAGAAAGATACAGTGCACATAATCTGATGACAGAGTATTTAAAGTTATTATAAGAACTTTTGTACATATTCGTTGGCAAATGTCCCGGGGGTGGGTATTTATTGGATGGAGTTTTTATAAGCTCCATAAAGGCTATTTACAATTTATTTATTGTCAACACAATCGGTTAATTTATAATTAATACATTTATTACGATGGTGGTTAGGTTTTCCGGTTTTCCCTATACCTTTTATGCCAAATGGCGCCATCATTCTTCAGTAAATTTAAAAAATTTTAGTGACACGATCAGGTATATATTGTGATAAATTTGAGTACAGAAGTGTCTTACCGAAATGGCCATCGGTTTGTTACTTTGTACTCGCCTTTTTCATGAGATAAACAGGCCAGGGGTGGGAGGTCACATAAGTCGGCTTATTGTGTTGTTCTATGGGATAATAATCATAAAATAAAAATATTAATAAATCACAGAGCACAATACAGTTGATTGTTATTATAGACTGTGACACATCTCGCCGCGCTTATAGGCATTATAATGGGCTACTTTTGTTATTTTTTAAAAATTGCTTCTAAATACCTATATAAGGTCAAAATGTATTATCTGCACTGAATATTAATTTTTAATCTTAACGCCTTATTTGGGACCTGCTAATTTCGAAATTTCGCGGTCGTAATATACTAACTATTCAGCTTTAGTTTGAATTTGAATGTGTCCACTGGACCACATTTTATATTTGGTGGTAAATCTAAAACAATCGAGATATCGATTTGTTTAATATAATTAAAAGAGTTTGATAATTAGTTAATATGATATTAACATCTAAAAAAGTAGTTAACCAACCTAATATTCTTAACATTTTTATATTCTTATACTTTTTCCAAATAAAAACCTTATATTTTATTAAGACGGGACTCCACCAAACTGGGCTAGCCCGCCTGAATAAACTGCCGCTCGACTTGCAGCGGAGTTGCCGCGAAATTAAATTCGACTCCACCAAATTGGACAAAGGGAGCATTTTAATAAGACATTTTTTTCAGTTAATTCGGTAGAAATATGGTCATCATCTTGGGTATTTTTCGTATTCGAATCTTGGCTATCCATTTTAAAGTCAATTGAATATTCATTGTAAGTTATTGTGTATATAAAACAAAAAAAGTAACCATTTAGTAAAAAATTCAAAACTGATTGAAAACTCGTACTCGCACTGATTATACACCATCTCCCCGCATAGGCCGCAGAAATTCCTTTGATCTTTAAGGACTTTTGGCCGCTAGAAAGGTGATGGTAAGGTGTACCAACCTCAATAAATATATAAAGAACCAATCAATTCTCTCATTGTTTTTTAATCTGTTATTTCTTTAACAAAAAGTCAATTTAAAATTTATTTAAGGTATCGTAAGTAATATCTATATATTATCATATATATAATTTCGTTACACAAAAGTAGCCCATAACTAAAAATATGTGGATTTTTCATATTATTATTAAAAGAGTACGCGTCTGTGCTACTTATTTCATATTTATCTAAAGAAAAAAGTTTATATTAGTATAACTTTTACTAAAAAAAATTTTTAAATGTCACAAACGCGCATCGAAAATAAGATAAACGTGTTAAATGATTAGTTGCTCTAAATTATTTTAAACCTTTCAGTTCGGTCGTATGAAAGCCTTCCTGTACATCATAATAATAAATTTTTATATTAAATTAAAAAGGTCACTACTCTATTACACCTTTCGTGCTAGAAATAGAAAAAATTCCATTAATCTACTTTCGCGTGTAGGCAATTAATCGAATGTAATTTCTTCTGTTGACATTCCAAGTCCGTCGCAACTACTTTATCTTTAAAGAATTATGGCTTTTTATTACAAAGACTTCGATATAAACTATGTTTTCGATTTAATAAAAGTAACAGAAAAATTCGGAATAACTCCTCCTTTAAACAAAAAGACACAAGAGGTGACAAGTTATAAGTACTACCATCTAGTGGTGATTACGATATTTATTTTAGGAGGTAGTTTCTCAGCTTATGGTATTGTAGTGCACTTTTTTCCACACTTCCGAAGCACTACCGCAGTACTACGATTATTATGCGTAATAGGAATGTCAGTGTTAAATATAGTAACAGTTGTTGTAGCAGCTGTTAATGTAGAAACTTGGAATAATTTTTTGAAGCTGTTAAAATTCTTAGATCAAAAGCTTAACTATACTAGCAGTAAGGATTCCGTAAGACTTTTGAAGTTTGAGCTTATTGTGAATAATTTTGTATTGTGTTGTATATTTAGTTACGATGCCTACGTTTGGTATAACAATTACCATTGGAAGGTGTTCAAGTTCTATATATTTAACTACGTTAATTATTACCAATATATGATGACTATACACGTTATTTTTCATTTTGCTTCAGCCATAGCAGGAAGGTATAAAAAAATTAACACTATGTTAATAAAAAGCAACGATCTTCACAATATAATCAACAGTTTAATACCAAGAGCATCCTCAAGAAGATTTAATAATCTTAAAAGTATTAACGAAGTTACTGATTACTATATATTATTATCAGAATTGGTACAAATGTTTAACAAATTATTTGGTTGGTCAATATTTTTTATAACAGAATTGATAATCATTATACTTCTTGATGTTTCTAATAGTTTGATGTTAAGTTTGGATTCTTCACAAGACACTTATCACGATTTTAGAACTATATTTTTGCTGATTTCGTTTTCAATTATTGTAATAGTAAGTATTATCGTCACTTTATGCTCAAAATATGATATATATTTGTTTGTAGTCTTATCATACTATTTTAATTATGAATTGTGAAGAGGTGAATAAAGAGTCAAGAAACACTTTAACAATATGCTACAATCTACAAGAAACTATCGATCCAACTTCTGAAGAAAGAAAAGAATTAATAATTTTCTGCGACGTTGTAAGCCTATTAAAAACAAGAACAAACGCCGCTGGTTTTTATAATATTAATAGAGCTTTATCGAGTAGAATATTTTCATATTTGTTTTCTTATTCGATCGTACTAATTCAGTTCAATAGGCAATATACTATAAAAGATCAATTTAAAAATAATACTTTAGAAAATGTAATTACAACAAATTCATCAGGTATTTTCCCGTATATGTAAATATTTAGTTTTAAAAAAAAAAATTGACAACCCCTACTTTTATTTGAATATATATTATACTACAAGGCTTCTTTGAAACTGTCAAGACTAGCTAGATTTTTAGAACTTTTAGTATTTATGTATTTTATAAGACAAAGCAATATTCAATTGTTTTCAACATGATTTGTTTGTTATTATTATTGTATAAAATTATAAAATTACAGTTAATATTATATTTTTGTGTTATCAACCTTTAAACAATTCGTTCCGTGGTTTGGTGGTAAAGCGCTCGGCTGTAGCGACCCTTGCACGTTCAATAATATTGTCAATATTAAAAAATAATGACAGTATTATTATTGATCGTGTACGGGTAATACTGATAATAATAATGTTTATTCACATAAAATTCAAACTACATTAGAATACAAAATAAATACATTTAAAATATAAATAGGTGAATGAGTAAAATAAATATTAGCAAATAAACAAAGAAACACAGAAGCAGCGTAAGCCACTTATTGTATACGTGCTTAACAAAAAAAAAATTATATAATGGATTTTTAGATAGCCACAGTCAGGTAAAAGTTTACAAATTCGGGAAAAGTCTTAATTGAGCTATAATTTTTATTATTTGTTTTAGCTGCTTATATCAATTTTTTTTAGCAAAGTTTTTGATTTACTAAATCGGAGAATAACTATCTGTCTGTGTTTAATATCCACTTTTTTAATTCTTTCTTATATGAAAAATAACGTTTTTTATATATCAGGTGTGTTCAGGAATAAGTGTGAATATCCGCGGGGCTAAATAATCTACTTGCCTTTGACCAATGGTTTTCTCACTACGGGGAAATAATATTTCTCGTTTGTGTCGGGTGTTGTATGAAGGTGCGATTATTTCTAAGATTATTTTGCCACTATGAATATTTAACAATATTTTTTTGCAAAATAAAAGTTCTTTATATAAGGAATTTGAAGGGTATGATCTTTTCTTATATATTATTTTGTGTAAAGTGTTTAGTTGATTTAAATAACAGTCATTTACACCTCCCCATCCCAACAGTCCATAAGATAGAAGTGATTCTACCAATGAAAAATATAATATTTTTAGATTATTTAATCCAAGAAAATCTCGAAGGTAGCTAAACCTAGTTAAATGTCATCTGATTTTTCTTGTAACTTCTTTTGCTTGTTGGTCCCATCGCATATGACGATAAACTTTTATGCCAATGTTTGGGAAATCAGCTTAGTAGTGCCAGTGTATATGATGGCTGCATCATCAACAAAACTTCTAATTTTTCCAGCTGTATTTACACTGAACATACTGTTAACATAAATTTTGAAGAGGATGCGGGCCCTAGCACCGTGCCTTGAGGAACTCCAATCGAACAGTTTCAGATGAACTTAAAATCCCGTTTATTTCCACTTTTTGTTCTCTATCAGTAAGGTAACTACGTAATAGTTGGTAAGTATTTCCCCTTATTCCATATTTATACAATTTTCGCATCCCAGGTAGCAGAGTGACGTGTTAAAGACGTTGAATATTGGTCATTATTTACGTATATGAATGACGTGAAAAACACGTGATAAACAGGGTCATAAGTCACAGACCAATGACGTCTTTTTTTACGTAAAAATTACGTGTTTTTTTACGTATAATTAAACATCCATTTTGAGGTTATTTTAGATTTAAAAATTGTATTTTTTTACTGTAAAAAACATAATATCCTCAGAATTCATAAAAGAAATAATTACACAAATTATATTCAAATACAGGATGTCCAACAGTAGTTTGACGATTTTTAAACTAAAATAACTTCGAATAAGATACGATAAAAGAGCGGTTTTGTCTGAATGCATTTTTTCCCATTCCCACTATATTTTTCATTAAACACATGCACACGGAGTATCCCATTTAAAAATAAAAATTCGCAGTGATTTCCGCTGTTTAACTGGATGGACAACTTACTTAAATTCATTTTTAGATTATTAAAAGACGATTAGGTAGTCAAAACGGCACTCTTTCGAAGGTATTTCAGTTCAAAAATCTTCACAATATTGCAAGACACCTGTATAATTTATTAGCAAAATGAAAACGCATTCTTATATAAATCTTAATTGATAGAAACATAAAAAATAAACTGAAAATATAATAACATGTTGAGCATTACTGAGAAGCTATAGGGGGGTAGCCACTAAGAATGAACCACCACTAGTCCTCCTCCATCTTCTTCGACAAAGTCTATCACTTTTTACATTATTATTAGTCCTGTTAAGAGATCGTGTTACGGGCTAAAATTTTTTAGGCATTAAAATCTTAGGCCAAATTTTAAGTCTCCTAATAGAGTAATGTATTCCCAATTTATTTATAAAAAGGATACTACAAACCTTGTTTTAATAATAATCTCACTATTGTTTACTTTATATTTTATTGACATTTAGTTTCACAGTTAAATCATTAATTCTTCTTTTAATTAATTTTTCTTGAATGTGACATTTGATGGATTGAATTCCTTCCTTTCTTTTCTCTTCCTTTTTTGGTGCTAACCTGATTGTAGCATGTGCTAATAAAATCAACTGGTAACGGATTTAAATGCCTAAAAAAGAAATAAATGGTTAAAGTGTTTCTTAAATTGTATGGTAGAATACTGAATATCTTTTAAGGTGGATATATGAAACACTAACCTGTAGGAAATCACTTGTAAGGTCATCCAACATCCTGGGTAAGTTTTTATGTCTAACTTATGCTCGCTTTCTCTTCTCTCCAACGTTGTATATATCTTTTGTTACCCTTACATCAAGAAGGGGGCACAACAAGAATTTAATGCTTTGAGCGTTCCCAAGCGCTACCATCTTGCTGTCTCATCGGTTTTATGTTTGCTCGTTCTATGCTTTTCTGCTTTACCACTGCTTTTTGGCTAACTTAAGACAGGATATAATCCATTCAAAGCCGCCTTCCTTCCATTTTTGATCCGGTAAACTATTGATCAGTGATAGGGGCGTAGAGGACATCAGTTCTAGAGTCTACTAACTAACAAGTAAGATCTTTTCCATTTACTGAACTGTCTTCAAGTACTGAAAATAAAAGAAGCTAAATTGTCGATAGTGTCTAGTATATTTGATAAACAGCTCATATTCATTATAGATCGTAACTTGGTATCAAATAAATTATTGTAAAACAAGAGCACGAGACTCCTGTTTAACCTAAAAGTAGGGTTAGGATTCTGAGAACGATTTATAACTTAATTAATTTGTATATTATATTAAATAGTAATAATAAATTTACCTGTGAACGATTAGTACGAATTGGCAAAGCATATTTGTAATAAATATTTCACTCGCACACGTGCATCCCATTTTAAAATATTTCATCATATAAATTTGAAAGAACAATATTTTCTAACCTGGAGAACTCCAGCAGCCGGGATAAAAAGTAGTTTGATTATTTAAATGAAAATCGTAATTGAATTAAATAATAACTGTAACCACAAAACACAACAAAACAAAATGGCTTGTATTGCACCGAAGCTTCGATACAAGCAAGCAAAGGCGGACGCAGGGTTGCCAGACGTCAAACGTCTAGTCTAAAATTATTGGAATAGACCACAAAATTATTAGATTCCAGGATAAACTATCAGAAAAAAATTGATATATTGATTTATTTGAAATTTTTATCTCTATCTAATTAGCTACATTATAGGTTATCATTATCGATTTATCAGTTCGTAAGCAAGATTAAGAAAAATTATGTTGGATATCGATAATTATCAGGCCACTGGCAACACTGAGCCACCGCAAAAACGGTGATTTCTAATAAATTTGATTAGGAATTTATAAAGTTCTGTTTTCGTTATTGTCTATTTGTAATAATAATTGTTGGTTATATTTTAGTTTATTTTCTAATATAGTATTCAATACATGGTTAAGGCTATGATTTCGCGCGAAATCTTGCCGAGTAAAAATAACTTTCTGTTTTAATTTTATTGGTAATGTCGGTGTGCACTGACTAGGTATAAACAAATTTCTAAAAAATACGATTTTATATATTTATTCGAAAACTAATACCAAAATTTGACGAATATATTACGTTTTTTTATGACGTCTTAAAAACGTCCACCTAACAACGTTTTTTTCACGTCATGTTTTGGCCCAAATTACGTCAGTTGACGAGAATACACCAATTTTCAACGTCTTTAACACGTCACTCTGCTACCTGGGATAAGTCCCCCACTAACCGTGTCAAATGCCTTCGAGAGGTCAATAAATATGCAGATAGCTTTATCCATTTCTTCATATATAACAGATGTTAGTTTGTATATTGCATCCTCAGTACTTCTTCCCTCCCTAAAATCATATTGACAATCGGAAAGTACGCCAAATCTATTCAAAAATTTGTACAATCTATTCTTTAGAATTCGCTCAATTATTTTAGAAATATTTGAAATCAGGGAAACCAGTCTATAGTTTTCCATTTTTAAGCGGTCTCCACTTTTGTAAAGTGGTTTTATAATAGCTGTTAGGTCTCGTGGAAAGTACCCTGTACTGAAACATTTGTTTATTATGTAATTTAATGGATTTGAAATTTCTGTTGCTATTTCTTTTAATGTTTCTGTTCTTATTTTATCCATTACTGGTGATTTTTTTGTTTTTAGTTTTTTGATTAAATTTAACACTTCATTTTCGTTTGTTGGATAAGTACATGATGAAATGATGAATTGAAAAATATCCAGATATTTTGATATCTTGTCATCAGTAATAAGCCACGCATAAACTAATTCAAGGTCATCAGTGTGCCATCATTTTTTGTCTTATAATGTTTAAAGGAACGTATAGTTGCCTGATTTGTTCATTTGGGTGACCTTCTAGGCGATTATTTGTGTGTTGAGAAGAGTTTGGGATTTTCGTCCAATGAGCCAGCTAATCTGCCTAAAGTTTCCATGTTCTGGTCAAGGTTTAGAGATATTTGATTTTTTGCTTTACTGGCAACTGTACATGGTTTATTCTAACTTTGAGGCAATTCTGATTAGTGAAAATTATTTGGGCTGATTTCATTTGGTTCACTTTTACTCGCCAGCGATTGGTCGAGTTTTGGAAATCGTTGAGGTGGTTTTGAGCTACTGTTTGTAGGTTTTCGTTTGTAGATATGATGACAGTACCATCTGGGAACGTCGCAGTTTTGGTATAATTTGTTGTTGCGATGTCGGCAGTGAATGTTAGATAAAGGAAGGGTCCCAATATGCTGCCTTGTAGCACACTGGATTTGATAGTATTCTGATGTGGTTGTGTTAAATTTGGTTTGGAAATAACGATCTGCAAGGTCTGATATTAAGAATTAGGTAATAGGGTGTAGGGAGGGTATGTTTTAGTTTGTGTAGGAGGCCATCATGCCAAACTCGAACCTATGCAGTTTAGTTTAGTCTTCTTTAGTTGGTGAAGGCCAAATGCCACTTTTGGCGATTGGTAAGTAACTGAGGAAATGCGGCATCACAATTCATATTTATCAATTTATTGTTTCCTTATAGTAGTCCCAATCTTATACTTGATTTATAAAAAAAATTGTAATCTTAATTCCTGCTTTTTTACAATTATTATAAAACGATTATTACTTTATTGTGCAGTGTCTTTAAAAGTTCTTCTGTTGGTAGATCCTCAAAAGCATACGAATTACCGTGCAGCCATTCCGCCATCAGTACGTTTTTTGGTCACTCTCCGATATGTAACTTCAGGTGATTCGTACACGAGTTTTATATATCTATTCACGCAATATGTTGGCAACACCGTCCACACTGAGCTATGTTTCCCATTTGAAATAAATATAAATAGCAAAATGACCGTCAACATGTTGTCTAGTGTGGACTAAGCTTTAAAGAGCTTAGTTGCTGAGATACAAAGTCCAACTTTGTACTCTCCGTACCAGCCTATTTAAGAACTCCTTTATTTGGAGAATGTCATCATTGTGGATGGACTGGAAATGACCTTTCTGAAACCGTGTTTCCCAGAGGGTACAATCTTCTACGATTCAAATACAACGTGAATCACCATTTCCGTGTACGCTCCCTCTCAGGATTTCGTATTGTGCGTGTGCTGTTACTAACAAAAATAATAATAAATGAAACTCAAATACTACATATTACAGTTAATTAAAGTTTAAAAAATAAACAAAAAGTCTTCCAATATCGTATAAAGAGAAATCAAATAGTTTTAATATATCCCATGTTTAAAGATTAAACTCAAAATAAAAAAAGTTCTTAAATAATACTAGAAAAAGAGTCACGTAATTTTTCATCAGTTCTGTCCTCGGTTGAGGCACATGTGATAAGGCCATAGATGTAATTTTTCAAAAATTATACATTTTGTGCAGTTTTAGCAAATCGTTCTTCTTAGCTACACCCATATAATAGTCAATTATATCATTAAGAGTCGAGTTAACAGTATTAGGGAAGTTATCTTCACGTGCTGTAGCATTTTGTAAATTATTTCTTACACAACATTTTGCCGATTTTGTTCGTGTACTATTTGTGACTTTTAGGCAAATTTAAATTTTTAGAACTACTTGACTACTTGTGGCATCCAAAACGTTGGTGTGAAGAAATGTTTCAGACATGTCATAATTAAAGTATATTTTGGAACTTTGCCTTTGACATATTTAGAGCAAAATTTACTATCAGATAATGAAGTAAGAGTTGTAGATCTACAACGTTGCAATGATGCAAAAACTCTAACCTTAATGGCAATGATGTGAGCACAATTAGATAAAAACCATACTGGAATTACCAAAGATTTTAGTTAGTAGAGAGAGACTAAAATATGAATTTAATAGTCCCTTAAAAGTTGATGGTTAATTTCTTTTTAGGTTTTTTTTAGTACTGTGTGAGACGTTGTAATTAGTAACGATGTAGTACGTTTTAGTACCTTTTTACTTTCCGAACCCAACAAAGTTGTATAGAACAAAAGTATTGCAATCATGATTCTTTGGCCATAACCAGATTTTAACGGATCTTTACGTTTTGAAGTCAATTGAATCAATTCATAACATTTTTAGCATGGTGTATGTCGATGTGTGTGAACGGCTGAACCGATTTAGATGAAATTTTATATACATATTTAGGGTAAGGGAACGACCTGTATATATTTTGGAGTTAATCGGACAACCGGAAGTGACAATTGCTATGATTAAAATTTCAAAACTTTGGCCATTGTTGACAATTAATCAAAAACTTTTTTTCAATTTGCCAAAATTATGCATTTTTATGAAAAATTACAGGATGTTAATAAATTATAATATATAAAATTTTCTACATTTTGTCGTTACTGCTTTTTCAAATTCCGCATAGTTTCGCCGCTAGAGGACGTGAAAGAAATATTGTAATGAATGATTTTTTTTTTGAATATAATTTTGGAAATTTAAAAGAAAATTTTAGATTAGAGATGGACAGTGATTAAAAATTTTTAAATAATCAAGCAGGATTTTTTTTTAACAGATGAGAGAAAACAATAATAAACGTAAAAATCATATATTTTTGTCAAATACATACAATTATTAATTACAAAAAATTTTAAAAACAGGGAGTGATATGTACATATCGAAGAATGATAAAATTTACGTACCAAATAAATTAAGTATATAATTAAAAAATATGTAAATATATAAAATTTTAAAATATGTAAAATTTTAAAATAATCAATATATAAGGTGATTTGTATTAAAAAAAAAGTAAGGGCAATTGAAGAACAGCATATAAAGCTAATAGAAGTCAATGGAAACCATAGTAGAGCAAGTTAAAAGGAGGTGTGAAGAAATAACTTAGCAAATCAAGATGTGAAAGTGGTGTAGGAGTCAGAAAAGAAAATTTGGTGTAACACTAGGATACTAAAATTTTATGTAAAAATTGTAGTTTATTATTTTTTTCAATTTTATAGAACTCTCCACCACATTTGAGATCATTGGTTAAATTCAGTAAATCATTACAAATGGCTTAACAAAACGTGTGGCTTTCTAAAAGTTAAGACACCACAAAATTATGGATTTTTATAAAAAATTACATGAAATGCAAATTGTAAACTTAAAATTTTCTACAAATTATCTTTATTTATTTCGAATTCCGCATAATTTCGCCGCTAGTTTTTATTTTCATTTTTTTAAAGTAATATTAAATTAATTTCTTTTACGTAAATTTTAATAATAAAAATTAAAAAAAGATACTATTAATTTGCAATAAAAAAACTTGGGATTTTTTTTCAAGATTTTATTACAAAAAAGGTCCGTTTCTCATTTTGAATAAAATTGAAATATTAACATTAATTTTAAACTAAATTGAATAACTTTAAAAATTAAATATAACTAAATTTTCAATATATTTTGGTTTCTTCCGATTTAAAAAAGTAATTGTTATAACCAAAATAATTTTTTGTAATTTCGTTTTATCAAAAACCATAAAACAAATGGAAAAAGGAAATAGATTATCTGAAAGGGATTAAAAAGTTCTATGTGTGAAATATTTCATAATTATAAATTATGATTTTCAAATAACTTTTTTGCACATCTTGTACTAATAATTTTTATATTTTGAGTCAAAATTATGATTTTTATGAAAAATTACAGGAAATTAAAATTGTAGAACAAAATTTCCTACATGTTTCGCCGCGTAATTTTTTTATTGACTTTGTGCCTATTATTTGGAGAAAATTGAAAATATCATTTAAAAAAGAAATTCGCTGAATAAAAGAGTTCCTTCATCAAAAGAATAATTGAATTACTAGGAGTGTTTGGAAAGTTGGGTGGGATTACACCCTCTTTATAATTTTATGTCAACTACAAAGTTGGACTTGTGTTAACTGCTAGACATAATTTTTTTTACATGTCAACAACTGAAGCGTCAAATCATATTTTTTTGTTAACTATTATTATGTTTTTCTTATGATTAAATGAATTCCACTGTTTTAAAAATATGTGTATTCCTTTGTCTTGGTATTTAGTTATGAATTAATAAATGTTGTGTAAGATAATCTTTCCGACTAAATGCTTTTCCACATATACTGCACCTATGATGTTTTTCACCAGTATGAGTTAATAAATGTCGCGAGAGACCAGCTTTCTGAGTAAATTCTTTTTTACAAATACTACACTTAAAATGTTTTTCGCCAGTATGCATTAATAAATGTTTTGTAAGAGTACTTTTCTGACGAAATGCTTTTTGACAAATACTGCATTTATAGCTCTTTTCACCAGTATGAATTAATAAATGCATTGTAAGACTAGCTTTCCGAGTAAATGTTTGTTTACAAATATTGCACTTATAATTCTTTTCACCAGTATGAGTTAATAAATGTCTGGTAAGATGGCAATTCAGAGCAAACGTTTGTTGACAAATACTGCACTTATAATTCTTTTCACCAGTATGAGTTAATAAATGTCGTGCAAGAGCAAATTTATGATAAAATGCTTTTTCACAAATACTACATTTAATGTGTTTTTCACCAGTATGAGTGAATAAATGTAGTTTAAGAGTACTTCCCTGACTAAATGCTTTTTTACAAACACTGCACTTATAGTTTTTTTCAAAAGTATGAGTGAATAAATGTTTTGTAAGAGTAAATTTCCGTTTAAATGTTTTTTCACAAATACTACACTTATGTTTTCTTTTGCCAGTATGAGTTAATAAATGTGATGTAAGATAAGTTCTCCCTGTAAATAATTTTTCACAAATACTACATCTATGGTTTTTTTCACCAGTATGAATTAATAAATGTTGTGTAAGACTGTATTTACTAGTAAATGTTTTTTCGCAAATACTGCACTTATGGTATTTTTCACCAGTATGAATTAATAAATGTCGTGTAAGACTGTATTTACGAGTAAATGTTTTTTCGCAAATACTGCACTTATGGTATTTTTCACCAGTATGAGTTGATAAATGTTCTGCAAGCCGAGATTTGTAACAAAATGTTTTTTTACAAATATTACACTTATGTTTTTTTCCAAGAATTAAATTAGTTAGCTTAAAACTTCTTTTTAAATGGTCACTTTTTTTGTTTTTTGCATTTTCTTCTGTTGAAATTACGTTTTTAACTAGAATATCAGCTAAACCAGTATGGTTGGGATTTGGAGAAATCTTGTGATTAAATAAACAAATTTTGATTTCTCTTTTAAAGTCAACTTCTTCGGCAAATAGAAAATTACAATTAATGTCCATTTCTTGAGAATCCATGTTGAGCCTAAAAAATATAAATATATAAAAACAAGTCTAGTAAACAAGTACAGTAAACTAGAAATTCTTTAGTGTACAAACTTACTTTTGTGATTATTTTATCGGAAAATAAAATTTGTAGGCCATAATCTGAATAAACTCGCAATTTTTATTATTTATTTGCCTCTTTTTTCACACCGTAATTTCCACTTTAAAAACTTGGGATTGGCTGGGCGGTGTTTTTATTAGACAGACGTTTTTAGTTTTTACACGTGCTGTGGTTTGTGGTTTGTGGTTTCAGTGTTTACTTACACCAAAGACTGGTTTTGGTTTACACTAGCGCAGACGCAGATGTTCGACCTTCGACGAGTTCGATAGATATCGATATTACCATAGAGAAATAA
Organism: Neocrepidodera transversa; assembly: GCA_963243735.1. NCBI lineage: Eukaryota > Metazoa > Arthropoda > Insecta > Coleoptera > Chrysomelidae > Neocrepidodera > Neocrepidodera transversa. Next base: position 13,240,193 of record OY725348.1, read on the forward strand.
TACATAGAGTGACATTTCCAATTGGGAAAAGTAATATTCGATAGGTGGCGCTGGCGATGTATTTATTTATTTATTTATTGTGACGAAACTATGTATATATTTGAGTATATTATTGACTTCTCGGCCTCGCGTGTTTACCGTGGTTGTTTGCATCGTATTCGAGGAGCTCCCTGAGCTCTAGGTTGGGGTGTGTCCGCAGGTCGCCGAACATCCGTTCTGCTCGGGCATTCAGATGAGTGTCTAAAACCCTGTCGATTTTAGATCCCTGAATATCCAACTGTTGGCCACATACCAAGGTAGGTTTGTGGCCACCCGTAAACAGATATTTTGCTGATTGGAGTTTTTTCCTATTTGTCCTGCTCGCGCTTGTTTGGTTTTACTAATTATTGTCTTCACGTGCTCGGTGAAAGTTAGACCCACGTCTAAGGTAACCTCTAAATATTTAACTGACCGCTGCCAGTTAATATATTCGCCGAATAGATTTACTGCACCGTTTGGGGCGTGTCTTCGCTTTTTGAGGAATATTGCCTTTGTTTTTTCCGCGTTGATCGCAATTTTCCGCTTTACAAACCAATCCTCAAGTTCGTCAAGGTGGGTTTGTAAATGATGTAACACAAGGTGAGGCCAACCGTTGCCCGATGCTATCGTAGTGTCGTCTGCATACAGGCTGAGCGTAGTATGTGGAGATCGAGGTATATCGGTGTAAATATTATATAGTTAAGGGGATAATACTGCACCTTGGGGCACACCCGATACCAATAATCCATAGTCAGATAGGATATGTTCCATCTTGACTCTGAAGTATCGTTTCTTTAGGAAGGAATCGATCAATTGAACTAGGAGTTTCGTGTACCCGAACTCCATCATTTTATATATTAGACCCTCGTGCCAAACTCTGTCAAATATCTTACTGACATCCAGAAATACAGCTCCCGTCGACTGTCTGTGATTGAACCCTTCGGTTGCAAACTCAACCAGTCTAAGGACCTGCGTTTCTGTCGAGTGTTCGGCACGAAAACCGAACTGTTCAGCCGGTATGACATTTAATACCACTGTTTCATCTTTTAAGCGCTTTAAAATTACTCTTTCCGCGATTTTCCATTTTACTCATAGCCGGTAATAGGCTGATCGGCCTGTAATTTTGTGGAAAAGTGCGATCTTTATTTGGTTTTGCAATCATTATGACGTCCGCTTTTTTCCAACGTTTTGGAAAATATTTGAAACGTAATATCGCGTTTATTATAGTCGTTAAATAAACTACCGCTTTTTCCGGTAAGTTTTTTAGCGCGCGATTCGTGATTTGATCACTACCGGGTGTCTTTTTCGATTGATTGTATCCCTCACTTCTTCTAGTGAAGTGTGAGATATAAACAAGTCTGGATTTGCCGGTCTCCGAATGTAATTTCGAACATTCCTCACGAATTCGTCGCTGAAGTCCATATCTTCGTCCTCATGTTCGTTTAGACGGAATTCCTTCTCGAGCTTTTGTCGCTTTTGTGGACAAATAAAAATAAAAGTAAAAACAGAAAAAAAAACAAAAAGATTTTGGGTCAGGGATTTGGTTAAACATCGAAAAACTTTCCACAACTTGTTACAAGAAATGAGACTGACAGATCAGGAGAAGTATTATAACTACCTAAGAATGTCTAGCAATACATTCCAAAATTTGCTAAAAATCATTGGTCCTAGATTAAATAAGAACGTGATTACAATTACAACTAAATAAATAAATTAATCAGAGTGTATTATAACCTCAAATACAACTGTTAATTTGGTCCTTTTTCGGATACGATTTTCGGATAAATGAGACTTGGAATTTATTTTTATCCGAAATTCAGTTTTTATCGGATATCGGATCGACGGAAAACGGACGCATGAGACTCCGGCTTTACGCGTTAAAAAATAAAAAATGTAATTTCCCCGAGTTATCTTCTTCTCTTTCTTCGCGCTTAGTAAGGTGACTCTTTCTTATTAAAATAGACAGCAGCATATTATATATATATATATATATGTGAATTCCCAACAATTTAGATCTGGTTTGTTTTAATTTTTAGTCCATGCAGAATAATATGGAATTCACATTAAAAATTAAAGATTTCTTGCTTTCTTAAATTTTAAATTATGTTTACTTTCATCTGTTATTTGAAGAAGATCAGGCATTACTCTTTTTTTTTAGCCATCTTTTACGTGATTTTTGTTTTTCTATTGCCCAGCCCTTTATTAAAAAAAATGCTTTATCAGTCTAGTCAGCAAGTCCTTTTTGGGTCAAACTTTTTTCTTCGCCTCCGAAAATACGAACGAGGTGTCATTCGATTAGGAATAGCGTGTAGATGATTTTTGAAAAAAATCAAGAGCCGCTTGCAAAAATTGCAAACGTTATAAGGAATTAACTGAAAAAAATGGGGTTTGGTTTTTTGCAAATATCTCAAAAAATATTTGACATTTTTCAAATTTGAAAAAGATTCAAAAAGAGGAGGAAATTTAACAAAAAAAAACTATTCCTCCCGGAACTGTATGACCAATATTTATAATTTTCCCAAAGTGTAGAAAATACGACCGAAAACGGGGACTCCGGTTTGCGTATAGCGCTGCCCACGTTGGACCTTTAATGAATAAATATTATCGTTGTCTGTATAAAGTCCTTATTCAGACTATGATATTGTTTAAACTTATTAAACATAAAAATTAAAAATTGTCAAAATTCAGGCATCTACTGGATATATTTATGAACAATAATCGGCGGTTATAAAATTTTTATCGAGATTTTTCTATTAATGATTCATTAGGTAATTGTCATTTTTTTCCGACTTGAACATGAACATTGGAAGTGGAATAAATGTTAAAAAACAAATCTGAAACCTTTTTGACCTATTTTTGAAAGGTATCAGAAGAGATTCCCTTTGGAAAATTAAAAAAATTGTTATTTTTACTCAGGTTAAAAAATTAAAAAGCTTGATTAATCATTGAAAATTTTTTTTTATATTACTACGATCCGTTTTTATGATCAGAAGACACATGAAAATGATTTTAAAAAAAAATAATTTTCTATTGTTTATAAAATTGTTATAAACAAATGCATTGTTTATAAGATAATTTAATTTTATTTTTGAAAACATAATCTTTGATGCAAATTATGATTTAAAAAAAAATCGTTTCTTAAAACAATTTTATTACCTAAAAACGCATTTGTTAATTAACCATTTTTTTCTACCCTATAAAATAATTTTTCTCAAAAAATAACACATGGTTGTTTTTGTTTCATTATGTAGAAAAAGAAAAAAATATATAGAAAACATTTAATTGTTTATAACAAACTGTTTATTAAATAAACAAGGAAAATTTAATTAAAAACAATTTTTTTTTAGTTATCAAAGAACAAGATAAATTATGATTTAAAAAAATGGTTCCTTAATAATAATTGTAGGTGATAGAAAAAAACTGTTAATTAACAAATACGTTTTTAAGCAATAAATTTTTTTTAATGAACGATTTTTTTTAAAAATCATGATTTGCATCAAAGATTATGTTTCCAAAAATAAATTTTAAATTATTTTATAAACAACGCATTTGTTTAAAACAATTTTTGTAAACAATAATAAAAAGCTTTAAAAACCATTTTTTCACGTGACTTCTGATCATAAAAAAATGAATCAAAAGTAATAAAAAAAAAATTTTTCTTTCAGTGATTAATCAAGCTTTTTAATTTTTAATGTAAGTAAATTGTTAATAACAAAGTGAAAAATTTAATTTTTCCAACGGGAATCTCCTCTGAGACCTTTCAAATCTTGGTCCAAAAAAGGAAAAAAAATCACATTTGTTATTTAAAAATTATCGCACTTACAATGTTTATGTTCAAGTAGGAAAAAAATGTTAATTAACTAATGAATAATTAATAGAAAAATCGCGTTTAAAAATTTTTAACCGCGGTTTATTGTTCATAAATATATCCAGTAGATGCTTGAATTTTTTCAACACTTTGCGAAAATTATAAATATTGGTCCTACAGTTCCGGAAGGCATAGTTTTTTTTTTTGGTAAATTTCCTCCTCTTTCCGAATCTTTTTTCAAATTTGAAAAATGTCAGATAGTTTTTGAGATATTTGCAAAACACCAATCCCCATTGTTTTTGTTCAGTTAATTGTTTATAACTTTTGCAATTTTTGCAAGCGGCTCTTGAATTTTTTCAAAAATCATCTACACGCTATTTCGAATCGAATGACACCTCGAGAAACAAGTTTTACCCACAAAGCACTTGTTGACTAGACTATTATGGGGTGTTGCTTGCCATACTGTAACGTTAAAGTTTCATTAGAACGAATAAAATTATTATTATATCGATCAGAACAAAATACAATACTTCTTATCACTTAAATTTTTAATAGTTTGAAACTAAAAGTCAATGTGACTAAACTGAATAAGTGCAACTATATATGTTCCAACATATGAAAATACAGCAGACATTAAACCAAAATCAACATTAAATAATCCTCCAGCAGAAACCATTGGTGCTTTTCTGTTAACTTGACGTGCCAAATTTAAAAGCTCCTGCCGCTCTTTCGAAGTGTGAAGCAGTGAATGTTGTAATTTGCAACACAAATGGACGAGTGTAACAGATTCCTTCTTGATGAGGCCACAAGCAGATATTATGAAAGAGTTACACGTCTACAACAAACAAATAGAGATTAAGATTACAAATTGTACAAAGAGGGGTCTTACCATAAACAAAAGAAATTCGCATACACAATTTGTAGTAACTTCAATAGTTAATTGATCGACATCATCATAGATTAAAAGCGTATTTAACGATAGTAAAATTATCAAAACCGTTAAAATATTTATTAACAGTATCACGAATCCAAAAATGTTGTTAAATATCTCACCACATTCAAACAATATATTTAAAATTTTAGATGCCTCTAATAATTTTCTAAAAGTATTATCTTCAATTATTGATATTGTAGATCCTATATTATCTCCAGAGAAAGCAATATTATTGTTATCGATATTCAATGATTTAAGAAGATATATTCTTAATGCTTTATAATTATTTTTAAGCATTAAAGCAGTATTATAAATAATAATTGAATTCAGACATACGTAATAAAACATAATGTCTTTTATAAAAGTTGCCGCAACGTATTTCCATTGATGTTTGATGTAGCTACTATCAAAAAAATTTCTGAAATTAAAAGATTAGAGCTGATTATGTTTAAAGAATTTACTAAAGAGTACTCACCTGTACTGATCTACAGCAGCTACAAAGTTAAAAGCAATATGACCTAGAATTATTTCAAGAATAAAATAATATTTATTTCTCCAATGAACTTCCATTTCCATCTTTTTTCTAAGAATGTTTTGTAATTTCATCAACTGCGACCAATTTCCTCTCTTCCAAAAAATCTTGCCAGTTATTGTAACGATGCAAATCATTGTCATAACAATTTTCGTTAAGCACAATAATATTACATTAGATGTTCTTTTAGTTTTATTGGCATTTTGTAAGTCTAACCACTGAATATAACCATACCCAGACAATATGGACAAGGAGAGAAGTATGGCATAAATTTTTTTAAAAGTTAAATGACCTTTATCGAAAGTATCACTCTGGTTGGCATACGGGAGAAATAATCCGAATATTTCCAATAAATAAGAAAAACAAATTAAAATTTTTTTATACCAAAGAGGGAGAAACATGGTGTTTTGTGTCCGAGAATAATATATATTCACTTAATCTATAAACGTTGCGTGTCAGTTAATGTTTGCATATTATAATTAAATGTTTACATTTTGGTAATTGTCTCAGATAACTGAATGATAATTTTCATAAATACTAGGGTGACTCGCGTTTTTAATTTTCCAGACCGAAATATTTATAAAAAAATTCAGAACAGGTTTTCTCAAAAGGATAATCATTCTTCATGATGAACAAACAGAATCAAAATATTATAAATTTTTGCTAGATTATAGAACATGCCCTCACAGTAATTTGCTAATTATAATAATGTCAGTTATAGTAAGAGGAAAGGATATTTGGAATATTGATTAATTCAAGACTCTTACCGCTTTACAGGCAACTGTTACAAATACCGGACACGGTGGCCAGGTTGGTTAGGGCACTGGCCTTTATACTTGGTCATTGTTCGGGTCGTGGGTTCGAGCCCCATGAATCTCAAGTGGAATTAAAGTCAGATAAGACTTTGGGCAAGTGCAAAAAGGTATTTGTGTCATGCGCAGCTTCATTCACGCCGGTAACCAGGCCGGATGAGATCGGATATCTCGTGGAACTGATAGGGGTTGGTGGCACAATTACACACTTGCTAGTCGGTAGATCACCTGAATGACAAAGGCATAGTCCTGGGTTTAGGGTGATTGAGGACCGTGGTTCGGAGTCCACGATAAGCTGTAGGTCCCGTCCAGATTAGCCTTAGTAGCAGAAAAGAGACGTTAAAATTACAAGCAAGCAACTGTTACAAATCAATTAAAGTACCCTGTGCTGCTTTTAAGATTTAAACATTAACCGTACTTCAGAAAAATTGTATGTTGTTTCATGTTTTCTCTTAAATCAACCAAATTAAAATCAAAGTTGTTTGTTGGAAATTAATGCAGGTAGTTTTTATTACAATCAACTTTTATAATGAGCTTCAAATATTTCCTCTATTTTCCATATAGCACAGAAGGTCTTCCGGGCGTCCAGTTTATAACGATTTTTTAATCCAAATGTCCGAGTCTACAAATATATAGTACCTCTTTAGGACGTCTAGAAACGGATGTCGTCGGGACGTCCCGGCATATATGTAAGTTCTTGAGACGTCCGAATTCAAACTACGACCACAGAGCCACAGAGGTACGATACTTCCTCAGGGCCGCCAAGAGCCAGGCTGGGCCCAAAGTTTAGAGGTCAACACGGCCCCCCTTCGCCATGGTTGGGGAGGGTGGTTCGTATCACCCTCCCTAAAATATTCGAAATCTAAATACCTGAAAATCAGGTGTTATTTAACATGTTTTTTGTTTTTTTTTTTAAGGGCCAGTTAACTTGCTATATAGTTTTTGTTTGTTTTGATTCAGATGTAAAACCCGGAAATAAAATTTCACTCAACCAAAGTATATACAGTATATTTTTTATTCAACTGGTACAAAATCAACATTTGTAAAACACATACACAAAAAAACAGTTTTAAAAATGTATTAATAAACTAGACAGAATTCAAATGAAAAACAATTCAACAGATACAATTACCTATTACAATGTTAATAATGTTATTTTCTTCAAGATTAGAGTAAGTGTTTCTACTCATAAGATGAAAATAAGGTCAGAAAATTGAAACAAGATAAAAAAGATATTGGGTTACATTTTTTGCTTTCATTGACTGCCATCTGCTTTGAACTTTGAAGGTAATAACAATTTGTATAACAGTAGTTAGTTTTGTGAAGTTAATATGAAGATTAAAAAAATCAGGGCGTTAGAAAAATATTAAGAGAAGTGTACTTTTTGTTATAAAAATTGGCGTTTATTTTTGCAAAATGGTTATCTATATAGGTAGGGTGAGTTATAAATAATGATAAAAAGTCTCTAAGATACAAGCGAAATATGTATATTGATTCCTTATTTGTTTTATTTTAGTTAGGAAGAATGATTATTTTTAGAGATATTTATACTTAAGATATTTTGACTAAAATTTTTAGTGATTGTTACGATTATGTAATCACGATATCTACCAGTCCGATAAGACGGGTGGCGAGAGGTATGGGATGGCGAGTGGGTGGCCGGTGCAGGGTGGATTTTTGACTTTGTAAATTTTTGTAAATATGAGAGCCCGGGCCTAACGCACATGTTCAACATTTTTTGTTTTGGATCCTAGGAAGTTTTACTTCGACGATGGAACTTTTTTATTCGGTTTAGTAACTGGACATCGGTTAAAAAAAATCGGCTGTGTCACCCCAGAACTTTCCCGGCTCGACCTACCCTAATAGCACAACTTTATCCATAAGGCATCCATAGGACAACTGCAAAAGGACTTGGTAGTTGTCCATTGGACATCCGATTTTAGTCCGGCGGATACCTTATGGACATCCATTGGACTGTACACTTTCCACAAAAATGGACGTACATTTGGCAACGCAAAACGGATATCCATTGGACATCCATAAACACCTATACCGATATGCAGTGGACATCCATTGGATATACATTGGACATCCAGTGGATATCCAATGGACATCCACAGATATCTTTACCGACATCCATTGGATGTCCACTTGGGGTTGGCTTCAGGGTGTTTCAGAATAAAGTAACATAAACTGGGGAACATATAGTTCTTAATTATTAAAAAAGCTCAAAATTTTTCTCTAAATTCATTTTAGAATGGAAACTGTGTATGTGGGAAAATAATTAGCTTTTTTAAATAATCAATGACATGTCTCCCAGCTAATGATAATTTATTCTGTAACACGATATGAAATTTTTTTATATAAAAAATTGTAATATTAATGAATAAACTTTAATGAAACAGTAAGTTGCCACAAAAATACATTTTATATAATAAAATCACTTAATCAGTTAATAAAATCAATTAACACTATAAAACCACTATTGAAATGATAGCACCAACACTGCATGAACATGAAACCAACGCCAATGTCCACTAAACAAATTTCCACAACCAAATAAGTACCACATATCTGAAAATAACTACCAAATGTGGTGACGAAACGGATCAAAATGACTGCCAACTTGAACCTCGTTGAATGAAAGAAGCGCCAAGTTTCCAAAGATAAAATCACGAAGAATGGATATCATAAAATTTTACTGTTTACAATTTACAAAATGATCAACCAACATCCAAGCAACGTGCATCTAACGATCTCAACAATATTGTTCTCACTTTTTGGTAATTTTTGGCCTCTACCGTAGTGGCTTTCTTAATATTTGACATTTCATTCTTCTCTTTGTGTTACGAAAAAATGTACGTCCAGACATGGACATGAAACGGCTGTCTGATGGACAACCGATTACGGACATCCAATGGATAATAAGAAACGGACAACGTATGGACTACCACTTTATGTCCATGGACATGCTGGACAAAAAATGGACAAGAATCGGATAGCCCATGGACATCATGTGCTATTAGGGTAGAGAATATGTCATTTATTATTATTATTTTAATTACAAAATACTAAGCATTACATTAATTTATGGAACACAAAAATAACGGGGCTATGGTAAATACGTCTACCGATTTGATATTTCAATGTTGATAATGACATAATCTGCGCATGCGCACGTTGTATATCACACTGCTACAATTAGGATCTCCTAAAATCATGTGTGAAAACTATTCTGAATTTGGGAAAATTTTTCATACAATAGTTCTAGGACATTTTATGCTTTACAACTTTACACTGAAAGATTTTGCACTAAACAGCATAATTTACCTCCAATTTTAAAAAAAATGGAAAATCCTAAATGTGTATTTTTCTCGCCATCTAGCGGCGAAACTTTGAGGAATTCGATAAAAAGTTAAACTTAAAAGTTAAAGAAAATTTGATGCTTTACAACGCCTTTGCATAATAAAATTTTACACTCAAATGCATTGTTTATCCTCAAAATCAAAAAAAAAAAACTAGAGAAAACATACATGCACATATTTAAGCGGCCTCTAGTGGCGCAACTTTTTATAATTCTGGAAAAAGCTTAAGACAAAAGTTGTAGGGAATTTTATGCTCCAAAACTTTGTACTACAACATTTTGCACTAAAGTGAATTATTTGTCCTCAAAATCAAGAAAAACTAGAGAAAACCTACATGCACATTTTTTACGCGCCCTCTAGTGGCGCAGCTATTGGAAATTCTGGAAAAAGTTTTGTAACAAAAGTTGTAGGGAATTTTATGCTTTAAAACTTTGTACTACAATATTTTGCACTAAAGTGTATTGTTTGTCCTTAAAATTTAAAAAAAGTAAAAAATTGTTACATGTGTATTTAATCAATGTCGGTCTTGAGGACCTTCTACTTTACCAATTTAAACCAAAATCTAATGGACGCATTCTAGGCACACACCGGTCCTCCATATCAAATTTCAGCTTGATTGGTCAAAGGGTTCGGCAGTTATCGTGGAGGATTACACACAGACACACAGACAGACCATGCGCTGGAAATGGTTTCAATCGTCTTGGGGGACTCCAAAATGGATAAAAGCATCGATATCTCGATTTTTTTTTGCTCGTTCACCTTACTTTCCCTTTGATGGGTCCGGGAAAGTAATAGGTGCTCACATGATTTCTCAGCCTTTTATTGGATGTACAATAAACTATAATGAAAAATCGTTGAGCCCGGCCCCAAGTTTCAGACTTGGCTGACATGGGCTCTCGGCGACCCTATACTTCCTCAGAAGATTCAATATTGCAAAAACGTATTTACACAAAATACAGTCAAGGGAGCAAGATCAACATTAGCACAGAGTGCAGTCTCTGTGTGCAAGTGAGAGAAAACTCGAAGTAGTATGAGAATACGTAATTGTTCTAAAAATTGGTTAGACTATGTTTCTATCTTTAAAAATTAAGGTGTTAAATAAATAAAAGGAAAATAGTCAATTTCAGATTTCCCCAAATATCTCGGAAATCGGTCCTGATATTTTAATTTTGAAAAAACCATTCAGTTCGTCTTGAAAACAGAGCTGTCTCTAAGCACTGTGCTTAGTGCTTTAATAAGCACTCTAAGCACTTTTGTGCTCCGGAGCACAGTGCTACGAGCACTTTTTAAAGTCGTTGCTTAAAACACTTTACCAAAGGTCTTGGTGCTTAAAACACTTTACCAAAGGTCTTGGTGCTTAAAACACTTTACCAAAGGTCTTTTGTGATTTGGTGGTCGTTAAAAGTGCTCGCGAGCACTCCAAAACGCTCGCGAGCGCTTTAAAAGACTCACGAGCACTCGAAAAGACACACGAGCACTCGAAAAGGCTCGTAAGCACACTATTAAATATCAGTATAATTTTAAAAAAAATAGTATTTTGACTATTTTGAAAAAATTGATATTATGACAAATACATCTCGTGTAAAAATTCTTAAAAAAACGCCTATGTTTAGAAAACACTTTTTTAGAGTGATTACTGCTCGAGAGCACCTTCCTGAAAAAGTGCTTAGTGTGTTCGTAATTTGTATGTACTTTTTTTGAGTGCTTGGGGCCGGCTTTGTATCTAACGTTTTACGAAATTCCAATAGTGTTCACTTAAATTTGCGCCACTCGGGGTGGTTAATCCTGGAGTTGAAAATCAATCCCATATAGATTGCTGTTTGTGTACCAAATATGAAGTCAATTAAATGTCTAGAACGGAAGATATCGTGCTGTACTATTGGAAAGTTGATAAAAAATGGTATACGGAACAATAGGAAGTTGCGTATATAACATGCCAGTGTATTAAATAAACGAAAAGTACTTTTTTTTTACTTACTAAATCCATATTGTCCATCTATCATATAGGAGTGTAAGGCGTAACACTTTTTTTCACAACATATTTAGTAACCTTTTTTGGAATATATTACTTAATTAGTTAATCACTTTCTTATTAACTTTTAAACTATTTAAAAAATTTTGACAGCTGTCAAAATAATTGTCACCTTCTCAGATAAAGGAACTACTAGATATGCCCTGTATATCTAATGTCATTTACAAAATTTAAGCCAACATCTAGCCCTCTCTCTCGGCAAAGTTTGTGGGCGAGGGACGTGAGACGCGCAGAAAAATCTCGTGCAGAGGACGAAATCAACAATAAAAATTGACGTGATGTATTAGACAGTGGCGACGCGAAGAATTATAACTTTTTACTTATTTTAGCAAAAAATAGAAAATTAAAATTGGGTATTTTACATGTTATTAATATATCACATTTGAATTAAATATGTCGTGAGAAGTTATATAATTTCGATAAAGTTGTATTTTCTGTAATACTGATAAATATTAACATTAAAACATAGCAAATGCTTGTAAATTTATATTAAATGTACGTATTTAATATAATGGAATCAAATAAATAAAAATTTTTATTGCTTCTAAAACCTTGTTACAGTAAGGAGAATAACATAAAAAAATGTGAATGGTATATAACATAAAAAAGAAAGGAAGCAAAATAAAAAATTATCAAATCTTATCAACTTATATTATATTTTAAATTATTCAAAAACTACTTTCCTAACTTACTTGTGAAGTGTAAGATTGATTATCTATAATGGCTTGAGAAAAGCACCACATTTTTCACATTTCTTTCTCATGGTTAACAAAAATGTTTACAAAATATTTAGTACAACCTATAACAATAAAAAATAACACAAATCCATTCACAAACTCCAAACTATTTAATATATGATTTAAATTATCCTGCTTGAAAGTACGCTTATGGAATTTCTAGAGGACGATGTCAACAAAAGTTAACTAGATGTTGGCTTAATAAAAAAGGATAGAATGCCCTCTCTATATATATTTACTCTGAGGTCACCTTCGAGAAAAAATAATTAATTTCTAACCAGAGATATAGTAGAGTAGCTGTAGCATCAGAGAGAGAAGTTGTATCCAACATAAACCCTAAATGTTTACATAAGGACTCATAACGAACCTCTGGAAGCGGTGTTGACAGATTTAATTTTTATATAATATATTTGCATTTTATCATTTTTTTAGGTACATATCAACGAACTGTTATAAAAATTTATTGTAACTGAAAGTTGGATAATTAAGTAAAAAAAATTATGAACAAAAATTAAAATATGGTTTTTATATTTCAATTTCGAAATATTACTACGCCCCTGAACCAACGACGCTAATACATTTTTTCGAGTTCTAATCAAAACAAAAGAAATATTGGTTGAACATATAACATTCAACTAGCGTCTAAATCCCAATTGCAACTCGAGTGCCCTAGACGCCATTCAAATTTTTTATTTAATTTTTAATCAAAAATAATTAACCACATTCGTTATTTAAAAATTAATTGTTTTTCATTTTGTTATCAACAAATAATTATCAAAAACCTTCAACTCGATACCAGTAGTTTTATTCTATATTTTAAATGTATTGAAACAAAAGTATCGATACTAAAACTACTTATTATCCAATGAAAAGAATCGAGTATTTACTGATCGGATCATCCCTAAGGGGGGGCCAATGTCAAACAAAACTGGTTTTAATTTTAATCTTTTAATTAGCGTAGATAGCACATACCGTATGTGGTAGATAGGAATAGAAAAAAATCTTGCCCTAACAAAAATAAAAATAAGAACGTAGTGAACTTTCATGGATTCTACCGCTTACTAATTAGTAAGTTTCTTCTACTAATTTTTAGATGGCACTGCAATGCATAAATCGAAATAAATTATATCTCTTAAATTGCTTCATAGATGGTGCTCCAGTATTAACCACAATAAAATCAGGTTTTTAGTGATTTATTTCTTAATGTTTAAAACAAATACATTGTAAAGTATGCTGTTTTTTCCGTTACTTACAGTGCGAAATATATTCCAGAAGTTAATAACTTCAAGTTAGGTTTAAATTCGGTTAGAAGAAAAAAACAATTTAGGAACTTTAATGACCGATTATCATCTGTCAAAAAACAGTTGGTAAGCTTGCTATAGCTTTTCGTGAGTGCGGTGTTGTGTATAAAGGTGTAAAAATTGGAAAAACGAGTTAACTGTACATATCTCTATTATTTTATTAATTTAGGATTAGATGAGGGTAAGTGAGTTAGTTGTTGTTTTTTTTTTTAATATGCACTTTCTTTTTACCCGTAAAATACGTCATCGCTGTCATAATATAACATAATAACCAATAATGTTGATGACTTCTTTTTTAAGATCTTTCTAAACCAGTACGTCACGATGTTTGTTCACATAATGTGATACAAATATCTATTTTCGGCGAGGCCAAATAATCTAGTGTGCTAAATTTTGCGAGCCTTTTATCATTCAAAAACGAAATCCCTTCTAGCTTTGGTAACCATTTGTTTACAGGGTCATCTAGAGTTCTTTGAACTCTTCATTCAAATTCGAAGCTCTGTATATTGCAAAATGGTTTGCCAATCACCAAATGTTTGAATTAATAGAACAGTCTTTTGCACACACACTATGCTCTATTTGTTTTAACTTTGAAGCTTTCACACTTGGCCAAACGCAAGTTTGTCTTTGTGTTACCAAGGTGGCTGTGAAGTTATCAACTTTATTTTTAGTTTTAATAAAAAAAAGAAGGTAAATGGACTATTTTAACTCAAATAATGAGGGTAATTCAAAGCTACAAACAATTTCTAACTTAATTGGTTATTTATATTAATTATTAGGTTTCAAAAGTGATTATCTTGATTATGGTAGTTGTTTGATAGGTACACTTTTTTACTAATTACAAAATATCTACTGTATTAACGTTTGTTTAAGTTTGGGCTACTTAATTTAATGGAAAATAATATTGTGATAAAATAAGCAACATAATTTCAAGCTTATTGTAATAGTTGCAGTTCTACCTAAAAATTTTCTTAGGTTATGTTACACCTAAATATATATTAGGGTGCCGGTTTTCTCTTGTCACATTCATATTTTTAGACTTTCGTTTTTTATAAATCATTACTCATAATTCCAACATTTTTTGAAGGCATAGCACACTTGAAATTTTTTCTATTAAATATATTCATGATCAAGACATCTTATTTACTTAATTATTTTTATAACCAGAGTTGGACACGAATAAAAAAATATATCCATACGATCTGCGAGTACGAGTACTCAAAAAATGTATTTGTAAGTATTTTACTCGTAAATAATTTTATAGAGGTAGTTTACAGTTACGGGTAGTAATTGAAAAAGTACAAGAGTACACGAATACTTTTACAAAATGGGAGGGCTCAAAAAAGAATTTAATTGAATCTCAGTACCAAACTAAACATATTAAACCAACAAGAACAACAAATTAAACACAGTTCTTTAAAACTACAAATTTTTCAAAATTACCATCGGACAAAGCATATCTCCTTGGACTATTGATAAAAAAGCGTCTCTACAGGTGAAGATGAAGTTAGTGGAGTATTAAATTTCAAAATCATTTTTTTTATTGTCTAGTAATCCTCGAGCATATTTAAATTGGTTCGCGAATCACTAATATACCTTAAATACTCTAATTCTGATTGGTTTTTGATTAAATTTGCATTTTCTGAAAAACTCGATTCATTCTGAGGGACACTTTTTCCGGGAACGTTCTCAGGTGTTTCAGAACCATCAAAATCGAAAAATGTATATAAGGAGTACAAGCAACATTTTCGGAGGTTTCATCTACATTCTTAACATCAATTAATTTTATTTGCTTCGTTTACGACCATTTTTTCTATTGATGTTAAGCTTGGAGATAGTTTATATATTTTACTTATAACGTTATACCAGCGTAACTTAAATTGAGGATGTACGACAGAATCTATGTACTTGCGGGTCTAACGTGAATAAAAGTTTAAACCTACTTTACAGTCCATCAAGGCATGTTTTAACTAAAGGTGATGCAAATTTAAAATTGGTTTTTGATAACTTGTCTAGTTTATTTTTTAGTGACGCTAAAAATGTATTCGTTTCGCCTTGCAAAACATCTAAAGTAGCTTCCAATGGTTCCATCACTTAACAGTATTCTTGCAAATATGAAAGTTCGTTTTCGGAAAAACAATTTTTTGAATTTAATAAATTAATCATTTTGTTTATGTTTTTACAAAAAGAAAGTATATGTCCCAGAATTTTTAAAATAACCTCCGAAGATTTTGGATTTTCCATAATGTATTGCATACTCATGTTCTACGAGTAAATTTACTCTTAAGTACGAGTAATAGTATTTCAAATTAAAAATACTTATGAGTAAATGTCACGAGTAATTTTTTTATCCGTAACCAAAATACGAGTAAAAGTATTCGAGTACTTGGACAGCACTGTTCATAACATTGTTAAAAGGAAGTGACTAGTGCACGGTCCGAATGATCATTAATTTTTCATTCGGGAACAGTCTGACTACTCAGTAATTTTTCGTTTGAGAACGGTCTGACTATAATCTTTAGATGCAATTTAACTTGAAACTTGTACTTTTATCTTAATTGTATTTTGTTAATATGATTCGATTTTATGTTTATAGGAAATAAATAAACTTCAATTTAAAAAAAAATACATTTATTATGTGAATACATATTAAAATTTAAACAGAAACTAGAAATGAACTATTTAACATTTGCTAAAACAAATTGCACTTTTAAATATTTTTGGAGAATTTCCAGAAATAGTAATGCATTGGATGTGAACCCAGTTTAAGCAAAAATCGCAGCAAACTAGGTTAATTTTTAATAATGATGTCACAGTGTTTACATGTCCATTTAGCAATATTTCTAAGACTTGCTTTGTAACTTTTAAATACTTCCCACGCCTCATTAGAAAAAAAAATTTCAAAATATTTATGTTCACTTTAAGAAGTTTACATCAATTTTATTTATTGGAATTAAATCAAGCAAGTCGATTTGCTTAAATGTTACAATTTTTTCAATTTTTAAGACCCATTTCAAAATAATATTAATTATCTGTACTTTTAGTAGGCCTGTCCCTTCTTCTGGTTACAGGAACTTTTACATTTTCCAAATTAGTATCACATGGAATAAAAAAGTCCATATTGTGATCATTAACCTCTTCTTGGATCACAGTTTTAGTATTGCTTATATTATTTTCTTCAGCTACTGCAACAAAATTAAAATTGTAATTATTTGAGTAGTTTTCTATAACATTTTGATTATAATTTTGTTGAGTATTGTTTATATTTTCCTCTACTTCATTATGTATCTCTTGTTTTTGTCACAATATCAAAATTATAAGTATTATATTATAGTGTCTATTTTATCTAAAATACCATTCAAATGAAAATAACTATCACCACTGATGTCAGCGGCCAAATAAGCTATTAATTTTGCCTTTACGAAAGTTTTTCTGTATTTTTCCTGATATCTTAGTGGCTGGCTTACTATGGTTTTCATTAGGTATCATATCAATATAAACTGAGTGTGAAGTTGCAGGAACACCCTCTAGCTCTACGTTTGATTCACTTAGAAGAGCACAATGCTCAAAAAAGTATGTGGTTTTCCACCTATAAATAACAAGTTCTGAGTGAAATAAATTTTCCATACAATAATTTCTTATGGCAAAAATATGGTTGTATTATACTCAGAATTTTTTTCCTTTACAATATAACACTGTAAATATTCATTGAATATATTAAATTCTGTCATAGCTCAAAAATCGCAATTCGGACACTTGATACAATTTTAAATTTGTCACAAGTGAATTCTCGTTTAAAAATTTTCAAGGCATCAAAAATACAAATATGCAGTTGTGCATCTGGAAAAACCTCTTTGTTGGATTCTGGATTTTGTTCCATGACGGATTACAATTCTTAAAGCTTTCCAAGAACCATTCCAAACTTTCTTCGTCTTCCTGAATTAATATTGCTACAGCCTCAATACCGCTCTCACCATTGCCATCTACATTTAAAATACTATAAAGGGGTGCTTGGATGTTTAATAATTTATAAGGGGAATACTGACAATGAAGATATCATACCTTTAGTACAAAAAGTTAATCCTTTTAAAACGTCATCGTTATCCAATAACAAGTGACAGTTTGCACCTACAAAATCAAAGAAAAATATTTAAGTTAACAAATAAAAACAGAAATACGTGACCTACCAAACTTTGATTGCATTTTGTTGCATACAATTTGAATATTGTTTTTTCTTTCCCTCCCTAGTTGTTGCAAATTTCTAAGATCCTTTAATGTGATGTATTTATCTAGTATATTCTCTAAATCGACCCGTAGCATATGTTTGTTGCTTTTCATTTGCAATAACTTCTTTGATTCATCTTTAATATTACTAGGAAGTTTTCGATTACGTGGAAGTTGTTTAAAAGGTAAAATTAAATGATTATGCTTATAAGTGATAGATGAAACAATGAAATCATTTCCAGAATCAGATATTACATGTATGTCTACAGGACACAACTGTTCTCTATGTAATGTTCTAAAAAAATAAAAATTGTAATAGATTTATTTAGTACCTACTTTGACATAGGAAACATGCTTACATAGTTTTCCTTATACTTTTTCTACAGTTCTTGAAGCAGTTATGGAAAGTTGAACATATTTCGATTTGCGTTCAGTTTTGAACTTTTGTTGAAATTCTGTTAAATCTGGAAATTTCATATCAATATAAATTCCTTTCTTAACTTCCAAGTTTTCTGCCATATTTTTAGCGGAAAGTAAATTTGCAATAAACGACAGTTCTCGAATGAAAAACTATTAGAGAGTAACAAATCTCTGCTGCACGGTCAAACTGTTCCCAAATGAAAAATTAATGAGCGGTCGGACCGTGCACTAGTCACTTATCCCTGTTAAAAAATAAGCTATAAACATTCCTGAAGAGGAAAAAGTTTGCACAGATTTGAATGTCGTAATGTAACGCGAAATCTAATTAAATCGGTCGATTCATGTAGGTATTAATATTTTTGGCGCGTGTATGTTGTTTATAAACATTTAATATCATAATATTTATACTATTACAATTTAAAAATTTTAATTACCTACCGTTATATCCTTATTGTTTGAAGTATGACATTAAAAAAATCAATATCAGTAAAAATACTTATGTATGGTGTTTCGAGGCCTAATAAAAAAGTAGAGTAAAAAAATAATTGAAAAATAATTTTGATTGAAACTTTTTTTTATTCCATACAAAATAATGAAACTTTTTTTTATTCCATACAAAATAATAAATATACATTTTTGTTTTAATAATGCCTTAAAATATAGCAAAATCTCTAATTATTTTTGAAACTTGTTACTATTTAAATGACGAATAAAAAACGTAGATTCGTTTCTGTGGCAAATGGATTTAATCCAATGCCAATTTCTCTCGCACACATACAGATTCGTACTTTAAAGTGTGTAATTTAAAAAAAATTTAAATTTTTTATTAAATGTCAAGCGCTTTCGACCAGTCACTGGCCATCTTCGGGACAACTAAAATTGACAATAGCAGAATTCAGTAAAATTGCGAATAAAAATTGTTTTTTAAAAAATACTTACAAGTCAAACTTAGGAAGTGCGAAATAAATGAAACATCAATTTTTTTAAATTTTAAACATTAAAAAAATTGATGTTTCAATTTTCTCGCACTTCGTAAGTTTGACTTGTAAGTATTTTTTAAAAAACAATTTTTATTCGCAATTTTACTAAATTCTGCTATTCTTAATTTTAATTGTCCCGAAGATAGGCAGTCACTGGCCGAAAGCGCTTGATATTTAATAAAAATTATTTTTTTTTTAAATTACACACTTAAAAGTACGAATCCACGTTTTTTTATTCTTCATTACCAAGTCTGTACATACCTCTAAGTAACCTTTTGTTACCTTCGATACTATTTAAATGTCTATACTTTTTAAAATTTTCTTATTTATTTAAAAAGTTACACTAATTTTAAATCATCCTATTTATTAAAACAGTATTGTTTTCTAAATGGCCAATAGTAATAATTTCATATATTAGAACACTATAATACATTTAATAATTTATAGCTACAGTAAGTGCTTTAGATTTATGGTCTGTAGATGACATCGTAAGCAGTTCTATGCTATTTTGTAAGAACACAAGACCAAACCACTCTACAAGTGACTAACAAATCATACTAATTTCATCCTATATGAATATAAATTTATAAGAAAAGTTGGTTTAAACCTGTTAAGGTTCAAACTTAATACTATAGTAATAATATCCATATTATCTTAAATAAACCAAAATCTTAAAAATTAAACTAACGTTAGAATAGAAATATTAACTGGACATGGTCAGTGCATATATAAATAAATAAACTGGTATTAATTTAAATAAAGTACATTTGTTTGCACATATTTTAGTAGAGGATACTTAATATGCAGTGTTTTTAAGTATTTAAATACATGTATTTAAAATTTTATTTTAAATACTTTCAATGTATTTAAATACGTAGTTAAATACATAAGCTTCATTTGTATTTACTGTGTATTTAAAATACATTTTTATCTAACCATTTAAATACTGTAGTTAAAGTTTAAATACATTATTTCTTGGAAAGTTTGTGATCATTCACTTGATTTTCTCTATTATCAGGAAACAAAAGTTCCCCTAACTTCGAACTATCCTGTTCATCTATTGACATTGTGTATAAGAATAGCCCTTATAAACTTCTTATATCAACTAAAATGAGTTCTGAATTAATTTAAAATTAAAGAGTAGTATAGGACATTTTATATGTAACACAGTATTTGCAGATTAAAAAATTCTCCTACATATCAAAATAACATACAATACAATTTTTTAATTTTGTTCGTAATACATTGAATGCTTCCAATTCTTTTTTTATGAGATAAATATGAAGTAAATCCTTTGTTAAAGATAACAACATAACATGGACATGACTCAAACTGGCGCATACTATAGCATGATCAACTGATGTGAATGTAACACTGATCACAAATTTTTAAATATCTAATTTAAGGAATTTATTTTAGTTTTCCTAGTTAAATGCCAATATATGATTTCAGAATTTCTCCTAAACCAGCTAACACTTCATTTTTTTTAACCACTAAGTATTTGTCAAAATTAACTGATATAATAAGCAAATTATTATCTGCATAAAATGTAAAGTAAGTTTCTATGAAAATATATTTGATATTATTTACATATAGCAGAAATAAAGCTGGATTTATAAACCCTTGAACGTCAACCAAAACTGCAAAGTTCAATTGTATGAAAACAGTATTATCATTTTTAAATATATGTAACAGTTGACACAAAGATAACCAACTACTAACTTTGCAGTTGAATTTGAGGTTGCAGTTGACGTTCAAGAGTATAAATCAAGCTTAAGATCGGCCCCAGAGCTGACTTTTGTGGGACACCCATATTATCTACAAATTCAGAGGTAATTTTTTTTAGAAACTCTATATTGTTTTCCCACAGATACAAAAGTATTTTTCCAATCAAACCACATTCTATATATATAAATGGGGTGTAGTTTTTTCAACAATTAATTTTGTTTGATTGCTCGGGTGAGGTCAAAAAATACTAACAAGACACTGACCAGATTAATAAGAATGTGTGGCAATACATTTTTAGAAATTATATTATGGTCTCATTCAATTTATATCTGCACTAACAAAATACTTCATAGGAGAAATTATCCCAATAAACTTTCATCTTTTATTTTTCTCAATGATTCATAATATCAAATTAATATGTAAAGCAAAATTGCAATATGCATCATTAAAGGATATTGTTTTAACAAATTAAACTTTGCTTGAATTAAAATAATTTTCGAACATTTTTTATTGGCCAAATGGTTCAGACCACACTTTTACTTAAATTCCAGGTTTACCATTGTTATAGTAATGCAGCATCATTTATAAATTTAAAAGTGAGTGTATATGTGCATAATTTTTTGTAATCATGAATAGAACAACATTAATATTAAAAATGGGTAAGTATTACCTGCCTAAAAATATGACTAATAAATTCTTATAAAATTTGTGGGGCTTTTAGTTTCATTAATTTTAGCTCATGAGAAATATAACGAAATCTTCTCATACGATGAAATAAAACAATTTAATTTGTTTAAATCTTCATTATTTGAACCCGTTTGAGAAAGCTACTGTGTTAGCGAAACGCGTCACGGTTCTATATTGAACTTAGTTCAAATAATGAAGATTTAAACAAATTAAATTGTTTTATTTCATCGTATAGTATGGATCTTCATCAAGTAAAAGCCTCATCTATTCAATTTTCGAAATCTTCTCTATAATGGTGAACTTTTAACTGTATCTCAAATTCCATAAATCACTATGGATGATAATGTTATAATCAAAAATAATGTCTCCTTTCATTCTATACAAGATATCATTTGGACTTTGGCCAAGCTTCTGTCAACTCTATATGCATCGTTTCCAATCTTATACTAGGGCACATTTTCAAGAAATCGATGTAAAAACAAATAATGTAGTGCAGGTAATAACTTTTATAAATTATTAAATAATAAAATAATCGTAAACTTTTATGGAAATTTTAGAACCAAAAGAAGAAAACGATAATTAGAAAGACTAGAGAAAATGCTTATAAAAAGAAAGTAGTATGTAAACCAGAAGCATAGAAAAGTAATATATTCGAATAAAATTCTGGCAAACCGGTAAAGAATATATAAGCACAAGAGGAAAGCAGGTTAGCGCAAAAATAATAAATTAAATCAAAATAAAAAGAATCTGTTTCTTAAACAAGACAAGTATGTTAAAGTTCGTAAAACATTACACACATCTCCTTGTGCCTATTCATTCAAATATTTTTAAGGAGAAAATAGTATGCACAACAATTATAAAAAATAAAATAAATAAATAAAAACGTCTATATTTATCAATAAATAGATAAGAAAAATCATAATTAACAACAAAAAAAAAATTCAAAAAAAATCAATTCAAGAAATTTTCACAAATTTGAATAATTATGAAATGAAATTTCGATGAATGGGCGAAGTGTCAGTAACCTTTTAAGTACAAAAAATACCAAAAAAAAAAAAAAAAAAGAAAGAGAAAAAAATTACACCTATTGAATAGAAGAAGAAAATAAGTCACCATGGTCAGATTACAGATAAGTTTTCAATTCCAAACTGTCAATCCTAAGAACTTGCTAATATAGATTTCAGTCTCTTTTTAAAATTCGAGAAAGTGTATGACCTAAACTCTACTGGCAGATTATTATAGTGTTTGACAGCATTATAGGAAAAATTTCGCTTAAAAAGTCCTGTTTTGTGCCGAGGAATAATGAACGTTGATTTATTTCTCGAATAATATCTATTTTTAAATGTTTTAAATTCTTCAAAAATGTAGGGAGGCTGTTTGGTAACTAAACTCTTGTGAGTAAAGGTGAAGAGAAGCATTATTTGTAGATTATTGACCCTTAACCATTTTGATTCCTTGAACTTGTGGGATATGTGGTCAAATTTATGAATGCCATAACTGAATCTGAGACTGGAGTTTTGTATTTTTTGGAGTAGTTTTAAGTCAGTCTGTAATAAAGCAGAACCATAAACTACATCGCAATTTGCTAGTTTAGAAAGAATAAGTGACTTGTGTTCTTGAACCAAAGAAACACTAAATATTTTTCAAAAACCTGAATATAATGTACATTCTGTTGATCGCAATATTCCAAAAAACGATATGATAGGAAAGACCAGCACTAAAAATTAAGTAATGATAGAAAGTTTTTTAAAACTGTAAAAACAATGGAATATGTAGAAACCGCATTAACAATTCCAAATATGTTGAATTTATATTTTCATTTTTGTGAAAAAAATAATAGAAAATCCAGTTAAACGTTTAATGTATAGACACACTTTTTTGTACTAATTGTAACGATTCTTTTCATAAGCCTAAAAAGGACGAGACCTGTACCACTTATTATTTAAGAAGAAAAAGAAAATCGGGCCAAGTGAACAAGAAACTATGGAAAGACATGTTGCAAAATAAGACGATATGAGAAAAGATAAAAAAAATGTGAAAGTGGAATTCACATTTTATGTTTTGACCTGAAAGTTGACTATATACAATTTAACAGGTCATTTATCCGCAACAAATAAAGTTAAGTTAAACCTCGAAGTGGGATTTGCCTGGCTACTTGTAAAAAAATCATGCAGAAGGTTTAATAAACCATTTCAATGAACTTTTTACTTGGAGTGACAGCTGTAAGCCCCAAAATTGCAATTCCTACATACCTTTTTGTGTTTTAGATTTACTTGATGATTTAACTATGGAATACTCCATTCCTGGACATGGTACCATGCGAGGCACAAAAACAGCAGATGAAGTAAAAACACCAAATGAAATTGCAACAGTTCCGTCAAACAAGAAAGAAATTTCGCAGTCAAAAATTAATACAATGAAAAAAATGATGCTCAATCAATGCTGCAGATTGACCAAGACTATTGCATTTATAATTTTCATTATTCAATTTTCAACTTGTAGTTACTTTAGATTGTTTGATTAGTTGTGATTAATATAACATTTGTTTTATAAAAAAAATCAAATAAAACTTTTAAAAATATGTACAAAGAACTTTATTTTAATATCATGATTTATTATACATAAACTCTCTTAATATAACAAAGTTGTAAGAGACAATTTGATATTTCTGAAAGTTAATTTAACAAGATCTTCGTTCATGTTTGAGTTATAGATAAAGTCCTATTCCACAATATTTTAGAATTAACTTTATTATAGCACTTGGAAATGTAAAAATTATCTTCATTAATTTTATAGTTAATAGATTAATGATTAGAAAAATTTAATTTCTTAAAATAGCTGAAAGTGTGGTTATAACTTTATTATTTTAAGTGAACGATGAGTAATTTTAAAATAACCCTTTATACTACAGTACTTAAATAAGTAAAAATATAGCACAATACTTAAAATCTAGTTTCATATATCTTAATATCCATAGTGACTGTTTGAACATGTCGAACAATGTCATGTCATTCAGAAAGTCATCAGTAATGCTAGCTAAACCGAAAATGTTCTTTTTTAGGTTAAATTATGCCACGCAAAGACAAATTCGAGAACAACGGGTCTACAAATCGCCGGACGCATACTTACATGTCCCCGGAGGACCAGGCGAGCGGGAAGAAGTCTTACTGGACAGAGTTGGAGATAACAGGGACTATACGGAATCTGAGCTCCAACCTGTTCCAGTTAACGCATCTGACGGCGTTATACATAAAGAACAATCAGTTGTTGAGACTGCCACCAGACATTTGTAATTTAGTGCATTTGAGGAATCTCGACTTGAGCAACAATAAGTTACGGTCACTGCCAGCTGAGCTGGGAGAGCTCATACACCTCAGGTAAGTCACATTAAATTATCTCTAAATAATATAAAACATTTGGTAAATGTTGAGCATTTACGAAACTTCGATTTTCATAAAAATTGGTATAAATCACCTAAATAGTGTAAATATCACTTTCCAACAATTTTTTTTTTGCCGCAACGACTATTAAAGACCTTTTCCTATTTTTATATATTATTTTTGAGGTTAGTTTTGTATGGATACATCACAATGACTTACATGACGTTGCCAAGTTGTGTAAAATATCTTAAATCAGAGTTTTTTTGGTTTGACTGGTTTTTATTGGACCATGGTTTTTCTTAATTTTTTTTTCTTCAAAATATAAATATAGTGACTAATTTTCATTATTCAGCGATATTGATATTAAGCTGATGAGAAGGCAATCATATTCTTTGATCTGTGTCAGTTTGTTGGGAAGCGGAGGTAACTTTTGAATGAAATTAAATTGAGAAAAAAAATAGGTTCATTAAGCCAGTTAGTGAAAAAATAACACAAAAAGATGTAATAAATGTGTTAGATTGGCTGTCTTGAGACAAATGTATAATACAGTGAGTGCTACAAATGCTGTCTTTCGACAAATTGTACACAGTTAATCCTTGCTGGACATGTTAATAAGAAATAAATAAATAAATCCTAATTGTATTAAGTTTATGTTAGATTTGGATAGGTTTTAGATGGTTACAATATATATGTATAAATTAAGTTGCGTTTTCTTCTTAACCAATTTCCATTATATAGACATGGCAACATTGCTTTCTTGGTTCTGGTATGACAATGATGTGAAGTTAAAAATGGATGTGTAAATGATAATTCTATCTTTGGATGGTTTACACAGAATCAATTCGAAACATCAAATGTGTCATAATTTTGCTCTTAAATCAATTAGAAACGTCAAATGTGTCATAATTTTACTATTAAACATCAAAAAAGTCTAAAGTTAAAATTAAGAAAAAAGGTGTTAAATGTTGCTTGCGGCAATTTATTTTTCTTGGAAAGTGATATTTATACGCTACAGATGATTTGTGAAAATCGGCGTATTTCGTAAGTGCTCAACTTTTTCCAGTAAATAATGCTTGTTTTGTTTAGAAATAATGGATGTTAAGTAGAAATAGTTAACATTTATTAGATATATTTGGTGTTCAGTAAAAATATCTTAAATGTAGCTAATAGGGAAATAAAATGTTTAGCTAACAGTCTAGTTTAGGGCGACACTTCAGATTTTAATAATTTTTTTTGTAGACTAATTTGGGGTCAGGGAACATAAAAATATAGAAAAACTTGGCTGTCTCTTACAAAAAAGAAGTTATAAATTTTTGAAACCATCATCACATCATTCTCTAATAATATTTATTTTTTTAACATTATCTCTTCTTAATACCCCTTATTTTACGATTTTCTTTTCACACATAAATCTTGATCTAACATATTACACGGAAATCGATAAAATCTTTTTGAACTAATACCAAAATAAAGTATAATTTATTAAACATCTTTAAAGAACATATTTTTAAGACGCCATTTTATTTTTTACGTCATTTTACTCATACAGAAACCACAGAAGATACACTATTACTGTTCAGAAATTAAAATATAGTGGAAACGTAAATGGGTGACCTTGAACTTAATTATCGTTTAAGTAAAACGCGAGAGGGAGAACCATTCGGACAAAAAAGTTGAATTTTTAAAATTATCATCAACCATTCTCGCACAATTTTTTTTAATAACTTTTTTTTTATTAATCGCAAATCTAAATAAGGAACATGGAAATTGTCAAAATCTTTTTGAACTAATACTAAGATAAAATATAATTTATTAAAATCTTTGAAGAACATATAATTCAGATTCCATTTAATTTTTTACGTCATTAATCAAGGTTTCCGCGCTGTTTCTGACATGTACCAAACAGAAGCAATGAACTGTACTAGATTGTACTAAAATTTCCGATGTCGTGTCTCATAGAATAAACCTATAAAGGTGGACAATATGGAGGGTATAGAAGGAGGCACATCTTAACGTTAGAAAAAGTGGCCCGATTTTGGAAGCCAACTGGTGGCGCTCTTGATCGTCTGTTGATGACAGTTTAAGCGAGTTTTGACATTTCCTTTGACTTTTTTTCAAATAATAATTTTAATTCATTACGTAAACTTTTAAAAGATATGTATTTTATAAAAATTGGGTGGCGCATTAAATAAAAAGGTTATTTGAGATTATGGATCTAATCAATCTACAAACAGTTTTTCAATATACGATCGTCAGCGCCACGTCGGTTATTTTATATACCATTAGTTGCATATAAAATTTTGACCATGTTGTCCATTAGAGATTGCCCTCCTTCTATACGCTCCATAGTGGACAAGGTAGTAACATAATGATAGCGCGCGTCCGGCCGACATTTCGCAAATCCGCGCGCGCAGATTTGCGTTTTCGCTCGCGTTTTATCGGCCATCTTTAAATTAGGTTTCCAGTTATTCAACTTGGCAACAGCACATTTTCAAATAATGAATTCCATATACCAGTTGATTAAGATGCAGATTTATATTAATATTCTCTGGATAATAACCATCGTCTATAACTTGGCAACAACGCATTTCCACAAAGTTCGAATGTTCTATCAAGACTCATCTGATGGGATAGAATAATGTCATCTTGATATCAGATTTCCAATAATTCAAAATGACCAATTCGGCAACAGGACATTTCCATAAAACAAAAATAACCATTTGCATCGACTGAGGGCCCAAAATCAGGATGTTTTTTCCATAACAGATTTCCAGTAAACCTAAGTTTAACGAAAAAATGCATAATTACAAGTGGGGGTAATTTTTGATTGAAAAGAAAAAATAGTTAAAAAGTGAGAAAATGAAGAAAGAAACGAGGGGTAACAATTAGAAATATTGATATTAAGCTGACGAGAACACGATAATACTCTTTGATCTGTATCAGTTGGTCGGGAAGAGGAGGTAATTTTTGACTAAATAATGGATATTTAAAAACCAAGAAAATTTGGCCCATTGCACAGAACACAGAATCAATGGGCTAAATATTCAATAAAAATAAAATCATACAGAAACTGGCCCCGGCCCAAATGGAACGCTGTTCAAAGGTTTGACAAAGTTCTTTTTGAAGGGAGTGCGAAAATCTTTGATAAAAGTTTATACCCACCACTGCTTAAACAAACTCAAACACAAAATTTTTCCGTCTATTGTAAAACGCCGTAAATTGTGTTTTTGTGTATGAGTTCGTACTTCCATATTAAAAAATAAAAATGTAGCAGCATTCACGGATCTCGTAGATTCAGTAACTTTTTGGGCCCTGTTTAATTAGTTCAACAGATTTAAAACTTTGTCTGCAATATAGGTCTTTCAACTCCATTTACACCATTTTATATAGTGTGTCTTACATTTAGGTGTCAACTTAACGATAAATAAGTTCAAGGTCACCCATTCGCGTTGTCACTATATTTTAGCACAGTAAACATTATACTATGATTTTAGTCTCTGTATGAGCGATACACTCTGTGGTGACTGTGGTATGAGTAAAATGACGTAAGAAATAAAATGGCGTCTTTAAAATACGTTCTTTAAAGATTTAATAAACTGACAATTGTCTCTTCCAAACTGACAATTGTCACTTTTAAACTGACAATTGTAACTTTTAAACTGACAACTGTCACTATTAAACTGACAATTGTCTCTTTTAAACTGACAATTGACACTTTTAAACTGATAATTGACACTTTTAAACTGACAATTGTCACTTTTGAAGTGATTAATAAATTATACTTTATTTTGGTATTAGTCCAAGAAGATTTTGTCGATTTCCGTGTACCCTATTAGGTCAAGAATTGTGGGTGAAAATAAAATCGTAAAAAACAGGTATTAAAGAGATACGTTACAAAAAAAAATTGTGACAGAATAGATTGGTGATGGTTTCAAAAATACATAACTTTTTTTGGTAAGAGACCGCCAAGTTGTTTTTACATTTTCGTGTTCCTTGACATTAAATTAGTCTACAAAAAAATTTATCCAAATCTGAGGTGTTGCCCTAAACTAGATTTTTTTCAATGTTTATAATATGACATTTTAAAATATAGATATGAATATAATTTAATGCTGTTATGCGTAAATGATCCAGTCCACATGAGAGTCCAATCCAAGTGGCTTAGATCAGTAACAGGATCTCATACTAAAATGGACTGAATAATTTTTGCAAAACAAAAATAGTTCTATGTGAGACAGTTTGTACCAGTTAATTCATATTTTAGGATTTTGTGGATTGGATCATTTATGCATAACAGCGTCCAATTGTAATGAGTTTTAAAAAATTAAATATTTAATATATATAAAAGTAGAAACTATTAAAATCACTATTTTGTATTCTTATTAAGGGTCTTTTTTTAGGTGGTTTAGTTCAATGAAAACCACAAAAATGTATAAAATATATAAACTTATTTTTATTTAAAACGCTATTTAGAACATATTTGTCCACTATTTATAATGCTTTAAACATCTTATTTACCGATTTTGAACCCTCCTACCTTTATTAATTCAAATCTAATGATGTAATATTTGGGTAGATTTTATATGTAGTACCTTTTTGTGGTTTATTATAATTTGGAATATTATTTAAGTAGTAATTGACATTGACCAAACATTTTTATATATTTCACCAACCTTCTGAAGTTTTATCAATCAATTAGTACAAGAGGTATTTTTTTATCATCGTTTTCGAGAAAG
Source organism: Neocrepidodera transversa (assembly GCA_963243735.1). Lineage (NCBI taxonomy): Eukaryota > Metazoa > Arthropoda > Insecta > Coleoptera > Chrysomelidae > Neocrepidodera > Neocrepidodera transversa. Next base: position 13,269,887 of record OY725348.1, read on the forward strand.
AATTTTGATCGATTGATTTACATATTCTCTCCAAGACTTAAAATGGTTTGGCTCCTCTATTTAAACAACGGAGTTTATATTATTTGATTACAGAACTTTATCATATAAAAATGTCAGCTATACTAAAAATGTTATTTTTTAATCACTAAAATTGTATCTGGCGCGATGATAGCAATGACAAAATTGTATGGCAAGTACGAATTTATCTTACTAAAAATACATAGAAAATTGCAAAAGAAACAACTGATTTCAAAATGCACAATTTTTACCTGTACAGAAGGGATGCGCTCAAGTAAACGCAACCGCTTTTAACTTCATTACGAATGGGAGATACCATAAAACCAGTCAACATAAAATTCTCTTATACTAAATTTATTATTGAAAATTTTGATTAGTTCATATATCTCTTTTGTAAAATACATCATATTAATCAGGTTGTACCAACTATTTAAACTCAGGGTTTTCTTTTAAAAGGTTTGACAATAATACAATAATATATTCCAGAGTTAAAGGTCTAATTCAGAGGGGTTCCTCAAATGTAACTCATCCTTTTCTCAAACCATGCTCATCTTACACTCACTTGAGGATCAGTGGGTCAATTTCCTACTTTCCATATTCAGTACAAGCCAAAAAGTAGTTACTTATCTTAGGAAGAATGAAGGAGTTGTATATTATAATTATAGACAAATGCCCATGCTTTTAAAGAAATAGATATACTGTACAAGGCGTGTGAAAGAGAGAAATAGTAGATAGAACCCATGCGTCTCATTTATGTCTATCAAAACAAATTAAGTGCGTCGAACACATGTTTTTGACAACTTACCAATGCGATAGTTGAATTAAAATATATTTTCATTATCTTCACAGAGAACAGTTGACCAGATCGGAAAAGCCTGCGATAATATCAAAACAAGGCGGAAGCAAGAATTAACAAATGAAACTAAACTGCAATAAATAAAATTCGTTTATAAAAAGTTTTTGTTTTATTTTAATCGTTTTTTAATGTAGTTTACTGGACACATTCATAAAAGTCATCCGTTTCTTAAAAACTGCATAAAGCAATTCGTTCTTAGACAAGGAACGAGTAGAATCAACTTAATGCATGTAAGAGACGCCAAAAAGCTTATGTATTAAGCACAGAAACAACCAAAGAACACTATTATTAACCTATAATACACTCAAATGACCAACTTGAGAATCATTTAAGGAAACCCAGTGTGCTTACTTTATATCTCAATTTTGAGTTGGCAATGAGGAACGAATGAGCAACTCATGCTTTATGAATACGAAATTTGAGGATAGTTTAAGTTGAGTCAGATTTTAGTGTGAGTGGAGCCTTAAGTAACGTCTCTGAATTCGGCCCTAAAACTAGATAAAACCAACAACAGTGGAAAATGCCACTGTGTTTTTATGATTATTTTAAAAGCTGGATTTTTAGGTATTTTGAACTAACACTCCTCCCCTTAATTACAACCTCTTCCTTATCTCATATCAGGTCTGCTCGCCATCTTTTCATTATTATTCTGTTGTTTTTCTCTTGCATTACTGAATGTAATACATTATTTTTTCTAATGATGTTTCTGATTTTATGTTGTTTCTTATACTCTTGAGGTGGTTTTGAAGGTTTGCAGAAGCAATTACTGGATTCTTCATGGAGAGTTAATTTTAGTTTATATCGTATCGTGAATATGGCGACACGAAGGAGATCTTGGTTGGCATCTGATTGATACAGCATACCACGGAAAGTATCTAAAGCTCTGTAATCATCATTTAAAATCAAATCTGTATCAAATGAGCTTCGCGCTTGAGATATAATTATCGCCAATAAGAAATACCTCCCAAGTTCGGTTTTTTGTGTATTGTTATATAATTGTACCCATGATATGGGTTTTATTATATAGGAATATTTTCTCCGGATACTGAAAATTATATATTTACTGGATACAACACTTTTTCCGGATACCGAAACATGAAGAAAACCATTTTTAACCAGGTACTCGCCATTGCTAGTAACACAGATAAGAGAGGTATAGTAATCATACTAAAAATTGGGTAGTGAGTTTTCAATGGATTCACACGTTTTAAGGTCCCTAGAATACGATTTTGATATTTTCGCGATGATGTCTGTGTGTGTGTGTTAGTGTGTTTGTTAGGATGGATGTTGTAGTAACGATAACTCAAAAACTACTGAATTAAAAATTTTGAAATTTTGCATACGATATTCTTATACCCTAGATTAGATCTGATTAGATTTTGGTGTTAATTGGACAACGGGAAGTGGCAGTTTTACAAATATATTTTGGATACACTATAGTTTATTTTTGTATCATTCAAATTTTCAAAAACTTTTGCCATTGTTGCCAGATTCACAAAAAAGTAATTTCTTTTCATACTTTTTTGTGCTAACGTGATAATTTTTGATTCAAAAATGGCGAGAGGTCATGTGTTGGCCACATCAGATTTTTTCCTGATAGCGAAAGCATTTTTCCCAGATATAAATTTTTTCCCGGATACCGGCCATTGCTAGTAACACATTTTTCTTGATACCGAACGCATTTTTCCCAGAAATAAATTTTTTCCCGGATACCGACCATTGCTAGTAACACATTTTTCTTGATACCGAAAGCATTTTTCCTAGATATAAATTTTTTCTCGGATACCGGCCGTTGCTAGTAACACATTTTTTCATGATACCGAAAGCATTTTCTCGGATATAAATTTTTCTCCGGATACGACATTTTTCCCGGATACAAATTTTGACTCAAAAACAAGATTTCTTGATACCGTAAGAATATCAAAATTTGGAGAATGAGATACCGAGACAACGTGTTTGTTTACTATTTCCTATATCAAGAAAGTAAACAAATCAGGATATATTCTTATCGTTTCACAATCAAGTGACCTTACTGACAATCTTGTTTTTTTCTTCAAAAAATATCTCAATAATAATATACAAATGAACTAACATTTTAACACTCAGACCTGTGGAACTTTTATAAAATTTATTTTTTTGTCAAAAAAAGTTTCATTTGGTTTCGTGATAGTGCTCAAATCCACACCCTAGATATTAGTTTATCAAAAACAAAAACAAAACAAAATATAGTCTTTTTCTAAAATAAAAAAAACTTATTTATATTTTCATATGTAAAATAAAATGTTACAAATGGCGACATCCAACGGTTTTTTTATCCTTTTGTCTTTTCATTGATTTAACGTTAACTTTTTCTTCAAATGCGTTTAATTTTTATTAGAAAGTTAAGTTATAACAAATGCTACTGGGGTTCGGGGTTTTTAACGGAAAGATAAATCTTTTTATAAAACACTAAACCGGGGTTTAAAATTATTTAAAATCTTTAGTTCAGGTGATCCAGAATTTAATTTTTTATGTACACTGCATTTTTTCTTTAAGCAAATAAATAAGAACATCTTTATATATTATAAAAATACCTTATAAATTTTATTAATAGATGAACTTGAACTAAACATGATAAACACACACTAAAGATTCTACCATATTTCAAGCTCAGCTGTTGTTTTCATTGTTTTATAAATTGTAATTAAATTTTCTCGTTACTATTTTTCCAAAGTTATAAATTATGATTATGTGTAAATGTAAATTATCTAAATTTATTAAAACACCATTGAAATTTGTTTGATTTTTGTTTTTTTTTTCTGCTTAATTATGTATGTTTTTATCAGTTAATAAAATTGAATTTTACATAATTCTACCGTTTTAAAAAGTCTATACCGTATTTTTATTATTTTTTAATATTTGAATTAATTATTTGGTTAATTAATGTTTAGTCCATGACATTTCAAAATGTTTAATTTGAATCTCTAATTATATAAACAAATAAATCGATACCCCATCAAACAAGGTGTAAGTCATTTTTGCGATTTTTCAGAAAAACGCTTAATGTGAAAAAAAAATTAAAATGAATTTTCTTTTTTAATGGTTAAATTTAATATGTTTTTATTACTGTTTTTTAAAACTAGTACGTGTTTGGTGTTGAATACATCTATTTAATGGATTATTGATCGATTAATACAGAAACTGGAGTGAGTTACAACCCTGCATCTTTGTGTTTTTTTGTACAACAAGGTTGTATCTCATATAAAGGGTGATTCACGACTGACGCCACGGAGTTTTATGGCTTAATCGCATATATTCGTCAACTTATATTGCGGTGGTATTATGTAAGTCAATAAGGAGTACATTTTAAAAATATTTTGAAATATACAGGGTGCTCCACAAAAGAGTAACGTATCAAAGTTATGATTTTTTAAATGGCACACCCCGTATATTATTACATTTTCGAACTGTACATAAAAAATAAGCTATACTTTCATAAAGGTTCCCTATACCTACATACAGAGTGTTCTAAGTTATGTCCATTTTAATTAATATGTAAGGTTTTAGAAAAAAACTAATATCTGCGGATACAACCAATTACAATAAATTTACTCTTAGATTTAATTAAAAGACTGTTTCCTTAGTCTATTTATTGATTCAGTGATACATTTTTCTTTACAGGGTGTTTATAATTTTAAGTTCAATTAGTAGAACATTCGCACTGTAATATTCGGCTTATTTTAAATGGAACACCCTGTATTTTATAAGCCTATCGTAAAGCTAATTTAATTACCTTTCAACTTTTATAAGGGTTTCCGATACCTAAAAAGTCAAGTTTTCAACTTATTTAGATATTTTTGAAATTTGGGTTTTCCTATAACATTTGTACAAGTAAATATCCTCCCAAAATGTCTAATTATTGTCTTTTACCAATATAAGTAATGTAATAATCTATGGCTAATCGACTAGAATGAATCCAACCAACCGCTTCCCCTCAAAAGTATTTCAATAAATGCGTATGACAAAATGACTAAAATACAGTAGACACGTTTTAAAATTAAGACCGTAGTAACTTTAATCAAAACATTTATATGAAATTTTATAAATAATGAAAACTGAAATATATAATAATTGATTCAGATTAAAAAAATACTATAATAACTGTTCTACATGATGCCCATCTTCTTGAGTGCACATTATTAACCTTTTTTCTAATGAATTTAATTACCTTTCAACTTTTATAAGGGTTTCCGATACTTAAATCGTCAAGTTTTCAACTTATTTAGATTTTTCTTTATAACAAATGTACAAGTAAATATCCTCCCAAAATGTCTAATTAATGCGTTTTTGCTAATTGATGTAGTAATAGACTTTGGCGATAAGTAGATATTTCAGATTTAATCTTTTGTGTAGCTGCTAGAATTACAGATATTTGTAATTTACAGATTAACATGTATTAATATGTGGTGGTACTATATCATAATCCAAAAGAAATTAGGTGTGCTTTGAAATTGACGTTGCTGTCAAAATGTTGCAATTATGCACAAATTGTCAATGTAATGTCATTAGTTCTTTATACTTGGACTGTGTTATAAGCTGAAATATTTTCAACGTTACCATGGTTAATTCACAACAAGAAAGAATTGACATGGTTTTAATTATTGGTGAATGTTACGAACATTGTTTACTTGGGAACCTTTATGAAAGTATAGCTTATTTTTTATGTACAGTTCGAAAATGTAATAATATACGGGGTGTGCCATTTAAAAAATCATAACTTTGATACGTTACTCTTTTGTGGAGCACCCTGTATATTTCAAAATATTTTTAAAATGTAGTCCTTATTGACTTACATAATATCACCGCAATATAAGTTGACGAATATATGCCATTAAGCCATAAATCTCCGTGGCGTCGGTCGTGAATCACCCTGTATACGTCCTTTTTACGGATGTAAAACACTTTTACATCCTGAAGTAAGTATTATTACGTATTTTTACAGATGTAAAACATTTTTACATCCTGGATTAATTCGTGTATATCTTTTTACACATTTAGAATACTTTTTAGTTTAGTAGGTTATTTTTATTTTAATGCTTGATAATGTAAAAAATGTTATCCTTAACGTAAAAGAGTTTTACTTACAATCTGTAGATAAAAAAATATTCGGCGAACAAAGTTGTATGTCAATTAACGTCTATATTAGCAACAGATATATAAAATCGATTAAATTTAAAGTGAAAAACGAAAGTTGAGATACTTCTTTGTTGGATTACGTATCTCCTAAACTGAAGTATTTGGAGATACAATTTTAATATTGAACTATTCGTCTTACCGCTCTGAACATGCGTGTAATAGAGACTAAAAAGTGAAAAACCACAATATGTTTGCCTTAATTTCGAGTTTTCGAAAATTTAAAGTTACGAAAATAAATTTCTATATAGGGGTATACCTTATATACTACAGTTTATATGGTATAAGTAGCGGGAAAATTAAAAATTGATCAAAGATTAATATCATTTTTGGGTTTCTTAACTATGCTGAATCGATTGCCGTTTTCCGTTTGTCTCGATCTCTCATCGTTCTCGAGTTGAATCAGGCTAACAGACGGACGGACGGACAAAACCAGTTATAACCAGTTATAAGCTTCTTCGAAAACTCTAAAAAGACTTAATATGAGTTACAACCTTATTCGGGGGTGTATATATTTTATTATTTTTTACTTTGCAAATATATTAGAAAAAGTCCCTTTCCAAATGACCTAATGTATCTATTCAGTTTTGTTTTCAGCCCAGTTATTTTTCAAACTTCAAACTATGAAAATACCCTTTTTTGTAACCATTACAATAGCTGTACTGATATAAAAACTTTTTTATTGGATCCTACTTAAAACTATGTTTTAGCATGAGAAAAATCGAACATAATACTGATCTTTTCATAATATAAGTGTGTTTATTTATATTTACATTAATTAAAACTGGTTTATGGTTAAAATTAGTTATTTTAACTTAATTCTCGATGTAAATGCGTCATGTAAATATCGATAATTAAATAAAGAAAGACAAACTATGACAGCTAATTTGCATTTGTCTACAATAGATCGTGTTGCTTACTAGTAATAACTTGTCATAATATTACGGTAGGATTTGCTACAGTTTCTTAACGATAATTATTTTACTAATGTGAAAAGATGATTTAATCTTACATTGATTTTTAAGAAATGATAATTTGAAACAATGTTCAGAACAACTAGAACAATCTGGTACAACAGAAAAAAAATCGAAATAAAAATAATGGGGGGCTAGCTTTAAAAATGGTTTTTGAGTTTTCCGGCCTTTGCATTTAAATTTAGGGAATAATTTTCTGGAACAATTTGGTACAAACCTAGAACAATTTGGAACAACTTTCAAAATATTAAAATTCTAAAAATGGGGGGCTAACTTCACACACACACACACCTATTCTGAACCACAAAAGGCGTAAAAATGCAAAAAGGACACAATTTCACTCTGGAATACTGTTTCAGTGACTTCAAACGCTGTTTTCCACTAAAGGGATCTGTTTTTATTTAACTGATCGTCACAAAGTTGATCGAAAAATCACTAATCTGCTCGATTCATTTTCCGTAACTTGTGCAAATCCTACTGACTGCCCCAATTATATGTTATTGAATTTTCTTCAAGGTTCATTTCAATTTAATGACGAAAATGGACGAAAACTGGGTTTTCGGACTGATACATTGTGAGTGTGCAATGTCACCGATTGCATTTCTGTTTTTTTTCTTTAACTCTTAATCTGTTTTAATTTTCTTTTGCAACTTTTTATTTTTGTAAAGAAAAATGATTTTTTAACAGAAAGATTAAGTTAAATCTAATAAACGAAAACATAAACAAATAAAAAAAGCATTATTTAGATGTCGCCATTTTATAATTTCTTTGAGAAAATAAAAATAAAATTTTATATTTTGGAAAACGATATATTTTTGTTGTTGATATACTGTTATCTCTAAGGAGTGGATTTTTATAAATTAAGATAAAGGATATTTCATTATGTTAATTGAACGCCAGATATTAATTTAAAAAAAGATATAAAATTGATTGTAAGTTGATTCACTAAACAAGCTGTAAAACAAGATATTTAAATTATATTTTAACCATTAACTTCCAACATATTATCATTAATAAAAAACACTTTAAAATACTGTATTTGAACAAAGTAGAAGGAACATTCACAAACTTTAAAGATTTAGTAAATAATGACAATGAAGTTTAGAATAAAACTTTAAAAGATTATTTCTTGTTCAATCGTTGCAATCTAAATATCATTGTCATTACTACAGAATCTTTAATGAACGTTATATCTACTGACAGATTGAAATTTCCTTTGTTCAGCACTACTTTTTTTACTAACTTTCGCAACCAATATTTAAAATGTGTTGCTAATTATTTCATCAGTAACATTGTAATTGGCTTTAGGCGTAGCGTGTAGTTCTCAAATAGAATTTTAATTTTAATCATAAGGAGTTTGATTACTTTTGGTGGTTCTAAAATAATTTCTGTTTTATGCATTTTACGTAATTTAAATAAATTCTTATACTGGTGTATTATTTTTTAGAGAGTTGAATTTGTCAAACAACTCTTTAAGGATCCTGCCGTATGAGCTCGGTAAGCTGTTCAATCTTCTTAGTCTCAACCTAACTGGAAATCCTCTGAACAAGGATATCCTCAACCTTTATAGTGAACCCAATGGAACCGCGAAGCTGCTTACGTTTATGCTGGATAATTTACAAGGTATGTTTAATTTTATTTATTATTTAATCATATACTTATATATAATTTCTAACTGTTTAACTGTGTAGGTTATTAGTTGATGAAAATCCATTATTATATTTAGATAAATAAAACAACGTTTTATGGTTACCACAAACATATATAACAAAATGTTATTTAATGATCAGTGACATGTTCCATTTTAAAACCTTCATCAGACTAATATTATTAACAAATTATCTCAAAAATATTTACTATAATAACCAAGACTAAAATATTATTGAAATAACTTTTAATCTTGGTTGTTGTAGTTTATTTTTTTGAGATAATTTGTTAATAATATTTGTCTCATGAAGTTGTCACTGATCATTAAATAACTTTTTGGTATATATTTTTGTGGAAATCATAAAACGTTGTTTTATTTATCTAAATAATAGAATTTCTAACCTAATACATATCAAGAAACACGTTTAACAAAATTGAAAATAGAATTTTATTAAGATTATCCTGCATTCGTTAAAGATTTGAAACTTGAAATTTTTTATAACTCATAAATATAGACTGAAAATGGTGTTTTGTGACTTTAGTTATGATGTTTTGACAGCTTATTTTAAAATTTAACCTAATTTTATTACAAAATTTTGGATTGTTGAATTTTAGCCTTATTAAATTGCAAAATTGTGTTTTGGTTGTATTTACCCTAATAAGTCTTAATACATTGGTCAACATTTTAAGACTCATATATCATAGGTCTACTTATATTTTCTTCGCCTTCAGAAACGTTACTTGTATCAAATACTAAACCTTAATCTCCCATTTTATTCTAAATTCAATAATCTCCCAACATTTTTAAACAAAATAAAATTGATCACCTATAAAATGTCAAAATTGGGCATTCACTATAATTTTGTTTTTTTTTCTCTAAATCGTTCTTTAAAATAGTTTTATGGTGTAAGTTTTTGAGGTAAAGGAATAGTATGAATGGAAAAATTCGATTCGAGTGGAAAATTCCGAATGCAAGCGTGATATACCACGAGTATCGATTTTTTTCATTCTAACTGAGTAACAGACTGTATTTTCTCCACGTCCAGAAAATATGAATCAAAATTAAATTAAATCTGAACGCAATAAGTTATTTTTTGACATATTTGTATTACATTACCTATATTAATATTTATAGTGTTGGTACACTTACCGAAATTAAAAACTGTTGTATTGGTGCTTTTTCATAATTTGCAATTTCGTTATATAATATATCCGCTTTTTATTATTTTCTTAAGTACATATCAACGAAATGTTACAAAAATTTATTGTCACTAAAAGTTGAATAATAAAGTAAAAAAAAAGATGAACAAAAATTAAAATATGGTTTTTATTACTTCAATTTCGAAATATTAGTACGCTCCTGAACCAACGACGCTAATGCATTTTTATGAGTCCTAATCAAAACAAAAAGTGTTTTTCGAGTCGACATGTTGCGAACATCGGCTTTACATTAAATATCCATAAGTGTGTCTCATGCTCTCTCTCTCTATCTATGGTTTTAATGTAATCAAATATTTACATGTAAGACGTATAGGCAACCAACTTAACTGTTGTACTCATCAGTAGTTGTCTACCTACTAGTAATTCGCTTCTATTTTCTGAATAGTGCCTATACAGAGATTGATTTAAACAATATGTTCTGTACAATATATGCCATTTTTATTCTTCAAACTGTGACATTTTTTATGATAAATGAAAATAAATAATTATAATAATTTACTTTTACTGACGAATTTATTTAATCAATTATTCTTTGGACAAGCGAACTGAATGTTGCAAAAATTAAAAAAAAAAGATTTCATTGAAAAAATGGGAAATATTTGTATAAAATTGAATCACTATCTTAAAATTTAAATCATTAATATCAGTATTGAAATGGGATTACAAAAGTTTAAAAAAATTTAATCATACTGAACTAAAATATATACAGTGCGGTTCGAATTTCAGTTTCCGATATAAATCATTAATAAACTTTAAGATTTACAAAATGGGTTAAATTGAGAAAAAATTGCGTGTTTAAGAAATTTTAAAATTAAAAAGTTTGATTAATCATTGAAAAAAATTATTATTTTTTTCATATTTCTAATGATCCGTTTTTTATGACCAGAATGATTTTTAATAATTTTTATTTTCCATTTTTTTAAAAATTGTAATAAACAAATGCGTTGTTTATAAGATAATTTAAAATTTTTATTTGAAAACACAATCTTTGATGCAAATTATGGTAAAAAAAAATTTAATTACTTAAAAACGTATTTGTTAATATAAATAATTTTTCTCAAAAAATATCACATGGTTGTTTTTGTTCCATTATGTAGAAAAAGAAAAAATATATAGAAAAAATTTAATTGTTTATTAAATAAACAATAAAAATTTAAATAAAAACTTTTTTTTTAGTTATCAAAGTGCAAGATAAATTATGATTTAAAAAAAAATGGTTCCTTAATAATAATTACAGGTGATAGAAAAAAAATTGTTAATTAACAAATACTTTTTTAAGCAAGAAAAAAAATATAATAAAGGATGTTTTTGTAAAAAATCATAATTTGCATCAAAGATTATGGTTCCAAAAAAGAAATTTTAAATTATCATATAAACAACGCATTTGTTTATAATAATTTTTGTAAACAATAAGAAAAAAAAAACGAATCAATATTAATATGAAAAAAAAATTTTTTTCAACGTAAGTAAATTGTTAATAACAAAGTGAAAAATAACAATTTTTTTATTTTTCCAACGGAAATCTCAGACCTTTCAAAAATAGGTCCAAAAAAGGAAATAAAATTCAGATTTGTTATTTAAAAATTATCGCACTTACAATGTGTTCTAGTAGGAAAAAATTGTTAATTAATTAATGCATAATTAATAGAAAAATCGCGATAAAATTTTTTTGACCGCGGCTTATTGTTCTTAAATCTATCCAGTAGATGCCTGAATTTTTTCAATTTTTAATTTTCATATTTAATAAGTTTAAACAATATTTATTCATTAAAGGTCCGAAGTGGACAGCGCTCGCGCATGCCGAAGTCCCCCTTTTCGGCTGTATTTTCAACACTTTGGGAAAATTATAAATATTGGTCCTACAGTTCCGGGAGGTATAGTTTTTTTTGGTAAATTTCCTCCTCTTTGTGAACCTTTTTTCAAATTTGAAAAATGTCAAACAGTTTCTGAGATATTTGCAAAAAACCAAACCCCATTTTTATTTTTCAGTTGTTTATAACTTTTGCAATTTTGCAAGCCGGTCTTGAATTTTTTCAAAAATCATCTACACGCTATTCCAAATCGAATGACACCTGGTTCATATTTTTCGGAGGCAGAGAAAAAAGTTTGGCCCAAAAAGCACTTGTTAACTAGACTATGATGAGTCCGTCCGTCTGTCTGTCACACCGGTTTAGCAGCTAAACCGTTGGAGCTACAGTCTTCAAATTTTTACAGTATGTGCGTCTTGTTGTCCCACAGCCACATAAATTATAAGAAATATTTTCAAACGTTTTCAAGGTGGCTCCCATACAGCTAAACGGGGGCGCTGAAAAAAAAATTTGGCCAACCCCATCGAGTTATGTATCGTTGAATAGAGCTCATTGAGTAGATAATAGCTGTTTTTTTTGTTTTAAAAAATATTGCAAAACGTAGGCATGAGAAGCCGTCAAAGTCAGCATTTTTTACAAAATTTTGTTCCGAAGTATTTTTTAACTTTCCATTTACGTATGAACTTGAAATTTGGTGATGTTTATTGTTACGTAAATTTTATCAACAAATACCAATATATTAATAAATATGATTTTTTCATTAACATTCCCTCATTTTTAGGGTTCCGTACCTTCGTACATATGCGAACTGTGATATTACCAAATTTGTTCGTTGCATTTTAAAATTTGTTAATATATCTAAATATATATGCGGATTGTGATATTCGATACTACGGAACCCTAAATGTGCGAAGTCCGACACGCACTGGACCGATTTTTTAGTATTAAGATAATATAAATTTCTGTTTCTGAGTACACAATAAAATTTTAACACCTTTCGCTTTATGGTGTTCAAGGCACCGACTTAATCAAACGTATTTTTATTTATTATTAGACATTTAAAAAAGTTACAAACATTCATTTATTTTAAAATAAATAAAATTACTTGAACTTTTAGAATTAGGATATTGGTTAACATCTGTATAATTAATCTAAAATTTATTTTATTTTAAAGTTTGATTTAATGCATAAAGGCGATTAAATACCTTTTCCTTTTTTCTTTCTTAAAAACAATTCAACAACGCAGTTTTTGTTTTTAAGAAAATAAATAAGATTAAAAATGAATATTTTTCTAAAATTAAAATTAAAAATTATACAGGGTGTTTCGTTTAAAAAATATAATTTAGAATACGATCTATAAAAGATATTGGACAAATATCTTTTATCAATTATTTTACAGCAATAATAAAATATACTGATTGAGACCGGTCCTTATTTATAAAAGAACTATGTTATAAAGTATCGAATATATTTTATAATCAAATACAGGCCATACCCATGTTTTTGAACTCTATTCGTGTTTTTCGCCTGGCTCACCCAAATGCGAAAGGTAAATAGGCCTAGGCTCGTTGATGTGCATATGTTTTCGCAATTATTTCGGTTCACAGAAACAAAATGCAATCGGCTACCTCGAGGCAGTCACGATTTTGTCTTAAAAGTATGTCGGACGCGCGATTTTTTGCGCTTTTCAAAAATTCATCGGATTGTCTATTGCGGCCGTTCGGCATCAACATAGTATCGGTGGTATATTGCCAAATTTTTAATTTTAAAAAGTTAAAAATAAATCTATACTAATAATTAAAAAGAAAAAGAGGCTAGAAAGTACGTAGTTAATTATAATGTAACCTCTAAGTGACACCGTTCTTAAAACATGTCGCTAATCAGTCACCCATTACAGTGAAAAGTTAAATCAACACATTAATTTAACCTCATCATCTCCAATTTTGATCAAATTTGGTACAGAGTAGTCCCTAAAAGGACTAAGAGAATTAATCGTCACTAAATTTACACATTACTTTTTTAACACCCTGTACATTTTTAAGAGATTAACTTTTTTTAAATCGTACTTATTAGCTAAATATTGGAGATAATTATGTAATTCCAATATTATAGTTTTGTGTAAATTTTAAATTAAAATTTTATAATGAATTTCTAAAAATCATCAAATATCTCAAAAATTATAGAATTTAGGTACAGGGAACCTCACAGTAACTCATCATAGGTTAATACCCATAATTGAAAAATACCAAAATAGGCAAGTTGTTCCATTTAAAAAATATAACTGTTGTGCAGATCTGTTTCTTAACATGCCCTGTATAAATTAAAATAATTTTATATTATACTCATAGACCCTGTATATATCTGCATTCAACATTTTTTATAAAATCTCCGTTTTTCATACAAAGACGCATATACTGTGGGCCTAAAAGTTTTCTCCGTATGAAAAACGTTTTATTATTGATTTTTGAGGAAAAGTTATTGTTGATAAAAGTTGGGTGTCTTACTTAATTTAAAACATCTAAAAAAAATACCATGTACAAGTGAAATCTTCAAATTCAGTTCAAAAGTAAATTACCCCTATGTTAAAAAATTATAGAAAATAGTTATTTATGATACAAACGTGTGTAATACAAAATTTTATCTACGACTTCTTAATATTTCTAATTCATAGATGGAAAAGTACGCTACAATATTCTTAATACACAGTCAACATTGGATAAACTAGCTTTCTTTATGATTCACTATTGATCGACTAACTTAATTATTCTCTTTATTACGTGCTTTTCCTTTCTTTTGTGATATTTTTCACCAACTAACTAGCTTAATTAACACATTCAATACGTTTTTCCCTTCTTTTATAGATAACCTAATCTAGCATTATTGATCGATCGTGTCTACGAACAAGACAACCTATTTAAATTGATAAACAAATAATTAAAATGAGTATCGTCACAGGCGACTAATAAACAGCTTGCTTAAAAAAAGTGTTATAATGATTATATCACACATACTGTCAGTAGATAGAACGTCCTTTAACTTTAAAGGTTATGTAAGTAAAGGCAATGACGTTTAGAATAAAACTTTACAAGTTGATTTCTTATATAATTGTCACAATCTAAACCTCATAGTCATTAGTTACAGAACCGTTAAAGTTAATGAACGTTCTAGCTACTGACAAATAATGTAATAATGTCCTATATTGTTACTTGATTAATAATTGATACTCATTCACCATATACTGACCAATAACTGATAATCACACTTGGTACTTTTAATGCTAAAAATCTAGTAGGTATGCTGTCATCTTTGTCATTGCTTTTGTATTGTAAATGTAAATTAATTGCGCTGTCAAATTTTTAAAATGTCATTAATTCGTGATATAATCTATTGAATACAACTCGTGGTATCGTGTCTATCGATAATCCCATAAGTTAATGCACTCAACGTGTTGTATACAGGATGTTTCATAGGTAAACCGACTTACGTTACATGCAAATAGAGGGAACTGTTGTGATTCCAAAAAAACTAATATTTGATGGGTCTAACACGCCTCATAAGTGAGTTACAGGGTGGTTTGTCAAAATTACTTATTTCTTCTAACCCTCGTTTCTTCGGAACCACCCTGTATATTTGTTTCATATTTAGCAAGCTTGTTTGAATCTATTAGTACATTACACTGACATAGTAAGCAAAATAAAAATCCAGGTCCGGCTTCAAAAAAAAATACTAAAATTATTTTGCAGTTAACGTATGTCGGTTTATCTATGAAACACCCTGTACGGAAATAATATTTTTTTATTTTTTTTATTAAATTATTACGGCACAATACTACTTAATGGCTATATACTTATTAATATTTACGACTAAAACAATTTTTTTAACTTCTTTAAATTTTCCCTTGTTTTAGTCGTAAATGTTAATAAGTATGAAGCCATTAAGTAGTGTTAAGCCATAATTACAATTTAATGAAAAAAATGAAAAAAATATTTTTTTCCATATGGTGCGAACTTTACTTACTATATGTATTTGCCTTGGAAAAATACGAATAAAATATTATTTATTTCTCTTCAAAACTAGGAGCACCATCACTAAACCAATTTCCCATATTAAGCAAAATCGCAAGAATTCGACGAAAATGAAAGGTGCTGTACCAAAAAACATGATTTCCTACTTAACTTTTTCCGCTATTTTCGAATTTACTATCAGTGTTGTTCATCGTGAAAATAATTTTGGTAATTTTTTTTGAAGCCGGACCTGGATTTTTATTTTGCTTACTATGTCAGTTTAATGTACTAACAAACTCAAACAAGCTTGCTAAATATGAAATAAATATACAGGATGGTTTCGAAGAAACGAGGCTTAGACAAAATAAGCAATTTTGACAAATAATAACTCACTTATGAGGCGGGTTAGACCCATCAAATATTAGTTGTTTGGAATCACCCAAGTGCCCTATATTTGCAGTCAACGTATGTCGGTTTACCTATGAAACACCCTGTATATGATAATACAACTCGTAATGTATTTATGTCCTATACTTGGACTTTCTTAATAAGCGGCAATCACGTTGCTATGCGGCAGATTAATAGGCGATAATCATCTATTTACATTTTTTTCCTTGGCAACCGTCAAATTATAACATGAAACATTATAAATTTGATAGTATTTATCAGAAAGTCATGAAGAAATGTAAATGGTGGTCTCTAAATAGTTGTAGGTATTTTTGGATGGGAAATAATTTGAATGAATTTTTGTCCCTATTATGATTATTTTGATTTATATACGAATGGAATTTTTGATAACATGTCTCGTGTTAATCTATATGCGATTATCGATACTTACGAGTACACTTGTGATATTATATATGAAAAACCCATTTAATAAGCGTTGTTCATTTTAAATCATTTTTGAGTGTTATAATGAAACTCCCATTTAAAATGCATGAGCAATTTTCACTCTCTTTAAAAATATGTATAAAACGTATTTTTATGTACTAGAATAAGTGTAAAAATGCTAATTTTTAAGGAAGGTCGTAGATAAGTTATTTGAAAAACTTGTTTAGAAAAGCCCAAACAAGGAATCACAGCTTACCTAACTCAAATTTTTTTTAAAATTTCTTTACTTGTTTTAAACAAACGTTTTAATTTTCAGCCAAAAAAAATCTATTTTTACTCAAAAAATTTGATTTGAATACTGAAATTTCCCTTTCTTTAACAAATTTAGTTTTCATTTTAATTTTTACAGGAAAAATGGAAATTACATTTTTTTTTGTTATGGCGCTTAAGTACTAACTTTTATTTATAATTCTATTAATAGAGTTTTACTTATACAATTAAATTTAAAAACATCTGGGAATGCTATTTTAGCATGTACCACACAAACTCTTGGTGTAAATGAAATCTGTATGATCTACCAGCGAATTTTTTATTTATTTTTTTTACGTAGTCCCATTTTAATATCTATTATCGTTTACAAGATCTGATTTTTCATTTTTTTAACTTTGGCCGCCATTTTGTCGGTACTAGTTAGTAAATAAGCTGCACCCGTTAAGAATATATAAAGTCAAAAATTGCGAAATTTCGCCCTAAAAGGTAAAAATAGCGAAATTTGGCTCTGTTGTTTAACGTTCCGTTTTTTGAAGCGTTAATAAACGTTGGAAACGTCACATTTTACAACGTTTCGAACGTTTTTAACATTTACTTTTTGATGTGATAATACTTTCACTTTTTTCCATCAAATACATGTAGTTCCCATAAGGAAACATGTAAAAATAACACGTCAAAATCGGTGAAATAGTGCATTGTTTCACGTATTTTTCGAATCAAAAAACAGAACGTTAAAAAAATTTCGAAACGTTGTAAAATGTGACGTTTCCAACGTTTTTTAACGCTTCAAAATAGTGAACTTTAAAAAACAAAGCCAAATTTCGGTACTTTTACTTTTTACGGACAAATTTCGCTATTTTTGACCTGGAGATTAACATGTAGATTTTACTGATAATGGGCTAGAACGGGTGTAGCTTATTTACTCTAGTTCGTTCGACATCAAAACTAAAGACACTTTATTCATATACTTTTTCGTCCTAAACAAGAATCTGAAGTTAAATTTGAAATATCTTGATGTTACACACACATACAGAATTATAGATTCCAATACTTCACTCCTTCGGAGTTTGTGTAATTTGTAATTTTATATGCAGAATTTCGATTTTTAATCCAAGATTTCGATAAAACCAACATTTTCTTATTCACGTTAGATATTTTTTGATTTTTTAAACACATGTTATTTTGTACAAAAAAAAATATAAGTAGTACCACTGATACCAATAGTCGATTAACAAATAATAAATGTGAGATTGAATAAAGAGAAGGTGTGAGAAGTGTCTATTTTGTAATTGTGTAAGGTAACGCACGTGAAGACGTAGTATATAATTTTCTCTCTTTCTATAGTAGGTATCTAATTTCTATTACCATACAATAGAAATAATCCATTAATGGAGAATAGGAACAATGCGATATGTATAGAGATTTTTTGCATCGATACCATCCATCGATGTATCTGTTAATATTTTTAGTTCGATGTTTTTTTATCTACATATCTAATATTTAAAAAAGTGGTACGGTAATACAATGGCGTAGATGATTAATTCATTCAAAGAACTATTGTTGGTTGTTTGCATCTTCAGCAAAATCTTACTATATTAATACAGTTTTGTTCGTTTTTTTGATTGTTTGTTTGTCTACGCGATGTCAAAAACGACTCGAGGGATTTTCATAAAATTTGGCCCTGGTTGAGAAAAATGAACTATCGCATATGACTGGAAAAATTCTGTACCCAGAGATATGGGGTGGGGAGAGTGAATGCGCTCGGTATCCGTTTTGTTTGTTTAGCGATTTCAAAAACTAACTGATCCCGTTTCACCTGACCAATTAAAATTTCCCGATTCGCCTGACGGTTTAAACTGTGATAGCGTTTCGCCTGACCATGGATGGTGTGTACCTTTTTTTCATAAGGGTCATTTTCAAAATACATGCAAAATTTGATCAATAAGGATGCAAATTAATAACTTATTTATCCATCTGCAAAACCATTGCATAAATATGAATTTTAATTAGAAGAATAAGTAATTAATTAATGAATAAAAACAAATAATAATAGACTCCACGTCTGATCTTATTAAAATGCATTGGCTGTTTTTGAAAAAAAAACCTGCACATATTGACTATATTAAGAACGTTTTATACCAGTGTGTTAAAAATCATTATTTTTAAATTTTTTAAACCATCTTGATACTTTTTTTTCTTAAATCATTTTTACCGTTTTCCATATAAAGACCGACACGTATAGGGTTCGTCACCCTGTATGTAGTTTTTTTTTTTGTCTGAAGTAACACTCCTGACTGGTTATAGGGACATATAGAAAAAAATCTGTAAGTTATTCGCTTTATGCTTCGTAAATTTGAAAAAAACTTCGTCATTTTCATAAAACTTCAAATACCCCAATCAGGTATCTTTGATCCCAAAAAGTAATACTTTCGATATAATTATCACTCAGAATGAAAGGCAAACGAAGGAACATTTTCTCGCATTATCCAAAAATTTTATTATTGATTAATAAGTTATTACGTTAGGATTTCTTTACCTAGCGGGTCAGGCGAATCGCAACTATTTATTTCCATCTAACATGTAGTCTGGCGAAACGCTACTAAAGCGTACCAAATTTTGACGTCGGGCGAAACGGGACCAGGCGAAACGGGAATATACCAATTTTTCGACTCCTCATAGCACTAAATTGGGGTTTCACTCTATATAGGCTGAAACTCAAAATCTAAGTTTATCATACAAAATTGATATCGATTTAAACACAGTAGAAGTAAATATACATGGTGGTTCCGAAGAAACGAAGGTCGGGAGAAATGAGCAATATTTACAAAACACCCTGTAACTCAGCTATGAGGCTGGTTAGACCCATCAAATATGAGTTGTTTGGAATCACCCAAGTACCCTCTATTTGCGGAAACACACTGTATAATAAAATAATAAATTAATCTTGATTATGGGGGTACAGGTGGTGTCCAAACTCACGTTGGTTTAAATTACTTTTTTCAAGGGCTTTCTATAAAATCAATTATTAAAGTGGTTGAGTGTCTAGAATGGCAGTCAATGTTTTAATTGCGAAAAACTAATAAATTAATATTGACTATAGGGGTGCAACTGAGCCTTAAATTAAATATAAGTGTTTGTAGAATCCGTCAAAATAGAATGATTCTTTTGAAAAAATGGGAACGTTTCAACTAATTGATTTTCAATAAAGGGAATAATGGTAGATAATTATAAAAATTTTAATGTTCAATTAATTATATGGCTGATGTTAACTTTCAAAATATTTGTAATATTGGTTTAATTGAAATGTTTATTTTCCATTTTAAAATACACGTAGGAAACTAATTAATATCAGTATGGAAATTGAAAACGAGCATAATTAAATGATGCTTATTTACATTAATTAAATATTAAACTGTATCAACATTATGTGTATTGACTTTAACTAATTTGTTTTTCAACAACAACAAAATGATTTGTTTATTTTTCAAATTATCAATTTAGATTTGTAGTGTCTAGAGCATTTAATTTTTTTCAATAACAAAAAGATTCTATGCTTCGGCAATATAATACATCTTTTAATGATGTATAGTTGCCTAATTGAATAATACAATTTTCATATGAGAAAAGGTATTTTCAAAAACAAATTGTCCAAAACGCGTAATAAGTTCTTGTTAAATTTGGATATCCCATAAAAACTAAATATAAAGGTTATTTACGTTAAGATGACAGATTGCGGTGTTGACAATAATTAAAACATTTCAAAGTTTTCCAATTTTTTATATGTACCAGAGTTATTTAATAATTAATATTTCATAATAATCTTGTTGAAAGTATTAGTTCTGAAAAAAAACTCTTTATAATCGCTAAAAAATAAACACACAACTGAAATATGAAAATTACAGTAATTTTTGGTTGCTAACATAAAATATTATTTCTCCACGACCATTACTGAATGTATGAATTCTGAAATCATTTTTAATAATAGAATGTAAACATTCATACTCTAGAGTCTGAATATTTATTCTATAATACTTGCCTCTTATGCCTTTTGCATGTATTTTCATTCTTTATCAAGGTAAAGAATGGATTTTCTGTAATCGAAATAAACAATATGGATTGCCCTGGATTTCAAAAGTGTCACTGTCAGATATAAAATGGCGATGGTAATAATTATTTTCAAACAAGTTTTAATTTAAACAAAATAATGAGTGAAAAATCAAGTGAAGTAGATATAGAATTTAGTAATATCTGAAATTGCAAATTATGAAAAAACACTAATGCACCAGATTTTAATATCGGTAAGTGTACCACAGCACTATAAATATTAATACAATGTAATACAAATATGTCAACAAATAACTTGTGTTCAGATTTAATTTAATTTTGATTTATACTTTTTGATCGTGGAGAAAATATAGTCTGTTACTCGGTCAGAATGAAAAAATTCGACACTCGTGGTTCCTCACACTCGCTTTCGCTCGCGTTCGGAATGTTCCACTCGTGTCGAATTTTTCATTCTAACCTTGTTACAGAATCTACTATACTAGTTCATCAATATTTGATGCACTTCACATTGAGAAATATAATTTTGTAATATTGGTATTAAAAAAATTACTAAAAATTACGTCATCGTCTTCTTAACGTAAATAACCTATATCAACAATTTTTGAACAAAAACAAGGATAATATATTTTTTAAATAAACATAATTTTTTTTAGAATATCGTCACCCCTATTCAAAATTACATTAAAATAAACACTCGACGTACGCTTGGCTAACTATGTTAGCATCATCAGGAGTTAATGATAAACTCATGATGACGATATTCTTCAAATTGTTAAAAGTTTCAAATTCCCAATTCAAGAATAATAATTTAACTTAAGAAAGAGCTTGGTTTGATAATGCAATAATTAAAATTTTAAAGTCTTCCCCCCCTTCCCCATCAACTCGTTTATTTAAAGAGAAAAAAAGCTTGAATACGTCGATTTTACAATCACCCGAGTATCTAATGGTATAAAAGTTTCAGTATTTAGATGAGGTCAAGGGCGTAACTAACTTTTTTCCTGGTGGGTACTTTTTTACTGAGGGAAGTACCTTTTTTCCTGGGGGAAGTACTTTTTTTCCTGGGGGAGGTAATCAAACTTAGACAAATTTATTTCATATATTTTATTTCTTCTTTTCGTGCTATTTTTTGATATCCTGGGGTGGGTAATTTTATCCCCTTTACTCCCCCCATACCTACGTTCTTGCGTGTAAACGAGCCAGATGGAATTGGTTATCCCGGAAGTGATTTCTTTTCTCTTTTTGTCCAAGATGTAGAAAAATGCATTGTTGCTTTGTTTTTCATTTTTTTGTATAAAAAAATGCATTGTTGCTTTGTTTTCCATTTTTTGTATAAAAAAATGCATTGTTGCTTTGTTTTTCAATATCCTGTATGGAAAAATGCATTCTTGCTAGGTATTTCAAATTCTTGTGTAAAAATAAGCATGGTTGCTTTGTTTTTTTAATTCCGTCTGGAAAAATACATTCTTACTTTTTCAATTTTTTGTATGACAAAATGCATTATTGCTTTGTTTTTCAATTTCCTGTATGGAAAATGCATTCTTGCTTTGAATTTCAAATTTTTATATAAATAAATGCATTGTGGCTTTGTTTTTCAATTTTTTTTGTGGTAAAATGCACTTAGCTTTGAATTTCAAATTTTAATGTGAAAAAATGTTTGTTTTGTTTTTCACTTTCCTGTAGTGAAAAATGCATTGTAGCTTTGTTTTATATATTTTTGTGGAAAAAATGCATTGTTGCTTCCGTCTTTTTTTTCAAATTTATATGTAAAAAATTCATATTTGCTGTTTGTCCAATTTTTTGGAGAAAAAAATGCATTTTTGCTCTTTTTTTCTCCAATTCATATTTGAAAACTGCATTTTTGCTATTTTTCTGTGAAATGGACTATTGCAACTCAACAATTTACCGAAAAATTAGTAATTCTAAAGTTTAATCTGTGAAATTTAACTGTGAAAAATGTATTCTTGCTTCTTTTTTTCAAATTTAACTGTGGAAAATTGCATTCTTGCTTCTTTTTATTCGAATTAAACGGTGGAAAAATGTATGTGAAAGAATTTATTTATTTTTGTAAAAATTTGCACTTTATATGTATTTTTCCATACTTTCGTTTTCTTTGGAAGAATTTTAGGAAGTACTTTCTCCATTGGAAACTGAGCATTTCTATATCATTTTTCTCTGATTTTCTGCGGCAAAATATTTTTCGGCGTTTATTTCTTTGATTTTCTGGACTTTTCCGTGAATTTTCTTTCACTTTTTTCCGGATCCGTTCCAATAGTGATTCTATAATTGCATCTAAACTATCATTTGAGAGAGTGATTATCTGATCGATTATTTTCACCTAACCCTCGCGATGAAACCCTCTTGTGAAACAGGCTGTATACAAGGGCGCAGATAACTTTTTTTCTTGGGGGCGGTGGTAATCGAACTTTTAAACAAATATACTTTTGTCCGTTTCTACATTTCATATATGTTATTCTTTTCGTGCTATTTTTTAGTATCCGGGGGGGGGGGGGGGGGTAATAACCGCCTTTACCCTCTCCATATATACGCCCTTGCTTCAGGTGACAGCCACCCCTCAATTTTTATAATAATAATAATATATTTTATTCCATAAGACCTTTTACTATGATATTGGAAAAGTCAGTTTGAAAGAAAAAATATACATATAAGTATAGGTGTAGAAAACAAATAAAACAAAGCACAATAAGCAGGTACTAAAAGGTACAATTCATATATTCATTTATGTGATAGAACGAGTATTGCAACAGGAGATCTTCAAGAGATTTTTTAAACACATTCAAATTTTGATTTTATTCTTTGATAGATATTTGTAGTTTATTGTACAACTGTATCCCAGTATAAGATGGACCAGATTACCATGCCTTGTCTGATAGTTATGCAGCACTTTTTATAAAATCGTTCAGTTTCTTTTTCACGAACAGAATGTTTTTATAATATAGATACAGGGAAGAGTTCAAATTTTATATTTTTGAAAGTAATTTCTACACGAAATGCCGAAAATAAGACGTATTACCTTTTTTTTGTAAAATAAACAATTTTGTTGAAAATCTAGAATATCCCCATAATATATAATAAATGACAGTACATTGCATAGTAGATGCTTATTAGTTGTTGTGAAAATGTATTTTTAAGTTGTAAGATAAGAGCGATGAGTCAAGAAAAGTTCCGACGAAATAAAATAAATAGCAAGCGGGTTATGTGACACTTATTTGAAAGGTTATAAAAATCTATTACAATAGTTAATCTTTACGAGGATTCTGAAAAAAGTGATTATTAGTCAAAAAAATTCAACTGAAATTGGAAATTTTTTGTTTCCAACAATGTGAAGTAGGGTTAGCATACGAAAACGATACTTGTCTCGTCTCGCAAAACCGAGACGAAACCTTTTTGAAAATATTTAGGCGATACCGAGACCACATACGGTCTCGTTTCTGGTCTCGTTCATATTTCTTCAGAATTTTTTTCTGAATTTCCGAGAAAAATAAACTAGCAAGTAGTAGGACACATTTAATTTTTTTTTATAATAAAAAAAGGTCTGTATAGGTTACGATACATTTACTAAATCTAAAATTTGGTATAACCATCTGTGAAATATTTTATTTTATAATTTTGGACTTCAGGTGCTAGTAATCTTAATCCTAACGAAAGGTAGAGATTAGATAAAAGTGATGTTAAGTGAAATTGGAGCAGTTAACATACTGTGTTTAATAAAAAATAATTCGGTGGCATCAAAATTTGAAATAATTAAAGATGAGAAAAAAGCAATATGTTTAGTGTGTGAAAAATGTAGAATAAGAAAAATAATTAGCAAAAAAGACAATATAATTCGACAGGAATGAAAAGACATTTATTAACCTCGTTTTGTACAATGTTAGAAATAAGTTCTAGCAATAACGAGATTTGGGGAGACGAGACAATCGGTTACGAGACGTGACCGAGACTGAAAGGAGACTTATTTTTTTCTCAACTAACGAGACCGAGACGAGATTTTTGAAATTCTCTCCTTATCAATAACGTGAAGAATATCGTCACCACCAAAATCTACACATTTTTAACACTTCATCCTCGGCCATTCAGTTTATGTCTATAACAAGTGCGAGCAATAAGTTAACAAAGTTTCATCGCATTTTTATATATATAGATAAACTTTTGAAATAGTTGTCATTTCTGTATTACCATTTTATTAGGAATTTATTTATTTTTGACCTATTTTCATCCCCATTAAAGCTCGATATTTCTTTAATTTAAAAGCTCTATTAAGTAAAAGTAAATAATTGAATCCATTTTACGTTTGTTATTAAATAACAAACGAGGTTTGTTGTAGCAGAGTTTTAATAAGCCCATTCTTTCGTTCTTAACGTGTCTTTCATCTATTCATCTCTCGAAACGATTTTTTTGCGAAAAAAATCAACAAAGCAAGTATCTGCAGTGACTACAAAGCGTTTCCTTATCTCGAAAATCTCGTCGCTCTCAAGGATTCCCTCTTTTCATTGTCCTGTTAACTTATGTCCTCGTCGAAGAAAAGGATATTTCACAACTTGCATAAGCGATTATTCGCGTGCGTACTTTTCAGACAAGAAATTTATAAATATTATAATCGTGTCAGTGAGTCTTTAGTTTGCTTGTTGCGAGACCAGCGTTTTATCGCAACCGTTACGAAATTAAAATTTAATAATTTCGTTTTTTAAATACACAGATTATGTCAAGTTCTGTATATACATGGTGGGTCAATTATCTTTCCTTGAAATGTTACATATAAACTAACAAATATATCGAAATAAAAAATTGTTTGATTTGGTGCGAAAATCCCTACTAGAAAATAGTTTCATTTGTACAGAGTATACCACATTCGAGCAGCAAACAAGTTGACTTTTTTACATTTATGGATTATTATTTCAGTTTACAATAATAATTTATTTTTAAAAATTAGGTACTGCGTTGCCGAGATATTCAAACTCTTTTTGAAATTTCTGAAAAATCCTTACATTTCAAAAATATTAATAAATTAATGAATTTTTCTGTGTCTGTGTTTTGTTTTTAAGGACTCCGAAAACAAAAACAGAAATGAAAGAAATGCTAAGCTCTTGTTTCCACCAAGAAGACTACAATTTGTTCGAGTCTTGTTTTTGTTTCGAAGCTTTTCATAGTTGTTTTCAATGGACCAATGTAAATTGCATAGGAGTAACGTTTAGCATACATAGGAAAGTCGGTCTACGTATTTATATATGATGTCATAAATATGTACAAAGACGACGGAAAAAACTTAGATCAGGAATTCAGTTTTTAACATCTAAATTCCGATGTCTGTGTTTTCTTAAGAAGGTCCTTGATTTTAAGAAATAAAATAAAACAAGTACTTGAGTTTGCAATTATGTCTAAACCTTTTAATGTTACCGCTTTCGTTCGGAACACCGAAAACAAAACAGAAACAGTCGCATAAAACTCGAGTCTTGAAAAATTTCCTAAAAAGTTGCAGTTTTGGTTCTTTCCACACGAGTTTCTGTTGTGTTCATGGAAAACCGTCTTTAGAGTGGAAACCATAAAGCAAAAGTACACCCACAACGACATGGTTGCAACTGAAAATAAAAAAAAATAGGATTTTTTAATTGGAAATAGAAACGAAGGGAAAGAAAACAATGGAGAAACATTTTATAAAATAGCGAGATGTGAACTAATCTGCGACTTAAATACATAGCGTTTTATAAGGCGTGGACAATATTTTTCGCTATTCATTATACGTTCTCTGATCCACTTGTTAAACGTCTATTATCAAAATACAGTAAATCAACCTGTACAGATAAAATGAATATTCTTATTTTCATAAATTTCAAGACCAAAATTATTTTAACCCCGCTTGAATTCACATGTAACGATCCTGTTATCTTTGATTTACATAGCCGTTGTTTTAATATGCCGGTACTTTTTTACTACTTGCGGTTTATCTACAAACAGCTGTTGTATCAAACGAAGGATGGTATTATTAGCATCGAAATAAATTAGTGTGTTATGCCAAAAGTAAAACTAACATTTCTCCATGTGTCACGGTTGAGGTGTTGGAAATGTGTCAATGGCACATTGATTTATTTGGTAGAGAAATTAACTGCCACGATAAATATATGAAATTATAGTACATGTGTATTTTTAATATTGTCATAAATTGTTTTAATAATTTATATAATTTTGGGCTAGTTGCCTTATCTCATTCCGCCTTATTACAATTGTTTGAAACTGTATTTCTTAAATTTAAAAGAGATGATTTTTTTATTCTTATGGCGAAACAAAGTTTTTTAACACTATTCGTTTAATTTTAAATTAAAATTCAAAATTAAACGCAAGTTCATTTTAAGTTGATCTGTTTAATTCCAAAATCATTGTCGTAAATATTTTGTTATTTTTTTTTAAACTTATTAAAAGAAGTCCTGACTATCTGAATCTAACCCCCGTGTATTTTAATTTATTTTATTAAAAGAAATCTTGACTATCTAAATCTAGCCTGTGTATTTAAAAAACAAGAAAATATAACTTCATTTATTTCGTAAAAAAACAAATACATATCAGGATTAGATCCTGAAACTTTCATATGTAACGTCTAGACTCTAATACTGGACTACACCGTTCACATTGATGAATAATCAAATTTTCAAGTTAACGTACAATATATACCGATTAGGGCAAAACGAATAATGCACAAGCGTGCTCCAAGGATTCAGAATAGAATTTATTTCTCTAGACGCCAGTGCACAGAAACACACTTCCTATAGTAAAAGCCAGATTTAGAATGCAGTGTAGGCGGCAAAACCCACTGCATTTTAAATGGAATAATGCTCGGCGGCGATGCCAGCTTGGCACTGCAATGGAACTAACCCCAGAATCGTCTAAGCTGCTTGAAACGGTCCTGGCGTGCTCAACCTTCCGTTTTCTAACGTGTCCGACTACCTGACATCAGCGGCCCACACTGCATTCTAAATCTGGCTTTCACTATAGTCGGTGGATCACCTGAATTACTACGGCATAGCCTGGAGTTTAAGGTGGTCGAGGACCATGGTTCGTTAAGCTGTATGGCTCATCCAGATTAGCCCTGGTAGCAAAAAAGAGACGTTAAAATAAAGCAATCCAACTGTTAAGCATAAAATAAATAAACCAATTTTAAAGTTATAGTCCGGTTGCCAAACTATATATTTTATGGTATAAGTACAAGTGCATATTGAGCTGCAAGAAAATGATGACACTCTGTCATCTTTGGGAAAGTATATATATTCAATATGGCGGATATAAAGTACTTTAATTCGTAAGGTAAATTATACAGCCATTGTCAACACTGTTTCGTCAGTACCTTGGTGACCTAAATCTGAACGATTACTTATTTCAACTTCAGTGGCGTACGCCTGATTTAACATACATTTTTAAAATTTATATGGTTTCAAAATAATATTTTTGCATATTCTATGAGATGAATCAGTTTTAATATGTATATTTATCAATTATTCAATTGTATTTCTGTAACTTTGCATGTATATTAAAAATGGTGAAATCATTATTATCACAATAAGTTTATTTATTTAATGACTTGTTGTTTAATATAATATTTTAATTTCACTGGAGACATAATTTTTTAGTTTTACTGAGGCCCAAAAGCCTCAATATTAGTTTCGTGATGGCGAAAAAATGTCTTAACCCCTACTTTTTATCACTTTTCTCGACGTTTCCGAGCTCCCCAAGTCCGAAAATGCAAAAAAAGTCCTGCTCGGACGTCTGGATGTCTGTCTGGATCTAAACACTAACTTGAACTAAAGCTCCGATCGAGTTCCGGTTTTCTTTTTACCTAGTTAGTTTTGTCCAAGGAAGAACAAACCCTATTGGATTTGAGCAGGCTCGGGCCGGCCCTTCCGATACCCGCCATACAAGTTAAAGTGGTTTGCATGGGAAAACTTTTTTCCAATTCAAAGAACTCCGCACAAACCTTATGGGAATTGGCTCCCGGTCAAATTGGCTGAAATTTGGAAATGTTGTTCGTTTCTGCATCATGAACAAAAGTCTCCATGGGCACAAAGCTCTATTTTTCTTATTTTGGCCCCTACGGAGCTCCAAAGCTACACGGATTCACCAATATATGTTTTTGAGGTTGTGGAGTCAAAACTGATGTCAAAAGACGATATTGACAGTTGTCAATTAACTGTCAAACAACAAGCAATAATCTATCTTGACACATTATCATGCACAGTCAAATATTTAATTAACGATAGTACTCAACTGTCAATATCGTCTTTTTGGCAGCAGATTAGAATTAAGTAACCTTAAAGACATATGCTTACATGTCAATTTTATCAATTTCGAGTGTTACATGCTGTTTGGCAGTTATTTGACAGCTGTCAACGGTCAATATCGATTTTTTAACATTAGTTTTGAACCTCTAAAACATACATTTACATGTGGAACAATTTTGATGATCACATGTTGTTT
Source organism: Neocrepidodera transversa (assembly GCA_963243735.1). NCBI lineage: Eukaryota > Metazoa > Arthropoda > Insecta > Coleoptera > Chrysomelidae > Neocrepidodera > Neocrepidodera transversa. The sequence goes on from OY725348.1 coordinate 13,299,231, forward strand.
GACAGTTAGTTGACAGCTGTCAACTGTCAATATCGTCTTTTTAACATCAGTTTTAAACTCTGCAACCTCAAAAACAAATATTAAACTTTCGAAGAGATTTCCCTTTTAAGTAGTAAATAATGGTAAATCTTTGGAGCTGCGTAGGAGCCAAAATAAGCAAAATTGAGCTTTGTGCGCATTGAGACTTTTGTTCAGGATGCCGAAACGAACAACATATCCAAATTTCGGCCAATTTGACCGGGAGCCAATTCCCATAAGGTTTGTGCGGGGTTCTTTTTTTACCACTTTACATCATGTATAATATTTCCCTACATGTATGTGAAAAGTTTGGCCAGTATCGCACAAGCCATTCCGGTACTCAAGGGATAAACTTTTCTACACTGCAAATTAAAAAATAATGTTCTACGGGCACTACCGTTTCAGCGTCTTTAGAATTTTGGTTTAACTTTAAAAGTTTTGCCTATCTTTTTATCTTTAGAGTTATCGAAAAAACTCTTATACAACGACTCTGTTCTGTCTGTCCGTCTGTCTATCTGTGACAACTTTCAACTCAGAAACTGTGATAGATATTCGACTCAGCATCGTTAAAACCCCCTAAAATGATATTAATTCTTGACCTAAAACCTCAAGGTTTTCTCATATGATACTTTAAATTATCGAAAACTCCAAAATTACGGTATGCCATTTCTCACTTGTTTCTTTGTGTTTTTATAATTGCCACGTTTTCAGGCTTCAAATTTTAAGCAGTATAAAACCTGTTCCATTGAATAAAATTAGCACATTTTTTATTTCATTTAGTGGAGATGTAAAAAAAAACCATACGAGTTCGTATATTGACTAATTTTGTTATTTGAATAAATAGGAAGGAGTTTCCATTACTATTAACTATGATCACAAAATACAAAAAAAAAATAATTAGTATTTTGCATTATCGATTAAGTTCAACTATTTTAATTGTAGGATTCTGTATATATTGCCCACAGACTATAAACACAAGATGATAATATGAATTATTATTCACTTCGTTTATAGCTGCAAGATATTTCAATTAGTTTCTATTAAAACTTTTACTTAAGGTTTGTGAATAGGTACTTAGTTAGAAAAAGAAAGTTACATCAAGGTATATCATTTTAATGAATGTTTTTTCCGTATGGGTGTGTACAAGAAGAAAATTACCTGTTTGATTAGATGACAATCATCTTAAAGAGGACTTGCCTTCACACATATAGGACATTTATGATGTATACGTTTATCAGATTAACACACTTTTATTCAGTCTCACCTGAAAAACCGAAAATAGTTAAGAAATTTCCTAAATTTCGGCAGAAGTTACAAAAGTTTGTAAATGAATAAAAAATCATGAATTCTTCCTCTTTCTTCTTCGTATGATCTTTCTGATGTTTTTTATTCTGTGTTATATCCTTGTATACTATATTGTATATTATTGTGATTAATACTTTGACCATTGTTGCCAGATACCTCCAACAGTTCGCTTATTCTGAGAATAATTTATAAAATAATTCCTTTCTTAAAAGTGTTCAGTCGGTTGATTATTATTATTTACGATAAACCTACATAATTATTTTTAACCAAACCGTTAATTTGCCAAAATTCCATCACAGTATTAAAAAAAATTTAGCAACATTCAAGTTTCCAATGTGCAAGTGTTCGAACTGTTCTACTTTCCTTGTATAGAAATTTGAATTTTTACAAGAACTACATACAGCATCGATGGCTTTCCAAAGACTTCTTCGTTATTATGTACGTTTTTGTTTACACCATTCGCCATTACATTGATGTAATCAGTTTTGGGTTATCAACGTATCGCCGTAACTGTTCGTTATTGTGAGAAAATTAGAAACTAACCTTATTTTCTCTTCAGCACGTAACGTAATAAGTTACTAAATGAAATACAAGCATAATATGGATTTAGTAAATTAAATTGATATTTTAATTAATATTTACAATTTAGGACCAAACATAAATTGAATTGAAGGCAATTTAATCGTTTCATTACACAATTGACAGTACGCTCAGCATTTTCTTTCTCCAAACATAAAAGCCGATAAATCTTTATTTATTGATTTTGAGATATGACGAAAAATGTACACTGGTTAATCCGCCAAATGTTTAAAAAATGGATTAAGTTGTTTGTAAGTTGCTAAGCTAAAAATTTGTTATCATGATTTTTATTTTTTATTCACTAAGTACGTATTTTAGTTAAGGTTGGTTACTGAATTATTTAACCTGAAATTTTATAATATCTCGAAAAATAGGTATTTCACAAAAAATGTGCCAAATCGAAATTTCAATATCTCAAGGGGGAGATTCGGTAGTACTAAATTACGCCCACCCCCACTTCCCCTATGGGCAGGGTGGGCGGAAAATTAGAAATATTAAATAGGAATCCCTATTTTTTATCGCAGATTCGGATTCTAGAAAGCTACGTACGATGTCTCTGAAAAAATTTGATTCGCTACAGATGGCGCTGCAATCGCAAGATTTGGAACAGAAATCAAAATAACGAGGTATTTGGTATTTCTCGCTGGGCTATTTAATGATCTTACGGTTGCCCAATTCCAATGGGTGAACTGGTTGGATAATAAACTACTTTTAGCGTAACCCAGAAACAACGAAGGGGGCGTAGTAGTTTTCTGTTCCCTTCGGGGTGCTTGATTAACGTGAGTTCCCTTACCTCTAACTAATTAATTAAATGCTCGAAATGGTGACCTTGAACTTCAATACAATTGTCAATCCCCTTTTCAAATGAGTCACAACTGAGAAGTACGTCACTAGCAATATGGCCACAAACATTCCTGATTCGTTCAATCACATTCTCCCGACTTGTTGGTACTTGTTGGGACACTTTGTCCTTCAGGTATTCCCACAAAAAAATCTACCGAAGTCAGATCTGACGTTCTGGCAGGCCAATTTATCGGACCAGCTCTACCGATCCGGCGAACGTGGAAATCACGATCAAGTACTTCGCGTGCTAATGCCGAAAAATGCGCCGGTCAATCGCCATGTTGAAACTACATGTTCTATCGTACTTCTAAATACGTCTTCAAGTAACTGTGGCAGTAGTTCATCGTCCAGGAAGTCTTGGTACGTTTACCGTTTAAATTGCCTTCAATGATGTTTGTCGAGTTTGTCGCCAATTATCCCCCGCACCACACGTTGGTAAAACAAGGACCAGTGTTTCCACTTTAGTGGTTTCAGCTCCCAACCTTTCCTCATTTGTTTACCCTTTTTCCCCTCGAAAATTAATCATTACACAATTATTGAAAAACGAATTTAAAATACCTTAAAATTTGTGCAAGATATAGTGCCACAGCCAGGGTGCGTTCCACAACACTCAAAATGTTCTTTCATCCGTTCCACATGACGACCACGGCCGTTGTGGTCGCGGCGAAAACGTCACTCATGACGTCATTATTTTCGCGCACGCCAAACTCACAACGACCCATCTGAAATAGTGGGTCGAAGTGGACGTTGGCCTGGCGCAGTTTTTGAAATTTCGACAGAAAAACTAACTATATGATTTGGAAAAAAATATTGTTGTTGAAGCTTAGCGCGCGACCTCAGGTAAACATGTTAAATAATCTAACTTAACTAGAATATGTAAAATCTGAAAGAAAACTTTCGATAAAAGCAGAGCTGTTGAAGTGGTCTGAGAATCCCAAGTTTTTCCTCTTTTTCTCAATTCTGCTTTATCATCTCAAACCCGCCATTTGTAATGTTTACATCAACGCTTGAAACAAGAAATGACCCATACTCCATTCCACTTGAGTGTATAGTCTCCTTGATTGTAACGTCCTCAAGCAAGTGGAATGGGAAAAACCGTGGTCGTGAGCGTGTAAGTGCTTAGTGGAACGTACACCCATGGAAGCAAGAAAGATAAAGATTAAACATGATTAAATGTGTCGAATGAAATGAAGTATAATCGTATTATGATTTTTTCCCCTCTCTAACCCTTTCCCCTTTTTCTTCCCCCTGTGATGTCCAAATTCCTCTCCAAAGAGGAACTTCCCCTAATTGTGGAAACATTGTACAGGGACGCTGATTCTCAACCTTAACCTGACGCCAGTGTGGTTTTTCAACACTCCAATAATGCATCTACTCTACCTACAGGGGGCGGGGGCAACCGTAGCATCAATAAATAGCCCGGCGATAAATATTAAATACCTACGTGTTTCTCTGTATTTTGATTTCTGTTCCATTTCTTGCGTTTACAGCGCTATCTGTCGTGAATCGAAACAATTTTTTCAGAGAAAAAAATCGTAGCTTTCGACGTAGAATCCGAATCTGCGATAAAAAATAGTGGTTCCTATTTAAGATTTCTAATTGGTCGCCCGCCCTGGCTCGTAGGGGTTATCGTAATTTAGGACTACCGGAGGCCCCCCTCTGAGATATTTAAGTGTCGATTTGGTACATTTTTTTGTAGGATGCGTATTTTTCGAGATATTACAAAATTCCAGGTTAAATGAATCACCTGTCGTTATCCCGTGTAATTTTTAAATTTTGATTTCAGATTTTAAATTTATAAAAAATTTTTCTCATTTGTGTAAAATTTAAAATTCTGATTTGAGATTTTGATTCACCACAAAAATTAAACAAAAGATTTTATTATAAAAAGTTTGTGAATTTCAGTAAATCTGTTATTCGGAAACAAACAATTTAAGTTATTTTCTGTTATTATTTTCAAATTGTTATTAATATTTATTAAAAATCTTATTTTTTTGTTGCAGGTAAGCCAGACATGGTAATTCTTTTATTTTTAATTGGTAAGTTAGTTAACTTTCCTAATTTTAAGACTATTTTACGAAGTGTTACATTAAAAACTTCTAACTTTCCTTTTAATTAATTTAATGACACTTACTGTCAGTAAATAGAACGTCCATTAACTTTAAAGATTCAGTAAGTAAAGGCAATGACGTATAGAATAAAACTTTACACGTTGATTTCTTGTACAATTGTCACAATCTAAACCTCATTGTCATTAGTTACAGAACCGTTAAAGTTAATGAACGTTCTATCTACTGACAGTTAGTGTTTAACCTTGTTTTTTTAAAATCCATTTTTTAGTACTTTAATTAAAATTTAATTGGAATTATTTTCTAAATTTAGTATTTAGTATTTTAATTTTTTATTTATCAATTTAGTTGTTAAAATATCTTGAAAATTCACTAGCTCTGGGTGAATAAAAATCCGTAGGGTCCATCAAAGTTCCATCGTAGCACCAATAGTCCGTTCCTATAAAAATTTTAAAAAAGTGATTTCATGGCTTCCAAAAGTGCAGATTTTGAAATTATTTTTAATTTTTCAGGGTGATTCAAATAATATAAGTTAAATAAATCCAAATTTTTTGGTACTTTCTCATATGACACATTTTTTTTTGTTAAAACATATTTTCTTTCAACATGTTGAGATAATTTTATATATTTTTAAAAGCGAAAATTCACGGGAATATAGTCCAGTTCATAAATCTATCACCAAAGGAAAAAGTACCGCTATCAGTATTAGAGGTGCGTTTCCCCTATAATAATTTCTATAAGTAACGGTGAGAACACTTACCTATATAAACGGGAAATTCAGAAATAGATATAACTATTTTTTGTACGTTGAAGCAGTTAAAAAAAGATTAACCTTTATTTACATAAAAATGTGAGTTCAAATATTTTCATAAACGTAATAGTAGTATTGTTATTTTATATTAGATATATTTAATACGGTATTTCCCAGCCTCAGTCAAAAACGTCTAAAGAGCAAAAAAGTAAAATGTTACGCTTACGGGAAAATAGTTTGAATGATTTGCCGACAACTCCAAATGAATTGTTCACCGATAAATCAAAATTTCGTAGAATATTTCTTAATGAACAATCAAAAAAAACTATATTTAAATCTTTAAAAACCGTACTTAAACGTGGGCAGCATCCAAATGCTGTAAATGAAGCGGCTTTACTAATAGGGGTGTCATATAAAACTAAGTATACTCCCGTGCATAAAGATAAACCTTCCAGAAAGAAAAGCAGTGACTATGAAAAATCCCGTAATTTGGAACCTTCGCTTGTGTTACAACAGCCGAATTTTGAAAACAAAATACATCTTACCTTATTTGACAAAGTAATCCACTTCCTCTTAAAAAAAAATTAAATCTAATAGTAAAAGCTTTCGTTTATTTCAAATTTTTCTCATTCTCGGTATTTGTTCATAAATAGATTCTTTAATATAACCGCTGCACCAAATTTTCAGGTTTTAATGGGTTGTTTAAAATTCACACACAAAAAACTAAACTAGGCCAAATGCAAACCCGTCAGTAGTTTTAGTTATTTTTTTAAAGGACCAGACTGCGCGAAATGCAAACCAGTCACTTGGTCATTGTTCGGGTCGTGGGTTCGATTCCCATGAAATGAATCTCAAGTGGAATTAAAGTCAGATAAGACATAACCAGGCCGGATGAGGTCGGATATCTCGTGGAACTGATAAGGGTTGGTGGTACAATTACACACTTGCTAGTCGGTAGATCACGTGAATGACAAAAGCATATTCCATGGTTTAGGGTGATTGAGGACCGTGGTTCGGAGCCCTCGATAGGCTGTAGGTTCCGTCCAGATTAGCCCTGGTAGCAGACAGATACGTTAAAATTAATAGCAAGCAAGCAACTCAATATATCTTCTTACTGTCAACTTTGGTGTTGATTGGGCACTTCATCTTCATAATAGCTTTTAGCCCTAGAGCCCTATAGATATAGTGATATAGGGTACGTACTTGACGCCACCAAATTATCTACAGCTGAAATTCGTCATGTAGATGGTTAAGGTGAACCAAAAACAGTAAAAAAGTAAAATACTGCTACAAAACAACATAGACAAATGTTGTTGTATTAAAAATACTGTTGCTAGAAATATATTTCAAAATTTAGTTTTTATTTATTTATGTTGCTTTCAAAAAGTACCGCATTCTCATTTTTAGCACCTTCATTGCCATTCAGAGATAGATCGATCTGTTGTTGAGTTTATAACTTCATAGAAGTTTATTATGTTTTGCTACTTTTTATCTTTTATTAGACCTACTGTGGCAGTTAGCATACAAGGTAACAATAGAAAATATCCCTTATGTTAGCTCTTATTTGTTAAAATTTATTACACGACAGTGACCCTTCGAAGAGTGAATGTTTTATCGAACGTCTTGGACGCGACCCATTTACTTTTATTTTCACTTTATAAGCTGGAATTCGAAGATTCTTAGATTTGTTTGTTTTTGTTTTGCAACATTGGCTGTTATAGTTTGTAAATCGGATGTATATAATATATACAAGTGAATTTGGATTGGGCTTGTTTTTTTCTTAAAATGTTACCTTAAATTATCGTTTTTATAAAAATGTTTCTTTTTGTGGCATTACTAAAATGATTTTTTATCTTATATATATATGATTTCAATATATTGAGGTAATTTTATCACATGACTGACATCCAAGAACGCAACAAACAGTACTATTGACTTTTCATGACTTTGTTAATTATATAAATGATTCATTGTTATTGTTACTTTACATTTTTTAGCATTATTCTGGTAAAGATCTAAACTAACAATTCACCAGTATCATAATATATCATCCACTCATTCCGCACCGTCACATCCAACTAATTGGCCAACCTTAATGTGGCGAGTTACTGACAAGAGTTTCATTAATGCACTAGATTTTTCTTTACTCAAACTAGGGTGCACGTGAAAGGTACGTTTTTTTTATTATCGAACTAACTGCACTTTTCGCTCGCCTCACTCGTGTCTGCGTTTTCGTTGATTTGCTGTTAGTCCGGACTCAAGTTGCCTTGCTCAGAAGAAAATTAACCAACATTATAAAATACTTAATATATTTTTGTGTTAGTTCAAAAAAGAAAACTAAACAAAAAAAAAGTTGACTAATAAATAGTCCAGTCACAATTTTTTCCGCTCCGAATTCTTTAAAACTGCACCGATTGATTTGACATTTTGACAGTAGTTGTAAAATTAGACAAATAATAAAAGTTATATAATGCTGATATGCGCCTTCACCCCAGAGATGAATGCTACCCCTTCCTACATCCTAAAATTCAAAATAACCCCGGAAATCGATAGATAAACTAATTTAAGCAAAAAATTTAGAATAAAGTTTTTGATAACCCTATATTTTTCGAATTATTCGTGATTGAAAATGTTGAAAAACACCATGTTTTTTAACAGTTTTTCTTACGCAAAATAAAGCTTATGAAAAAACATAGAAATTCGTTCTTTTTGTTTATTATGTTAGACGCAATAGAAAGCAATTTTTTGTTTGCCGTAAAATTCGAAGATTAAAACGTGTTAAATAACGGAAGACGAGAAATTTTTTTTTGGAAAATCTTTTTTAAAGTTCTCAAAAAGATGTTTAAAATGAGTAGTGCTAAAAGACTGCATCACATAAAATTGAGAAAATAAGAAAATTGGACAATAAAACTGACGCCATTACATTTTTTGATTCTGAGTAAATAACTTTTTTCAAAATATCTTTAAAATTAAATTTACTTAATGTTACTATTTTGTGTCTAAATGAACAAATCCAACCAGAAGATATCATTTATTTTTATTAGATTCTTTTCTGGACTTGATTTCAGGTTACCTTTTCCCATTCTTCTTGCTGTATTATCCAATATTACTATATTGTTTCCTCTCTCACTAACTACTCCTTACGATGACTATTTCTTTTCTACAGTTCTTCCTTTTATTATAATTTTTGTTTGTTTACTTCTGCTTATTAGACATTGACATTGCCATTGACTTTGACATTAACTTGACAGTGACAGACATTTTTCTTCTTCCTCTATTCTTCTTCTTTTTCTATGTTTACCCTCCTAGTTATTGAGATTGAGATTTGGTTCTCCGTGTCCAGTACCTAATCTCACAACCTTAAAATTATTTTTCATAATTCTTGTACTATTAATTTTTCTCATTATTTTGATTTTGAGTTTTTATTGTATAATTTACCCTTCAGGTTTTGTTTGTGAGGTTGGCAACCCCCACTCACATCATGGCTTAAAAACATTTTTTAATTTTAATGTTTGCTTGTCAGCTGTCATAATGTCAGTTGTCATACACCATTTTGTGTAGTGTCTTGACGTTAAGTCTAATAATACTGGTACAAGTTATACTAATTTTCGTACTATTTTTTCTAACTATTGCCCTTAAATGGGCCATAGTTGATAAACAATTCTCGTACACCACTCTCCAGCTGCCCTCTAGGGTACGCTCCTCCATCGTAGGAGTTTCTTCCTACCCCTACGTGGGATTCTCTACTGGCTCCCGTGCCTTCATTTTCATCACCAAATGCCTCTTCTGGCGCTTTTGGGTCAGGTTTCTCCTGATCCCTTTTACATTTTATAAGTTTCTGTTCGGTCAGACATCATTTACGAGACACACTTTGTGCCCGCAGAATGTCTGGTTTCATTTCAATTTTAATTTCTTATTTTAACATTTTCGTTTATCAGTACCATGTATAGTCTTAAAATTTATGTTGCTAATAATTTTTTGAATTTTTTAATCGTTTAACTTAAATTACACCTACCGTTTACCCCATGATGTATATGGTAAGCCCCTCTTTTTAATAATGATTATTTGTACCTGTTGTTGTATTAATGCGCGCTATTCTAGGCCTGATGATGGCGGAAGCCGAAACTAGTTGCCAATTGCACTAAACCAACTTTTCAACAAATATATTATTGTGGTACTGGACTTTGTGTGTTTCATTACTCATAAAATTAATGAAAATACGTAAAAAGTTGTTCTTCACAAAAATTTATCTTTTTTTTTACAACATGTTTTGATATGAATGAAACAGCTCAAAAGGGAACGAAGTTATACCTAAAAAACTAAATTCACTTTTTGAGAGAAAATTATGGAGCACGAAATTGTTTTAAATTTTGGAGCATTCATTCTTTTGCCTATGTTCAGTAAATTTCCTATATGTTATATACTACACACAAACACACCCAATAGAAGATAGAAAAAGAAAGAAACTTTTTAGAAACGCAATTAGTTTGCAGGCATTGATTATTAAGGGTGAAATAGTTTTAATCTAAGATTAACAGTAAAGGTTTTATTATTTAATGTAAATACCATCATTAAACTGTTATACTTTGTTAACTTTTTATTCTCATTTATAAGGGTTGAAGATTTGCAATAAATAATAAATTATATCATATACCATCAAAGAGCTTCAAGTAGTTGAAAATATTTTTCGCCTATAATTTCATCGTAAGGGTTGAATCATTTTAACAAATAATATATTATATCCTAATACCACAATAAAAAGATTTTAAAGCTGTTAAATTGTTTTTTTTGTTAATTTCTTTGTAGAGGGTAGTAAAACACCATAAATTGAGTTCCACTATAAAAAAGATAAATTTTTGATAATGAATGAAATGAAACTCAAAATCATATATGGTAAGTTAGTTTGTTTTTGTAAATTTTTATATTGTAATTTTCGAACATTGTTAATACTTTTAAGGCCTGATCAAAGCTGCTGTAACTACCGATAAAAATTCTCAAGTCTTAAGTACCAGTACTTGTTCAAAGTGGATTTAAGTACAAGTACCAGTACCAAGAATATATAAGTACTTAAATATTTCGTTTAAGTATTACTTGAAAACAGTAAATTTAAGTACTAAGTATTAAGTAACCTATTCAGGAACCAATCAAGAAAATACTTGTCAAAACATGATTTCCACAGCAAATCGAAAACATTGAAGAATATTTTTGCAGTAATCCGTAATACTTAAGTACTTTTTAAAGGTTTTAAGTACTTTTCGAGTACTTAAGTATTTTTCATTTTTTAAATTGCTAGTAAAAATATATTTAGAACAAATTTAAGTACTAAGTACAATTATTAAGCTGAATACTTAAAAGTTTAAGTACCAGTACACGGATTTTCTGGTATACTTAGAGTAAAGTACTTAAGTACATTTTTTAAGTACTGTCGGTAATCTCTACATGGTACATGATTTTGAGTTTCATTTCATTTATTGACCACTGGACCACATTTGAGATATGGATAACCATTTGTATTTAATATTTGATAAATTTAAACGTAGTTACAGCCCATAAATCGCTCAAATTTATTGTTTTCAATTTTTTAATACAAGTGGTAGTTTCCACCACTTAAAAACAAAAAGCACAGGTCGCCCTTATACAAATTTTGAAGTGTAGGGTAAGATCAGCTTAACCAAATTTTCAGAAAAATCGATGCAGTTATAAAGGTTTCGGAGGTAAACTCAATTTCTATCTTCAGTGACTCTAAAATAGGTATTAACAGTTTTTTAATCTATAACTTTGGTATGATTTGTTGCATAGTGTAGGAAAAATTCTTTAATAGTGAATTTTAGAAAAACTGGTATCTGACGTAGTTAGAGTTCCATCAAACGATATTCACTCAAAAAAACGAAAATTGATGGTGTAATATGAACTGGGATTCAAACATAAATTTAATTTACAAAATGCTCAGTCTAATTATTTGAAACATATTTTTATGCTTATAATCATTATCTAATCTGAACATATGGTGTTTTTTTTACTTTTTCGATTAAAAAAAATGTATTATAACAAAAACTTGAAAGTGACTAAAAATCTAAAGAAAATATCCATTATCGATTCACCAACGTATCCAAACACTCGGCCCCCAGACTACGTTATTCTTTCTTTAGCCTCTTCATCGGTTTACGAGACCTAGTTTCGAGTATGAGTATGCTGTTAATCTTTCGAGATGTAGAGATGTAGGTGGATGATGGGAAGTATCGTTAAAATTCATAAAAAAGACATAAAATATTTCACCTTTCTAAATTGCATTAACTTTTGCATTAAAAAAAGTATACGCGATATATTTACCGTTATAATCTTGATTTTGGATTAATTAGTATGGATATAGTCACGTTTAAAAATAATTAAAATAGTTGATAAAATATTTAGCTTTGTAGATTTGATTGCAATTTAAGAATTCTTTTTCCATTTTGCATTAGAAGAATTTTTGCATTATGCATTATAACAATTTTTGAATTTTGCAATTTAAAAATGTTTGCATTTTTCTTTTTACATTAGAAGAATTTTTGCATGAGAAGAATTTTTGCGTATCAATTTTTGAATTTTGCATTATAACAATTTTGCATTTTACTTTTTACATTAGAAAAATTTTACATTTTTAAAATCGAAGAATTTTTGCATTTTGCATTAGAAGAATTTTTCCATTTTGCAATTTAAAACTTTTTGCACTTTTTACATTAGAAGAATTTTACATTTCTAAAATCGATGCATTTTTGCATTTTATATTGGAAGAATTTTTGCATTAGAAGAATTTTTGCATTATAACAATTTTTGAATTTTGCAATGTAAAAATTTTTGCTTTTTATTATTTACATTAGAAGAATTTTACATTTCTAAAATTAGAAGAATTTTTGCATTATAACAATTTTTGAATTTTGCAATTTAAAAATGTTTGCATTTTACTGTTTACATTAGAATTTTACATTTCTAAAATCGAAGCATTTTTGCATTTTACATTAGAAGAATTTTTCCATTTTGCATTAGAAGAATTTTTCCATTTTGCATTAGAAGAATTTTTGCATTTTGCATTATAACAATTTTTGAATTTTGCAATGTAAGAATTTTTGCATTTTACTATTTACATTAGAAGAATTTTACATTTCTAAAATCGATGAATTTTTGCATTTTGCATTATAAGAATTTTTCCACTTTGAGTTAGAAAATAATATTTGCATTTTACATTAAAAGAATTTTACATTTCTAAAATCGAAGAATTTTTCCATTTTGCATTAGAAACTTTTTGCATTTTGCTTTATAAGAAAATAAGTACAAATTATACAAATGAAACCAAAAACATCACAATTTTTATTTTTGCCCTTGTAAAAAATTTAATATTTTTTAGAAACCAAATATTTTTTGTGTTTTAAATCTGCGTAACGAATTTTACCTGTTAACAAACTGAAACTATAATTATCATAACCAACTATTTCCATTGATGTTATGTCAAAATGGTAAAAGAAAAAAATAAACATAACAAGCAAATTTGACCTTCATCGGCAAATTGGCAAATCTTTTAATTCGCACAATTTAGTAAAACTATCCAGAATCTGATGGTAACATTACTGGAATATAAATTAAAAATGGTTAAAATTAAAATTTACGATTGTAATTAAAAATAAATAAATTATAAATTACAGAAAATTATCCTTTCAATTTGAGAGAAAGTTTAATTTTTGCAGTAATTCTTAATATAAATATACTATTTTTTTCCAAATAAAATTAATATTTTCTAAGTTAACTGCATGAATATTACTTCTGTTAATAACCATATATTTGAGTTAAACAATGTTTGTTTTTGTATGTACGAAATATTTATATGCGATGCGATGTAATGGGATGCGAGAGTACAAAGAACCAGGAATCAATTGATTTCCTCGTAAATCGTTCGAAGAGGGAAGACCTCATTACACGATGTTACTTACGACGATTACAAATAACTTTCTCTTATTTTCTACCACGATTTTCAAACGGTAAAAAAAATAAAATGATTTTACGACCATTTATAGAAGCTAAAATTATTATTTAATAAAGTACACACCTCAAAAATACTTAATCAACTTATGCATTTATTATTAATATGTGTAATTTTCTTGTAGGTATTAATTAAAAATATTTTTGCACGATAAAGTGCTAAAATTAATATTAAAGGAGGGAGTAAAGTGGCACACTACTTTTTAAGGAGTAAATAAATATTTATATTGCAATAAAAACAGTTAAACTACAATTATTGAGTATTTTTAAATATTGTTAAACTGTCATACCCAAAATAAATAAAATTAACATTAAAAATTATAGCCCTATCCGTTTAATTTTAGTTATATATTTTTATCTTATATTAATTAGAGTGATGAAACACACAAAGTTCAGTACCACATAAAATATTATTTGTTGTAACAAAATTTAGTTTTCAAATTGCAACTAGTTTCGGCTTCCACCGTCATCAGGCCTACAATAACGCTTGTTAATAAAGCAGCAGGTATAAATTAAAAAAGAATTCGTCACTTTGATAAGCAGCTGCCTTTCAGCTTCAAAAAAATTGGGCGTTCGTTCTTTCGTACTATTTTTTACCACGTATAGGAAAAAACAGAGAACCAAAAAGCAATAACCACACCGGGTCTTGATCTTAAATGGATTTCGCATTCCCGCTCTCCAATTAACAATTGACAAACTAACTTTCTATGCTCACGTGATTTACGGCTGCCAATTGAAAATAAGATAAATTTCACAACACTGGACAAGTTTGAGCTCAGTTCCCCAAGGTTTCTTTTGCATAAAAAACTGCTTATAACTTAACCTCTAACTTTAGCTCTGGGAAACTTTTACCTCGGGTTACTTAACTCTACAATTTAACCCTTCATTGAAAAACCGGGCCCAATGAATACAATTATATAAAGTAGTTATTAGACGGAACGTCGAAGTTTGATTTTTTTACTTTTCCGATCAAAAATAAAACGTGACAGTTCTCAAAGATGGTTTGCCATGGGTAGTTATCAGTATAATCCAACGTTGATTGGATATTTTGATACACGTGACTCAAATGAACGATTTTGATTGGTTTGATATTAAAGTCAAAAATTTTCAGTATAATCCAGCGTCGATTTAATATTCTGATACATGTGACTCAAAATGAACGATTTTGATTGGTTTGATATTGATTTCAAAAGTTTTCAACCAGATTTTTATTGGTACTAGAACTTTTTGCCCCAATATCAACACCACTTGTTACCTTGACAAAATTAGAATTCTTATCAAATTTCATAAGGCCAAGAAATTCCTTTTCCCATTCAAGTAATTTTATTTGTTTCCCAGTTGCTAAAATATCAGTTCTTTTTTTACGGAAGATTTCATATTCATATATTATTAATTATTTTTTTCAATTGACTAACTGCTATCTCCTTTACAGTATGTATATATTCTTTTTTTATAGCTATTCATCCTTTTTATTTCTGTTCTACTACTTGCGGTAACACAGATTTGAATTTTATTACATTTTTTTTTTCAAATAAATAAAACACGAAGTCAGTACCACAAAATAATATATTGAAAGGGATGATAACAGGCGACTAGTTTCGGCTAAATAGCCATCATCAGGCCTACAAGGTTCAGAATAATGATTAATTTTACCATTTTTTATAAAAAATTAAAAGTGTAGAACTTACCAAACAAGAAATTGTATTGGAGTTACAAAGTAAAAGACATAAAATAGTCACAACCGCGCGGTTGTTAAGTCAACATTATAAAAATTATTTTTGGTCGTACATTAAATAACAAACTTATAACTTAAAAATATAGTAAAATAAGGGTGAAAATTCCACATTATGGATTGTTGGGTAACAAATGGCTGTTACCAGAGAACAGCATTATATCGTAAATAAATTCAAACCCTTCCAAAAAGGGCAGAAAATTAACTACTTTACTTTAATGTTCTGCCCTTTTTGGAAGGGTTTGAATTTATTTACGATATAATGTTGTTCTCTGGTAACAGCCATTTGTTACCCAACAATCCATAATGTGGAATTTTCACCCTTATTTTACTATATTTTTAAGTTATAAGTTTGTTATTTAATGTACCACCAAAAATAATTTTTATTATGTTGACTTAACAACCGCGCGGTTGTGACTATTTTATGTCTTTTACTTTTTAACTCCAATACAATTTTTTGTTCGGTAAGTTCTACACCTTTAATTTTTTATAAAAAATGGTAAAATTAATCATTGTTCTGAACCTTGTTTGTAGGCCTGATAATGGCTATTTAGCCGAAACTAGTCGCCTGTTATCATCCCTTTCAATATATTACTTTGTGGTACTGACTTCGTGTTTTATTTATTTGAAAAAATACTGGGACCACATTTGAGATCTGGATAACCTCTTCGATTTTTATTACATTTGCTAAGACAATTCTACTATCGCTAATCACATTTTTTGAATAATAACCGTCATTAACATTAGTCGAAGACATTTTTTACTGATATTTGTTTTCAAAAACAAGTAATGTTAAAATACTCTCGGGACAGACGCAAACGACTATTTAGTGCGGAACAAGTATTAACTTAAATATTGAAGCGAATAAGGTCTTGACGAGTAAACACTTAAGAGTAAATCCTCGACATGAGAAATAAACTCACACAAGTAAAAATACCCTTTTATTCACTTGTTAGACGAGCAAATAACTTTACTCGGGAGTAAACGCTTACAAGGATTTCCTTGTTTTTATTCACCTGACCCATTGACGTAGTACTCACTTATTTTGTAGTACCCAATTGATTGCTAATTTACCAGATATATCTCATTATTACAATTTTTTTTAAACTTTCGACAGACTTGATCAATATATTTGATCCAAAAATATGTGTTTGAAGCCTTGTAAAACAAAAATTGTTTTATTATGTTCTTAGTATCCAATATGCAAAATTCTCATATCTGAAAAATTTCCTAATACTGAAATTTTAATATCACAAAGTATACCAATTTTTAGATTCTATTTTGTGTCATTTTTCTTTGAATAGTAATTTTTCTCAAAGTTAAATTGTCCAATAATTAAGTATTTATGGTTTTTAATATAATAAATAAAATATAGGAAGTTTTTTGTTGATAGTTTTCTTGTTATTTACCTTCGATTTAGGGTCATTACTTTGAATATAATATTAAGTTTTAAAATTAAACAAGGTCGAATTTAAATTCATCAACAAGGGCATATACCCACGTTGTTGCGCTGCTGCTACTGCATCTATCGTTTTTTTAAAGTAAACTACAGGTAAATGTGAAAGTTCGAAACGGACTGACTTGTATGGTTATCCTTCACATGTCAATATCAAATAGAAACACGAGATATCGGAGCTAATGAATAACCTGTCATGTAGTGAATTAGAAATCTTCAGACTCTTCGATTAATCTGTACATGGTCTCGCGTGATGGAAACGTTAAGGGAACATGAAATTTCTGTTTAAAAGTTAAGATACATAACGATATGCGAAACGTACACATAGCACAAATTCGCCAAATTTTAATTCAAAATATTCAAATTTATGATACAGGGTGTTTCATTTTTAGGGAAACTCTTAAATTGTACAAGATTTTTCTCGATTAATTATTTTTCGGATTAATAGAAATTTGGTCTGCTTAATTATTTATACAAGGTGGTTCATAGGTAAAGGTACATACGCCAACGGTGAACAAAGGACACTTTTTACAAATTGTAAGTTATTATTTACCTGCAAGTTTTACTTCTTTATCCGACAATGTAATTTTGTTTCTAGGCCTGATGATGGCAAGTTGAGGCCGAAACATGTCGCTGATTTACTTTTGAGTTTTAATATTATATTTTTGTGGTACCACTTTGTATCTTGTTCTGCTGAATACCCACTACCACATTTGAGTATGGTTTAATTTTATTTAGTTAATGTAAATAGTTTTAATCTTGTCCACAAAATACTAAATTTTCAATTCTATCTAAAGTTACATTGATTTTCTACTAACGGTTTTATTAATTTTTAATGGTGCCCGATAACATTATTGGAATTTGTCACACTCGTAAAGTTAGTTAAATGTTTTTTTTTAACATAATTATTACTACTTTAGGAAATCATTTACCTTAATAAACAGTCATTAATATTCGAAAATTAATATATGGGCAGTAAAAGGCCACTGTGCCAGACAATCGGTCGGTGTCAGCGAGGCCTACAAAAACCAATCGAGCTTCACCTCTTTTGCCTTATCGAGAGATGAGAATAAATGCTTCAAAACCGACTCCTCTCTTACTAGGTCACCGTCTATCCCACTCTTGTTAACTTGTATTCATTTTTAGCCCAGTTGTTTAGCGCCGTTTAACAGTCAATTAAACTAATGACCACTAAAATTTTGCTAATTATCAAAACAGTAAATAAAGAAATATGTTAATGTAGAATGAAGTAAACATTTTCTCGCTATATGTACCATTTATATAATATAATATATAAGGTAATATAAAGTATTGTGATCTAGTAAAAACCGATGTTGTAATTTTTACTTTTATTAACGTCTTCGGTCTAAAAAATAGTACATTGTGTATCTAGCAGTAAAAGCAATACGTTCCCGGACAACAATGTAAATCGTTGTCTGTTTGCGTGTATTTATTTACTGTCTTAAATGTATATAAAAAACCGATAGGGACCGCTTTGACGGCCTAGACCGGCAATAATTTTCCCGGACCCTTTTCGGCATTCTGGGGTGATTTCAGAAAAAATCATTTTTCAGAAAATGTATGTATGGATTTTTGTCAACGATTTGCAAAAAACTGCTGAACCCATTTTGATCAAATGTTTACCAAAAATTAATTTGATTCTAACTTAAAACTGATTAGTTTTTGGTGGTCGTTAACGGCAAATTATATTGCTGTCAAAGTAGAAAAAAATTGAATACATTAAATTTCTATAAACTGTGTATTTTTACATTTGTTTTAATATATCAAAAATATCATTATTGTTTCCAAAAATATCTTAAAACCGGTTTATGTTTTATTTATTTTTTTAGATAATAAAACTTGTAGAATTGATTTTATCTTACGATTTAGTCGGAAGTAATAAAATGGTCAGTTACTATTGGATAACGAATGCTTGTTTTAAACTGTCGATTATAACTCATCATAATACAGTTTTAAGGATCTCTTGATGCCGATTTTAAAAAGTAAATAGCGACATTTGCCGAATAAAAATGTACATTAATATATTTACAAAATGAACATTTTTTCGATTTTTTTCCACCTTAAACTATTTAAATATAGAAACACAAAATAGTGGTAAAGGTAAATATTCTTTTTTTAAATCACAAAGGTTATCCCTCAAATGTGGTCCAAGTATTTAAGAAATAAAGCGCAAAGTCAGGTACCACAAGAATTTAATGGTATAAGTACAAGCAGGCAACTAGTTTCGACAACTGACCCATCATCAGGTCTATAAATACAAACGTTCACTATATAGTTAGTAATGGATACAATAAAATTTATAAAAACTTAACGTTATTTAGTACTTTCCGAAAAAAAAAGTTGTTCACAAAATGTGATACCCATTAAAGGTAGTAAAATTTTAAAATGTTTTTTAAAACAATAACATGGTATTCAAAAATTAGAAGAATTAAAAATTTAGTTGTAAAAGACGAAAGAGGTTGCTCCCATAGGGGCTGGCAGTAATTACCAACATCTAAGGACAGTACCTACTAGGGGATCAGCGTCCCAGAAAAAGTAATTAAAGAAAAGAGCCACTCTACAGTTGGGCGAAACGAAGAAGACCACAAGGTGTTCATCGCACTTAAAAAGAGTTAAATTTGGATTGAAAAGCACAAACTATAAAAATTGAGGAGAAATTGTTCGCCACGTGACAAAACATAGTTTCACCGGCAATCGGCGAAAAAAGAATGGTAATGATGGTTCCGAAACAAAGCAAAATTTTAAAATTTACAAAAAGAAAATCGATCAATAGTTAATTTCAATAAAAACGCTTGAAGGAGATTCGGTACAGGCAAGGTAAGAAAGAAGAAGAATAAAAAACGAGATCAGGAGGTTGACAAGTGACAGATGACAAGTGGGAATAAAAAGAAAGGTTAAAAAACGAATGTGAAAATACTGGAGATACAGAAACTGTAAAATTAAGAGGAAAAAGGAGGGTAAAAAAAGAACTAAATGGGGTAAACAATGCAATTAGTAATTTTGGGATGGCAGGATCACAAAGGTTAGAACGTACATTAAAAGGGAAATAAAAATTAAATGAAATTCCTGAAAGGGTCTGATAAGAAAATGTGGTTCTCTTTAGGGCGTAATTGTTTGTTAAGACAGATGATATTGGAATTGTGGGGACGAGTTGATTTCATACACCTCAAGGAGTTTTAGTCTATTACCTTTGTTCAATAGAAATAAAACTCCATCATGTATCACATTATATTAGTAAAAACCAACTTTTAAGGGGAAACTAGTTTCGGCTGATAAGTCATCTTCAGGTCCAGAATCAAATTACCCAGTTCGACAAGCAATTTTATACATTACATTTAAAATAAACTTACCATATACAGGGTGTTAGTATATTCGACCGACAACGCTCTACTCCAGAGAGCTCTCGTTAATTGATGGATTTTGATATAGGAACATTAACTCCTAAAGGGCTTAGTTACCGAGATACAGGGTGTTAAGAATTTGAAATTGAAATTCAAAATTTGCTATAAATCAAAAACGCCTTGAAATATTTTTTTCAAACTTTGTGACCAATATACTCTATAAGAAAGTAATATTTTGACATGAACTAACTTTTGAAAAATTTAACCAGTGGCGCGCTATCAGGGTTAGTTGCAACTTATATCCCCCTATTTTTTACGCTACTGGAACAAATATATTTTTTTTATTTTTTTTTTAAATTCTATGTTCATTTTTAGTTAAAAAAGTAATAACCTTTTACGGAGCTAAAATGAACGGTGTTGTAGAAATTAACATCTAAACAAAAGTCTGCAATTACTTGGATACTAGTAATATTATTTGCCTGTTAATTTCTACAACACCGTTCATTTTAGCTCCGTAAAAGGTTATTACTTTTTTAACTAAAAATGAACATAGAATTTAAAAAAAAAATAAAAAAAATATATTTGTTCGAGTTGCGTAAAAAATAGGGTGATATAAGTTGCATCTAACCCTGATAGCGCGCCACTGGTTAAATTTTTCAAAAGTTAGTTCATGTCAAAATATTACTTTCTTATAGAGCATATTGGTCACCAAATTTGAAAAAAAATATTTCAAGGCGGTTTTGATTTATAGCAAATTTTGAATTTCAATTTCAAATTTTTAACATCCTGTATCTCGGTAACTAAGCCCTTTAGGGGTTAATGTTCCTATATCAAAATCCATCAATTAACGAGAGCTCTCTGGAGTAGAGCGTTGTCGGTCGAATATACTAACACCCTGTATATTATTTAAACAAGCTTATAATCAAAACAAGTCCATAATACATTTATATTGTATAAAGGATTATGGTTGGGAGAGGGGGGTATATGAAAATAAATGTAAATTGGAAATTAGTAATATATAAAAATTAAAAAATTAAGATTCAAAAGTCATACAAGACTTTCTTAGGTTGGAAAATAATGTGGGATCCTTGTTTCCATTTTTGTTAGTGCACTTGTGTTGGCAATAGAAATATTCGAATTTGGAGCGTCCAAAGGACAGAAAATAATTCTTGGTTTGGATAACCTATTAGATTTATTACCTTTGTGATTAGCAAATGAAGGAGTCTTGATAATGTGTGCACCTGCATTATCTGCGCAATAAGCCCACCAGTGAATCCGGTTGTAAAGAACGGTCCCGGAAAAAAATGTCTATCTTTCTATTAATCAATAGTTCTAAAGTGTTCGCTAATTTTAGTTCAAAGTCTTCTACCTGACTGTCCGATGTAGACCGAATTACAATTAGCACAACAGAGCTTATACACTCCTGAGCGGTCAAGATGAGGGATTTTGTCTTTGGAATTAACTTGAAAAGATTGGAGGTTATTATTAGTTTTAAAAATCTTTGTTAATATCATATTTACGAAATACTGGTATAAGAAATATTACCTAAAAAATGTAGTGAACATGTTACACACCAATCAGAAGTGGGGAGTTGAGCCTAAATTTGGAGAAGTATCTAGTGGTATAACTTATTAATTAAGGGAAATTTATTGTTAATTGCCAACTGTTTAATAATGCTCTGAAAAGAAAACTGTTGAAGGAGGCGAGCTTATGTTACATGGGGTGATTACAGTGGAAGTTATAATTGATGACATGACAGAGTTCAATTATATATCAAATGTGTATATCAAGCAGTGAGCTATATTTTTAGGAAGAACAGTAAGCGTGTTTCGGAACGTATGTAATGGAGGGGGGTGTATTTCCGATGAACGTGGCGTCATGGGAACATTTTAAAACGCGATATTTTTTCGAAATGAAAAATCTATTGTAGAAATCCTAGTGAAATGGATGAAGTGTTATGTTTGATTAATTAATCTAGAAAAGCTATTCTTTTTTAATATATTCAATAGTTTTTTCGAAAAGCAACACTGCAGCCTACAGATTTATTGTACCATGTCAGTTACTCGTTGTTATTAGGTGAAATGTTCGTTTTCTTTAATGGGCTTTTGGTCTTCATTCTCTTTACTTTTCTGAACCTTATTCCCTATATAATAGTAATAAATGATCTTTAAAAACAACCTCAGACAGACATACACAGACAGGTACAAGCAGATACAGACAGATAGACAGACAGATTTAGTGAATTCATGGTTAACTTTTGTTCATCGAAAAGTTCTGTAGAAATTCTTGATTTTACTCGTTCTTTCAAAAATTCAAATTTCAAATTACTTCGGTCCGGACCCGAAGTATTAAAATCATAAAAAAAAATTTTAATTATTTTTTGCTTAAAATGACTTTTCTCGGCGTTTTGAGCCACCCACAACATGATTAGGTGAAAAAAGTTTTCATGTCGGTCTGGATGGATGTATGTGGAGACGATAACTCAACAACCAGTCGTCCGATTTCAAAAATTCTTGCGCCAATTGTTTTCTCCTATCTACGAAAGGAACCCTATTGTTTTTGGGCATTCTACCTGTAAGAGGGTGGAAACTGGAGGGGGTTGAAATTTCAAAAAATTAATATCTCCGCCATCTTTAAAAATATCGAAGCGGGTCATAAGACTTCATATTCTAATTATTATAAAATCAATTCGCTTAAAACTTTTTCGATTTGACCTTCATGGGTGGAACTGGAGGGGGTTGAAATTTCAAAAAAATCATATCCGCCATTGTTGAAAATATTGTAACAGGTCTTTACACTTTTTTCATATCCTAGTTATAAAATTAATTCGCTAATTTTTACGATATTTTACGGATTTTTAAAAAATTAAGGAAGATAGGAAGAAAACATCGTAAAAAACCGTAAAAAATCGTAAAAAACTAAAAATATTGAAATAATTTTTAATTAGAATTAGAGACGTAGAAACTAACTAGAACATATTTCTAAATTTTTTAAATATTGGGAAATTTTTGAAAAGTTGTGATCTTTCAAATTTTTAAATCTTTTTAATTTTTTAAATATTTTGAACTCTTTGGTATTGAAAATTTTGAATTTTTTTAAAATTTTGTTCATTACCTATACCCTACCCATAGGGAGATTTTAGATAATTAAACTCTACAACTTTTGTTTTATGTTCTAATTATTAAAAAATTAAGAAAGAGGAAAAAAATGGAAAGAAGAAAAAAAATCGTGAAAAATTGTAAGAAATCGTAAAAAACTGGAAAAAAGTCGTAACATTATGGAAATGATGCAAAGTAATCCTAAAATATCATAAAAAATTGTAAAAAATCTTGAATAATCGTAAAAAAATCATAAGAAATCGTAAAAAATCGTGAAAAATTAGTAACAAGTCGCAACATTTCGTAAATAATGCTTAATAATCGTAAAACATCATAAAAAATTGTGAAAAATCGTAAAAAACCGCAATAAACCGAAAAGAACTGGAAAAATCTGGAACAAATGGAAAAAAGGGGTAATATCGGATAAGATCGAAAAACGCAAGTAAATTAGAAAAGCTCAAAAAAAAAGAAAATTAAAAAAAAGTGGAAAGAACAAAAAGAAAAGACGGAAAAATGACGAAAGATAGGAAAAGTTAAAAAGAAAAATAGGAAGAAAAACCCAAAAAAATTTATTTTCAATAAAAATGTATAATAAAATCAATTTTTTCTTAAAATTTGTAAGACTGTTTCATTACGGTTACTTAAGTTACTTGAAAAGGATTCATTCACCACAATTAGATAATATGTTATATTTGTTTTTTTATTTTTTTGCAGGTCACTTTTGTTATACTTCTTCAGTATAATGAAAAATGTCATTCTGAACACGTCTGTTTAAAAGACTAAAATGTCTTCATAGCTTTATGTCCATAAATTTCGTGTTGCGTATAGTTTTTGTGTTTATTGTTAAAATGAATTTTTCGGACCGAACTAAAACATTATCTGTCAGTAGATAGAACGTCCATTAAAGATTCAGTAAGTAAAGGCGATGACGTTTAGAATAAAACTTTACAAGTTGATTTCTTGTATAATTGTCACAATCTAAACGTCATTGTCATTAGTTACAGAACCGTTAAAGTTAACTAACGTTCTATCTACTGACAATATATGTTTTTACCCCGTGTAATATGTTTGGTTCTTTATTTTATTTTTATGCGTAATCCTCAAATATGTCTTACAAAATCTTTCATGTATAAAATTTATTTATTATTTTAAGATTTATTGAAATATAATACTTGTTTTATTTTTACAAATAAAATAATGTGTTTAATAAAATTACTACAAAAAACATTAATATTTTTAGCAAAAAATTTAAATCAATATTTTTGTCCGATGCAATTCCCTTATTAATTTGTTTTTTTTTATTTAATTACTTATCAACAATTTGTCGCACTACTTGTTTTGTAGTATATTTGTCGTTCCTTAATAAATTAACCTCACATAGAAGCAATTAAACTAACTGAATTTGTATTAAGAACGCCGTACTTAAAACTGGTAATTTCTTTCTTAATTTCTGTTTGCTAATTGAAGACGAAAAAAAAAATACAGTTGAGACGGGACCGCTCGTCCGACAATTAATCATAAAATTAACAGACCATTCTTTGTAATCAGCTTTAATGTGTGTTTTCATTGCTGCCAAAGTGGATCAAACGTATATACGAGCTATTTTTACAGTTTTTTTTTCTATTGTGAGTTTACCGGGCGTAATCGAGCGTACCACTTGATCTTAATAAAGTATTTTTTGGTACATTCATAAAAACATAATAGTTGCTATAATAATTATTTATGCACCAACGGCATTTTGTCGATTTTATAATTCCAGGGAGGGAATGTTTGACTTAAAGTCAAAATTAAGACTAGTTGGCACACCCTGTAAGTAACGCGAACATGCATAGTAACGATGGCTTAATTCCCGTTTCTTTGCGACAGTTTTGCGCCCGTTAGTGCCGTAAATATGGTAAATCGGCGAGCAATTAGACTCAAGCAATTTGGAACAAGCGTTAAGCTGGTTACGCCGCGATTACCATTTCTGATCGATTTCTCATAGTAGGTTAGCATTCTCGACATTATGGAAGAAAAGTGGTAATTAGGGTCGAAACGTTGAGTTCTTTAATGACTTGAAATAATCGAGGTGAAATCGAGTACTTATGGAGTTTTAGATGGCAGTTTGTATTATTAAGGTTTAAGGTAAATACGAATAATTTCATTTTAGGACGAAAAGGAGAACATGGTTTTTATTTACTTCATCAGAGTAGTTTTTATTTTTAATTTATCTGAAACATCTTTCTGCATCTCATGGAATTTTAAAATTTGATTTTAGATTTAGATTCAGCATAAAAAAGTACATAAAAAATTGTATTACGAAAAGTTTGTGTCTATTAAGACATACAAATTATAGGCGTCTGAAATTTTAATGTTTGTGAATTTTTTTACCTAAAATTTTATAAAATGTATGCAATAATTAAATTATATATTTAAAATTCGTCTTGGCAAACCACGAAAACAAACTTTTATTTGGCAACACAATTTACAATTACTTAAGTAAAAAAACTAAAATAATATTTTTGTGTTTCTT
The DNA here is from genome assembly GCA_963243735.1 of Neocrepidodera transversa. NCBI lineage: Eukaryota > Metazoa > Arthropoda > Insecta > Coleoptera > Chrysomelidae > Neocrepidodera > Neocrepidodera transversa. The sequence goes on from OY725348.1 coordinate 13,324,969, forward strand.
AAGAATCAACAGCCTGAGAATTTCGTAAAACGTTGAAAATACAAGGTCAAGCCTACTTTGAGGACATTAATATGATTTCTGCAGCTCAATAATATACAAGGTGGGCCGGATTTATATTGCGTATACAGAGATCTCGTAAACCACAATAGATACAATATCGGTTAAATGGGGGAAAAGATGTGTATTTTCAAGATGAATTTCATGGTTTTTTCAAAATTAAAATATCAGGTCCGATTTCTGAGATATTTAGGAAAAACCGAAATTGACGATTTTCGTTTTAATAAATTACCACCATAATTCTTAAAGATAGAAAAAAACTGTATGTAACTTTTTATTAAAGGCCAAATATGACTTATCCAATTTATTAAAACATTGTTTCGTCTTTGCAGTAACGATCTCAACTATTTTTTTTAAACACGGACCTGTACTTTTTATTTCATCTGAAATCCTCATATTTTTCTAGATTTACCCATGTAGATGACTTAATTTTTTTGATTAGATTTCGACAATGAACTCTACTCATGGACTTTTTCTAAGTACGAACCTGTTCATTTTTATCCTGAAAATATGAGTACAAGAAATATAAAATATATTGAATAAGGATATGAACAATTTGACCAATTCTTACATAATTAAAATAATTCACAATGAGTATTTAATAATTGTACTTTCTAGTTATTTGTTATCATTCAATAATTGAAATTTAAATTTTCTTTCTTTTTTGCTTGTAGTTATTTAAGAAAATTTAATTTGAGATATTTAGTACAAATTAAGTATAAGTATTTATTAAGCTCAAAGAAGACTCAATTTTTAATTAATTTTATTTAAAAAGATTTATAAATATTTACAGTGTAAATGGAACAGGACCATACTTAGGAAACTTCCTAAAGTACAGTTCGTTGTCAAAGCCTAATAAAAAAATTAAATATTCTACATGGTTGGACAAAAAAAAATGGAGATTTTAAAAATTAAATAGAAAGTACAGGTTCGTATTAAAAAAATAGATGTGGGTGGCGCTTCAAAGACGAAACGTTTTTTCTATCATTAAAAATTAAGGTGGTAATTAATTAAAATGAAAACCGTCAATTTCGGTTTTTCCCAAATATCTCATAAACCGGACCTGATATTGTAATTTTGAAAAAGCTATTAAATTCTTCTTGAAAATACACATCTTTTTTCCCATTTAACCCATATTGTATCTATTGCGGTTTTTACGAGATCTCTGTATACGCAAATTAAATCCGGTCCACCCTGTATAGGGGCGTACTCATGTTATTTGAACAAAACTGAAATTTTAGTTTTTTGATGCTGGCAGTTCCATTTATTAAAATACCAACCCAGTTATTTTTTTTAGGCGACTTTTTGTTTATTTAGGGACATCTTTATTTATTCAATACGATCCAGTTTTCATGTAGCGCAGATATGGTTTAAAAACATTTCGGTTTAATTAAACTATCATCAATTTATGAATTGTTTTGGTACTGTTCTCAGTGACAGTTAAGAAGGATTTGACTGTTCTAATAATAAAAGTCCTATTTTTCTTTTTTTTAATATCCAAAATCTTCGGGACATTGAATCGTAATCACGTTATAGGTTTTCAAGTTTTCTCATTAACAGATCATAAAAAAAAAAAAATTTACTTTTAAGCGGACAATATTAGCTCCGTTAAGTTAGTCCTCAAAGTGCCCATTTTTTTTTCGGAATTTTCCCATTTGTTAGTGCTTCGTTAGTGCTTCTTGGTGCTTTAACTATTTTCGTTAGTGCCTTTTCTGTTTTCTGCATATTAAGGATTTTTTAATTTCCAGGTCATCCCTGACAATCTATCAAAATGGACGAAATTTGGTACTTGTCTATTTTTTTAGATATTTTAGATTTTAATTTCAACGTCAACCCGAAAACATTTTCCTATTGACTCAATTTTGGTATCAGTTTTTAGTGCTTCTTGGTGCTTCAAAAAGTTGCGATCAGGATTAATTCCTTTTCGAGATATTTAACTTTTAATTTTCAAGGTCAGCCCTCAAATCATATGGGATCGACTTAAATATAGTCGTTTCTCGACGAATCGTTAGTGCTTTAGATAGTTTTCTTAATGCTTTTTCAGTTTCCTAATTATTCAGTATTTTTTGTTTCCAAGTTTGCACTCAAATTCTTTCGTTGTTGTTGTTGTATTATAAGGGGAAGTGGCATCTTATTTTGGACACTGAATAGGGTGTCCCGTTTATAAGGGACACTACCTTATACCAGAAACTAAAAAGGAGCAAAAGTTATTGACCTGCTGTAGATTTTATTTACAAGGTGAGTCATGTTGCCATGGCCACTGACCTTTTTTATTTTTAATGAAACATCCTCTATATTTTTCAATTTTTGGATTCTTCTTGTACTTCTGAATGTTTTTGTGTAACATTTCTGTGCTTTCCTTTATTTTTAGTACATTTGAAAGAATTTGGGTGCAAATTTTGAAACAAAAATACTGAACAATCAGGAAACGGAAAAGTCATTAAAAAAACTATCTAAAGCAATAAAAAGCACTAACGATCCCATATGATTGAAAATTAAAAGATTGAAAGTAAAATATTTCGAAAAGTAAAGAATCTTGATTGCAGCTTTTTGAAGCACTAACGGAGCACTAAAAACTGATACCAAAATAGGAAAATGTTTTGGGGTTGACGTTGAAATTAAAATCTAAAATATCTAAAAAAAATTGCCAAGCGCTTTCGAAACTGTTTAAAGCACTAAGAAGCACTAACAAAGCACTAAATCAAAGTGCCAAATTTTGTCCATTTGGTAGATTGTCAGGGATGACCTTGAAATAAAAAAATCCGTATTATGCAGAAAACGGAAAAAGCACTAACGAAAATAGTTAAAGCACTAAGCAGCACTAACAAATCGGAAATTTCCGGGAAAAAAATTGACACTTTGGGGGCTAACTTCACGGAGCTGACAATATTTAGTTTTTGTATTAACTTAGCTATTAGTCCCAATTATAAAAATAATTACTGGTGCTGTATGCTCTAAACACTTGTGTTGTTGGAAAATAGGGAAATACAGAATCGTTGTATAACTCTATAATTTGTAGAATTTATCCTTCTATTCATGTTCCAACAAACCCCCGAATCTTTCCTTAATACATATTAACGCACAAACGGTTACTAAAACCCGTCCAGATTTCTCATTGGATGAAATATAATTTTCATTAAACCTAAACCTTATCAGATTAGACACAGGGCCATTATTGTTGGGTTGAAATATTTTTTATTAGAAACAATTAAATTTCTCCAAGAAACTTATATAGGATCAAGAGCAAATATTTGTCTGTGTTAATTTCTGTGTTTTTCTTGGTCTTTCACTTTATTTTTCTCTTTTTTGTATTTTTCAAAATAGTATTCTTCTTTCCAAAAAGGTATGTAGGTCAAACGGGGAGAACATTTGTCAAAGGGGTTAATGAACATAAAAGATCTTATCAACTTAATAAAATAGATTCAAATTATTCCAATAATTTAATTAGTGAAAATCATATTTTTACACACAATAATGAACTGTTATTCATATTTACAAAATTAGCATACAATTATTAGTTGTATATTTCACACCGTATAGATTTTGATTTTTCAAAACCTAATTCTGGAATATAAGCCATGAGAAAATTCCTAATAAGTATTATATTAGATGATTATTCGTAAAATAAGCATGGCCCTGTTTATGTGTAGAAAAGCTGTTTGTTAAGTACCATGTCGGAATAGACCTAAAAAAGTAGGTGTTGACTTATAATGACAGTACGAAGATGTACGATAATTGTTATACTCTACTCTTGATGATCTTTGTACAAATAACGATCGTGACTATTATTATTTAAATAATTGAAGAGTAATGCATACAAAACGTTTTGTGAACTGACTAGAATTTTGTATAACCCTGAAATGTGCTATAAATGTTACAATTTTTAATTAGCCTTCATTTTTATTTATTTTATACAAGGTGTTTCATTACTAATTGGAAGAATTTCAATTACAGAATCTTGAGTTCAAAATATGAATATTTAACAAAAATCACCTTGATAAAATGTGTCTCCCATCTGAGCTACAGGGTGTTTTATTTAAAAAATTAAAAATAAATACAATTACAATCTAAAGTGTCAGTAACAATAACTATAACAGCAATGATAGCATCCTACTAGATCGAAACAATTAAGTCAGACCAACTACACAAAACCTAAGCTTATTTTCACTTTAATATAAAAGCATTTATCTTAATAATATGGAGAAATCGCATTTGTTTATCTGTCGCATTTGTTTATCTGTCTGATTATGACATTCTAAATGCATCTATTCATTTGAAGATATTTCGATAAATAACCTTATGTTTTTTATTAATACGGATTAAAGTTTCATTTACGTAATAAATGCAATCTCGTGACAAAAAACACCGACATACTTTCACATTAAAATCAAAATAGTTGTACAGCTTTATGTTTAACTTAAAATATCTCGAATAATAACGACTTTATCGCTATAAAAGGGTACGATATTTACTTATAAAGTTTTGGAGAATTGATAAATTGTGATGAAATTGCAATTGAGAAGAATCAACCAGTCACAGTCACTTGCTCCTATAATACGCTTCTGGTGGGAGCCAGAAACGTTTATTTGACATAATTTAGTAGGGTGTATATTACCTACACTTCCCGCCAAATATGGCAATTATACGTCAAATAGTACCGGACACAAATAATTTATATTTTTTTAAATAAAACACCCTGTAACTCAGACGGGAGACACACTTTATTTAGGTTATTCGAGTTGAATCTTTATATTTTGAGCTTCGGATTCAATAGTTTGAAATTTGTCCAATTAGTAATGAAACACCCTGTATAGAAAAGTGCTTTATTAATCCTGAAAAAAATGGTTGATATATATAAAGAAAGAAAGATGTAGATAAATGGCTGATTTTCAATTTCCATAAAATAAATTTAACCTTAAAAATTCTTATAATTCTTTAACATAAAGTTTTCAGGTTTTATTCATTATTTAAACCAAAAGAAATTTCCTTATATTTCAAGCGAATCTTTCCTTTATCAAGAACTTTTGTTTTGATCTGAGTATAAGATGAAGATCGCTGTTCTTTTTTTAATTTTACTCTATACACGTCTTAAAGCCCTACAGGATTGTTTTTACCCAGTCCAGTGATTCCATTGTTTCAGTGCTATATCTTGCGTTCAATCTGAAATTTCTACGTCACTGCCTTTATCTGTAACCCCAACAAGAATTGTCGTGGGAAATCCGTGACTAACACATTCCTCTTTATCTTAATGGGTTTGAAGCTTTATCTTACTCCAGATATACTATTATTGCGTTAGATAGTACTAGAGGTACAAAAAATTGTTTGTAACTAATGCTTTTATCTAGCAAGTATCCACATATACGAATAATTAGTTTAATAGAATCATGTGTTATTACATACTTGTCTATGTGATTCTTATGTAAGATGAATAACGAATAAATGTGAAAATATTTTGAAAATCATCAAACTTTTAACTGACAGATCTTGTAAGTTGAGGTACCGAACACGAGTTCATGAGATTAGGTTTAGTGAAGGATAAAATTTAGTTAAGGAAAGGTAGGGGTACCATTCGCAATAAACGGCGGCCCTAGTACCATTCAGAATATTCGACGGTAATACGGGCGGCCAAAAGAAAAAAATGTATCGCTCTTAAAAATTAAATTGCTAGCAAGCATAGCGGCGCAGTTAAACATACTAAAACCTATTACTATAAAATGGTTGATGACACTTGACAGTTAACATTGACAGATAGAATTTATATAGTGACAATCGTAAGTTAATTTTTTTTAAATTTAGACAAAGTGGCCTAAAGAACAAATAACAACATAACATGTGAATGATAAATAGATTAACAATTAAATATAAGTAAACTATGTGTGATATTATTAGTACATACAAAAAGAAAAAGGAACTGAGTGAGCAAGTGACAGATTGCAGGTGTAGGTAAAGAAGAATAGACATAAAATTGATGGGCGACAACGAAGACGAGGAACAAAAAGGAAAAAGAATAAGAAGAGAAAAAAAGAGAAGAAGTTGGAAGAAAGAAGAGAAATGATATTAGAACTTTATCATGAAAAATTTTTTGTGGTACTAGACTTTGAATTTTTATTTCTTCATCTGCAGTAAAAAGATAAAAAAAGGATCTTAGATACTTTTATTTAAGATACTTTTATTTAAGATACTTTTTTTAAAGTTGCTTTTGTTTAAATATTTATGATATTTCGCTCAAAGTCGTCACTTGATTTTATTCCACCACTTGGGCCAACCCTGTATTTCTGTACCAATAATCAGGTGTCAGCAAAAAATCACATACGTCACTATCGTTCCGTGCATTATGCCCCGCCTACTCTTAAAAGATATATTTTGCTAGTCAGCTGATCGCTTTGACCAATCCTGTCCTTACCGGCGAAAATCCTAACGGACATCTGACATCGGTTTCGTCAACTATGCCGCGGCAACTCCAAAAAAATTGGTACTGCCGAGATAGCAGTGTTGCCAATTTGCGTGTAATTACCCGATTTTCGGGTATTTTCCTACTTTGTGGGTATTTCAATTCTGCATGTAAAATTCGGGTATTTCCTTCCCTCTTCATCTTATGTCAATTATTCACTGTTTTGATGTTTTGTGGGAGTGGGGCCACTACCCCTAAACCTAAAAATTATCGATACAGCTACCTTATTTCTCAAAAATACATAAAAATTGTAATTGGTTTGCCTTGAACACACTTGGCAACACTTCCACAAATCACGTCAGATGTTAAAGTCAAATAGTAAAATAGAAAATAGTCCTGGCAGTGAGGCCTCAAAAATGGAACAAGAAGAATATTATTTATTCTCCATTTAAGATTCAAGCTCTTGTTTGTGTTGGTAATCTGTTGTATAATACACTGAAAAATCACCCAATTTCGATTTTAGTTTACACACAAAACATTTTTTTAGTAATTGGCGCTGAACTAAAAAACTACCCTCCGGAGGTGCAGGGGAGGAAATCTCTGACAAAGACTTCAAATTGTAAGTGGGTAAAATGCGGGTATTTTGGAACTCCACGCGGGTAAAATCGGGTATATTGGGTCAAAATTGCGTGTATATTGTTGATGTGTCATTGGCAACACTGCGAGATAGACAAAAGTGGATTCGCAGAACACACGTTCACGCGATAACATCATTATTTTGTAATTACTTTAAACTTTCAAATTTCAATCAATAGAGAATTTTTTCAACGTACAGCAAAAGATGTATTTGTGTAGTGGATTGTTTAGTGTATAAAACGTTGTGAATACTGTATTATTTCGATGTTGATTACATGTTTTTGTTTGATCAATAAATAAGTTCAAAAGTTCAACGAAAGTGTCCAAAGATATTTCTGTTGATTCCATGTGGAATCTGGTCCTTCACACATAGTAGCTAATTGTGCTCCTACTTGAGTCCGCAATTAGTATTTCTACGGATTTGTAAATAGTCACTGAGCTATCGAAATAAAGACTATTCAGAAATATCCGCAACTTTTACTTTAAATACTTCTTAATAGTATCTAGTGTCTTTTATCTTTAAAAGTATCTTAGATACTAAAAGTATCTCAGATACTTAGAACCTGAGAAATAGATACTTTTTCATGAGTACCTTTATAAACTAAAAGTATCTTAGTTACTACAAAATTATCTAAATATCTTAGATACTAGAAAAGTATCAAAGTATCTTAGATACATACAAGTATCTTAATTAGATACTCAAAAGTATCTTAGATACTTGAAAGTATCGAAGATATTTTTACTCAAATACTTTTCCGGTATTTTGTACCTGTAGATACTATCACCAAAAAGTATCTTTTACAGCTCTGGTTGCATACTATTTATGATACGAAATACATGAACAAAACAAAAGTTAAGTAGATATTTGCAAAACATTTTTCATTCTTGTTCCTAAATGCAACACTGAAATTTAAATCGTGACGAATAATTATAACAGTACTACATAAACGTAAAATAAAACTTATAGTTTACCTATTATTTTCCTTACATTTATCCCATTCTAAATATAAAATTTTCTCAAAACAGTTTTATATCCCTATCACTAATCTGCTACGTCCCATTACATTGTTACGCAAAAAAAATCTCGTTACAACAAACAGATTTTATTCCAACCTGCTGTTTTTTGTTTGGGAAAGAGCTGCTTAACGACTACGAGAATTTTCATGCTTCCTGCAAAATTTGCATACTCCCACGATTTCCTTTTACGGAATCGTCAAAGTGGAAATGCACACCAGTTAATAAAACACCACAAACGAGTGCTTCGTTTACGACGTGCGATTCACACAAAACTTGAAACATTAGTGTTTATACATTTTCGTCTAATCAAAAATTAAAGCACTGGAGTGAAAAGCTTAAAAATTAAATACATTTAATGCTCACTCACATTATATAGTGTGTATCGAAAAGTTTGCATCATATGGGAAACAATTATTCTTGTTAAAATGTGGTGGTCAAAAAAATTACTGTGTACGAGGAAAGTAAAAAAATATGAATAAGTCTGTTTAAGTCTAATATTTTAACTTAAAACCATTGCATACACCTAGGAAAATATGTCAAAAACTAATTTCATATGTAACATTTGATTTTTTTACAAAAAAAAATATTTTGGAGGCTGTGCTTAACTCTTGACCTAAATTCAGATTTTTTTACTTCTCTCGTACATGATATTTTTTTTAAATGTTTTAATTTAATACTGTGTGTTAATTTAAGCATCAACATTTATTAAGAATAATTTCTTCTCAAAATCAATAATAAAAAAGTTTTTAATATGACGATAACTTTTTAGGACACACTGTATATACAGGGTGAAGAAAATTTGATTGTAATGTATTGTAATCTCGAAAACCGTAAGATAGACGAAGACGGTTAAATGGAACAAAACTTTCTCAATTTGAAGGCTAATCGACTGGTGCTTTGCACCTAAAGATATAAGGAATGGTTTTCATAATAATTGATAAAAACCAAAATTGTACATTTTCTATTATTTTGCTTATTTTGGACATTTGAAAAAAAGTGCATGAAACTTTTTTATCTGACAACCTGCCGTCTGACAATATTAGGTTTTGAATCTATTTTGGTTTTCGGCCAGCCATCGTTAACTTTTTTTCTCAAATACCGACCTGCAGTGTTTATGTTATTTTTTTAAAGCATTTTATCTCCTGAATTAATCCACGTATCACACCTAATATATTTTTAATTATTTGAATGACTTATTTTCTATTTAAATACGGTTCTGTACATTATCTGCAGATAATAAAACAAATGAATCTAAATGAAACAAATTATTATTATTATTTCATATACTTTTTTTTTATTGTTCAAAATACTGGGGCAAAAAATAGAAAATGTGCAATTTTAATTTTTTTGTGTGCAAATAGCACAAGTCTATTAGCCTTTCAAATTGAGAAACTTTTGTTCCGTATATTTGTATCTCTTAAGGCGGGACTCCACCAAACTGGGCTAGCCCGGCGGCACATGCGGCTTGCCGGCGGGACAAAATGCCGCGGCTTGCACAAACCACAAAACAAAAGGGACACTCTCAAGGCGGCACTTTGATCTTTTACAGTCATTTCGAATGACCTCGGGTCTACCTATGTCAGGGTCGCTTTTTTACTTTTAGCCTATTGGTCTGGACAGGATTGGATCGACCACGAGTATTTAAAATAGACCTTTATAAAAAATGTACATAACAACTTGTTTTTAGAGCAGACAGTGAAATACTTTAATAATAAAAATACTGACTGCATTAAATTTTGCGATTATATATTTTTTGTAAATATAGTACAATAAAAAATATTTACGATTCCTTACATTAAAATAATAATCATAATAATTATAAAATTATGTTATTGATGTTCACAAAAGTAAAATACTCTTATAATAAAAATACTGAAGTGCATTCAATTTTACTGATTATATATTTTTGTGTAAATATAGTACAATACAATAAAAAAATATTTACAATTAAATAAAAAAAAATAATAAGTAAGAATAAAAAAATAATTTTATTGATGTTTACAAAAGTAAAATATTTTTTGTAAATATAGTAAAAATGTTTAAATGAATTTACAATTTTTATATGTGTTTAAGCAATTTCTTGCTACATACACAATTCTACTTTTACTTTCCATCACAAATAAATGGAAAAAAATCAAAAATACAAGGTGGACACGCAACGAACCATATAATTCTGAAAAGAACGTATATTCAGCATAGCGACAACACTGCAATTAAATAAAACTTGACAATGCCGCAATTTACCACTAAGTGTGTTCTATGACGATGCGCAACAAAAGATGCGCGTACTTGTTCTGTGGCAAATCTACTTTCTGTGTGTTATTTGTTTTGTGACCAAACTGGGCAGAGGGGGTGAAATTCCTTTTCGATCTTTACCGACTTGTGGCCGCTAGCAAAATTATGCCGGCGACCGCAAGGGATCTCTTTCTAGGCCATTATTCTTGTTAAAGACTACTGCATCACTTTAAAATCAATAATCAATCAGTATACCTATTTGTAAAATATTTAGTGGTATACAGGAAATTAAAAAATACTGATGGAATACAAATTGGAAAAACTGAAAATGTTTAAAATTAAAAATAATGTGTATGTCCAAAAAAATATAAAAAACATATTTATCAAAAATTATTTAATATAAATCATTATTTTTGAGTTTCCCTGAATACCTCTAAATATTTACTTACAAGCAACAAATTCGCATATTTTAACTACCAAAATTCAACAATTTCTACTCTTCAAATATATTTCAAAAATAATTGTACTATGCGATCCCTGCACTGAATATTTCAACAGCGATAAAACTTAATTTACGCTACACTTGTGAAAAACGTGAACTTTTTTTTAAATCATAAATATCTCGCATTTACCTAAACAATTCTTTTTCGTTTTAAATTCATTAAATATTCAACATTTGTATCTTTTTACATAGAATGTAAACTTCGAATATTTTAAAGCTCCAATTAATTCGTACGCTGGATACAACTGTTGCCCGTTAAAGTTAATTTAAGCCATTTATTATCTGCTAATTATTTAAAGTGCCGCTTTCGAAAATATTTCGAAAAGAATAAAAACGAAAAAAAGACTTTCACAATATCGATCGTGACCTTGACCTTTTGCTAACAATAACTGTCATCGACTTCCAACTTTCCACTTAAAAAAAGTTACTAGTTCGTTTTCTTGCCAATGCCATTATATTTTATACGCGAATTTTTGGCATCTATCGAACATTACATACATACAAATGAGAACAACAATAGTCATTATGTCGAAGATGGATAGCGGTGCTAAAGTTGGGTTAAAAATAGCCGTGTATTAAAAATCTATTAAGAAAACATAAAAAAAGTACAACTATGTTTGTAATGACACTGAGCTTATTTTGATGGACTTTTACTTTACCTCAATATTTACAATGTAAGGCGGCTCTACCGCATTATAAATTCTTGTTATTAAAAGTTAGCCTTTATATTTGATTTTATTAAAAAACTATTTTCAGAAACAAATTCTGAATCAAAATGACTAAAAGGTTGATGGTCTAGATGTTTAACTTTCCATCTGTTTATTTGAGCAAAAAATTTAAATTAAAAACATAAAAAAAACTAATTTAATAAATATTTCGCATAATCAACTTGTTGCATAATTTAATTCAGACTTTTCAATTTTTTTATCTTTATGAATAAATACGAAAAATTAATAATTGTCTCAATTATTAAGAAGTACCGGTAGTCTAGTTGTCTCTTTTGTCGACTGACGTCATCTGGTGGCGTATTTCGCTGAGTTAAACAACGAGAAAGATAGACGTCCCATTTAACTACGCGGCAATACGAGACAAAACTATAAACCTCATAAACTTAATATATGCCCTCCTATGCCAAAGATCGTTATTTGTTAGAGATAATACTGGACAAATACATGGCCCCAATCCAACGAGTAAAGGGCTACCACAGGGATCTCCACTTAGCCCTATTCTCTTTAATTTGTACACTGCCTCCGTATTCAAAATCTTACCAAAACATGTTAAATTAATACAATATGCTGATGATTTTGTTTTTTTAGTTCGCGGGATGAACATTCGACAAATAGTCTCCCAGATAAATATCTTTTTTAAAGACCTTGAAGCCTGGTTAGATCAACACAATTTTAAACTTTCGGCGAATAAGTGCAGATCAATTCTTTTTACCAAAGGCCGCACAAAGTTTAATTGCCCAAATATAATTTATAAGTCCCAATATATTCAATGGTCAGACAAAATCAATTACCTGGGTATGGCTATCCAAAAGAATTTAAAATGGAACGCCCATGTCAATCTTATTGAAACTAAAATTGGGAAAAGTCTGCGGGCCCTTTGTGGTACATGGTGGGGTAGTGACCCAAAAATCTTGAGAATCCTACATCAAACCCTCGTTTTAAGCCACCTAGACTACGGGTGTCAAGTGTTGTCTCCATGCCCTAAGTTTTTAGAAAAAAAAATGGATCAACTACAATATCAAAGCTTACGAATAATCACTGGTTGTATGAAATCAACACCAATCCAAGCATTAATGGCAGAATCCGGGGAAACTCCGTTAAGCTATAGACGTGAATGGATCACTTCTAAATTCCTACTAAAAAACCTTGGCATTAAAAATAATCCCATTATTAACTCAATTATTACCCTACAGCAGACATGCGGAAATAGTAATAAATATTGGAGAAATCGTGAAAATCCCCTGCTAATCAAAACATTTAACAAACTACAACCTCATCTTTCTAACATGTTCTCCAATGAATTACTACCCTGCCATGAATTTGATCTGGAATTGCAACTCCATTCCATTAATATTGTTAATTTGAATGCTACAAAACTAGACTACAGCCTCACCCAATTTCAGAAATTACTAAATTAATTTCCCTCTCATACAAAAATTTTTACTGACGGCTCAATTGACCCATCTGGCAATGCCGGATTTGGCGTGTACTCCCCTGACATTAAGTACTCCTTCGCATCCAAACTCCCGACCCACACCCAAATATGTATGGCAGAAACCGTGGCTATTAATCATGCTCTAAAACTTATATTAGAGAAAGAAATCTCTCATTCAATAGTTTTCTCAGACTCAAAAAGCGCTCTCCAACGAATTAGTAGGCCATCTTTCACAAAAGAGGTACAACATATCTCCCTCTCAACCAAAAAAATCATCCTTTTTGCAAAAAATAATAACATCCATATAACTTTGGCTTGGATCCCCGGCCACTCGGGTATCCTTGGCAACTTGAAAGCCGATCAATTAGCAAATGTAGGACGGTCACTGAATGTACCAGTGGGAATCCCCCTACATTCCTCAAATTTCCATCCCTATATTAAAAAACATATATGGTCCAAATGGTCTAGACAATGGCACTCCAATTTTGTAACCAGGCCTTCTTTCTATTTTAAAATAGTTAGCCAATTACCTCAACTTCCATGGTTTAATCATCTACCATATATCAACAGAAAATATTTAACCACAATTATTCGAATGAGAACAGGCCATTGCCTAACCCCCTTCCACTTATTCCGTATAGGATGTAAAGATGATCCATTCTGTGAGTGTGGCCAGATCGGTTCTTTAAATCACATTTGTCTTTCCAACATCAACGAATCTAGATTAAATATCCTAATAAAATTCCTAAACCTGTATAAAATTAAGATCTAATCCCTAATCCCTCCCTTTTCCATATGTGTAACGCTTGGTAATTCCCCCAAGTGTGTCTAATCCTATGTTGTGATGTATTTTTTAACATTCTAGCCCCTAACGAAGATTAAATGATAATTAAAGTTCTACGCTACATAATAAAAATTGTCTGCCAAACAGAACAATAACTTGCAAGACTATACTAACTATACAAAAGACATACTAAATAATAACTAAGATACGGAAAGGTTCAATTGCCTAGAGCAAGACTAGAGCCTTTCACCCGGAGTAAGCTGGGTAAATTGCCTATGGACATAGCCCAATAAAGGAAAAAAGAAGGAGAAGAAGAAGAGACAAAACTATTGCACGTACAACTGTCTGTATACGAACAAAGCGAGTGTTACATGTAGGAATATTTTATGAAAACTGAATAAATATGAATTAAGAACTCACATTCACCAGTGTCAGATTAGCACATCAGACACAAAAGAATAGAATTGATTTATTTTTAAGGGTTATTTTCTTACCGATTTATTGAATGAAAATATAAATTGCATTTGCACTTTTTCAACAACACTATGTAAGAGCATAGCTCTGACTTCATTAAACTTAAATAAACATTACTAACAATTGTTACTAAATTGAAACTCAGGATGTTCAATATTAGGGTGAGATTTTGACTCGCATTTTAAAGTGAGAAGCTCTCGCCGGAGACAACTATTCTCCTCAACGAACTAGAAGCTAATGGCTAATGTAAAAACTGATGATTTGTAGACGCATTTTGTGCGCTGTAAGAATCTATTCCATATTCGAATGCAACTGCGCTCGTCGCTCTCTATGAGAGTGATATATAGAAAGAGATGAGTGTTAGTTTCAACGTTTTTTTCTACAAATAGTTCTTTTGGTCTAGCTGTACCGTTTTACATCACGCTATAAATGACAAAGACAAATTTTTGATGAAATATGTTGATTTGGAATTTATTTTTAGATTTTAGAATGATAAATTGTACAGTAATGATCAACCGAATTTTAAAAAAAATAGAAATTTGTTTATAAATTCTGGATAATATTCCAGTGAAATTTATCCAACAACTTAATACAATTTGTAACAGTCATTACGAGCATTACTCTAATTATTAATATATATTACTAAAAATTTGGTAATATTTCAAGATAACTTTTAATTTATGCATTTCTCTTGCTTGCTCGAATTCTGAATTTTGAAACATCCGTCATTCAATTTATCTAAAATTTATACGACCACTAGATGTCGATGACGATGCATTCTTACAATCTGAACTTGAATTTTTCAAATAAAGATCTACATTTTTGAATCACTATTTTGACGCCTTTATAGAATTTTTCAAAAAGAGATATGCATTTTTGAATAGATGTATTACCATCTCTTGGTTACTACATTTAGTTATAATGACGTTTGGTTGAAAAAGTGGATTTATAATGCAAACTATGTTTTTATAGGTTAAGTCTTTTATCTGGGTTCAAAAGTCAGAAGTAAATAATGAAACTAATTTAAATTTTGGACTCCTGTTTAATGCTTACACATAAAAAAATATTTGTTGATACAAAATCCTGCAATTCAAACCTGTATTCGTTTTGGCGTTACTGAAATAAACATGTATTTATTAGCCACTGACATGGTAGTAACATAATTTATTAAGGGTGTGTTTGTTAGACAAATAGTTAATTCAAACGTGGAGATGAGAGTATGTCAATGTGTAAAAATATAATGAAAATTTTGAAAAATTGCTTTTAATGGGATTTCCCTGAGCGCTTTCGGTTAACAACCATCATCAGTGCCTTCCTAAAATGGTTTGTCATTGTAATATTCTTATAAATAGAAAAATAAGGTGAACTTACGTCAAAAGGGGGATACCTCAACTTGATAAGACATCAGTTATTACATTAACAAGTCAAGATATTAAAAAACAATCCTTGAAATGGTTTAGGGTTACAGAACATTTTAAATAATTTAAAATAAATTAAAATAACAATAATTATTGTTTAAAGAACATCGTTACTTTAGAAACCCCTCATGGTGAAATGGCTCTTTAATTTTTTATATATTAACAATTTTTTTTTAAATTTTCTTCATTTAATTCATCATGATTAGTTAAAGTTTTAACATAATTTTCGTACCATTGTTTATTGTAAAATTGATTATGCTGCACTTGCTTAACAAAAATTCTATAAATAACCACTGAACTTTGTCTTATTGTGTTTCTAAATGTAAATTTTGTATTATAGACTTGATGATGGCCGAAGCATGTTTCCCCTTGTTAAAAAGACCTTAAATTACATTATTGTGGTATGACTATCTGTCAGTAGATAGAACGTCCTTTAACTTTAACGGTTCTATAACTAACGGCAATGACGTTTAGATTGTGACAATTGTAGTACAAGAAATCAACTCGTTAAATTTTATTCTAAACGTCATCGCCTTTAGTTATTGAATCTTTAAAGTTAAAGGACGTTCTATCTACTGACAGTATGAGTTTCATTATTCTTTAAATAATGGTTAACTTGAAAGTTAGACTTTACAGTCAATTTGTAAGAATAGGTAAGGGATACTAGGATTTGATCCATACATACTGGATAAACCCCAAACCCTAGTAGGTTGGGAAACTATTGAAGGGCTTAGTCCTGATGTTAGTCAAGACTAAAGCGAGAAGGTGTTTAAGATAACTAGACCTGGACAAAGTCAGGTCTAAATTTAAAAGGTTATCCATTATGGATTTTTATGGAAAATTACAGAAAATCAAAATTGTAGAACATAAAATTTTCTACAAATTTTGTCTTTTTTTTCGAGTTCCGCATAGTTTCGCCGCTAATTTTTATTTTAATTTTTAAGCAATTTTTATCTTTATTAAATTATTTTTTAGTTAAATTTGTAGTAATTAATTTTATAATTATATTTTTTTTCAAAATTTTATTACAAAAATAATTCAGTAAACAATTAATTTACTGAGTGTTCGGAAAGTTGGGTGGGATTACCAACTCCTTTTTATTTCAAAAATTTATATGTCGAATTGCTTAAATTTTGAAAAGCTAATTTGAATTTTTTTTCTTGAAACAATAAAATATTTTCCTTTAATTCTTTATACTATTTTAATTGGAGCTCGGTTTTTTAAGACTATTTTTAACGCTTTCTAAGGTCCACATGTAGTTAGATTTGTATTGCGTAAAGTGAGGTTTGGACAAACAAAACACCATCAATTTTTGGTTAATGATATTATTTTATTTATTTATTTTGAACTAAAATAAGAAAACACATAAACTACAAAATATGGACCAACTATTTTATATGTAAAAGAAGCTATCCGATATTTTTTCATCGGAAAGAAATCTTTCATGCAATATATTTCATATTTCACCTAATCTATACTACTTGATGATGATTTCTTATGGTAGGTTGTTCCACCCATCTGACTTTTCAATAATTTGGCTTCGGTCATGTTTAATTCCACTTATAAGATTCCATACATTTGGTTTACTTGTAGAAATTTGTGTATATAAACCTCTGTGCCACTACGTTATTGATAATATGATTTTCTTTTAAGAGCGCTCTATCGTTGTAAACTAAATTCTAGTTGAATCGCCCCTCTACTTTCTGATTGAAGCAATGGGCCACCTATGGAGACTTAAAATGCAATAATGATAAAAACGTAACGATTTAGGTCTATCTAATAGGTGGCAGCACATACCAAACAATTAAATGCATATATCTTAAATCTCTCTTAAAATTTAACTACTATTAGATTTTCTTTTTTTTCTTTTACCAAATATCTTAAAATATTATAGGGAATTGTGGAAAGCTAAAAAATTATTCAAAAAAAATTAAAAAAGCTTGAAAAAAAAATATAAATTGATTTATTAAAAAAATGTACTTCGTAGCCACAATAATAGATTTTTTTCCCCATATTTTGGTGAAAACTATAATAAAATTTGTAACTCCGTAAAAAAGTTATTAGGAATTTAATATTTGTAGGTCGATAGTACGCCCTTAATAATTCCACATAAATATTGGGACCACTGATTCTTTTGTTTTGCTTCTCTGGTCGACCTTCATGATCTGATTATTCCTTGCAATAATCGTAGCTCGACCTTCACAGTTCAATTTGGAAAACTTCACTTTTCCAGTATTAACGATAAGATTTTGTCCTTTACATAAAAATTCTTTTGGTACTAGTTTATCTCCTCCCTTCTTAGTTTATATAAACTCAAATTGTCGCGACATCCTTTTGATAATGATTATATTTAACTTTAACATAATAAGTTTCCTTTTAAATAAGATTATTGGTTGCACATTTTTTATTATTCGATAAAAGAATCAACTTAAAAGAATCTTTGTTTTTCCATTAAACTCCTGCTAACTTTCCTCGGGTATTGGAATATTTTTTCAATTTTGTTTTATTGATTCAATCAAAATAAGGCTACGCAATTTAGAATGACAGATAGAACCAATAAGACGTAAACATCAAAAGAAAAACAAACAGCTGTAGGGCTAAAATAAATGAAGTTATATTAAATTGAATAAAATTGTATTATTGAAATATAAACAAGTAAAAAAATATTTCTTTAAAATTGAGTAACACGTAGAAAATATGTCGTCTTATGTTATTTGATATTTATTGATTTTACTTTTTGGTGTATGAAAGAAACATTATTTTTAAATATTATTTCTAACCGTACAAGGTAAACCAAAGCTCATCTTTTTTTTACAATTTGTAGTGGGTAGTATTAATCATGAAAATATCTTATTTATCCGCTTTTTTCTAAATTTATTTATAAAAAAACAAAATATAAAAAATTTATAATAAATATATTCAATTAATCAAATTAAAAAAAAACTAAGGTGTCATTTTTTATTACAATAATTGTTTTAATAGATGCATTATAAACAATTTGTTCTAAATTTTGATTCACTTTTCTTTGAGAATTTTAACATAAGAAGACAAAAAGAATTGCTCTTTTGACAAAATAAATATATTTTTAATAAAAGAGAACGTAACTTATCTCTCTATATTTCTTATGTACTATATTTAGTATATTTATATAATTAAAATACAATAACTTCAATTTTGTCTGGTGACTTTATTTAAATTAGTTTTTGCTCTTAAAAATTTGCATAACAATATCGGTTCGTGCACACTGCGGTGAAATACAATCACTTTACATTTTACAAACTTGACCTCGTCCAATGTTGTAACAATTATTGTAAATATCCGAGTCATGTCAATTTAACAAAAAAAACTAACATTGAAAGGTTAACGAGAATTTAATTTGATCCGCCAATAAACTTTGTTTTATAAATTTTTTATCAGAAAATGCTTGATTTGTTTTATAATTTTCTTTACTTTAGTCGTTTGTTTACTCGAAATGTGCGGTAATATAGGTCATTATCGTACGCAGTGCTGTAATATATAATATAAGCGGCAAAGTCCTGACTGACTGACTGATAGAATCGACGCACAGCAATATCTATTTAACCCAAAGACTTGAAATTTTGATAATATATTCTGTTCATAACATAGACACCCACTAAGAAAGGATTTTGATTGGGAAAGTGGGGAAAAATAAGAACTCATAGAAGAAACATATGATAAAAATAAAGGAAATGGGAAAAAAATAATGAAAAACAGGAAAAAATAAAAAGAAATAGAAAGAAAATTGTGAAAAATAGGGAAAAATAAGGGAAGTTGGAAAACAATAGAAAGAAAGAGGATAGGGTAAAATAGAGAAAATACGAAAATTAGAGAAAAAAGGGAAAATGGGGAAACATATAAGGAAAATAATGGAAATAATGGAGAATTTAAGAAAAAAAAATGGAAAAAAGGAAAAATAGGAAAATATGAAAAAATTGAGAATAATATGGATATACGGACAAAGAGGGAGAAACAAAAAAAAAGATAATAAAAAATAAAATAAACAGGGAATAGGGAAATGGGAAAAAATAGAGAAAATGGAGAAAATAGTTAAAAACGGAAAAAATGAGGAAAATCGGGTCAAATTGGGAAAAACAAATACAAATTGGAAAAAATAAAGAAAAACAGTAGTGTAAAACAAGAAAAAATAGAAGTGACAAAAAATAGAAAAAATAGCGAAAATAAACAAAGTAACACTGAGTATATTAAAGTGACAACTTTCATAAAATGAAATTGAAAAGAAATGTTAAAAGTTTGTATACAAAAATTTGATTGGTCAAATTATAAAAAAGAACTTACTTGAATACAGAGAAAAAATGGGGAAAATCGGATAAAATTGGGATAAACAAGTACAAATATGGAACAATAAGTAAAAATAAAGAAAATAGGAAAAAATAGAAGTTATAAAAAAACAATTACAAACAGTAAAGACAAAGAAAAATGAAGAAAATAGGAAATAATAGTCGAAAACAGGAAGAAATAGAAATTGGAAGAAATAGGGAAAAATAGAAAAAATATTGAAAAAGATGGGAAAGAAAAAAATAGAGAAAATATTGAAAAAGATGGGAAAGAAAAAATAGAGAAAATATTGAAAAAGATGGGAAATAAAAAATAGAGACAATGGGGAAATATATTGAAAATGGGGAAAAACAGCGAAAAATAGGGAAATTAGTGAAAAATAGGGGAAGAAAATTAGTTGAAAAAATAGAATAAAAAAATTTGACAAAAAGGGTAAAATAGAGAAAGTATGGAAATTAGAAAAGAATAGGGAAAGATTGGGAAACATGGGGATATAGTGGAAATATGAGAACATAAGGAAAAAGGGGAAAAAATGAAAATAAGAAAAAATAGAAAACAATAGGGACATATACGGACAAATAGGGATTAACAGGAAAAATATGAAAAAATAGGGAAAAATATAATAATACGAAAAATAGAAAAAAATGGAGAACAGGGGAAAAATGAGGAAAATCGGGTAACATTGGGAAAAACAAGTACAAAGAGCTACAAGTAGAGAAAATAAGTAAAAATAAAGAAAATAAGAAAAAATATTCGAAAACAGGAAGAAATAGAAAAAAATAGGGAAAAATGGAGAAAATATTGAAAAAGATGGGAAAGAAAAAATAGAGAAAAATAGGGAAAAATTGTGAAAAGGGAAAAATCGAGTGAAAAAAAAACAGTGAAAAATAGGGAAATTTGTGAAAAATATTGAAAAAATAGGGAAATTTGTGAAAAGTATTGAAAAATAGGGGAAAGAAAATATAAAAAAATAGAGAAAAACAGGGAAAAATACGGAAAAGTTGGAAAGAATAGAAAAAAAATTGAAGAAAAAGGTTAAAATAGAGAAAATACGGAAATTAGAGAAGAATAGGGAAAAATTGGGAAACATGGGAAAATGGTGGAAATAGGAGAATTTAAGGAAAAAGGGGAAAAATAGAAAATAATAGGGACATGAACGGACAAATAGGGAATAGGAAAAATAGAAAAAAATCGGTTGTGTCGCCACAAAATTTTCTTGACGAGTATCCACGAATACTTTTTCAGATATTTAATGTTAAAAGTGTCAAATTTTGACTTTTTAATTTTTGACAGGTGACAGTTGGAGAAATATTTTTTTCTATTCTGGATAGAGTTTTTCAAGGGCTTTCAAATGACATATTGCAAGTAAAATTCCGTGACATATTGCATCTGTCATTTTTTGATAGTGACACTTCCTTTTGACAGATGTACAAAAAATAGTGCAAAATTTAAAATAATAGTGATAAATACGGAATGACAGGAAAAATAGAGAAAAATAGGTATAATATGGAAACGTAGGGAAAAATTGGGAAAATAGGAAAATATTAGAGAAAGATAGAATAAATATACCGAGATAATAGAGTAATAACTGGAACAATAGGAGAAAATAAGGAAAAATAGGCAAAAATAGATAACAATAGGGAAAAAATAATGTAAAATAGGAAAAAATAGGAATAGGGCAAATATTTTAAGGACATATTGAGACAATTCGACATATTAAAAACAAAAAATTGATGGAAATTCAGTTTGTCAACATTTTAACGAAAAAAAAGTAGTTCCAAAAACGCTTTATTATTTAAATCTACATCGAAATTCTAATATAAAATGAAACCTTTAAATTACACTACCATAAACAGTAATTTAATATATTTGCTCGTACTACCTTAACGACTCGATTACATCCGCAATGGAACATCCTGCTTGAAACTTGAAAATTAGAGATCGAGTCACCTGTGGTTGGACCATAGAAAGTGGCACAAGAATCGAAAGCGTCGCGAATCGCTTTCGCTCTTGTCGAATTTCAATTGTTTGCGTTCCAAAACCATAGCCGAGCAATATTCGCCATTAGAATATAAATAGAATAAATTTATATTCCGATTTCGTCTTAGATACTGACCATTTATTACAAACTTTTTTATTTATTTTATTCAAAGTTTGTGACCCCTGTAAATATTCAAGATTAATGTTAAATAAATTTTTAAATCAAATCAAGGTCAACGTTTCACTAATTTTATGGCAAATGTTTAAAAAATATTAAATTGACGTTATTAATTAGCAAATATTCAAGTGCCAATATTAGAAAGTGAATTGTCAAATATGTATTTTAAAAGAAAGTATTGTTTAAAAAGAAGGGGCGCCATTGCACCCTGTTTATTGTTCATTTTTACTGGGAAAAGTTTTATATTAATACGAGGAAATCGATGTTATCTTTCGTTAAACAGTTTTTTTGGATATACATACGTATAGCATTAAGAGATTGTCCAAGAAGTATATTATTCGCTGGGTGCAGAGTGCATGGAGGGGACAACTGAAACGATCCCAGCGCTCGTAGTGGTCAAAATTTCGTGAAATCGGGCTCTTGTCATAAATAAACAATTCAAAAATAAATGTAAAAATGGTTCATAATAGTTGTTGTATTGTAATTGCAAAAATACAGGGAGAAATAGCAAGTGCAGATTTTACACATTTTCAAGATCTAGTTGGAAATTAGAGAAAAGAAAGAACCGGATAAATGCAGTTAGGAGAAAAAAGTAATTAATGTATAACCTACTTCTGTAGCATGCTTACTCAGACGAATGTGTGTTTTAATCTAAAATTATTCGATGTGATTAAATAACTATTGCCACTATGTCTCAATTCTTTCACATTTCTAACGTGACCAGCCGCGACAAGTTGCTTCCCTTTGTCCATCGTTTGGGGTTGAAATGATATTTGATGAGTAATTGACTCCAATCCGGTTTGATTAAATAGACTAAAATCCGGTTTAATTGAATAATTACATTCATCATCGCCTAAAAAGTATTTTAAAAAAATTATTGTGACTGAAAATCTAGCAAATATTCATAAATTTTTATTATTCTAGCTGTATTATTTGTTTGGATTCCACTGATTAACCTAACCTAAAAATCATAGTTTTTGATATTTATTTACATGTTTTATACTTTGTTCGTTACAACACGTTTTACTGAATTTTTTCTTTCAAAAATGTAATCACATTTTTTATTTATATGGCTTGTAAATTCTAATGAGATTTTTTATTTTTTATACACAACTTACATACTTCTCACAATTGTCGAGCCAGATTTTATGCAACCATCAGATGGCGTTTTCGTCGCGCTCCCTGCCAATACCTTTTTTCTTCATTAAAAATATTATACATCAAATTAATCGGTATTAAAGTCTCGTGGATGATCAAAAAGCCGACACCGCAGAGATTTGTAGACCCAAATTGACTCGATTTATACAGTTTCCCTACAAGTCAATCGACTGTATGTACAAGGAGAACCGCACGGTAATGTTCCACATCATTATCACTTCTAATTTTATATAAACATATAAGGTAACCGCGAATATGGCTCGTTAATATTTTTCCTTTATTATCGTATTCATCACGGCCAATCAAACTGTCAGAATATGAGTCAGTGCTTACACGATTTCGACGACTTGTGAAGACTTATTTTCGCTCGAGTGCAATCATCGTTTTGGAGGTAATTTGTATGGAATATTAAGCTAACAAACCGTGAAGTTTAAAAATTGAGAGAGTTTTTGTCCTAATTTTCAAATTCAATTTGTTTCACCTTCTCTAAGAGACAAAGGAGGGCGACAAAAAATAAATAAAACTAATTTAATTAATAATAATATTTATTCATCATTCACATACAAAGCATATAAAATAGATTAAAATATACAAGGCTAATAAAGAAACATGGACAAACATGGAAGTAGTTTTAAACTTTTTTTTATAACAAATCTCAAAAAGGAAGTATTTGAACTCTCCAATATGGAGGCCCCACGAGGGAATCAAGAGGAAATAGTAGGATCCTAAAGAAGAAAGGTTCCTTTTAGCACCAGGAAGGGCCTTCGGGTTAAGTAAATTTCTTACTAGTCCCAGGGTGGACTATTAACAATTTTTGTTTCAATGGTTACAGCAGTCTCGACTGTTCGAAGAACCGAAAATTTGCTGAACCCGGAGGCCATGTAACCCTTCCTGATGTTAAGAGCCTTGGGAACCACCGCCATTATGATACAAAACGTTTCGTTTTACAGGCTTAATAATTAATGAAATTAGTTTTAGTTTGAATAAACATGTTTATAAAGTCTAGGTGATTGCCGGAGTTTCAAAGTAAATTATTTAAAAAAAAATAAAATTAAAGTAATTTTTATTTATCGCTTTTAATTTAAAAAATAGTGAAGTTACGGTGAACAATATTAAAAAAGCATTATTTTTTCCAATACATCATTTCTCAAATATTCCTATATATTTTGTAAAACGAAACCTAGTATTTAAATAAATAATATTCGACAGATGCTGCCCTCTTTGATTTTACCAAAGACGGCAGAAAAAGTTTGTAACTGTGGCAACATCGGATCGATTATTGTTTTGATAACCACGCCACTTGATCTGAACAACACAACAACACAGCTGATTTTAGTGATTTTGGAGTGAAATCAGTACAGAGAACAATAGAAAAAATACTTAGAAAAAAAAAATACGCAAACTAGATAAAAATAGGAACACGTAAAAAAATTGGGGGAAATGGACAAAATGGTAAAAATGTGCAAAATAGAAAAAAACAAAAAAAAACAGGAAATTATAGAAAAAATACAAAAATTAGTAAAAAATTGTAAAAAACAGGAAAAAATAGTATATTATATTAAAAATAAGAAAAACTAGAGAAAACCAGGGAAAATGGTAAAAAAAGCAGGAAAAAATAGAAAATGGCAAAACAATAGGAAAATAGGAAAAGATAGAAAAAAAACATTGGAAAAATAAGAAAAACTAAACAAAACCAGGAAAAATAGTAAAAAACAGGAAACAATAGGAAAATGGGAAAAAATAGAAAGTAGTTAAAAAGTATGCAAATTTGGTAATTGTAAAATAAATTGGGAGAAATAGAGAAACAATATAGAAAAAATAGATAATTAGGAAAAAATAAAAAAAAATGGCGAAAAATATGAAAAATAAAAAAAACAAAAAAATATGCAAAAATAAGACAACGTAAAAAAATGGGCAAAATGGTTGTAAAAAAAATAAGAAATACAGGAAAAACTGGGAAAAATAGGGAAATATACGCAAAATAGGAAATTTGGGGGAAATGGAAAAAAAACAGCAAAAATTTCCTCTTTATGATCCTTCTATTTCTTCTTGATTCCCTCGTGGAATCATCTAACACAAGTGTGTGGAGCTTCCTTATTTTCGAGTTCAAATATTTCCTTTTTGAGATTTGTTAAAAGTCCTATAATAAAATTTATTTTAGTTTTAAATTTCATGTTCCACAACCACTCCCTTTTTTACTTCCCATATCTTATTCCTCCCCTAGTACAACCCCCCCCTCCCACTTAGCATTACACCACGTCTTTGAATTTATTGTAAACCCTCCCCCTTGTAAGCCGAAACTAGTTGTCGTTTCATAAAATTGTTTACTTATATTTATGTGGTGCATGACTTCGAGTTTTATTTCATTTATTGAATTGTATTTAGTTGTAATATTTTTTTAAAGAATTTTAGTATTATAACGAATTGTAAATAAAATTTGCTTATTTTATATCTAAAACAAAAAATTACGTAAATCAAGTATAAAAAAATTTCCAAAATTAAAATATAAAAAAAAATCCTTCTTTTAATTAATCATAACTTAAGAATCACCCTATATATTTTTCTAATATTTGGTACGTACGTTTTTTGTCCAATGTGGTGCCGATTAACATAATAATTCAAAATCTTATTCCAGGCCCGGCCTTAAAAAAAATAATAAGTAGGTTTCGACTCCAAACAACACCCTGTATATCAACATTTTAAAATTGTATTAACATATTTGGAAAGAGCAGAAAAAGTTAAGTAACACTGAATGTATTTGGTGATTCCGCATCCAATTTTGTTACTTATTAACTTGAGTCAAATCGTGATCTTTCGATAAAAAGGTGGCACTAATTTAAAAAAAAATTAAATGTTCGTTCCTAAATGATAATTTTCCAGCTTTAATCAATAAAATCATCAACCATTTCATATTCTCTTAATTTCTGAATCTTATCCTTAATGTAAAACTTTAGGACAGGTCCGTATTTGGGACAAAATATTATTATCAATTACTAACTTTCAAACGCCCTGTATAGTTATGCTTTTCTCGGAATGGACATTTGAAAGTTAGTCATTGATAATATTTTGTCACAAATACGGACCTATCCTAAAGTTTTACATTACAAGGTTAAGATTCAGAAATTAATAGAATATGAAATAGTTGTTGATTTTATTGATTAAAGCTGGAAAATTATCATTTAGGAACAAACATTTTTTTTTTTTAATTTGTGCCACAAGGCCGGACCTGGAATAAGATTTTTAATTATTATTTTAATCGACACCACAGTGGACAAAAACGTACGTACGAGATATTAGAAAAATATATGGGGTGGTTCTTAAGTTATGATTAATTAAAAAGAGGGACAAAATTATTAAATCACTATGTATCTAGGTTATAAAGAAAGACAGGTCATTAAATATAGGTTATTTTGAATCACTTCGGTGTGCCTCATCTACACTTACAGTATGCGCGTTTTCCAATGAATTACCCTGTATCAAAATTGATAGAGAACAATTTTTTATCAAATATCTAAATTTAATACAATTTGAATTACAATTCAAAACGGCATCTCATTTTTATATCAATCAATACCTTATATAATTATATGATATTTGTAGTGGGAAAGTAATAATAAAGAGAACAATTATAACCCTTTCAGGTATTTTTGAACAATTTATTTGAATCTCATTTGTTTAACTATACCATTTAATCTATTATTTATTATTAAGACGTCGTAACGGCATCAAAATATTCTAAAAATGTAATATGAAGGAATCCTTTATTTGAGTCTGATTCCTTTAATATAAATATCTAAATTCGAAAAAAATCGGACGTCAACAATAATATCTCCGCTCTCTTTACATATGAAATACTAGTCATAAATTTTAAAATGACAAAATAAACAAAACAAAAATAAATAAGCTGCCGATGAAGAATTCAGAACAATTGATATAAAGCACCCCACATTTTTTTATATCAAAAGTTAATTTAGTTGTCAATCGCTTTATTTTTATTTTAAGCTTATTCAACAAAAAATTAAATTCTATCGAGTTGAGGGACTTACTTTTTAATTCACATTGCTACAAAAGGGCCATTTTTAGTTATTTAAGGCCCAAGATTTTTACGTTACCAGATTGGTATATACATTCCGGTAATACTATCCTTCCTTTCGTACTACCCATACAGTAATTTTTAGCTATTAATATTCATTAAATAATATCAATGCACCTTTTTTAATTTCTGGTAAGTTGTACAATGTTTTGTTTTCTTCTCTCAGCCATAAGAACTTTGTATTCTAGGCCTGATGATGGCAGTTTGCCGAAATTAGTTGCCATCCCTCATTTCATCTTTAATAAAAAATTTGTCGTACTGGACTTAGTTCATTATTATTATTATTATTATTTAACACGAATACAGGATGCTGTAGTTTTTACTGATACAACCTGTATACAGTATACTTACTTAATGTCAATACTACGTTTTTTATAAAGTAATCTATAAACTGGGCATCAACATGCGTTTCCCACAATATACAAGCTGTCTAAGCAACTTTTTATTAGTGGTAATTAATTATTCAATCAATCAAGTTTTAAATAAGAGTTGCCTCTTCAATAGTAACGAGTTGTAATTATTCTGATTAAAGCTTTATTGGAATAAACAAATTGTTAATTAAGGGCCCTTATGCGAAACGTTACTTACGTAACATTGTTGATTGTTGTGTGTAATAAAATGTAATAATTAAATTTGAAGTATAAAATATTAAGTATAATGAATATGCATTGTTTAGAATAAACCACTTTGTAATAAATAATTCAATTTTATATTTCGATAAAATAGACACCAGCCAAAACCTTAGTTACAAGATAGGGTACAAAATGTGTTTGTAGAATTTAAAATTCTGACATATATACCAAAACTTTTCAGTATGGTGCACCTGAAACATCCAGTTGTAACCCTCCGAATGTTATGCTTATTAAGTAATAATTAGGAATGCACTCGTAGGAAACACAATATAAGAAAAACCACTAAAAATTTTAAATTCTCATAACTGTCAAAAAAACGGTACTTATTTAATAAATTCATTGTAATTTCACTGTATTTTTTTTAGAAATGTTTAGTGGAAAGTAAATCCGAAATTTTTTTCTGATTTTTTTTTACTTAGATTGTCAATGATATCACTTGTTTGTAATCATTTCATGATAAATTCAGTATTTTGGGTTTTCGAATGAGTGTTTCGTTGTAATTTTCATGATAAGCGAAATAGGCACACTACTAATGTGACCGCCCCATGCTGTATGAAGTTCTACTATTTTCAAGAAAATATGTACATTGATCCTATCTTCATTATTGGCAATACCTTTATATCATTAGTTTTTTTTGTATGGACAACTCTACTGAGTTGCTGCCAGATCAGCACCAACGAGACAACCCTTGTTTTTACGGTAAATACTCGACGATCCATAATTTTAGAAATATATAATGCGATTGACACAGTACGTACGCCTCTGCGTAACATATATTTTAGAAAAATATATGATAAAAGTACAATTAATTGATAAACGTCACCCCCTCGTGAATAGAGGAAAGATCTTATAAGCTGTTTCAGTCGATACTTATTTAACCCCTACTATATGAAAATATTATTCTGGTTTACCTTTGAGAAGACAAAATAAGGCCAAAGGACGTGAGGAAATTGTCGTTTACGATGAGATATACAAAAATGCACAGACGCCGAAATCTTGGGCGTCGGGACGGATAGCGTCGCGAGTTCAAATGTTACAACTTCTGCTAATTGTGTTGATAGTTTAATTTGTAAAAATAGACTGGTCTCTTGTAGGTATTGACAGTTCATTGATTCGTGAATTTAGACTGGGGTTTTGGAGAAGTAAGTAAAACAAAACCAGTGTAGCCGCACTAGTCCAGAAAATAGTAGTAGATTGGAGATTGAAAGTGGAGTAGATTCATACCAAAGCGGAGTAGTCTTTAGTGTTCAGACTAGATCAGAGAGCATATTCAGTCAACTTCTTTTATGCATGACCCACCAGTGGTCTTTTTTCAAGGTAATTTTATTTAACAGCAACAGCGAGCCCGTCATAGCATATGTCAAAATAGATTGCTGAGAAAAAAAGAAGAAAAACTAGAAGACGAGTAGGTTTTCGTCTTATTTTCTCTTAAGGCATTCGGCCATTAGCCGAAAGACGTTTGTAAAATAATTGCAAAATCGGCAACTGTTAATTTCAAACTACATATTCATCCGTACATTCAATCGGAGTAGAAATCTTAGAGTAGCGGAGTAAAAAATAATTAAAGGGAGTATGTCTACTCCAGATGGAGTAGCTTCGGCAACCCTGAACATAATTATCTGTCGAAATTATCGGCGTCTCGACGTTGAATACTGAGTCTTCGGTGACTGTGTTGGTAGTTTAAAATTTGAAATTCGACTGTTTTGTTCTGACGCTTTGAACTACCCTTTTATACTGAGTTTGGATAAACATTTGGGATAATAATGTATATATAGGACCCTGTAATGTTTGTTTTACAGGTTATTATTTCGAGTAATAAATATTAAGAATTAGTTTCAAAATTTCAACATTTTATATTTAGAAATTTAAACGCGGACATTAATAATCTTAAAATTATTCGTCTTCGTTATATTTTTGTATATACGAATGTCTGTGGAAATGAAATTGAATAAGATGAAACAAAACATGAAAAATAATGTATTTTGACAATATCTCTATAAAAGTGCTGGAAAAATTAAAAAAATGAAGTTCGGCTAGTCACATTTAGGGCCATTTGCACCGACTAAATTTAAACCCAGCTTTAGAGTAAGCATCGCTTTAAATGAAAATTCATTTGTACAGCCAGACAAACTTGGTTTAAAGTGGTCTAAGCAAAGTTTAAGTTAAACCGTCAGAATTGAGGGTTTTAATTTACAAAGCCTTATTTCATAACCAAACTTTTATGATTTCCAGCCATTTGATCCAAATAACAAATTTTCTATAGTGTCGTTACTTCTTGATGTTTGTGTGATATTGTTATACTCTTTAGTACTTTTTTTATACTACATCTTTTGTATTAAAAATACAAAATGAATTTCGATGATATTTTTGAAGACGATTTGAATATTCTTGAAATAATTAATTTCAGTTTTCCAAGACAAATTTATATCCGAAATAATCCTTACAAAGAGCCAAGTGAACTAACTTTCCATATTTGGTTATTATATTTAATATAGTTGTTTTCTCTTCATTTGAAAAATTAGTGCTTCGCTGACGTTTTTCAATCATTTTAAAACATGCAGATTACAGATATAAGGCATGCGACATAAAATACATTGTATTTTCACAGCCACTACACCGTTTTTGAATTTTTGTCAGGTTAGAATTTTTGTTATGAAGTTAGTCACAAAAGTGGTCACAACTATAAATAAACAAAATTACCATCAATAGTTCGCTTGTACTCGCTTAAGAAAGCTCGATTTAAAAAGGTGTGGTGCAATGATTTGGAAAATAAACTTCACTTAAATATTTAAGCGAGTTTTAAAAAACCAAGTTTAGATGTCGATCGGTGCAAATGGCTCTTAAAGTTTTGGTATAGTTTGTCCGAATGATAAACCCTACAAACTCAATTTTCTACATATTTAGTTGCTACTGTTTTAAAATGTAACATTTTGTATAAAAATAGTGGTTTAATTCCAAATTATAATGTTTTTCAAGAGCAATACTGTTAACGATCTAATTATAAATTATAGGAAGTGGTTTAACATTTGATGTAAGCTTCTTAGTGTACTCACTTTCCTTTTGCTCTGATTAACTTGTCAAAAACTGATGTTAACAACCGATCAGACAATACCAAAACAAAATTTAATTTTGACGTATAAATTCCATTAAATAATTTATATGTATCGATAAATAAATAATGGTGGCATGTGTGTTGTTGGTAATGAATTTATGTGTATTATTATCGTTTATTACATTGTCACTTATTGCGTTACTAGTTCGACTCAAATGTGCAATACATCAAATGTATAACGTGGTTGGTTCGTCGGTTCACTCACAATTGTGACTTCAATTAGACGAATCATCATCAGCAAAAACCGTTATTGTCGTTCTATAATGTTCGTGCGGTGACACACTGAGTTTTTGTTGTACAGGATAGCGTTTTAAAAAAGCTAATTGCAATGAGTTTTCGAACGAACGTTGAGACCGGTACATTATCCTTGATTGTTTACCTTTTTGTTATGCCTAAAAACAAACGAATTTAAAACGATTTGAAATGAACATTTGATTAAAATAGAATACTAAAATATACTAACGTTCTAAAATGTTATAGAAATTTATTGTCAACGGGACATATAATTAATCTGAAGTATTAAAGAACAAAAAGAGAAAATAAAAACAAGGAGAAAAAGTTCATCACGAATTAGAAAATGAAAAATAAGGATAACCGGAAAAGAGTAAGAGAAATTTCATTGGATTAGTAATAATACTGCTTTCAACAGATTTAAGATAATTGGTACAGGTTTCTTGAACTTGAGTTTTAATGATTCGTTAAAGTTTGAAATATTTGTTGTAATAATACCCAGACCTGTTTTTGAATAAATCAAAGAAATATGAATTACGAATCCATAAATGTTAACGACCAGATTCCTTTATGCAGGAAACAAATGAATATAAATATTAAAATAAACTAGTATTGAATTGGACTGTAAGGGCTATTTTCTCACCCATTTATTTATGAAACAACTCTCATCAAGCTGAAAGTGAAAGGTTAGCGAAATCAAAAAAAATACACTCGAATTATATAGTTGCTAATTACTTGCCAAAAAACGATTTAGTTGCTCATACCGAGCACGAAAAATCGCGAATACCGCTAGTTTTATATAAAGTTAACGAGATAAAAAAAACACTCGAATTAGTTGCTCATTAGTTGCCTAAATATTTCCTAAATGATTCTATTTAAAACAATTGTAATCCTTATTCTTGGTACCAATTACCAATACCAATATTGGCCAGTACACTATTTGGCCGTGGAGATGAAATTTCATCCCTTACCACAAAAAGAACACCAAAAATATAAGTTGTTGTTAACTGGCACAACTATTAAAGATTTTGCTCGAGAAAACATCAACTCAACTACTCTACCAGATTTTCAATAATATAATCCTCAACCAATGAAAATCCTCATTTTTCCAACACGCAGGCCAATCAAAATAAACTATCTAAAAATATTAAAGTGTCGCAGTGTTTTCACTCGAGCGCGATTGGATTTAACAAATTCAATTCATACCAGAGTAATGTATCGACTACTTCTGCGGAACGTAAAGTTTTTCAAAAAGGTGGCAAAAATCGTTTTAGTTCAAATATTAACTCAATAATTCAAAGTGTTCAAGGAAGTGTGCGGTCAAACACGGTAAAACGTTAAATTGTACTTAAAAGTTCTGTTCACATTGTTCAATAATCTTTCCAAATACCACGCCAAGAAAAATTTTTTTCGAAATAGCACTCGACCAAAGTCTCGTGGTATTTTAAGGAGGATTTTGTTTCGTGAAATTTAGACGCATAATTTCCAAGGAAACAACAAAATGTTCTCAAAAAATTATCACCTTTTGTGGTATTACCCTTGATAATTATTAATACGAGCAATGAGTACTCAAAACACTGAGCAGCGGCAGTTAAAGACAAAATAATTAGGTGATAAGTATAAAAAAATTGTAGGTTAGAAAAACCGCCGATTACTTATTTATTGACATTTTGTTGTTGCTTTTTTATATCCTCTTTATTGTACTTCGCACAACATCAAAAACATCAATGTCCATCCACTCATTGAAGACGATAACATCGAGTAACAATTTCCAAATGCCATTTTGTTGCTAACTCGTTGTAACCTCTTTATTGCGAACAGCAACAAATACCATGCACCCTCTTCAAGACAGAAACTAATACAGTTAATTTATACTCAAACGGACCCCTCGAGGGAAAGTTTTTGGGGTAGTTTTGATTTTTTGTTATATATTTTTTGGGGTGCTGAATCCGAATATGAGGTTTGCTAACAAAATTTCGTAACGCAACATTGAAAAAAAACCAAAAAAGTATAAAAATACATATTATTTACGATTTTTAGCATATAACTAACTGAGAAACTGTTGGTTCTTTGTGAATAATCTTCCCATACAAAATAAAATTCCTAATGTATTAATGTATTGTGCATTTATGAATATTTTTTTAAATAATCCGTTTTCGTTTAGAGGGTCCAGCCTGAGGTTTTTCGGGTCACATTCATCTAAAAATAAAATAGTATGCTCAGAAAAGAATAACATGAACATAAGAATCTGGAGTCTTTCCTCCTTTTCATCTTTTCCCGCTTGCTGGTACCAAGCATCATACAATATTTTATATTCTGTATTTTTGAACCATAGTACGGCCTTCTTGTTTGATACAAGTAATTATTACATCGCTTCCATATTTTTCCAACAGATGAGCTCAAAGTGTCTTTTTGTCAGGAAGATAATCACCCTTGATTTAGTCCATCATCTCCTCAAACGAAAACTGGCACTCTCCATCACTATTCTCTAAGTACGAGTAGTCATCTTCTATTGCTGCTTCAACATCATTGGTGAATGGGCCTCTTTTTCTGGGCTCTTCAGGTTTTGGACGATTGTACAGTTTTCTCATGCATAAACTATGATACTGGCAGTCCGAGGCTACCAAGTCTGATGCTGGCGAAATACGTTCGATTATGGCTTGTCCATACTCATCACCACGTTCTTGTGCTCTTTTTATGATAGTTTTCTTGACATTTAAAACTTGGACCTGATACACAACATTGCGATTCTGTTTCCTTTTTCGTTGCTGCTCTATAAACTCGGGTGCTATGACGAGGCCACACATAAAGCAATGAGTTTTAAAACTGAAAGGTGCTTCAGTAGAACGCCTTCCTGCTTCTTACCCTGCTCCACCTTTTTCAAATGAGCAGCAATCATTTTTCATTACTGTAGTTTTTTCGACAACGCTTATGAACCTCAACTACAGTTTTTTTACTCAACTGAATATGCTCGCCATCCTTTCTCTTTTTGCTTGACTCGATAAACGTTTTCAAACCTTTTTCCCGCACTGTTGTCACCTTGTCTACATCATTAACTAGCTTTATCACAAATAAAACACACGTTTGAAGCTATTTTTAAGATAAAGCGTAAACAAAACTCAACTAACTACTTGCATTGACGACGGCCCGGAAAAGCCTCACTGCGAGCGCAGGTACTTCACAAGATCTGTAAAGAATAATTAAAATGGACTGACAATAGTATAACACGGAATTTGAATACAATGTGGTTTTGAAAAGGCTTTTTTTGAGAAAAAACGTAAAAGACATCTGTGAATATTTTTATGAAATTTCAAATTTAATGGGAAGGTTTTTTACGTTTTCTAAAAAAAAAATTATTGTTTTCTAATTATAAGCAAAAATCCGCAAAAAATTTTTTTCAGGCTTTTTCGCAGGTTATTGAGCCCAAACGGTTCATCGGAGAAAAAAACCTAAATAATGAAATTTTATGTAGATTTATTTTGTATCGGAAGGTTATTCACAAAAAATAACAGTGTCTCAGTACTATGCCAAAAATCGTAAATAATATGTATTTTCTAATTTTTTGCTTTTTTCAATGTTGCGTCACGAAATTTTATTAGCAAACCTCATAACCGGATTCAGCACCCCAAAAAACATATAAAAGAAAAAAATCAGAACTACCTCAAAACTTTCCTAGCAAAAACACAATTTAACTGGATTAAACCGTGTGTTAAGAGAGCAGTAACGAGAAAAATCGTAGAAGGTTAAAAAACGGGCCGATTTTCAATTGCAGTTTTGCTGCTGACTCTCAGTTGACCTTATGTATCAATATCCCGAGCAGCAACAAACTAATTAGCAACTAATTCGAGTGTTTTTTTTTTATTCCGCTAACCTTTGACTGCCAGCTTGATGGAGCTTACGAAACATAAGGTTGAAAATTACATTTTTATTCATTTGTAGAGCAATTACTCTCACTCACTTTCACTATAAAAATTATTTATATAGATTTGTTAATTCTCAGAAATATTTTGTAAAGCTCTCATTGGGTGACAATTCTCTCCGCAATGATCTAGAAGCTTGTGCGACTATCTCGCTAAAGAAACCATAAAACAATGATTCAGTGTTGCCGTTCGTAAAATGCTGGTTTACCCCAAAATATAAACGAAAATACCCCAATTGGCAACGTTTTACCCCGAACTTGACCTTGAACTTGTTTAAGGAAATTTTATAATACGAAAATAAATCTTTATTCGAAATAAACATAAAATAAAACAACACATATAAAAAATATTCGTAATGGGAAAAGGTAGTCTGTGCTTTAACTCCCTATTTTACCCCCAAATATTTATATCCTCAAGAAAACCCCCACGAACCTCAAAATACTCACATTTACCAGTAAATGGTGTCTGTTATATTTTCTTAACCCAGCCATTTCAGACGCACATGATTGGTGAGACTTTGAATGAATCTCATTGGTTTAAAATCTGGCGTGATGTGTATACATTCTTTTTTACTAGATTAGAATATATTTTTTAAGATAATTTTATCGTCGCGCTTGAGAGCGACAGAAAAGGAAGAAGCATGAATAAATATAGATAATCAAAGGAGATAATGAAACTCGAAATCAATATAGATAATCCTAACAATTTCTAGGAATTTAAGCTGAGACTTTTATATTTTTGCCGGATTTTAATGCGAATTTAAATGTAAATGAAAATTGGATTATAAATTCTGGATAATTTCTCAGTGAGATATAAGTTTGGAATAATTACTACGCGGTAGACGTGTTGACATCAACCATCATCTTATCGAAGGACCAAATCAGTTAGCAAACTGATCAATTATTATTTTAACACAAATAAAGCATTTAAGTGAACTGTATAGGCTATTTATTCATCCGTTTGTTATTAAACAAATTTATTAATTTTGCATATTTACAATTTTATTACATTTAAAACTTCAGAAACATCTACTTTTATTTTCAGGGTGTAGTTACCCATATTTACTATTGAGAAGCTCTCGTTGACAGACCACCATGCTGATCAACGATCTATTGGTAGCGGTTATATTGCAAGTGGGAATTTTTAACGACTTTTTATTTTCTCTTCTCGCTCTTATTAACATTATTGCCCTTAGAAAGAGACGGGTATCAATGACAACAGAATGCATTGAGTAAAATATTTTGAAAGTCAAGAAATGATATGAATTTAAGTTTAAATCTATTTTTAGATTATGGCATGGTAAAATATACAGCCAAAAGTATATACCGAATAATGAATATTTTTAATTTTAAAGTTAGATAAAGTGAAATTTATCCATTGAACGATTTTAAACCGTCAAAAATCTAATTGTGTTAACTTTACTGTTTTTACTCTTTTTGAACTGGTTTAAACCCAGATGAAACAGTCGTCCAATGTATAAGTTCGTCGTCTCTTTATTTCGAACGCATAATCGGGAGAGACCTTATCCGCACGGTAAGCCAGCCACAGCGAAACAACCGAACGCATCGCTTTATTTCACCATCGACTTTATGGCCGATTCCGCTTAAAGATAGCTTTCAGCGAATACCTTACCGTCTTAATGGGGTGCCATAACTCAAGCCATTCTTTGCGAATAAAAATTAATAGCTAAACCATTGAACGTCTCAATCGCGAATTCATGTCTCCGACTTATCAAAACAAGATCTTATAGTTTTTTTATTGGTCGTGCACGTAAGTCGAATAAAAAAATCGATTCAATGTAAAGTAGGTACAATATTGATAAAGCATCTTAATATTAAAAGTACGGTGAAAAATGTTTAGGTAGGGCCAACAGAGAATAAACTTATTTACATATATTTTAATAACAAAAATACGCCACCCACTCTAATTATCCTCACAGGTGTGATTTTTTTTTCTTTTTATAAACAGCATGTGCAAGGAATAATAAACACATCGCCCCAACCAACGTGACTCTCAACACCACTTGTACCCCGGTAATCATAAATAATTGTATAAACTTTTGAGATTAATCACAAGGTATTATGAGAATGTTGGTGCTGCTGTTGGTTGAAGTTTTGAATTATAAATTTACCAGTTTATAAAAGTCAAAATAAGTTACAAACATGACTGGAATTAAAACTTTTAGAAAATAATAAAAGGCAATCACATGTGCTTATTGAATTACGTAGATAATGATAATAATAAATTATGAGCACGTTACAAATACATCGAAAAAGAGAAGTGTCAGTTATAATTAAAACCAAAAGTTTATCCATAACTCAAATCTGGTTACAGCTTTAATAGCAAATAAAACTAAATCATTTAAATATATTAAAATTGAACAGGGGAGGGTGGCAACTAGTTTCGGCTACTAACCATCTTCAGGCCTACAAAAAATTACAATTCGATAATATACAAACTCTAAAAGTACAATTTACCATATACTAATAACTGGATTAACAAATTCTTAAATGTTAAAGTAAAATACGCAATGGTCCGTACATATTGGAAGTAAGGATGTTCACTGTGTAGGGATAGAGAGATATATGAAAGGTGTAATTTTTTTATATTTGAACGTAAAAGGGTTGATAAGAAATAGTTTGTGAAAAGGTTAACTTTAGTAGATCCACCAAGGCGGGTTTTAGTAAAAATCCATGATATAAAAACCAGATGAAACATGGGACCTTCACCACGAAAAGACGAAATTTTGTAAGCCGATAATGACTTACAAATTCCGCAAAATCAGCTTGAACGGATTCTTCAGCCCTTCATAGAATGCCGATAACTTAATGTTGAGTACTCTAAGTACGTATACAGGTAAAACAGCGAGACAATCACTGATAACGCCATGTCAAAAAGATAAGGCGCCTTAAGGAAGTTAGTGGGATGGAGGCTAAAAATGACAAGTGACAGTCGGAGCTAAAGGTTAACAATATTAAGGTTGAAAGTATATGGCCTACCCGTAAACAGTAATAATTTAAAAAAAAAGTTTTAATTATTTGGCATCCCAAAAATTTGGGTTGCTGGTGACGTTTGAAAGTACAGGTTTATCACCGGTTCGATGTTGTATTCTTCGGGAGTTAGCCTAGGCTGTCAGAATATAGCTTGTCTTTTGCGGTCTACTACCTCCCATTCAGACAATATATGTTTGGCCGTTTCTAACCTGGTTTCTACTCATTTTGAGTAGTTCTTTACTTTTCTTCTTCAACGGTTCTGTAATGTTTTCCCGTGGTGCATGAGAAGGGCTTTATTCCATCTCTTGTAGCGTACTTCGGTCGTTACGGGTCACTTTGGCGTCTTAGTTTAGGTTTCGGATTGCCTCAGGCGCCACCTTCCGTTTATAGTGTGAAGGCCACTGCACGGGCAACTTCAGTTGTAGTATGATATCGACAAGACCATTAGCGGCCAGAAGGACGGTCTTTACTGAGTTGAGTTACCTGGGTATTAGCTGCTGGAATAAAGATTCAATAAAACTTTTATTCATACCAAAACTCCGGCGAAGTAAAAGGTGTGCAACGGTTCTTTTCTCGGACGGTACAGGCACGTATTCCGGGCTAGCGTGGCGGTCGATGACGGTTCTAGACTCCGGTTATAATTGACTTGGCTGCTGCTTGACCTATCTGTAAAAGTCGCACTGCCATTGCTATTCCAATTGGGACGGCTACAGCAACTCGTACTTCGGGCTGCCACCGCAGCTAACTCCGGCTGCCTTATACCAGAAGGTCGGCTGGGTATGCGAAACAAATGCGCGAGTGTCTCCATCTTTCCATAATTTTAAGTTAATTCTACTCCAGTGCCGTGCGCGATTTTTTTTATATATTTTAATTATTATGAAAGAAAGTAACTTTTTTACACTCTCTCTTTGTTTTCGTTTGACCCAGTCTTGTATGCATCCTCGGATGGCATATTTTGTAATTCCGAGTGCGGGTTCTAGGCCCAGATATGGAGTTGAACCTTTTCTGACGAGTTCTTCAGCACTGCTATTACAGCATGTTGGTGTCGCGAACTCACAAGATTTTACCCATCCAAAAAGCGTCCAACGTGCACATCATAAAGCGCAGAGTATATACAATGTGTTAGTTACGTGTACACAGGTCGCTGCGCAACAGATATACTGTTAACATTAGCATGTCGGTGTCGCGAACCCATAAGATTTCCCCCTACCAAAAATCGTTCAATGCGCCTAAAGAAGTTTTCACTTCAAACATTGCACTTATTCTTTGAAGTAAGGATCCACTTTAGTGGTGGAAAGAAAAATCGTACAACTTTCCTCATTTAAGTGAGATAGTGAAGGAAACATTTGTTATAACTGCGTTTTCTGTGCCATTTATTCTCCAAATCTGGACAAATATTGTCTAATCGTCGTAATAGATTAAGTTCCACGAAAGTAAAACAATTATTGTTTATAATTAGTGAACAGAATATTAATACTAAGCCAGTTTAACTTAACTACTCACTTTAATATATATAGGTAAGTTTTCTTTATTTTTTTATATTTTTCTACATTCTTTACATATTTTTTGTACCGGTTTTATAGTGAACTCAAATTATATTAAAATAATTTCCAATGTTGCAGGTATTTCAAATATATACGCAATTCATCTAAATACCAAAACGAAATATCATACAACGTAAATATATTCGCTATTCAATAAACGAGGCGGTCAATCCAGGACGGCACGCAACTGTAGCGCTCCAAGTGATAAAGATATTAAACAATAATTTTGACAGATTTGCCTTAAATCATTTTCTTTATAAGATTTAGTGAATGTGAATACTTTAGCTCTGTAATATTAATAGTTTTTTTTTTTTTTGGGCATAGGGTAAGTGCCCATTCAGCCAGCCACAATGATGTTTTTTTTTTTCCCCAATGTTGGGTTTTTTGCATTGGTTTCAACCGAGCTATTCTTTGTTCCTAATTAAAAGCGTATGGAAGGATTAGGGTTACACAGTTTTCTCGCCCAGGGGTTGAAATATTAATAGTTAAAATAAAAGGCGGTCAATCCAGGACATCACGCAAAACACTAATTTATATTTATTTTATTATGAAACGTGATTCGCTTAAATAATAAGTTTAAACATATTTAAGCATGAACTCTACTAGCAGCATGACATAGTGCCCGCTAATTGTTCAGTACGACCAAATCCCAAATAGCCTTTTAATTTTTTTTTAAACACAGGCAAGACTTCTTTTAATAAAATAAATATTTTTTTAAATACACAGGCTAGATTTAGATAGTCAAGACTTCTGTTAATAAAATAATTTTTGTTTAAATACACAGGCTAGATTTAGATACTCAAGACTTCTTTTAATAAAATAAATATAAATAGTTTAAGTCACATCTGCAAAATTATTGTTTAATATCTTTGTCACTTGGAGCGCTACAGTCGCATGCCGTCCTGGATTGACCGCCTCGTTTCAATAATACCGTCTTTCAAATTTTAAAGGCAATACCTATCTCCAACGCGACCGCGATTCAATGGGTACGATATAGTTATTCACTAGTTACACGATAACGCTATTGAACGTTACCATCGAATACCGCGACCAAATAACGTTACTAAAATAACGACACATCTCTACAGCATGTCGGTGACGCGAACCCATGAAATTTTTCTCTACCAAAAAGTGCTCAATTCACCTAAAGAAGTTTTTTATTTAAATTAATGGGTTATCGTTAGTTTTGCCATATTTTGTATTACCATTATTTGTTGAAACTTTCTACTTAACAACAAAGAGGTCGAAATTCTAATCAGATACAACAATAAGACAAGACTAAGAATCTTACTGTTAATTTGTGTTAATATATCCGAGTGAGACCATATCGCATTGAATACATTCGCAAACCATTGAAGAGCATTTTGATTTTTTTTCATTGTAGCACAATAATAAAACATCGACATAATTCTCTCGAGATAATCGCTTGTCTGACACTTGTTAATGCCCTCGTGAATGAACCTCGGTCTTGAGTGTGTGTGTATATCTATGCAGGTATGGGTACAAGAGTTGTTATGCGATTAGATAAAATACCATACGTATTACGAGTGTGCGAATCGTTTCGAATAATTATAGATCGGTCTGTAAATATAAATATTTTATTATACTGTTAACCTTAAGACCGAGAAAAATGTTAAGACTGGTGATTACTGCTAGTGGAACAAAATATTCTTCAACTTAAAAAACATCTCATGTAAATGACCGAAATTAATAAATGTCATACTGATTATATTAATGTCGTTGCTTTCCCGACCCACCATCCAGCGAGGAGGGAAAGAATTATGAACGAGCTAAAAAAAATATTCGAGGTGAAGACAGAAATATCTTACTCGTTACGGCACTAAGACAGGTTTACAACTAGACTTGCTTTCTTTTTTTTTAATTAGGAAACCTATCAGACTCATTAAATTCTATGGAATCTTTTTAAAAGCCAATATCTTAATTATTGAGTAAATTAACTATTTTATCATTGTTTGGTAGAGTAATTCTAAAGGAAATAAATTGAGCAATCAACATATATTTTGTTCTGGTATATCCCTGCCTACAGCTATTAGTACAATAGGCGTCCGCATGAAATCCCATTTAGACATTCAGACAATTTGGGAACCATTTACCAAAAAACTAAATCGGTAGTCTGCACCTCGATACGTGACAGATTGTGATTTGTCAGTCTCCTATAAGTAAAATATTTTTTCTCAGTTTAGAAATTCTTAAAAAAAAGAACTTGGCAGAAATATTATTTTCATAAATATGACCTTTAAAAAAATTTAAAAGTACCACAATTTGAGAATCGGCAAACAAGGTTACAGTAAGAAAAAAAAGGTGTAATACTCTTTACGTCTTCAAGCGGTATTTTGGTGCCTTAGTCCAAGTTTCTGATTGCCTCGGGAGCCACCTTTCGTTTATAGTGTGAAGGCCACTTGCTCGGGCAGCTTCAGAGGAGAAAGAAATACTCCAGGGGTCGTTATGGTATCGATCAAGGCGTTAGCGGCCAGAAGGGCGGTCTTTACTTGCCCTACTGGGTTGAGTTACCTAGGTATTTACTGCTGCTGGTATCACAAAAAAATCATTAAATACAAAATAACTGTTGATTCAATTACCAAATCCGGAGATGAAAGTGGGTAACAAGGTCCTTACTCGGCGATGTCTGACGGTACGGCAGGCGCGTCTTCCAGGTTGGCGGCGGTCGAATTGACAGTTCTGGACTCCGGTTCAATTGAAATTGCTTCGCTCCCTTCAGCTTGGCTTGATCTATCTCTAAAGGTCGAGGGACTGCCACAGCAACTCGAACATCGGGCTGCCACTGCAGCTCACTCGATCGCTTCCGGCTGCCGTATACCATAAGGTCGGTTGGGTATGCGTAACAGGTCCGGCGTTGGTTACAATTGGTACGGCTGGCCTCTCACATAATTTTAAAGTAATTCTAAACCCAGTGCCGTGTTCGATTTAATTTAAATATTTTAATTATCATGAAAAGAAACTTTGTTACAAAGCAATTAAATTAAAATAAATAAGGCATATTATAAGATAAATAGATACAGCAATAAATGGGCTGCACAAATATGGAACAAAAAAAACAGAAGTTCTAAAGAAATAAGAGAAATCCTATTTACTAAATTTCATTAAGGTCTGTTGAACGTCTAAAAATAATAATTTTTATTATCGCTAACAAAGTTTAACGCAATCAAAATTCCTCGTTCCATAAATTTAGCGCTAATTCCATGTAAGTTTTAAATAATTAATCTTAAGTCAACAGGTAGATGTCTCCTCTTTTAAATTCCGATCAAGTTCGAATAAAAGTTCTAAGACAGAACGTGCCTGTGTGATTTTAATCCAATTATTTATTAAACATCTGTGCTGTCACTATCATCCTGTCGTCGCTGTAATTTTGCTACCTATACAAGGTGTTCGTGTTTGAAAGTAGAACTATTCATGTAAAGTAAAATTCCTTATTAGTGTGTAAGATATGGTAAATTAATAAATTATGAGATTTAAACATGTAAGTAATGATAGTCGACGATTATGACAATTTTTCTGACATTACATATGCGTATGTAGGTCTAGACGTTTACCCTGTATATTATTTGTCTCGCATTTCTGTATGACTATTAAATCTGGATTTGTCTCATTACCGTGAAATTACGACACGTGCCGGGATTTAGTATCGTATTCAAAGTGCACGTGGGGGAAATATGTGACTTGATTTATTATTACCCTGATTTCATTAGAGATTCTTAAATCGTGAGAAAAATAAAGAATTGAATAATAATTACAATTTCTGCTTTTGTTGCTCCAAAACCACTAAAAGTAGGTAAATGGAACGATTTTTGTTT
Organism: Neocrepidodera transversa; assembly: GCA_963243735.1. Classification (NCBI taxonomy): domain Eukaryota; kingdom Metazoa; phylum Arthropoda; class Insecta; order Coleoptera; family Chrysomelidae; genus Neocrepidodera; species Neocrepidodera transversa. Next base: position 13,368,637 of record OY725348.1, read on the forward strand.
TCTTCAAATAGTACAGACTCATAGAGATCAAACATTCAAAATTATTAATATTTATTGAGAATTCAAGCTATAACTGTTTAAAATGTGTAGGGTCTTCAGCAGCTAAAATGCAATTTTACCAACTTTATAAAAGATGAAAAAATGAGCGTTTTTATTAAATGGCTGTTGTAATAATGTTATTTCGTTTGGCAGAAATATTTAATTAATATAAAAGTGTCAGACCAAATATACAAAGGAAATTGTGTGAAAGAAAATTCATAAGTTCCATTAAATACATTTTTTTTACATGGGTGGAGCATCAGTACAGAAAGGTTTAAACGAATTTCCATCTGCACTTCTATTATTGTAGGTTGCAAATTATTATAATACAGGGTTGGAACTAGGAGAATGTGATTCTAACAGTTTTACAAACACAAAAATAGATTTTTAATTCTTTTGGTTAGGTTGAAGTAAAGTAATTAATAAAAAAACATGAAAATAGATTTTTCTTTTTTGTTGCAAAATTAAATTAAATAAGTAATAGAATCAAATACGAAAATTATACGTTACAACATGAAATAAAGTAATAAAAAAATGGAAATAGATTTTTAATTTTGTATTTACAAAATAAAATAACTAATAAAAAATGAATGAATGAATGCCATTAATATTCATTTTTACTAAAATCACTATCACTACTTTCAACTAACTTAATTATAATTTTTCGTGGATTTTTTAAACTGAAATATTTATCTTCAACACCAATAACATTGATCACGTCAAATTTACATTTACCTTTATTTGGGATGTAGTGGTTTATTTGTTAGAAATAAGAATGATACTGCTTAAAACACAACAATTGTTTATTAAGTAAAAAAATATAAACAATTTACTTACATCTAAATTTTGGACCATTTCTGGCGACAGACTATTTGTAGGGTGGCATATGTTAAATTTTTAAATCCTAGAAGTCTGAGCAAGAAACTCAACTTTTCTGTCGTCAAAAGAGAAAGAAACTCGAAGTCGATACCACATGAATTTAATAAGAATATATCTTTATTTGGCAATTTCAAAACAACTTGAAAGAGTGCCAAAAATTTCGCCATCTTCAGGCGAATGATCGAACAATGTGATTTTTTTTTTACCTCTCGCCCTTCAGATAAGAGAGGTTAATAATCATGCTAAAAATTGGGTAGTGAGTTTTCAAAAGCAACTGAATAAAACAATTTGAAATTTTGCATACAGGATTCTGATACCCTAGATTAGATCTGATTAGATTTTGGTGCCAATCGGACAACTGGAAGTGGCAGTTGCTATGAGTGATGACGTCATTACTATACAAAACGGCAATAAAGTTTTACACAAATATTTTGTATACCCTATAGTTTATTTTCATCTCATTAAAATTTTCGAAACTTTTACCATTGTTGCCAGATTTATAAAAAAGTAATTTTTTTTCATACTTTTTTGTGTTAACTTGTAAATTTTTGATTTAAAAATGGCGAGAGGTCATGTGCTGTCCACATCAGATGTTTTTTTAATTAACAGACTGAAAACTTTGTTACATATGTAGAAGCTTTAACAATTTAAAACACCGTTTCACCTGGTACGGAAAGTATTAAAATTAAAATAAACTTGGTATCCCAAAAATATAAATAATTAGGTGAAAAAATCAGTACAAAATTACACAATTAAGAGAAAAAAAGGTAGCTCATGTTAACCATGAAAACCTATCATCTATCCCTCAAAATTAATTTGCGATCTTCCCTCGATCATATTGTAAAATAGACTCACTGAATAAAAACTTTTACCTGGCTACCATTGGCCCTCTTAAAATTTTGATGATTCTACACATTGATTAGTTTACCCAGATTAATTTGTTTAATAATTAAAACAGTTTCATTTTGTGTTTTAAATTTTGAAGTAGAGCTTTGATATCCTGTCGATAAGTTGGGTTTGTTCTCGCTGTTATAAAATTTGGGTATTTCCATTCTACAATTATAGGCAACGAACAATAATAATATTTGTCTAGGCCGCAATCGATTTTTAATGTGTAACATCTTCGCTCTCGGAATATACATCGTTGAAACTATGAGTGTAATTTCGTGAATGCATCGGAAATGGCTTTCATGTTGAAGTGGAAATATGAAAATTATTTGTGAGATTGATAATTGACAGCACAAAAGACAATGCTAATTCTTGATATATTTTTCTAGATGGCAAAGTTTAATAATTAATAATTTGTATCCTGATTTAGGATAAGATGAACACCTGGATTTTGTATCCTTACTACAATCAAAATAATCGTGGAGAAATATTTATATTAACAAAACGTATACAAGTGGTTACCAACCTTAAAGAATTAGACGAGCAGCAACGACCCCAAAAATGGCATGAGTGACAAGATTATTTCTAATTCTGATCTACAGGCCGTTTCTTTTATCATGTGCTAACATTGCTATATTTTAAATCATAAGAGATGCGAAGGCGATTAAATGGGCAAAAATTTAACTATTTTGGAGAACATGATATTGGTAAAAAAAATACAAAAACTTTCGCCCTTTTCGAGTTATACAGGGAGAACTAAAAATGCTAGTTTTGGTTTTTTACGCATAGAATTTTTATTAAAAGAAATATCAAAAAATGGAAAAGGAAAGTTTTATTGTAACTCAAATTTTTTACAAAAGTGTACTAATAAATCTTCTATACGACGTTTCGTATATCACACTTGTTATATTAACGACGTTTTATCAGTCGCAACAGGTGAAGAAAATATCAGTTTTTGAGCTCTCTCAGTCCGAAAATGCAAACAAATTCTGTCCGTAAATTAAAAAATATTGTCATTGTTGATGTTAGTGTGATTCACTGAATTTGAATTTTAAGGGTTTATCAATGTTTGTAATAAAAAAGACAGGTACGTATTTAAAAAATAACTTGATGGTTGCCGTTAAGACACGAAACGTTCTATTGAAGATTTATTTTTTAGCAATTTTTAGACACAATAAAAATTTCCTTTTCCATTTTTTGATATTTTAACCAAAAATCAAAAATAGCATTTTTAGTTCTCTCTGTATAACTAGAGAAGGACGAGAGTCCCTGTAGATTTTTTTCAACCAATGTAATATTCTCTGAACTTTTTGCCCATTTAATCGTCTTCGTATGTCTTATGGTTTAGAATATAGCATATGATAAAAGAAACAGCCTATATATGTATGTTTTCGAGGGTGCCGAATCCAAATATGAAGTTTATTTTATCATAATATTGGGGGATCATTTCAAAACCGACAATGAAGTCGAAAACGCGAGAACAAAATTTTCAATCATTTGATTTACTGTAAGTCGGTGAATAATCGTTTTTCTTTGAAAATTTTATGACACATGCTTCAATATATTTGTAAATTAGTAAAAGCTCTCCTAAATTTCTTAAACATTTTCCGAACGGTCGGAAAAAGGAAAAATTTTCATTCGGAACTCTGGCTCGGTGCACACTTTTGCAATAGTTGAGCGATAATGTTTTGAATTTTCTATTAACAGTCTCAAAGTATAAGGTACAAACACTCTTTCGTTTTTCTAAGCCTATTTTGCCACTCGCCTAAATAGGCCATATATATCGACAAATAGATAAAATTAAATACATATATCAAAATTATTCATCGAAATTGTCAAAACTTGAAATCAATAAGAAAGAAAAATCAAATGACTGAGCTTAAGTAAAATCAAAATAAACCACATAAAAAAATGTGCAACAGACAATCAAAATGTTGACAGTATTACTGAAATAAATAAACTTCTGCATAAATTCGATGTTTTAAGATGTTTCAACTTTAAAGAAAATGTTTAGAAAATGTTGAATAACTAAATAAGACTTGTTACCAAGAATAGTCCAAGATGTAGTATATCTGAATAGAAGACAAACAAATTATACTTATCTACGTTATTTTAAGTATTTCATAACCGTATTTCGTTGTCTCTCTTCACTTCTTGGGCATTAGGCGTTAACCTCGATTCTTGTTTTCGATTCTCGTTAATAGCCAGAAGAAACGCTTCTTTGCTTACAGATATACAGACTATCACACCTTCCGGGCTTGTTAAGTAAGTTAGTAGTGTGATGTCTTCGAATGAAATAAATTACGATGGTGATGGTGTTCGACAAGTTTTACGACCGTTCGGTTGAAGCTCTGAAGCGGTTAAAAACGTCTATGATGACGGTATATCTTGATGGTTCTTACACGACGAACCCATACGCAAGGCGTGGTTGATTTTCGTTTTGCTCTTGAAAATTGTAAAGATTTCGCGATAATTCATAAAATGTTTGAAATAAATGTACTGTGATGAATTTAAAAAAATATATATTGTTGGGAGCATTAACACTTTAAGAGTCCATTAATTGGATTTATTGAGACCCGATTTTAATACAGTCAAAACAGGGACTAACTCAGGTTTTTACTTCACCTGAAAAGACAGGAAATTTAAACTAATTGAAAAATTTAGGATTTTCTGAATTATAAGTTTTTATTTTATATTTATTAAATATTTAAAATGGCAATTACAAAAGTATGTTTACTATTAATGGATTTTATCATATTGGGAACTGCGTTATAATTTTTTTTCACTACTTGCTAGGTATACGCCGACCACTATTAACATATTTTTGTCTCGTAAAATTGTTTTTTAACTGATAAGTTAAATTAATAGTTTATTATTTAACACGAGCGATAATGTAGGTCATAACTCACGCGGATGAAATTTGCAGCGTGAGCCGCAGGCGAGTGTTGTAATTCAAGTGAGTTATGACCATTACAGCAAGACTATAACAATAAATACTAAGATGCAAGTACAGAGAAAGAACATTGTTCACAATATATCAAGGGACACTCCCCTCAATAACAACAAGCGACTGTTCCGTTTCGGCGAATCGGCTTGTACAGAGCCAACTTGGTATGCGGTTCGTAAATAATGTTTAGTAGTAGTAATAGTAATTTATTCACCAATAAAAAATACAATAATTAAATAAATCTAACATGAATTATTTGTTTAACTGAAAAATAAAAAGGATAATCCTGAGCGTGGGTTGAAGATTTTATTTTTATTTTCGTGCTGAAATAATAATAGTAATTTACTTATAATTTTTCCTTTCACAAAAGAAAAGAAATATATAGATAATGAAATAAAATAATATGCACAATAAAATAATCCATATAAGAATGAAATAATACACAAGAATAGAATAATACACAAAAAATATTAGATAAAATTGATGTTTTATATGGGATAGGTACTAAGAGATCTTCCTAATAACAATATATATTCGCGGTAAAAAAGTTATTTAAATTTTCTATTTGGCAAACTCTATCTATTGGTTTATTTTCTTTTTAAATAGGCTATAAGAGTTAATTCGTGTAATATCAGAAGAAAGATCATTATGCAATTTGGGACCCAAAAAAGTAGTACATTCCAATAACCTTTTAAGCAATGTAGACCGTGATTCTTTGCCAATTTAATAACTTTAAATTATTGTAATTGTACATTCCTTTCCAATTGTTATAAAAACTTTCTAACATTTCTATGCCAATGGAATATTTATAGACTTTAAATTTTCCAATAATTACTGCACATTATATACATACCGAATTATGGTAGGATCCCAGAGAGTTATAATAACTCACTAGTGAGTTATTATAACTCACGCTGTTTCTTTATGAATACTATTAATTTTTCAAAACCAGTTGAATAATTAATATATAATTTGATATGGGAGTAAATACAATTTTTTATTGGGCAAAGTCAAATAAAAATAACTATCAAAACAATGATGTATTTTTAAAAAGCGGTTTTATTAATCTTTGTAAGAAAAATACTATTAGTTTCAACCATATGTAATAACGTTGTTTCTGACATTTTTGTAAGTTAGAAATTAGAGATTTACTATTATTTTCTCCCAAATAAAAATAATCCCTTTCCAGTAAGTAAAAATATCAGACTTGGGTGGTACCTCTCCGTTAATTTTAATTTGGAAGAATTCCTAGGATATATATCTTATTTTACTAAAAATGATAATAATTACTATAATTTAAGTAAATATAGAAAAAGTCAAAAAGCAAATTAAAAAATAAATATTCAACAGAAATTCAAAAAATAATAAATAAATTCTCATAAAACCAAAATCAGCGAGTTCAATGTATGCGAAAAAGTAAATTATCCAATTCGTGTCAGAATGAAGGTTATTGTTGTTGTTATGGGAGGTAATTACACCGCTATCTATAAGATCTATAGTGCCCCCTTCTAGTGCTTAGTCGTTGAGGATGTCTCAGTAATTAGAGCACCCTGTCCAGACCTATTCTCCTTAGGAGATTTAGGATATCTGACTGTTTCAGATTCAGTAGATGTCTCTCTCTTCTATCTGATATGTTCCTAGGTTTTGCAAAGCAGTGCATTCAGAGAGTATGTGGATTGAGTTTTCAACCTCTAACTCACAAAATCTGCATTCTTCTTGTTCGGCTACCAAGATTCTGTTAATATGAATGAAAAATGAAGGTTTACAGAAACTGAAATCCTCGTCTGCTTTGGTAAATTATATTTACAAGATTCGGTAAATGTGGATGGAGGTATAGATATTGATCTCAGACTGTATGTTTTTGTTTAGGCTGAAGTAGTGGTTTTGTTGTCTCTTCATTTTGTTTTTCTCATTTGGTAATTTTGCTCGAACTCTGTGTTATATGTGCTAGAAACGTTACTTTTCCAGTTCTTTCTGTGATTTTGTATTTCCATTTGTTTTATTGAATAATAAAAAACTCCCAAGTCATACTACAATCATTTTATACATAGGTGTAAAACGAAGATACAAAACAGCAGAAAATAGATGTATCGCAAGTACAACATAACAGGTAAAATTCCAAGACAATGGTATGGAAATTTGTAAATCCAAATGTGCTGATACTTCTATCAATTGCTGCATATGTTACAAGAAGATAAAGAAGTTTTACTGCTATTTTGGATAGTTCAGAAGGTTCAGTCTTCCACCATATCAAAGCTTTTAATGTATTCCTTGAGACCTTAATAAATTCATTCTAAGTGGAACGCCCACCAATTAGCTGCAGGTGTGTAAAGATATTTTATATTTTTTTGAATTCACAGTTTTTTTACTTGAGCATTAAGCATATGTGATTTTTAACTTTTGCAACGCTCTTTGTATCGCCATGCGGTCTTTTGGTGTTTTCGTTCAAGTCTCGGATTGCCTCTGGCACCACCTTCGATTTCTAGTGTTAGGGCCAATTGTTCAGGGCAGTGTCAGTTAAAATAAAATACTGCATGGGTCGTTATGGTATCAACTAATGCCTTAGAGGCCAGAAGGTCGGGCTTTACCTACTAATTAAAGAAAATCAAGTTAGAAAGTAAAAATAATTCTCTTTATTTTAATACAAATAAACTCCGGAGACTCCTTCAACTCCAACTCTCTAAAGGTCGCTGAATTGGTATACTGAAGCTGAATCTGGATCTCGGCTCGAACTGATGAGAATATATTTAATGATACTATAAACTACTCTTTACTCCTTTCCTGATCGCGCTTGACCTTATATTCGAAGGAAGGTGCCTTCACCATATTTTTAAATTAATTGCGATCCGTTGCCGGGGCGATGTAATTAATATATTTTAATTATCAAATATTGAGTTAAAGTAATGAAAAGAATATTGGTAATTGGGTAACTTCGTTATACTTTATTTATAATTTGAATTAACTAGCTAATAAAATGGGATACGATAATGTTTGCAAGAATGTATTATAGTAGAATATCCTTTTTTTTGGCTTTAATGAAATCAACTCATGGTGCTTTTTTTGTGTTGATTTCTTTCTGAATTATCGATAATTTTGATTTCACTCATCCAGATTTTTTTTGTTAATGAAATTTGATATAGCTTATTTAGTTTATAAAACCCTTTTTGTTCTTCAGCCGTTGCAAGTTTGGAAATAGCGTAAAAACTGTTCAAACTGCTGTTCCTCTCTTTAACCTCATATATACAGTTGAACGATATTTTGATAGCGTGTTTGTTCTTCATCGCTGGAAATATTGTGATCATGTACCAGTTCTTAAGTTCGGAGATAAGACTAATATAGCCAATTATGGTAGAATAATCATCATATCGGCTATACCAAGAATCTTTTGATAGTATATGCCATTTCTTGCTCTTGGATATTATAAAATAATGGTATAACTGATCAGTAGCTTAATTTAAAAGACCCTGTTGATCCATGTGGTTCTACCTCCAAGGAGATTGTACTTGTATACTCAGGTGTTTCACAAGGTATACACATTGGCCCCTTGTCTTACCAATTAAAAATTTTTAACTGCAATAGCTAGTAGCGATTAATTTGAGTACATTTTCTCTACTCCCTATATCCCCTAATGTCTAAGGTAATATGTTACGGCGAACAAAATGAAATGAAGCAGACAATAAGTTACAAATATTAATAAACTAGAAATAAAGTGAGTAAAGAAATGGAATATAAAAATAAAAGTATTATTTTTATTATTGACTTAATAATAAATAAATAGATTTTAAAGTTTTAGTAAAAAAGGCATTATTTTAGATATGTTTTTTATAATCCAACAATAAAAAGTTTTAAAATTCTCAGTTCCTTTTAGTTATTTCTCGAACTTATGATATTCTATTATTAAAAACAGTCTTTCTCATTAAAATTCTCATCGGTCGCATCCGAAAACACGGTAATTTTTCTTATCTTTTTATCGGTATCGTCGCCCAGAAAGACCATCTGTCACTTCGGTGTTCGTGAGAACCATGAATAATCTCAGAGAGTGCGTCCATCCGATTATTCTCTGGTCAAGGTTGGAAGTTGGAAACCGGAGGCGGACGCGGACGTACCAGAACAACCATCGACTATCGACCGGTTGGTTGGTCAGTGTGACCCACCGTACGGCAACTTGCTTGGATTTGGGGCGAAGATCCTGTATATAGTCCAGGAATTGTACCGAAATATAATTCAATTAAATAATAAAAATATGATTGCTACTTAAATAAAAAACTAATTCAATTCTTTCAAATGAATTAACACATGCCTACTTATTAAAATTTAATTTTTTACAAGAGTTGCACCTTAAGTGGGTTGAAGAGGCGATATAAAGTTATGCTCAAAGAGTTGGAATTGAAAACTTGGATGTATCAGGATTTTACTTAAAAATAGTTAATTAATTTATGCGTTAATTATTTGTTCTTACTATATACAGGGTGATTCATTGGTAAAGGTAAATACGTTAACTGTGGATAGGGTTCACCTAGCTGACTCTAAAAAACCCCCATATTATCGGTCTTACGCCCTTTGTATCCGAGATACAGGGCGTTTTATTAATTTTGACCATTTCTTTTCATACTCATAACTTACGAATCACCTTGTAGATTTTTTTTATATTTGGTATACATATTCCTCATATCCCCTGGGATATAACTATGTATCAAAAATATTGATAATCCAGGTCCGACTTTACGAAAAATTCACAATTCTTACATCCTCCAAATAATACCCTGTATAGTTGATTTTTTTACTTCAATCGCCATATTTGAAAAGAGCACAAAAAAATTAATTTAATCGTGTGGTTGTATTTTTTGGGCAGACGAATTTCCTATTTAGTTTTTTTTTTTTTATAATTTTGCAGTGAAGAATGAACTTTATTGCGTTTTTATTCATAACTGGGGAACCACCCTGTATAATAATTTTTATTTCATATACGGGATCTTGCTTTTTAAGTGGTACTACGACAGAAGTTTGTAGGACCCTGTATATACATACCATTCTCCACTACTACTAATTTAAATTATAATTTTTAATGTTTTTCGGAAATATAATGATAATAAAATTAATATACTTTAAAGAGTCAATTAGGATTTCAAATTTAAATATTCTTTTTTATAAATTATATAACCTCAAACTGAAATCGACTTACTATTTTCACAAACAGGACATTTTCCCATATCGCATTTTAAAGTACTTACAGGCTTCAATAATAAGCTAATTTATTGAAATAAAGGAAGAGGTTTTCAATTTAAGAATGATATTAACATTATTCATAATTCAATCGATACTACGGCACTGGTTTAACGGTCATTTTTATTGACCATTATCAATAATAAATTTGTATTTACCTTTTCTTAGTATGGTTAGAAGAGAACAATTTATTGCTTAAAAAATTTTTAGTAGGCTTTTATCGAAGGGGATATTAGACATCATATATTCCTGCAAACGACGTTTTTATTATTTTAGGTTAGGTTAGGTTTTACTTTTATTTTTTACATCTATCTAAATCAAAACTTCCTATTTTTCTGTCAATAACATAAAGCATTTAATATTGCAATTTTTTTCATCTCCACCATCAACTTCGTCGTATCGCATTCCCAATTCATGTTGTTTTAATGGCTCAATCTAGCGCAAAATTAAAATTTGTTGTTGATAAATAAATGGACTCATTGTCTCACTTTTGATTGTTTTTGTTAAAAATAGGAATATATTGTTATTAAAAAACTTGTAAATTGAATTAATAAAATCATTTATATATTAAAATTGTTAAAAAAATAAATTATAAGTACCGCTCATTTTCGTATATTTATTTTATTTTATGTACCTAATATATATTTTTGTTTTCAGGTATGTCTTTTCATCAAATTTTGCAGCCAGATTTAAAATGTAAGTCACGTAATATTTTTAATTATGATAGTACACAAAAGAATTTAATTTAAAACTTCATACAAATTGGTATACCTGGTGCAAATGGGTCATGGGCCACCCCTATAACTTTTAAATGGGTTAATAGATTTATTCAAAAATTTTGATGGATTATAAAAGAGCTATGTCGTGTCTTTTTATAATAAACCAATATGACTGTCATCCGATAGGCCTGATGATGGCTTATAAGCCGAAACTAGTTGCCAAATGTTTACAATTTTAATTAAATATTCTTGCGGTACTGGATTTAGTGCGTTTTATTACTCAAATTATTAATTATAAACAATATTAAAATTATGAACACTTTTTTACTTTTTGAACAGGGTTGTCTTTAGGAGAATTTTGTGTAAAATTTAAAAAAATAACATTCCTCCATTATTTAAAAAAGGAATTGTTTTAGTGATTTAAAAGAAACAAAAATAAATAATTATCTTTTTAGGTAATTTTAATTTATAAGTAAATTTAGAACAAATCATGACCATGATCAGGATAGATAAAAAAAAATCAGAAATAAAATAAAAATGGCGTCCCATCTGACATTTGACAGTCGATTTGTGTGGTATTTAAAGTCGTAGAATCCAAATATGTGAAAATGTACCTGGTGTTTCATTTGAATTTCCAATTTTCATGTCATTTCCGGTCAAACTGGATTCGATATTTATTTTTAAAATATGGAGAAATAGCTCTATTATAATCCACCAAAATTTGCTATAAATCTGTTTAAAAATTTTAGGAGTGGCCAATCACTCATTTACCGGTATATGAATGGCAAGTAAATTAAAAAAAAATTACGAAAATTTATAGTAACAATCTTACTGTTAACTTGGCTTTTGGGGAATTTAAGAAAATATCCAAAAATTATTATAATTGTTATTTTAGCATTATTTAAAGTTGGTCGGATTTGAATCGATTCATAAGAAAATTTTCTATCAGTATGACTGCTCCGGGTAAAAACTTTTCTTGCAGTTATGTGTCTTAGGTCAATTCAACTGTTTGCCAAGTTTATTAAAAAAGTTATGGGAAATAATTTTTTTTTTAATTTTTGACTTCTATAAGCCTTATCATGTATGTAAAACAAAAAATATAATGATTTATTTTGCAATAATAAACATAAACATGTGAAAATTCTAAGGTTGTTTTCGGATAAAACAGCGCTTTTTAACAATAGGTGTGGTGAAAATAAAAAAAAATGAATACGTTGCGTCAAAATTTCAATGGGAATGTATTGTTATATCCGTTATTATAAAAGATAGACAGGCGGTTAAATGGGAAATCACATCGTGAGAATGTCTTCATTTATTTGTATAGAATTTTAAAATTATGGGTTTTCACTATTAACTGTCAAATTGAATTAAGATGAAATTAAAAATACACTACACAGATATTTATATTATAAGAAAATAAATTCACTCTAATAAATTGTTACCTAAAAATAATTCGAAATATAAATGTCGTATGTCGTAGTAGATATACCGTAATATGAACATTCGCTGAGGTACATGTTTTAACATGTTTATTATTTATTTTACAAGGATATAAAATGGACCTAATTTTTCTAGTAAACTAAATTAAATTACACTTTAAAGTATTCAATAAAAGTTAATTCAATCACATCGGGAATTTAAGTTATCAAGATCATGATAGTTTTGAAAATCATACCACACATTAATTGCTGACCCTGACCTAAAAAATTTAACTAATTATCATATATTAAAATATATGTTTTGGAGCAATGAAGAGTAGAAGCAAACAAGACAGATAATTGCAGAATTGCAGAACACCTGAAGAAAACTATCAAAAAATTCACATGTTTTAGATTAGACGCATTCGATGTGATGTTGTTGATTTCCTGAAAAAGACAGAATTATAGAATTCTGTAAAGAACATTTTTAAAGTTGCTACAATTAGAAAATGCATATTTTTGACTTATTTTTCAGCAAACTTACATTCATGTAGTAAAATGTTAAATAAATATTCATGTACTTTATACTAATATGAAACTATTTTAAAAGAATTAAATAAGGCGCAATAATACGATATTAACTTAAAATTATTAGCACATTACCAAAAGAAGAAACACTTTTAAGAATTTACAGATCTCTTATCCGTTCCAAATTAGATTACGGAAGTATTCTTTATGAGCGCTTGCAAGACATATCTTAAATCTATTCAAATATTTTTGCAGAATATCAGAAAACCCACATAACACAGTATTCAAATTAATTGATAATATACAAACACCTTCTGAAAACAGATCCAGAACATCATTTTCAGCTCCACAAATCGACCAAGAAACCACCTACATTGAACATAAGCCTAAACATCTACAACAAATGCGAAACACCTAAGTCTTCAAACAAAAATTCAGTGAAGTGATAAATACCTGAATCTACTGCCGCCTCCAAAGAAGTTCATAGCACCGAGTGTGCCATCACTACACTAGCTACAACAATAGCAACATACAAACTTTCTGATATATGTACTATATACACAGCTGAACTATATCTAATACTTCAAGTTTTAAAGACTCTAGTAGAAGATAACAGTAAACTTGCCATATTCACAGATTCTCTCTTTTCAATCAAAAAGAATTACTCACAACATCCATTAGTTCAAGACATCTTCGACGCATGCCATTACCTTCATACTAAGGCTCGATTTACACTGTGATGCCGTTCACGGTTCAACCTCACTCTGGTCTCTGTACGGTTCCCGTCTGATCAAATAATTTTAAACAAGAAAGTATCGCTCTAGTTCCGATCCGATGTCGCGCTGGTACCGGTTTGTCGAAAAGAATATTTGAGTGAAGCAAGATCGGACCTGTCATGACTTGTACCGACAGTTTGAATACACTTTTGTTTCAACTTCAGACTTTCATCGGTTTCATGAAAAGAGTTGTCTGTTTTTGAAATTTTGCATTCAATTTTTTTCAAAATCATTTCAAATGACGACAAAAACATCAATTCTTTATCTACAGTGGTTATGTAACAACTTTCTAACAACTTGCTGTTTGACCACTTTCATAGCAACTGTATAACAATTCAAAAAAAAACTTGGTATTCAGGTACCTCTTTTCAGATCACGTTTGTTAGGAAAACAATTTAACCAGTTTGCATGGCGTAAATCGAACTTATAGCCATTGAACTTTTGTTCTGTCAAATGTCAATAGTTGTTTAATTATAAATTTTTTTTGTGTATATTGTGTTAATAAAAATGGAAAAAAGGCGCCGTAGCACAAAAACTTCCCAAAGACAACATTTAATGTGTGATTATGTTTTAACGAATAAAAAACGCAAATTCGTTTTAATTACTTTTTAATCGACCCAATCTAATTTTGTAGAAAATTAAAATAACAGTTTTTCGTTGGAAAATAATAGATACCTTAACAGTTAAAACGATATGATTTAAGTATGGGTCAATACTTATTATTTTAAAAACAAAATTTGTAATGCGGACCAGAGAGCTGTCTAAGCTTTGGACCGAGGTTGAGTTTATGGCCGTATACATAAACCATTGTTAAATATGGTTAAGGGTAGGTAGTTTATTACAGTCGACCTTTATAATGAGTTTCAAATAGCGCTTCTATCGATTATAAATGAAATTCCCGGTGGAGCTAGAAAACTCTCGCCGAGCAATGGAGAAGAGTAAGTAAATATATTTTATATGAGTACTGCAATGAAAGAAAATAATAGTGCTGGTCTTAATAAACAACCAATAATCCAAAATAAAAAAAATAAAAAGTGTTTTATGGTTTTCTTGAGTGGAAATCAAAAACAAAAAAACGATCGAGATATTGCAACATCCCAAAAATAAACGGGGGCAGGACCAGGAATACTACATCTATTAACAGAAATAAAGAATAAACTTGATTTCTAAAACAGATCGTTTGTAGTATATTTTTTTAACATTTAGTTACTCCACAATAATTTCATTAATTTCATGATCTATTAATATATTCATTATCCAAAGTAGAATTATAACAACTGACCTTGACTTAAACAACTTGCTTCCTAGCAACTGTATGATACAGAATAGAGAAGAGAACGTGTGATATTCTCCTTCTTCTTTTCTCGTTAATAAATTGGGATATATCCACAATCGTCTTCTTTTCATTTTCGTTGTAATTTTTTTCATTTGTATCCTCTTCATCCAAAATAATAGCTATTATCTCTAATTCGTTAACTGAAAAATTAAATGCCATTTTTTGGCGAGTCAAATTTATCTGAATATGTCGACCATAGATCGAGACTCGAGAGTATCGAGACAGTCTGATTGTAAGACGTAGATACAGCGATAGTTTATCGGAGCGAGATTGAATTGAACCGCGATCGGCATCACAGTGTGAATAGAGCCTAAAGATACCTCAGTGAACATCATTTGGGATCCCGTTCCATACAGGAATTGCTGGCAACGAACATGCAGATCGAGCAACAAAACAAGCTTGTTCCTCCAACTTGTCAATGGAACAAATTCAACTGCACCAAGACTTAAATACAATAATTGATGATGTAAAATTGGCAAACACATTGGAATGCACGTACCACAAAACTATATAAAATTCAACCCTAAGTTGAAGAAGACGCCTGCAATGACAAGAAAGGAAAAAGACTATCACTCCCGGCTCACTCATGGTTACCTTATGTCTTCAAAAAACCCCTCTACCTATAAAATCTATAATGGTGGTAGGCTTACAATCGAACATATATTTTTAGAATGTGTGTCTCCAGCACAATCTTAATGGAACTCTTTAAAATATACTCGGAACCCCTAATCTGTACCACCAATTTTATTTACCACTACTTTAACAATATTAGAATTCAGAAGAAAACAAGTAGAAAAAATCCAAAAACAAGTCGTTCAAAATATCGTAAATGTTTCAAAAAATATTAATTTTCTTTACAGTTCTATTAGGAAATATATGAAGATGCGATTCGAAATTGAAAATAAGATCCTAAAAGATTGTTTCAAAAGCTGTAACAAGAATATACAAAAAATTTTTAATATATATTTTACTTCCGAAGTAATTTTTTAAAGTGGTTACAGCACCCTTTGTAATTTTCGGATAAGGATATATCAAAAACCAATTTTGTTAAAAATGTTGACAAAACTAATTAGGTAATGGATTCTTGCATTTTTAAATTTTAACTCCTTTCAGTTTCCGAGAAAAAAAATCAAGGAGCTTTTTCAAAATTTTATAATGCAAATACATGAATCCATCAGTAGCACTATTATGAATATCATAACCAAAATTGAGCTCTTAACGTCTTTTTAATGATTTTTTTAAATAATTTGTCAAAATTAATGGCTAAAATGCCTGGTTAAGTGCTGCCTCCTGATGTAATGCGCTTGTAATTGGCGTATCGTACAGGTCTTACTACCCGTGATAGTTTTTAATCTACGTGAGCATTACAAAGGCCGCAGTTCATCTCTTTTTGAACTATGTGGGTGCTTCCGATGTTGAATTCACGGCTCGGTGCTGTACTCACCCTAAAGCCGGTCAACTAATTTAATATAAATAATTGGCATTGTAATAAATCTTCATATGTACAGTAAGTAAATGTAATACAGATCCCATGTCAATGGCCATTAGATGCCGAGACACGTTAATTTCAATAAAAAAAATGCATTACTTATTCGAATACTCCAGGTCTGTACCAAATTGCATACAAAGAAACGGGTAATCATAGAGATAAATTTTTGTTGACTTAAAAGGAGGTTTCTGATAGTGTAATATTTAATGAGAGTTTATATAAACAAAGGTTTTACAGTTATACTTTATTGTGAAACTTTTGACCTACCTTAATATTTCTTCATAAATAAAGTGTATGAACTACTTTACTATTCGACAATTTAAAAATTTAAAGTAATGAAATTATGTCCGTGTTTGTATTTTTCTCTAATCAATTTAATTAATTTAATCAATTATCCACTAATTTTACATGCTAAATGAGATTTTCATTAATTTTTATTCAGGTCCCGAAGTAATTATTAAAATTAGTAATAAAAATACCCGAATGTATTTCCCGCACTATATAGACCCAAAACGAGAATATTATTCGGTCATAAAACATCACTTTCTTTTTTATTATGATTATAATGCATCGCCGGTTTCTCCTTTGGTGATGGCATATACCTTTGTTTTGTCTCCCAGGAGAAACTACGATTCGTTCCGCGTGAGGAAGCGTAGAAAGTACTTTTTCGGCTGGAAGGAATAATAACAATAATCGCACAATGTACGTACGTATATACGTACACCGTCGGTAGTACTTTCGATCGAAATAATTATTTTGTTTATTTTCTTGCGGTCAGACTTGTAATTATATTGCTATGTTTACTATAACACACTTTATTTACACACGCACAGGATGATACGAAATTCAATAAATTATTATAAGACAATTTAATTTACTTACAATTATAATCAACTCTGTAGATCACGTAGCGAAAATAACATTAAAATGTTTATTATTATTATTATTTTAATAGCTTCTTTTCCAACTATTTAAAGTGATTTTCGAAATTAATTATTTAGATTTGGCCTGTTTTCACTATCATTTTCGAATTCTCGTACAATAATGGTATACTATTCTGCATATATCCGAAAATGTAGAGTGTTATTTTCTCTTACACGAACATTATCCACTTTATTCTTTTTGGACAATTTCTTTTCTTTTTATTTTCCAAGTCCTCTTTTTGCTAATATTTTATCAATGTTTTCATCCCATTTTATGAATGATCTGTGTCTTTATCTTGTTTATTTAATTTTCATATTTGTTTATTGATCTTTTATTGTTCAATGAATTATACTTCAACGACTAATTTCATTAATAATTATATCTAAACTAAACAACAAATCTTTTCCATTATTTTTCTTGTCTATGGGATATCTGAAATGGTGACCAAAAAGAATGACGCTAGTACGAGTGTCCAAAAAGTCATCAATGTACCCGTTTGATGGAACCTGCTTTTTCTGTTTACAATTATTATCCTGAGTTGTGGAGGCAGGAATCTTTTAAAGACACTTCATGCTAGGTTCTATGCATGAGGTAGTGCCAGGTTCTCCCCTGGCCGCTCTGCAAGCAGAGTCAGGGGCATACCTGCTAAACCCTCCTCGGTAATTTGTCCTGGTATTGTCCCATCCCTTGTACCCTGTTGCAGGAGTAATATACTCCTTTATTGATAAAATATGATACTTACGAGAATCCTTGGGGGGAGGGTGGAAGGTGCTCAGCGCATTTAATGGACTCTGTAGACGTGAGTGGTGCATCAGCTTATCTGATGCCTATAAGAGGTGCATCCTCGAGGAGATCTAGGAGCTCGTCCGAAAGATCCTTCGCTTCTTGTAGAATCCTAAGATTTGGTTGATGGAGTTTCTTCTTGGGTCGTTTTGGGAAGGGTCTTCTGTTCAATTGTCCTCTTCGTCCATAGTGGGAGTGAGTGTTGGAACTGTCCAGTCTTCTCCTGGCGTATCTTCCCTGGTAATTTTTGAACCTGCAATACTTTTGGAGATATAGGTATTAGTTACGTTATATATTTTGTTGGATGGGAAGTTCCAGGGGAGGTAGGCACATTTTGTTGGATCCAGCAATAATGTCCTACTTTATTAGTAAATTACTAAAAAATATTGCTATATATTAATCAACGTTTTCAAATGATCAAATTCTTAATTGAAACAAAATTAATAGTTTTAATATAAATTAATGATTAAATAAATATTTAAGACAACAGTAGCCTTTGTTTACAATAACAAACGCCATTTGAACAATTACTTTAGCATGCTAACATTTATTGTTTTCGAGAAAATATACTTACTTTTGTTCTACAAATATTGGCTAAGTATCATCAACTCCCGATGATGCCAATATAGTTAGCGAAACGAACACAGAGTATTAAAAAAGTGTAGTTTTGGTTAGTGGTGACGATATTCTTCAACATTGTTGAAAACCAAAGGTTCCAAATTCCCACTATTTGTTGTCAACTTTCAGGAGTTTCTCAGCGATCCTCAGTCCACACTTTTTCCAACCCCTAAAATCCTTCTCCCCCCTTATTAATTACAAAACGCAGACGGGAAACAAAAAAAAAGGAAAAAACAAAATACTGTAAAGTAACAAAAAAAAATTAATAAAACAAAACGCCACTAGGCACCAAAACAAAAAACAAAAAGCCGTAAAAAGCACCAAAAAATAGGGTTTTTATAATTTTTAAGTAATTATTTCATGTGTATTTTGCCAAATTAAAAAATAATAACACCCCATTGCCGGAGTGTGTGAAATTAGACAACTGATTGGCAACTGATTGGCCCCGTGCCGACGCCATCACCAGCTCCGGTTTTACCCGTGTATGCGAAAACGCCCTTAAGTTGATTACAGCACCCGTCTTATTTTTTGATCCAAAATATTTCAAAAACTACTGATTGAAAATAAATGAAATTTTAGGACAATAAATAAGAACAGATTGTCTAGGGACTCAAGGAAAAACAGAACAAAATACCTTAACATTTCTGAGTAAAAAAATAAAGTGGCACTAAATATTAAAATTTTTAAAAACCCATCCTTGACTCCCTAGATAATTATATTTTAAATATGGTCCCAAAATTTTAGTCCTCTATGACTACTTATTGATTTTTAATGATTTTTTCAACGGGAATCTTTTCGAAAATTATGCACACATGTTATCGGGATAGGAATAAATTATTAAACCGTTTCTCTATTAACACTCGTTATAGATATTTTAAATTTAGAATTGTTTAAAGTTTATATATGTTTTTGTAAAAACATTTTTGAATAGCTCTGTACTGTGTGAAATACGCATGCAAATAGAGTTTCTCTTTTACGCTATATATTTATAATATATAAGATTATATTGTGCAAGGTTCATTTTGTAGAGTACTATAATTTGACTGCTCGCTACTGCACCTACATGATAATAAAAACACGGAAATTCAATTCAAAAATCTACATTATAAAGAATGCGAGGGCGTTATCAAACCGTTGCATCTGTTTCAACAGTTATAAATTATTTGAATTTACTAAATTTTTACAACAAAATGAAGTTTCTAAATTACGAAAGCAAAATAGGAATTTCGTGGAATTGGATGACATTTTACAATTTTAATACCCAGACTAATAATAATAATGTCAATAACAAATATAAATATTAATAATTACTTTTACGCTACATATTGATATGGAACACCCGGTATTCCGGATGTCCTATCTATACGATTCTCAATCCGGCTTGGGTCCACTCTTATATAAATTTTAAAAATTATAGAAAAAAATATGCAATTTTTTAATTTCAGTTTGTCTTATCCCGTCTTCACTTTCTTCGATCTTGCTCTTTTGTTTATGTTTCTTCTATCGCTCCTATCTCAGTCTGTTTTTGTTTCACCTTCTAGTCTTTTTGTATTTTCTTAAGAACATTGTCCGTTCCTGTTTCTTTCTGTCTACTGTCTTATCTCATAGTTCTTCCCTTCATCGTATTGCTATAACTTCTAGTTTTCATCTTCTCGCGTAACCCTTTTTATACTTAATTTTTTTTGTCTAATTTTTCTTTTGCATCAATAAAATATTCTCACCTTGTTAAATCAATTTCTATTTTTCATTAACCATTCATTGTAACATTCAAAATTATAATTACAAAATTTCTTTTTTTGACAATTTCAAAAATTTCTTATCTCAATTGACAAAATTCAATATTTTTTTTTGTATGTCACTGGATTATTTTTTTTTAATTACTAAATAATAATTCATCCAGGACTGATCATCTTAGATATAACATCTGACATGATCTAACCTCGTTATATTTAAATTTTCATATCAAATATATCATATATACAATAGTGTATATAATGTATATTTTTTCTTTAAGTTTCTAGGTCTCCTGAGTCCAAAAAAACCCATTTTTAGGGTTCCCCAGGCACCCCAAAATACATATCCATCTTGATATCTTATAATCGTGATATAGAGAAAAATAGAAAGACCTAAGAAAATGTTTAATCATTGTAAAAATGAAAATGTTCTAGTAGTAGAAAAAATAGTATATAAACGGTAATTTTACTGGAAATACTTAAAAGATAAGTGGGTAAAGTTACAAGTGAAACAGTAAAACTATAGTGTAAATTTACAGTCGAATAGTATTTTTACTTTTCATATTTACAAAATATAAGGGTAACGCTACTGGTAAAATTGTAAAACTACATTGTAAATTTACACAAAAATAGTATTTTCACTTTGCATATTTACAAGATAAGTAAGTAAAGTTACATGTAAAATGGTAAAACTTTACTCTACTATACTTTACAATAGTATTTTTACTTTGTATTTATAAGAGCAACAGTTTACAGTTGAATTGTAAATTTACAAATCTATTTTATACGCTTACAAACGTATTGTGAAATTACTGGATGGGCTTGGCATTAAATAACCCATGATAATCACAATAGAGTTTTTTTCAGTGTAGGTAAATACTATTTATCGAATCTTGAGATATACCTCATTCATTGTGTTAAAGTCTTTCTAAAATCTAATAGCTTTGTTCGCGGATACTATTCTGAACCGATTCCGAACTAATTCATAACTGACGTAGAGCGCATGCCTAGTTATGAACCGATTCTGGATTTTATTTTACCGCGAACCATTTCGGAACTAACGAAAACTTCGAATTGTCGAATATCAGACGACAAACGTTATTGTCTTTTCTTATTCTTTTTTAATTTTTTTATAATCTAAATATGTAGATTATTAAAACAAAGTGCTGTTTGCTATACCTTAGACTGCCCTTACACCACGCAACACAAAACAAAAAGAGTTTGCGCATGCGAATAGTCCACTGTGATTTTCTTTACCACAATTAAATAATAGTATATTATACACCAAGATAGAGAAGATTTTACTCAGCCAAGCATTATTATTATTCCGAGATACGAAGAATTATACTTGAATCTCTGTTTTATTTGATTAGGTCGAAAATTCACTTAAAATGTTAGAAATTTAAAATTTAAAAATACCAGTAGTAGAAAAACTAATTTTATTTAATTATTGATATATTCGAATGCTAAATTGCAAAGTATTTACATGCATTTTGTATTTACTGCTAAAAGAGCACAAAAGTGAACGGATATTGGACAAAATGTATAAAGTCGAAACAAATAGCCAGGAGGAAAGATTCTAGACTAATTGTATGCTAAATACGAAACCTCGTTACTTTTTTCGTCACTGTCGGTAACATCTTATTGATCAAGCGATTACGATTAATTCGAATTTCTAATTACGAAAAAAGTTACGTGCATTTTATCAAAAGTAGTTGCACCAGTTAAAATACACTAAGTTGAAATCGAGGTATTAAGACGAGGATTAGAAATTCTAATTTTTATTTCGGAATATTAATACCTAAAATTTGTAATTTTTTATTTATTCTCGTACGATTAAATTTTTTAAACAACAAAATATTTTTCTTGCCAATTTTTCTAAATATTTTATTTGTTTACATTCGATGAAAATGATTATTTGGTTTTTTGGTGGTTATGAATTTATATTTGCATTTTTGGCGGATGCGAAAATTCCTATTTTTTGAAAACTTTAAATGTATTTGGAATATAAAAGTATAAAAGTTATTGCAACAATTTTTATACTATTTCTGTTTAAAATGCGCAAACCATTTTCTATATTCACTAAAAACTTTTCGATGAATTTCCTCCCTTTTTTTCTTTTATGCCCTATATATACAATGAATCTTAACTTTTATTATATTAATTAACAATACTACTATTTTATCTACTATTCTTAATTCTAACTTCACGATATTGGGTCTCATCCTAAAAAGTTAGATTCAAAAAAATTTCAATTGGTCATTTTTCTTTATGGTCGTTACAAATTCAATTTAGATTGTTTACTGACCATATGCTAGTTTTAATTGGCTGTTGTCAGAAATTGGATAAATAAATCTTTTTTGTCACATTACGGTTTATTAAACAAATAAATCATCTTCAACTGAAAAAAAATATATACAGCGTGTTCCACAATTCGACTACCAACGCTCTAGGGCAAATTGCTTGTGCCAAATTATGCCCCTTTGGAGACTTATGTCTGTAAATGCACCCTTTCAAAAATACAAGGTGTTAAAGTTCAAAAAATAAAATAGTTTATTATCAATAAAATTCAAACGGTGGGATGGATTTTATAGAAACTTTAGGGAGGATTCTTCCAGAGGCGTACAGTAGTGATCAATCAGTCGAATTTAGGGATGTATAAAGTATTTAATATAGTATTTATAAATATTGCCACAATTAAACTTATATATACATAAAATCTCATTGGACGAGAATAAAATACATATCGTTTCGTTTATTAAAATTATTCTTTATAATTAATGCTTAAGTATTTTTATAATTGTCGATCGATTTCTTCTGAATGTCTTGATAAAGCTGAGTTCTCATGATTATTTTTTTCTAGAAGTTTTATGTTGTTATATTCGTTTTTTATATTTTTGTCCCGATTCTTCTATGTATTCTGGCAGAACTCACTGAATTTTTAATACTGGAAAATGAATAAAACTTTGTTATATACATGTGCCCACTTAAGTTCCCAACATATGGAAAACTTTTTTATTATTAATTTTAGGAAATAAGTTATTCTTCATAAAAAGTTCTGCATGGTCTAAAACCTATAATCAGATAATAAATTTCTTGACCCGTATAAGAGGTGCGTCAAAAAATATAAATTTTGCTCAAGAGTAGAGTACCTACACTTATTTTAAAAAATATAGGAAATGTTATGTGGAAAACTTGTTTAGAAATAATATTCACCTCCAAATCTAAAATCACAAACTCGTATCTCAAAATAATATTTTTGGTAATTTTTTTCTTGTAGCAAATTTCGAAGTGAACTGGTACATACAAAATTATTTTGAGCCTATTTATTGGTTTTTAGTAAAAATAATAGATTTAACCTATATAGTTTTCAACGCAATTACTAAGTGAAATACTAATTTGGCATAAAGGAAACACGTAATTGTGTATCTTTTTTAAGTCTATGTAAAAATTGAGCCTATTAAACTAGATTAAATTTATTATTTTATCCAAAACCAATAAATAGAGGGCACCAAAGCGAATCCGTATTAAGAAAAAAATTTTCAACAAGCTCTGGTGATAATTTATATACGAATATTTTAATTCTAGGATTTACAAATTTACGAATCGGTCTTTTTATGTAGCTACTTGCAATCATCCATTTCATATCAAATTCACAATCGACAGACACGTGTTTTGTTTTTTTTGGGACCCAGCTTAACCGGCGATTCGTTAGGCACTGTTTTCAAATAGGTATCCAAGATTTGTTACGACATGTATCGAAAGTAATTAAATTAATATTAGGGCCACAAATAGACAACCAGAAATACACGAATATTCCCATAATAAAAATAGTAATTAATATATTTTTTAATTAAATTTAAAACCCAAACAACTGGAAAAAGTCTGAATAATTAAATTTACGTAGTTATACTAGTTTTTACATTTTACATCTTATAAGCAATATTACAAATAAAAATAAAACATAGCATATTAGAACACAAATAAAATTTAATAATGATCAAAACATCAAAGAAATATAAAATAAATACTAACTTTAATTAAAAACAATTTCAGTAACTCTAATTTAAAGCAAATTTTCAAAATGTGGCTGTTCTAATAATAGCACCATTATTTCTCAGTTCATTGCGGATGTCATTTCTTGTATTTATTTCACTAGCATACACTATTGACTTTACATGTCCCCATACATTGATTAAAATTTGGCCATGTAGCAGGCCAAGCATGGGGACCACCACGACCAATCCATCGATTAGGGTAATGGTTGTTTAAGAAGTTCATGACCGGTATTGAGAAATGCGGTGCGACTCCGTCATGCTGAAAACATATTCCTCTAATTCGTATATTTTTAAGTAACACAGGTTCAGTGTTTTCAAAAAAGTCTAAATAAATTTCAACCGTAAGTCTAGTCGGAAAAAATGAGGGCTAATCAAATTATTGTTTCACGAATAAAATGTGCTTCATCTTATTTTTATTTGTAATATTGCTTATAATGTAAAATGTAAAAATTTCGCAAATTTAATTATTCAGACTTTTTTAAGGGCTTCTAATATTGGTAAATTTTAATAAAATAATAATGTTTAAATAGAGACCTGGAATTGCTATATTCAATGTAAATGGTTGATTAAAAACGATAGTTTTGATAAATTAAAGATATCATTTTACGCACAATATTAAAATTTTACAGATTTCTCAAGGGAATTATTATTTTTGATTAATTTTTCAAAAAAAAAATTATAACTCAATGAATTGTGAAAATAAAAATTATGCTGTAAGAACACGCCGGTGAGTGTGGCGTTCTAGAAAATTTGGGAAAAGACACAGTTTTTGATGAGCTTTTCGATTCTTGTAATCGTTTTAAAAAAAATTGATATGCAGGGTGTTGTTTGACCCAAATAAAATGGAATGATTTTTTTGATTACGGATCTGGATTTCATTTATTGATTATATGTTTGTTGTTTCAAGTAACATTAGTAAAACATAAGTGCCAAATATGAATAAAATATTCAATGTAGTTTCAGAAACATGGGCGAAAATAAGAAAACATGGTTTTTTGAAATAAGAAACTGTAATTTTAGGTTTGGATGTAAATATTGTTTCTAAACAAGTTTTCGAAATAAAAATTTATTAACATATTTTTTGACGCTTAAAAAATATATTATCTGATAATTGCATTTTAGGTTTTAGACCATGTAGAACTTTTTATAAAGAATAACTTTTTTGGTAAAATTAATAATAAAAAGTTTCCTATTTGCTGCGAGCTTAAGTGCATTATATTGCAAATTAATTTTAAATGTGTTAAATATTTAAAATAAAAGATTAACCTTCGAGACTTTTGAATCAAGAGGTACACATAAAAAAATTTAGTTTTCATCAGAATTTTCGTAAATTGGAAAATGTAGTAAAACATGATATTAAAATTAAATATAAGTTACTTCTGGAAATCTCAAATTGTAGGTTATTAATATTAAAATCTGTAAAAAAACATAAAAGAGGAGTTACAAAAAATATAAAATTAAAATTTTAATAATTATTATTTTTTAACGTAATTTTTTTTCTTGGAAAAAATAATTCTAATAAAAAAATGGAAATTTCTTCTAAACATGTTTTTTTTTTGTAAAAATTTGTAATTACGGTTTTAGAGTACAAAAACTATTTACAATTTTAATCGCCAAATTAAAAAAAAAAATGTATTCTGACAAAAAAATCAAAATTGTTGACGAAAAAATAAATTAGGCAAAATTTCAAAAATTTCAAGATTTTAAAAAAATAAAATTTTGGAAAGTCAAATTTTGTACAAAAAAAAATTCTAATTTTAGAAAAATATTTAAATCTTAAAATTGCAGAAAAAATAGACCAACATTTTTTGTAAAATTTTAATAAAAAGTGGAACTAAATATACTTAAAAGAAATTCTCAGAATAAATAAATAACATTATGAATGAATTAAATCCTATAAAAAATAATTAATTATTATGAAAAAATACAGTTAGGAATAAACTGTAGTTTATTGAACAATAATCAATACTTTAGAAATTAAATTAAAAAAATCATTATACTGTCAAAATGTGATATTGCTTTAAAACAAATACTTACTTGAACATATTAATTCATATAACTTACTATATATTATTATTGTTCCAAAAATGTCGTAAATGGACTATTCTTGTACTCAGAAAGGAAATGTATGTTCCCGAGATAAATATATCTCTAATTAAAAACTTAAATTATTGAAGCCATATCATCGTGACAAACCTACTCCATCTACGTTTAGTTCAACCTACATAAGTTGAATATACATAGATAGAAATTTTATATTAACAGATCTTATGATATGAGTTCCTGTCGGGCATGACAATGAAGTAGGTTATTACCATATAGACGACGTAATTAGTGACGGTAGATGGAACGAACCACGAAAGAAGACCACTCTCCATTCCATGATGGCTTCCGCTAATTTATTCATCATGTCACTAAAGCAGAAATTACTACCTATGAAATAAAGGGAAAATCGTGTGGCGAATGTATAAGACGTAACAAGTACGATTAAAATACACTATAAAATATGAAACTGATAACTTTAAGGGTCGATTTTAATATCACTGAAAACAAGACCAATTATGATAGCTATAAAAAATTAATAGCTACTGTTTATGATTTAACATATTATAAAATAAAAATATAATATTAAATGTATTAATAAAATTGATTTATTATTAAATCAACTTTAATAACAATAATAATAGAGTATGCATGAATTTAATATAATTTGTTCGATTATTATTATTATTATTATAATAGAATAATGATATTTTTATGTAAAAAGATATCTGAATTAATCATGCATTTATTTGACAAAATATCCTATTTGAATATATAATGTACTGTATAATCTGAGATTTTTATTTTGGAAATAAAAAATGTATAAAAATACCTGCATTTAAATATTTTAACTCATTTCAGACTATAATTATTTATCAAAAGCAGTATTGTCTATAAAACTGTATAATTTAACTGTAGTTAAATTAAAATTAAGTTATGACTTCTTATTATTCTCCTGTACAGTGACCATCATAAATGTTACCACTTATCTAACTCGTTACTGGACTCTTGTTAGGAAAATCGTCGAAACACATTGACCGTTGATTTCTACAATGTACATTTTTGTAACCCTAGTTTACCCTAATTTCTTTCCCTTACTTTAGGAGAGCAACCCTTTCGAAAAATTTAAATATTTAAATTAATATCTAAGTTAGACGCCAAGGTCCTTTTGGCGTTTCTTCTGCGAAGGATTTTTCTATACGTATTTATTAAAAGTCACATTTCAAAAACATTGTCGTTTCCCGAATTTAAATCGGACCAATAGTAACGGAGATATAAGCTAAGATCCTTTTGGCGTTTCTTCTGCGCAGGACTTTTCAATACTTATTTATTTTACGTCGTATTTCAAATATAGTTCCGCTTTCCGCGTTTAAATCGGATCAATAATAACGGAGATATTTAAACTAATGCCCTTTTGGTTTAATATTTAATATTACACCCGTTATCATCGTAACGCATCTCTTCATCGACGTGTGATGTCATAGCGCTGCTTCTGCGCAAGGTATATTTCCAATGTGGCGGACGCTTCAAGTTCACAAATTTAATTCTTTCCACTCCCTCAATGCCCCATTTGCTCCATTTTGCTAATCAGACACTGTACCGTTTCTGCGCATGTTTGTCTTACATTGACAGATGGAATTTTTTAATTATTTTTTCATAATGTACACGTCAATATCTTTCATTTGATTTGTCACAGTTTACCTGTATCGGAGGAAGATGGGGTGTAGTGGAACGTGAACGGGGCTAGCTAAGTCTGTTTAGCTATGTAATTATTCTACGTTACATTTTAAATATAGCGCCATTTTTCGCGTTCAATTTGGACCAATAGTAACGGAGATATTAATTAATGCGCTTTTGGCTTTCGTTATGCGTATGTTTTTTGTTTACGTATATAGTCTACGTCACATTTAGCAGTACCGTTTATCCCACCCAAATCGGACCATTAATAAGGAAGTTAGCCTCGAATGCCCTTTTGGCATTGCTTCTGCGCAGAATTTTTTTCAATGTAATTATTCTACGTCACATTTCAAATACATTGCCGTTTCCCGCTTTTAAATTCGACCAATAGCAACGAAGTAAGAGATATAGAGACAGGAAAAAAGTGGCTGCGATCGTACAAACATTGTATATCTACTAGCAGGGGGTGGAGAGTAATAGCTCATTTGAAAGGGTTTTATTCTCTATTCAACAGTGCAAAGGAATTGAAATTTTGCTCCATTAATTCTCGAGTAGTTATTGTTTCAGAATAACGAAAATTAACTCATACTTAGAAT
This sequence comes from Neocrepidodera transversa, assembly GCA_963243735.1. Taxonomy (NCBI): domain Eukaryota; kingdom Metazoa; phylum Arthropoda; class Insecta; order Coleoptera; family Chrysomelidae; genus Neocrepidodera; species Neocrepidodera transversa. The sequence continues at coordinate 13,397,311 of OY725348.1, forward strand.
TAAAATTCGGCCCTGCGTCGGTTTTGGTTCAGACGTGAAGTGAGACTTATTTGCCATTATGCTTGGTGTTGGTGTTTTTGCATTGTTGTCAGGATAAATGGTCAAAACAATAAACTGATATCAAGGAGAGCGCGAGTCCGTGTATTCTAGCTCTAAGTTTTGATTACCATTCATCTCCAAACAATGGGTTGCACCACGTGAGTTAAATGAGAAATGCTAAGCAAATGCTATTTTTGGTGAGATTCATCGCAATTATCATGAGAACGTTTTCCAAATTGTACTTTAATTCACTAATTTTATTTATTTTTATAATAATAGCGAAAAAAATATAGTAAATAGCATGAATAAAGTGCTGTAAAGTTTAATTTTCTTATTCTGAACATTCAGAATCTTATGCAAGTCTCCGCTCCTACTACTACCACCTCCAGTTTCTTTCAGATCGCATGCAGTGCTAATTCCGACTGTAACGACAACGAGAAGTGAGATAACAAGCTATGATTGATCTGTACAATATAGTGGGGATTTATCGGTTATAGTGAGGCAATTGCTTAATAGCGCTGTCGATTTGCACATAAATAGTTCTTTACCTGTATACAAATAGGCTAATAGAATGATCTTTATATTACACAGGTTTATCTAAAATTTGGGTTTTTCAAAACTCCTAGTTTTTTCCAGTGCTACACAGCCAGTAAAACAAGTTGGTTAGTCTCAAAGTGAACATGAAAAGAGTTGCGAAGGACCACCCAATTTTTATAGAACAGCGAAACTTGTTTTTAAATGAAGATACAAGTGTTTTTATTTCTGAAGAACTTTGTTATGCTCATTTTTTCATAGAACATTCTGTTATGAACATAACATACTTTAATAACATTGAAACGACTATAAAGGAGACCGGGACGTGTTAACGAACTCACTACAAATTGTTTTTAAAATGATTTCAGTAACCTTATATCTTAGTTATTCATTAATTGCTAATTACATCAATTATATTACTAGCGGCTTTCTTTCGCGGCATTTAATTCACAATCGATCTCATTTCTTTGACATTTAATGATTACCTGAACTATTAGGCGCGTTATAGCTTTAACCGCCACTTATAGAAAAACCGTTGAATGTGCGGCGATATGTTAGCTTAATTCGTAATATTAACAATTTTGGATATAATATTTGTTGAAGCGTACCAATGGGACAGAGAAAATCGTGTTAAAATCGAGATAGAAAGTATTGCGTAATCATTGGCTCGATCTTAACTAGAAATTTTACAATGACGTGGTAATGTACAGATCAACACATGTTGGGATAATTTAACTTACCATTTTTTTAATTGTAATTGAAAATATGATTTGAATATAAATTTAAAATATTAGTATGGCTAAATACGAGAAATTTATACAATCCATTTCTACATGTGTTGATTCAAAATTAATTTGGTTTTTTAAAATAATTTTTAATTGGATAATTTTCATATTATTTTCTAGAATTTAAATATCCCCAGTTATTAAAAAAAATCATGAGAGACAATTTTAGTAAATTTAATTTGAATGTAGGTGTAAAATTTGTGATTTAACCATTGATGAGGAATTAAAAAAAAATCTGCAACTCTCGTTATCAAGCATTATTAAAACATGTTGAAATATCGGAAATATATTTTTACGTGGAATTTTTCTCAAAAGATATGACATATGCTGATATAAAGACATCGACTTTTATCGTTTATTATCATCAATAATAGAGGTTCCCAATGATCCAACTTGGTATCCTTTTCTTTTTTGTTTTTATTACCAATATCTTAACTATTGGTATTTGCTGACGATTTAAAAATTCAATTCCATACAGATTGTAATTTACATGAAAATTGTTTTTAAACGCAATTCATAACTAGTCTCTCGATAAATATTTGCAATGGATCTTATCAAAATATAATGTTTTAAAACATTAAAAAAATCGAACTAACAAAACCATAATAACGCGATTCGATGGTTCCATTTTTCCAAAAACTGATACTTTGACAAGTATCCCATGTAAAATACCATACGAGCTTAGAATGGTGGCTATTATTCACGTAGATGAAGTTTCAGACACGAGCGAGTGTTGGAATCATCTAAGTGAATAATAGCCATTCTAAGCAACTAAAAGACTACTTTGTCTACGACTATGCCATTTATGCAAGAAATTATATACCTAAGTCATGGTTTTTAACACAAATCTTTAATAGACACTTAAAATATTAAACTTTGATAGTTATTTTCAAAGCAATGTAATTTGTTGATAGAAACGTACATTCTTAAAAATCAGAGGATGTGATTGGCTAATTTAGAGTGAATTCTTAAGTAAGAAATCAGGGTGTGAAGAATGTATGCTATTATTCAATTAAAAATGCAACAAGAATGAGCGTATTATTTAATAGTCGTAGAGAAATAAAACTAAAATACCGTAGATACTCAGTATATTTAGCGAGAAAGTAAAAATAGATAAATAGTTATTGTACGAGAACGTATTTTAACTTTTTCCTAATTAAAATTTACAACGCATTTGCTTACAATTTTATCAAGTTCATCGTCGTCATTATTTACTTTCTCCATTTGACTATAAATTTTATTTGCCGAAGAAGAAAATTGGCATTTTTTAGTCGGCACTCGCCTCTGTCGAGGTTTTTGACTTTTGGTCTGAGAAAGTAGCCGGTCAGTGTATGTGTGTGTTGACCGATCAATCATTGGGAGAAATCAAAAGTAAAAGGCGTAGAAACTATTGCCATTGGCATTGATAATATGAACCTTTGCGGAGAAATCGCCAACGAATGGAAAGCTGTGAAATTTCTCGTTTGTTTCTTTAGTTTTTAAATGGGTAAAAACAAAATAAGGAAATTTTAACTACTTATTGATATACATTAACGCGGTGTTAGATACAATAAATACAGAATACAGAACTATTCAATTTGGAAATAATGATAAATTTAATTATACAATGTTAACCTGTTATATTCCCATTTAATCTAACAATTTTTTCCTTCGTGCTGTTTTAGATAAGTACCCCTACAAAATTTAAATTTGATATTAAGATCTTATTTTTACTGTGCGCCAGATTATTATTGATATTATTAAATATTGTTTGATTTCAATTAATTCTGGAAAATTAATTAATGATTTTCTTTTTTTTTTTCATTTTGAATGAAGAAAATTTAAATGTTACTAAATTTAAATCGTATTTTAAATCTGAGTGCCGGAATTGTTTTAAGGATGTATTTTTTTTAAATCAATATATTTGGTTTACATCAGATAAAAAATTTAAAGATAATTAAATTTACAACAAAAAAGAGGAATTTTGATAAAAAAAAAGAATATTTGGCATTTTCTATTGGTAAAGAGTCAATTTTTTATTGGAAATTTTGAATCGACTAATACAATAAACTTATAAATTTTAAGAAAATATTATTTTAGGTGATTTTAATGAAACAAATGTAATAAATTTTGACTTGAAAAAATCCAAATTTTGATTTGTAAAATCTAATTCTGATTTTTATTTTTTAAGATTATTTATTGAAATATCAAAAAAAGGTATTAAAACTTCTCCAAAGTCAATTTTTTTTCTTTATAATAATCGTGGAGTCATCGTAAATTTTATTTAATTATCTATATAATTTTAAGTTTACAAAAAAAAATATTTTTCAGTTTTATAAAAATGTTTTGATACGTTCATTTATTAATCATACCATTTTGTAACTCATTTGTATCAGCATAATCTTTTGCCCGATGATGGGCATTGTTTGGCCGAAACATGTCGCCATTTCCCACTTGTTCAACTAATTTTCAATATATTTATGTGGTATGACTTTGAGTTTATTATTATTCGTTGTATTATACTTAGTTATATTTTTTATTTTTGTTTTATAAAGTCATTGCCCATATTAGGTTGATCTTATTCTGCTCCTACAAATAAAAACGGAATATATTTTATATAGAAGAAATTATTTAAATGATTGTATTTTATTAAATATCATAATAATATAGTTAAAAATCATTAACTGAAATAATTGTGCATTTTATTTTCTGAGAAAAAATGCTAGTTCAATGAAAACTTATTAAGTCGTCCGGAAATTTAAAACATCTAAATTATTATTATTTAAAAAAAAATTTCGTGCGTACCTGTCGCACGACGACACTTCTATATATTTTAAAAGTGAAATCTTTCCCACTTTTTATGTTCTATATCAACCAATTAATCCACTTTTCCCATCATCGGTCGCCTATTAGACGATGAGACCAAGAAGCAGCAGCTACAAGATGAAGAAGAAGAATCGAATCCAGTGACCCAGTTGTGTGGGTGGACGTTGTCTTTGGCTGCGCGCTCTCTTTGTTCGAGTCTCGACTCCTCTCTCGAAGTAGGTTAGTGCAACCAGCGGTGGGGACTAGACTTCGGCGAGTGTCTCTCTCTCTGAGTTGAGTGTTCGGCTCGACGTTCAGTCTCCAATCGTTTCTCCTTTGGCGTGCACGGCGCAGATGGAAGTCGTATATCGGTAGGCATGTGATCGCTGTCGATTTGCCATGAGCCCCGCTTCCGCAGGCAATCTCGAAGTAGAACGCTATATCGGAGCCTGTTTGATTTCGCAAAATCGCTCGAAAAACAAACCCGTACGTCAAGAACATTTCGTTAACACTAACCGGGATGTAGTGCACGATGTTTACCAAAAGCAACACGTGAATTTTCGCCTGCAGAGATGTCATTCGGTCGAAGGTTGGGCAGGAGGAATGCCCTTAATTTCCTTCGCTCAACATCAGAGGAAAAATCACAAAAACGATCACGAAGACTCAAATTCCAATTCTTTAGCAAGATTGGCTGTGCATACTCAAGGGGCACCCTTGATTCTCACTAAAAGCTACAACCACAGAAAAAATAAGGTAAATAGAAATAATGGGACGACAAAAATTTTCGAGAACTCTAATAACAAGAAAAATAAGTGTCAGAATAGTGTGGACGCTGTGAGCGTTACCAGTGATGAAAGTTCGGGTTCGGCAAATTCAGAGACTTGCTTACCGCGGATTATTAAACCGCGAAAGAGACGAAAAAAAGACAGAAAACCTCCGCTCCTTGGCAGACCGTTGAGTCAGGATGGTTTTTCAACTGATAGCGCCAGTCCAGACATTGACAACACCCAACCCAATTACATGCCCCTTGGTCCCTTCAACATATTTAACTTTAATCCTTACGGTGCGTTACTGTTCCCAGAATCACCTAAAATTGAACAATTACACATATTAAATGACATCAGCGAAACTCCTAAACTTCACCATTCCTTCGAAGATATAGAAGAACCAGAGGATGTTAAAGACATCAATGGAAATCAACCTACAAGCACGTGTCAATGCCGCTATTGCGACCCCAGTGGTCAAATCTGGGACGTTGATAGGGAATGTTACTCTCCATTTCTAACACCGCCCACTACAAAATCCTTCCAATTTCCTATATTCAATCTAGAAGATGTGCCGTACACAACTCCAACTTCCACGAGTTGTTTGGAGCATAGCTTATCTTCTATTTCCCTGGAAGATGAAGAAGGCCGCAATAAGAAAACTCCGACTTCGAGGTCGTCGAGTTCGTCGTCGTGTAGGGACCTGGAGGTCTCGACGGAAATTGTTACCTCTTTGAATGGTCATCGAGATCTTGAAATCAAGTTCTTTTCGACGCCCAGTAACGTTGATGGTGTCAGGTCCGGTATGATGAACGATAGCGCTGCGAAGAAGTGCGTTCCTTTTTGTGAACTCAATTTTGTGTATGAAGAGTGAGTCGATAAGAGATTTTTTTTTTTTTGTTTAAATTCTAAGTATTTTTTTATATTTATTTTCATTGTTTGGGTTACGCAATTTGGTATAAAATTAATTTATTCAGAATATAATAACTATTACATGAAATATTTCAAGAATTAATAAGCTGATTGAAAGTATATTTTTTTTATAGTAAATTTATGTCAATTAGCAACAGTTAAAAAACGTGAGAAATGGATTACAGTAGTAATTATGTAACAATTGTGTTAAATATTTAACGTACCTTCAATTTTATAATTTAAACCCAGAAAGCAATTAGTTCTATCAATTAATGCAAAAAACTCCTTGGACACTGTTAATATTTTTAAATGAATTTTTGTGGAAATATTCATTGAAATGTGGATTCAAATTATCAATTAAATATTAATTAATTTAAACAATTTCAAAAATAGTCGGCCTGAATTACTATTGAAATTAACTAATTTATTTTTAACATTGTACGATCATCATCATAGATTAAAAAATGTATTGTTCCGTCTCTAATTATTTTAAAGGGGCTTTATTAAAATTCTTGTTTTAAATGTTTCTACTCTAACATATTATGGAATAGAAAAAGTATATGTCAATTGCTGTATATGTTACATTTTTGAACTCGTTTAATATTTAACATAATCGTGTTACAGAATTACTACTTACGTTACTTTAAAGCCCTCCTAAAGGGGTAGATTCAGATGCTACCATTTATTAGATTAATAAATAATTATTGGTCAATGTGATATATTTATTTTTAATTATTTACAGTTACATACAAATTCGTATATTTATTTTAATCTTTATTTAAATCGATTTTCCTTTTTAAATTTATTTCAAACAATAACATTGACGTTGAAATACAGAAAATGTGAAAGTTTCTGATTTATTGATTAAAATTTTATTTTAAATAATCATTTTAACCTTGTATTTTTATTTAAAAAAATGACATATTTATTGGCAGTTTTCTTAATTCCAGCCATAAAAATTATTTTTGTTAAATGATTTAATAGGGTATTGGACAGTGTTCATAACAACATTAAAATGTTGAGAAGATGATATAACAAATAACTTCAAACAAGTATTTTTAATGCTTTGGAAGGGTGGATGATTTAATAAGCGGAAATTTAAATTCAAATATTCGGTCGCCCGATTAGGCGCTTTTAAACAGACCTATGATTGGTGTGACGTCACTTCGCTAGGTCTTTTATTGTCGTATTTCTCTCCGAACAACGGCAATAAAGAGAGATGAGTACGTTCTATCAAAAAATACAAAATCTGTCGAAAAACGTTGACTTAATTTAGTTTACATTTTCAAGTTCATTGTCAAGATGGGTTCACACTAGGCGGGAATCTATCATCTTGAATTTATTTGTCCTACATTGAAGAAAAAACCGCACAGCAAAGTTTGGCTTTCTAATAGTTATTCATACACGATTTATTTTCTTACCTCTTCCTTTTTGTATAATTGTTATTTTGTTTAAAAAAATTCAATGAAATTTATTGTTATTTTTTTGATTTGAGGTTATAAAAGTACTCCCAACATCACTTATTGAAACTCTTATAATTCCCCGAAAATGGCAGATTATCTCGCTAGCAGTGGAAACCTTGGCAGATATTTTAGGCAAAGGACCAGGCACTTTTCTTATGGCATTTGGGCCTCGGGCCAATTTTTTAAATTTTGGTACACGTATTTCTTGAATCATGAATTATTTTTACTCATTGCATCATGACTAAAAATTCAGGGTGGCTCAAAAATTGACATTCAATACATTAACTGGTTTAGTCTACTAATTAAAATTAGTAATTTTCTGTTCAAAAATACTTTTTTTTAAAAGTGAAATATAGTCAACGATGTGTTTAAATTGAATTTTGTGGAAGGTAAACATCCACGTTGCCTCAAAGTATCGTCGATGGGTGGATAGCTGCTTCCCAATTAGAGATATACAAAAATGTATTTAATAAAAGTTGTAAATATTTTAAAAATAACTACCAGCATACAGGGTGGGTATCTGATAAATCTGTGACTTATCCAATTCATGATTTGTTTATTAACGTTTTAAAATTCGTACTGATTTCAAAAACCTAATCTAGCCTAACGTAGCATAAATTGACCCATAACCCATGATACACATGACTCATGATCCTAATATATGATACACATGACCCACAACCTATGATACACAAGGCTCATGACCTAAACATTACACATGTATGAAGTGTTCTATACATAATACCGTTTGTTCCATCAAAATTATAATATTAATAACAAAGTTAGGCCCAAGTACCCTTTTGTCTGGTTCTGCGCATGAATTTTCCTCTACGTCACTTTTCAAATAAACACTAGAATTCCTTTGAGTTAATTTTATAATTATTTGTTTTTCTAGTTTTTTAAACACTTTCTATATATATTAAGATGCAATTCTTATCAAAAAATGACTCATTAAGTATCTGCAAGTTTAAATAAAATTGATTAAAATAAAATAAGGGTAAGAGTAACGACTTCTGTTTTGAGACAACCTGTATGTTTGTATTCACAAAATTCAATTTTAACTCATTGTTTGATATATTTCATAATAATAATAATAAGTATTTATGAATAGAAAATTACGAATTTAAATGAGAGAGCGCATCAATGTATTGAAAGTCATTTTTTTGGACCATCCTGTATTTTAAAGTCATGGTGCAATGATGAAAAATGATCCAGATATACGTGTACCAAATTTAAAAAAAATCGCCCGGGACCCAACCGCCATAAGAAAAGTGCATAGTTCTTTAAAAATCAGCTGCAGCTTTTCCGCCTAGTGTCTTCAATGTTCTTATTTGTAACTTTTGAGAGTAGTCACGTGTCTTGCGTAGCGACGTGATCATTTGGCTTGAATTTAAATAAACGTTTTGGCGCTATATTAATCCTTCAAAAATCAATGATGATTTTTCTCGTCAAGTAAATTTTCATTTTCATAAAAAATACATATGTACGCTTATTATTAGATATATTTTCAATTTTAGTATAATACCCTGTTGTAAACAATCGTTTATATTTTTTTAAATTATTTTCTTCTTACCAAGTAAAGAAAATGTTCCACAATAAATATTGAAACTAATCTAAAATCCAAGAAAGCTCCTATTTATAATTTTATTAGAGTGAAAAATTGATGATTTGAATACGTTTCAAAAATAAAATACCATTCATTATACGATTCTTCTTCAGCACTTTTATCCGTTGTAACTTTTTCTTATTAGGTTCTTGTCTCTCATTCCTATGTTTATATTTAAAAAAAAAAAAAGATTGAAATTTATAGACCGATTTCTATTTTATAAATATTTTCTGAAATTCTTTTGTACAAATTAGGGTTTCCGATCTTTGTCAAAAAGATCGATTCGTTGAGTGAACGATCGATCTAAGAAAAATCGGATGGACAATGAAAATCGATTCAATTTACAATCTGCAATGAAACTAGCCAAAAAATGTGAAACTTGAATTAATTTTTTATTAAAACAAGCAAATTCTGTTTAATTTTTATTTTGATGGTTTTGTAAGGACAATATTTTGATTGAACCTATTTTAATAATACAATCATTATTATTTATCAAGAATATTTTCACTGATTCATTACTTGACTGGTTTGGAAGTAAATTAAAAGTTAATTATTTTATATGGAAATCAATAACCTTATATTAGATTTTAGTCAAGTTTAGAAATACCTACACAAAAAACTCGATCTCCGATCTCAACTATTTTCTCAGATTCTTAAATTGTCCTCAACTTAAAGAAATCGATTCAAAAAATCGAATATGGGGTCACAAAATAATCGATTCTCGATAAGACCGGATCAAGATCGGAAACCCTAATACAAACTGCAATTTGGATTTACTAAATCAAATGGTACAGAATTTTATATCTTATATCTGATTTTTAAACAATAAAATCTGTGATTCCTCACTTTCGACTTAAGCTTAAATTACAATCGATATCAGATCGGATTTAGGAGATTAGTTTAATAATAAAATCAAAATCAATTTGTTTCTTTACACAATTATTTAGAAAATATGGATATTAACTTAGGAATACCTCAAGGATATGTATTAGGCTCCACCACTTAGGGTACTAATTTGTTGCTAATCTAAATTTAATGTGTTGAAAATATTGTAAATATAAATTATTTAAAAAATAAATTATCCAGAAATATTAAGTTCTCTATTAAATTTAATAACTACAATTTTTTTGGTGTATTATTTTTTTTTATTCCTCTACTAGGAAAACTTACTATTATTCTTCATCTATTTAATTTTAGTTTCTGTCATTAACATTTTTTGTAGATTCCAAGTTTCTCTTTAATTTTTAAACATTCTTATGTTGTTGTTTTACGAATAGTCATAAAAATCGTTTTTATCGTTGCGAAACGATTACCAATTACGTTTTAAAGTTTTTTAATTACAAAAAAAGTCATTCACATTCTGCATTATTAAATTGTTTTCTCATTAATAAACGATTCGCGTTATATATTATTTATGGTACTTTGCAATTTTAAATCCTTCCATCGATGAAAATTACATCTGATGTTATAATTGATTTAAAAATAATGATTAAAGTTTTTAAGAAAATGAAAGGCCATCCGTAGATTTTTGTCTCCTCAGGGTTAGTTCTAAGCTCTTTGTCTAAATATCTACTTATTCAAAAAAAAATTGTCATAATATGATAAATCGGTTGTGTCGCCCCAAAGCTTTCCCGACGAATATCCAGATATTTAACGTTAAAATTTCAAACTTTTGACATTTTTTTTATTTTTGACAGGTGACAGTTGCAGAAACAATTTTGACATATTGCAAGTCAAATTCCATAACATATTGCTTCTGCCATTTTTTGACAGTGACACTTCCGTTTGACAGATGTCTGATAAAATCAACTGGTTCTTCCGAAGATGAACTGAAACCCAGTTTATCGAAATTGAAGTATAGTTTCAAACTTTTGACAGTTTTTTATTTTTGACAGGTGACAGTTTTAGAAATAATTTTGACACATTGTAAGTCAAATTCCATGACATATTGCTTCTGTCAATTTTTCACAGTGACACTTCCGTTTGACAAATGTACAAAAGCTAATGGGTTCTTTCAATGGATGACCGAAGCCCATATACCAAATTTCGGCTGAATCGGATTAAGCGTGTGGCAGACAGACAGACTTTCATCTGTAAATAGTCTTAATCGTCTCAGGGGACCACAAAATGGATATTTCCGTTTTCATCCTGAAAATTTTTATTAGTTCTTGGATGGTGGGTCGGGAAAGTAAAAGGAATTATGCAAAATTATACTAAATATATTTTCTAACTTTCTCTTCTGCATAAAAGCCAATTTACGGTAGACAAAATTATATACATTTTTAAATCTATTATTATTAAAAAAAATATAATTAGTAATGAGATTCAGATTTAGAATCGGAAACTACATTGAAAATATTGCTTGCAAAACAGTATAAATTCGCCACTGTGAACTGCCATCTGCAATTTTTTATCATCTTAAGACACTGACTAATAATGTTGGTTTAAATATGAATATTACAAACTGGCAACATTAATCATGAACCTGTTAATGTTATGCAAAACAAAACTCACTTTTAGTTGTAAAAACACAATTTAAATGTTTTGCAAAACGCTCGTTTCAAGGACAAGTTCGTTTTTATTCACTACTTGTTTGTTTTTCGCGTAATGAGTTTTCAGTGTTTTAAAAAAACTTGTTTTTGTGTAAAATTAAATTTACTTGTCTTTAATAATAAACATTTTTTTTGACACCTTATAATTAAACTATGACAAAATTGTGAATCATTAAAATGGCTAAATAACAATAAACCAAATTTTAATGGGTCGTAGAAGAAATATTGTTTTCAACTTGCAAGTACTTTTTTTTTCTCTAATGGCTATTGGCTCGTCTTGACAAAAATGCTATTTTATGCACTTGTTTCAAAGCCATTTATTGTAATTTCAAACTATTAAAATAACCATATTTAACTAGATATAATACCAGTCCTAATTCACTTCCCTGAAGCACACCAGGTTGTACTATATATCTTTATACTAAATAGATCGTTGAATAGATTTTTTTCTTTAAATGCTCATTCAGTGATACGAAGCAGTTAGTCGATCTGAAACCAAACTGGTAGTCAGATATCAAGTTGTTACTTTCTATTATGATCTCAATCTTTTTAAAAGTACTTTCTCAAAAAGTTAAGATATAATTGGCCAAAACGAGATAGTGACTTGCCTAGTTTAAGAATCATAATTATTTCTACAGTTTTTTAACTCGCAGGCATATGTATCAGTAACTGTATTTTCTATACAACCGCTTAAAGATTGTACGATTAAAATTTATTTTAATTTCATCTGCCCCAGATAATTGAATAACAATAAAATAATTAGTCAATATTTGATTTCTAGGTAGGTAAAGTATTACTAGAAAGTGCAATTTGGGTGCATCTTGGCATAGTGCAACTTGATATGAGGGCGAAATATTATTGTCCATTTATTTGGTTTAAATGTTATTACTGAAGCCTTAAGGAATCTATTCATTTAAAAACTGACCTATCGCAAGACAAATATAAAATATGATGACACTACGTATATGCTATCGATTATAATGTACAGTTACTTTACCATAAAAAGACTTGCACGAACGCAGTGTTTTTTTTTATTTTTCAAATCGTCACCTATAATTTCTATCATTTATCTTTATAGAATCTCAGAGATGACATTGTAGTTACACGACATGACAATACAATTAATCCGTGTTTTTATATAGAATATTTCTGACAAGGACAACAGACACTTGTCACGCGTTTTAAAACCTCGAGAGACTTTTGACAGAGACTAGATGAACACTAATGTGGCTCTTTTACATTTTTCACTTTGAATAATTTATTATTATTAATTTTGATGGTTTTAAAAATATATAATTCAAAATTAAAGGTCCACTATTGTTTCAATTTATAAATAAAAAAAACTTTACAGGAAAGAGAAATATCATTTTTTACTCTACAATGAAGAAAACACTAATTGAACCCTCAATGATTATTGGGAAGAATAGATTTTTTTCTCAGTCAAACCTCTAGACTGAATCCTCGTTATTTATCCATGACTAATAAAAAAATTCAAAATTTCGCCACCTTCGGACTTGTCAGATGTCTGACTGTGATCACGACTGACTCTTTTATTTCTGTCACTGCGTCACTCGCTGGTTGGAAGTGCTATTTTTTTTACTTTGATTAGCTGTGCGATTCGTAACAAAACATGGCCCCATTCACTCTTATTTTTATTGGTTAAATTCGGCCGACAATTATGGCCCCCAGGTGAGTCGAGCTGGTGTAACACTTTTTTGTTACGGTTTTTGCACGCTAGAAAAAATTTTGCATAGTATCGAAACGTGTCCAAGTGACAAAATTTAATTTGATTTATTTTTCAAAATGCGACATATTATGACTTTCGTAACCTCATACATTCGAGGTACAAAGTTACTTAATGAGAATTGTTTAATTTAATTTTTTTTAGCAAATTAGCAAACTTTGTTTTAATAATCTTTGGCCTAAATTCTTTTAACTTTTGTACTGGGTGTTTCAGCTATTATTTAATTTGATTAAATAAATTAGATTTGATATAGTGTGCATATACCTAATTGTTCCCTCTTTTATTTTTTCCGTTTTTTGTTTCTTTAGTCTTTATTACACTGTTTGTTGGATAGTTTTTCTGTCTGATGAAAAAATTATAACAATTACCATGGCGAAGAATTAGCAATTGCGTAGGAATTTTCATCTCATTCAAATCGCTTCATCTTTTATTTCTTTCTCTTACGACTCTTTCAAATTTTTAATACTTTGTTGTTATTCTTTTTTTTATATGTTCAAAATTTCTTCACTTTATTTTTCCTATTTTTAATTTTTTTTACTTCCCACCATACTATATACTAAATTCTTCAATAACTACGTTTTCCATGCATACCAAAGAGTTTATTTTAATGTGTTGCGAAGTTATTAAATTCGCATTGCTTTCGACGACTAATAATAATTGCAATACATAATTGTAGACTCTCTATGAGTCCCAGGACAATGGAACCTGCCATAAACACTTGTTATCATCAATGACAACAACATAAAAGGTATGTTTGTTCCATCAAAACGTTTATTGTCTTCCAAGTGAGTATTCATATCTACGCTGCGATTATTTTAATAAGGTGTTTTTATTTAAATTGTTATTGCGGTTGAAACAATATTTATAATTTATGTTGGAATTGCCTCTTTTTTTTAAGCCGATAAACAAAAACGACATAGTCACGCTTTCCATCTGATTGTTATTTTAAAAATAAAAGAAAAAAGTCGTTTTGTGTTTAATTTATAACAAGACTGGAATTGGACTGGAAACCTTGACTTTGTTTTGACCAAATTAGATTCGCAAAAAAATATTTTCAAGAAATTTGGCTTCATCATTCAAGATTATTACAATGTCGTGCAACTGCGATAATTTATAATTGTCTAACAAACTGAATTTTACAGAAATATTTTTAATATTGACTAATTAACAATTGACTATTTCAATATAATAAAGCACATTTTACTACATAATAATTGCAAGATAACAATAAATATTTCTTAACTACATATACCCAAAAAATATTGTGGCAACGAAATTACCATTGATACTCATCAATACTATACATGACAAATTACCAATAATATACTTGACAAATTACCAATACTATATTTTACAAATTACTGGAACAAAAATAGAAACAATTTATGTTGGCTCAAAGAAATAAATTACCTAAATGAGTGTGTTGACTGAAAAAATCTATAAATATTAGTTCACTTCTTAACTTAATTAATACATAACAGTTTGTGTTCAATATCAGCATATCGTCCAAACTACACACATCTCAATTATAAGAGATCAAAATACTTGTTAATTGCAGATACATACCAATTACGTTAAACAATAACTTGGAAAATAGCATTTAGCAACGAACTTTTATTAATATTGACATACGAAAATACAATATAATTGACAAACGACTATAACGAACGTAAGTACTATAATTGATGTTGGGGCATAAAAACGTATTGCTTAAATGATTATAGTGTTGACAGGTTATAAATAATAATTTACTTAACTCTTTTAATACATAACAATTTGTCGTCGATATCAGCAAATCAACAAGCAAGCTGCACACTTCAATACATGACAATTATGAGACCAAAATACTTTTGTTTGTACATACATATACCTACCAATTACAAATAATAAATTGGTGTAAGTTATCCACATGCGATGTAAAATAATTACAAACAAACAAACTTGACAAACAAATAATTACAGTTTATATAAAATGTATAAGATTGATTCAGCATATCTGTTAACAAGAACTGTTGTCAATTAACAATTTAACATAACAATCATTTCTTATTAACGAAAATGTATAAATTTAATAGAACCATGTATATAATAATAAGAATAGTTAATACATACAAATTTAGTGAGTCACTGTCACCTAAATAAATAAAAATATGAAATCATCGACAACGCCTAATCCATAGAAAATTTTAAAAAGGTTATGTCGAGTACTGATGACAACTTAAATAGACGGACTTAATCACTCAACCTGTCTTAGTCATGAGACAGGTAAAAAAATAGTTAATTGACTCAACATTGAAAATGTATAGACCTAACCATTTACTGACCTACAAACACTTACATATCCAAAATATCTACTATCAAACTTAACCCTTAACAACTATTATATAGGTGTCACCAAAATTCACCGAAATGCAAACTCGCCGAAAAAAATTCATCGAAAAAAATTAACCGAAATAACTTTCCGAAATAAAAAGTGACTGAAAAAAAATCACGGAAATAAAATCTAACCGAAAAAAACTAGTTTTACTATTTTTATGAAAAACATATTTTCAGAAAACGATAAATTTGGCCTGTTGGCTCTGCCAGTGCCATTAACATGGTTAAAAAAAAAGAAAACGATAAAGTAATATGTAATACTAATTATAGTGAATATTTGAGATAACTTTGAAAATGTGCCCACATAGTTCTTCTTGAGAAGCCGCTTTCACGACATTTTTGAGTCGCTCATTTTCTTGGCAATACTTCTTCCGTGATAGATGGACATATACTCCAGTATCTTTTTGGCTAAAGCTGATTGTCTGTCAAACTTTGACTCCATCAATGAACTTATCCAAGTCGTCCAAAGAAGCCATTATGCAAATTTTCCAATGCATTGTTAGTATCGGGAAGGCCTTCAAGAACGGTATCACATTGATTCTAAATCTTGCTAGGCAACCACGGCAAGTTTCACGCCCAAGCCATGTCTTGCCTAAGTAGTCCAATAACTTTCCGCATTGATTCTCGCATGAGATGACCAAAACTCAGAAGTAGTGAGTGCTTTGTACAAAGTGATGAGCATTATTTGGGTTATCGACATAATTGTACATGTTCACAACATCGGAGTAGGACTGAAAATGGCTTGGGAAAGATGGAAAGGGCAGCCATTTATCATCCATGTTTTTCCAATAACATCATTAATAAGATTAGGTCTGATGAATTTCAAAGACAGGAAGGACCCTCTTTAGAAAACAGAGATATTGGAATTTACATGTTAAAAACTGAATTCTCGATCTTAGTTTTCCCCATCGCCTTTGTACTGATTCATGACATATATCAGTTCACATTGGACGTTTAAAGGGCCGGAAGTGGATTCAAACAAAGAGTCCTCCTATTGTATTATCGAGAACCTTTCGGAGAGATTATCGTCTCGTTAAGTTTTATTTTCAGTTAGATTTTTCGGTTTTTTTTTTTAATTGATTTTTTTCGCTGATTTTTTTTTTCGATCACTTTTGGTGTAACCATTATATGTACTTTTACGAGCAAAAAATGACGTTTTAATGTTTTAAGTTTACAGTAATAATTTACAACCAACGAAGATAGTCACTTTTAAATTATTAATACTTATAGTACACAGTGACTTACATTAGTTATTAATACACAAACGTTCGTTTACGTATTAACCTAAATCTTTGACAACACTGATAATATATAATACACAGTGACTTACAGTTAAATAGTAACTCATACAAAATATTCACTATAAACTGACTTTTTACATTGACAATTTATAATGATCTTTACTTACTGAAAGTGAATTGTCATTTATAAACGACTTTCATACAAACAATTCATGTTCTATAGCTAAACAAAAATATTCACATTAAATTGACTTTTTATATTTAAATTTCGTAATAAATATATAATTGCTACTATAACCTAAACCGACTTTTGACAATGGTAATTGATAACAGTTACATACTTACAGTATGTACTGGCTTATAGTGACTCGTACAAAAATATTCACTATAAACTGATTTTTTACTGTGAAAATTTATAATGACCTCTACTTATTTAAAAATAATTATCATTTATAAACGGACTGTGGAGACAAACAATTCGTGATCTACAGTGACTTTACAGCTACCTACAGACAAATATTCACTTTAAATTGACTTTTTATATTTAAACTTCATAATTGCTACTATAATATTCATTTTAAACCGACTTTTGACAATGGTAATCGATAACAGTTACATAGGTACAGTACAAAAATATTCACTATAAACTGATTTTTTAAATTGATAATTATTGACTTACTGTCAGTAGATACAACATTTATTAACTTTAAAGATTGATTAAACAAAGACAATTTGTCAGTAGATAGAACGTTTATTAACTTTAAAGATTCAGTAAATAAAGATGATGACGTTTAGAAAAAAACTTTACAAGTTCATATCTTGTACAATTGTCACAATCTAAACGTCATTGCAGAACCTTTAAAGTTAATGAACATCCTATCTACTGACAGAATGACGTTTAGAATAAAACTGTACAAGTTAATTTTTTTACAATATTCGTTTTAAATTGACTTTTATGTTAACGGATTTTAATAAACCGTCACTGTTTTTTTTATAAACTGACTTTGACATTGACTAACAATTTCACAAAAATGTTTACTTTAAATTGATTATTTATATTGGAAAATTTGAATATATCGTGTTTTACTGTCTAATAGTTATTTAGGTAAAACTTTTTAAACTGACTGACACTGTCAAATTGATAAGATATAGTGACTTACAGTACAGTTACTTACTCAAAAATATTCACTTTTAAACTGACAAATTTTAATATGTCATGACTTATAGTCTAAAATAGTTTTTAATTGTAACATGTTTTTTCATACATTTATTTACAATACTAATAATTGATAAGATATAGTGGTTGACAGTTACTTATACAAAAATATTTACTTTAAACTGACTTTTTACATTTACGCATTTTAATATACTGTGACTTGTACAAAAAGTCTTACCAAATTGTTTCTTTTTAAACTGACTTTAATTCTAATAACACAGTGAATTATATATACAGTCTAATTGTTATTTATACAAAGTTATTTCTTTGTAAACTGACTTTAAAACTAACAACTGATATTTTACACTACTGGCTTACAGTTACTTACATAAAAATATTCACCTTAAACTGACAATTTGCTTCTTTTTAAACTGACTTTAATTCTAAGAATACAGTGAATTACACATACCGTCTAATTGTTATTTATACCAAGTTATTTCTTTATAAACTGACTTTAAAACTAGCAACTGATATTTTACACTGACTTACAGTTACGACTTTAATTCTAATAATACAGTGAATTACACACTGATATTTTACATTGACTTGCAGTTACTTACATAAAAATATTCACCTTAAACTGACAAATTGTTTCTTTTTAAACTGACTTTAATTCTAATAATACAGTGAATTACACATACAGTCTAACTGTTATTTATACAAAGTTATTTCTTTGTAAACTAACTTTAAAACTAACAACTGATATGTTATACACTGACTTAAAGTTACGTACATCAAAATATTCACTTTAAACTGACAAATTGTTTCTTTTTAAACTGAATTTAATTTTAATAATACAGTGAATTGCACATACAGCCGAATTGTTATTTATACAAAGTTATTTCTTTGTAAACTGACTTTAATTTTAATAATACAGTGAATTAGTCCAATTGTTATTTATACAAAGTTAGTTCTTTGCAAACTAACAATTGATATTTTACACTGACTTACATAAAAATATTCACCTTAAACTGACTTTCTGCATTCACAAATTTTAATATATCGTTACTTACACTCTCATAAATATACTCATACAAACATATTAATTTATAAAATGACTTTTGATACTGTTTAGATACAGTGACTTACATTTTATGCAATAATATTAACCCATAACTGACTTTTCATATTGACAAATTTTAATATACTGCGACTTAGAGTTTAACAGTTACTTAGACAGAATGTTCACTTAAATAACACTGTTAATTCATAAAATACTGTGACAATTCATACCGACTGACAATATATAAGATACATTGACTTACGGTGACTCATATTAAAATATTCACATTAAACTGACTTGTTACATTGACGATTCCTACTTAGATTTCAGTAAATTGTTTTAGTATACATTGAGAACTTATATTGACTTAGAATTTAATAGTTGGTTATATTCATTTTTAAAACTGACAATATATGAACTACATTGACTTACAGTTACTCGTACAATAATATTCACTTTAAACAGACTTTTTAATGTATCGTGACTTACAATCGAATATTTATTAATACAAAAATGTTTCTTTCCAAACTGACTTCGACATTGACAATTAACTCGACTTACAATTACACATTTTTTTTACATTAAACTGACTTTTTACGTTGACTAATTTTAATATATCGTGACTTCCAGTGTAAGTCTAAAATATTTTTTTTAAACTGACTTTATCGCTGATATAGTAATTTACAGTCATTTATTTATACAAAAATATTCACTTTAAACCAACTTTTTACATTAATAAATTTTAATATAACTTGACTTACTCTAAATAAATACTAATACAAACATACTCCTTTATAAAATGACTTTTGATACTGATAATAAATAAGATACGGTGACTTACATCCGTTAATACAATAATATCTACTGACTTTATAATATTGAGAAATGTTAATAAACTATGACTTACAGACTAATACTTATTAATTGTAACATATTTTTTTTCCACTGACGATTGATGACATACAGTAGCTTAGTTTTTTTTATACAAAATTGTATCTTTGTAATCCGACTGCGACAGTGACAATTGATAAAATACTGGTAAGTACTTAAAAATATTCACTTTAAGTTACTTTATACATTGATACATTTTTAAATACCATGACCTACAGTCAAATTGTTATTCGGACAATTTTTTTTCTTTGTAAACTGACATTGCTCATAATTAATACAGATACAGGGACTTTCAGTTATTTATACGAAAGTAATGACTTTTACATTCAACATTTTTAATTTATTTTGACTTGCAAACTAATAAATTCTCATACAAACATTTTCATTTATAAACTGACTATGACACTGACAATTGTTAAGATAATAATGTACAAAAATATTTACATTAAACTGAGTTTTCACATTGAAAAATTTTATTATATTGTTATTTATAGTTATTGATACAAACATGTTTATTTATAAAATAACTGATACTGACTATTTGTAAACTATATTGACTTAAAGTTACTTATACGAATTAAAAAGTATTAAATTTAAACTGACTTTTTGCATTGACACCCTGACTTGCACCCTAATAGTTAATATACAAAAATTGTTTATTGAAATCAGACGGGTTTTGACACTGATAATTTATAGTATTAATTAACTTATACTTAATAGTTACTTCAAAAATGTTCGTTTGTAAAATGACTTTTGACATATGATATATAGCTACTTACAGTTACTCCTACAGAAATAATCAATTTATATTGACTTTTTATATTAAAAAATTCATAATATACAGGGTGTTTCAAAAGTCTAGAAACGGTCCTGGAATTCAAAAACTATTAAGGATAAATTATAGAAATTCGGGATTTAAAATTATTTATCAAAGATTAGTTTCCAGACTTTTGAAAGACCCTGTATGATTACAGTTGAATAGTTAGTAATAAAAATTAACTAACAATATAAATATTTACTTTATACTGACTCTTTACGTTGACAAAGTTTAATATACAGTTACTTACAGTCTTAATTATTATCCATATAAAATAGTTAATTTGTAACTAATTTTTGACATAGATAATGTTACTAGTACAAATATAATTTAAATTGACTTTTTAGATTAAAAATAAAAGAAATACTTACAGTTGAATAGTTACTAGTACGAAAATATTCATTTGTAAACCGACTTTACACTGACTATTCATAATTTAATGACTTATAGTATTTATTTCAAAAATTACTATGGACACTGACAGTTTGTACTGACATAAAAGATTAATAGTTAATAATAAAAGCATGTTTATTTGTATACTGACTTTTGATACTAATAATTTAAGCTTTAAGTCGACAATTCATTATAAACAGTGCCTTAAAGTTTAATTGTTACTTATATACAGAAATGTTCATTTGTAAACAAACTGACTTTATAGTATACAATAACTTTCAATTTAATGTAAACGGACTTTTTACAATGACAATTCTTAATATATAAAAACTTCCAGATATATTGTCACACAACAGTGATAACTTGAAAACTGACTCCGGCTATTAACAATTAATTCTATACTGTGACTTGTAAAAACATTGAACTGACTTTTGACACCGAAAATTCATAGAATATTTTAACATACACATTTTTGGTTAATAGTATACATTGACTACAAATTTTACTCATACAAACAAATTCACATTAAATTGAGTATTGATATAATAATTCGTATACAATTTGTTAGTTACTAATACTAACATTAGTAATTTTACTTTTGACACCTACTATTTAATACAGTGACTCATAGTTTAATATAAAACTAAAACTAGATTAAAACAAAAAAAAATAACGTACTATATACCGACAACAACACAATTTGACAGTTACTTCACTTACTAATGACATCATTAGTACCTGACCTAGTTATAGGTGTAACAAAGTACTGATTTAATTTAGTAATTTAATTTTATCTATTCGTGATCGATTACAAAAAAATAAAATAAAATTCCATTTTAAACACAAAAAAAAACGATTAGGATCCTAAAATCTGACCTTATACTAACTTATTTAAAAAAAAACATAATAAAACAAAAGATAAGCATCGAAAAATCTCACCTTGTAGGTTAGATACCACCGCTAGTTACACCTAAAAAGGTTTAACTAATAATTCCTTTTTAATATGACAACTTACAGCTCT
Source organism: Neocrepidodera transversa (assembly GCA_963243735.1). Lineage (NCBI taxonomy): Eukaryota > Metazoa > Arthropoda > Insecta > Coleoptera > Chrysomelidae > Neocrepidodera > Neocrepidodera transversa. The sequence goes on from OY725348.1 coordinate 13,419,452, forward strand.
GACCTTGGTAGATTGACTCGTGACTAAAGTAATTAACAGGTATTAAAGCAATCTGAATTGACAGTTATTAAAGAATAGTAACACGTTTCTTGATATGTCTAGAGTTTGCTTTAGTTGTAGCTGATTTTGACAAAAGTTTTATTAATTAACAAATTAGTTTGGTTTTTATTTTATTACATTTTATTATACTCTGAAGTGACACAAAATGCCAAATCTGTATACACTTTTTTTCATTTTTTTGTCGACGCGATCTAAAAAATGACTCGAGTGTTTTTTTCCAAATTTGGCCCATAGACTCCCCTTGGACTCGCACATGTCTGGGAAAATTTTGTACCCCGAGATATGCATTCGGTACCCGTTTATTATTTTTTTAATGGCAACTTTTAGTTGTATCAATTAAAAGCTATTAAACTATTAAAATAAAAAACCTATAATTTACAGTCCAATAACACTACTTTACATTATAGAAATTGCAAGCTTGTAGTTTATATTTAAATAAATTAAACAAAATTGCATACCATATAAATGATAATATATTGCTTATTGTGGTAAATCAATACCGTTTAACTTTACACTCGAAGGTCATTGTAACATGTGCATTGAATCAAATTGCTGTTTTTTCTCCTCTAGTTACAAAGGTGCGGTTATATATTATGTTTGCATTCATCTAAAATTCCTATACATGGTGTCACCGTTAAAGTGCAAATGCAAACGCTCGTCATCGTTATCTTCTTTAAAATTTTTAATCTACATTTATATAATATTGATTCAAGATAAAATTATAACAAATCAAAAAATAGACAAACGATTGGAAAATATTTTAATAATCATAAAAATAAATTGACAGAACCTAACCAACTCTGTACAGTAGTAAAATTTAATACGAAATAACTGTTTTTTTATTGCCATTTTTAATGGTTACGGCTTTCACTTTTTACCCAGTTGCGTAGATCCAAACAATTATCTAACCTCACCTGTGTTTTTGTTTGAGAAAATATTTGTTGATCTCAACCAACCGTTTATTTTAAATTAATGTTTAATTCTAAGTAAGATGAGAACGTTTTAGAAAGTGTCGGAATAATTATAAATACACTGAAAGAAAAGTACATTTAAATAATAATCCATTTTAGTGAACATATTTTATGATTAAAATAAAAAATGTCTAAACTTTATGTACTTGGTGCCCACTTCAGTTCGCAGCATATGGGAAACTTTTTTTATTATTAGTTTTACGAAAAAAAAGTTCTGTAAGGTGTAGAAGCCAAAATGAAACAATGCATTTTTTGAGTTGTATACGAGGTGCGTGAAAAAATATATATTTTGCTCAAGACTAAAAATTATAGAAAAATGTTATTCGGAAAACTTGTTTACAAACAATATTTACCTCCAAATCTAAAATCACAGTCTCCTATCTCTAAACATTATTTTTTTCTAATTTTTTTTCTTGTAGCAAAGTTCGAAGTTCCACAAATTATTAAGCATATTTATTGGTTTTTAGTTAAAATAATAAATTTAATCTAATTTAATATGCTCATTTTTTACATAAACCTTAAAAAGATACACAAGAAAATTAGTATTTCACTCTGTAATGGCATATTAAACTAGGTTAAATCTATTATGTCAACTAAAAACCAATAAATAGGTTTAAAGTAATATGTGGAAACTAAAATTTTATATGTATGAGTTTTTAAATATTGTTTCTAAACAATTTTTCCAAATAACTTTTTTTATATATTTTTAAAAATAAGCTTACTTTACTATTGAGCAAAATTTAATTTTTTGACTCACCTCGTATACAGGTCAAAAATTTTATTATCTGATGGTTGTATTTTAAGTTTTTGATGATGCGGAACTTTTTATGAAGAATAACTTTTTTTTCGTAAAATTAATAATAAAAAAGTTTCTCATCAACTTAATTGGACACCATCATCTAGAGACCAGCCAATGTATCTTGTTTTTTTATTTTTTAGGAATATTATTTTTTTTTAGAAAAGTCACAAATTGTTAAATGTTTTAGAAGTATATGAAAGTTTATAACATATTAACAAAATTTTCAAAGTTATTTGGTCCACTAACTATTGGTTGCAAATAAACCGTTAAAATTATGTTTTATTGAAACCTACAGATAGAAAAAAATCGTATCAGAAAGAAGTTTATTTAAATTGTACAAAACAATCACGACACTGACTTATTAACAGGTATACAATATTTTGTAGTCAAAAAATTCGATATGTCTCAAAATCTTGGCCGTTGAAGAAAAAAAAGTCTATTATCTAATTGTCTAATGATCCCAAGCAGCAATTCATTTTTTTGAGATTAGGACGTCATTTAGACTTTTAAAATGATATGGTCACTTGATTATGTCACAGCCCCCCCCCCCCCCCCCCCGTAACGTGATTTTATAACGTTAAAAATCCTCAGAGTATTAAAGAAGGCAGTGTATGACGTAAAAAGGACCTCAATATATGACGCAAATTCGCCATTTTTTCAGTCTGCACATCCAACAAGATTTGTTCTATTTATTTGACCAGCCTTTTAAACTTGTGATATTTTGTATATAGTAAAAATGACGGTTAAAAACTGCAATAAAAGTATGGACAAGTATAAGTCGATTTTAAAAATCAATATATCGTTAATAGGAAAACGGTTTTTTTTGACAAAAAACGAATTTTACTGAAGAGTCAGCGATTAAGTTAAATGTCGAAAAAATCTTCTAAACATTAAGTTGGCTTAAACATTTACTAAAAATATAGGTAGACTTAAAAAATCAATAACTTGTCCTTTCTCTCTTTTTTTGTGGGTTTAAGGGTATTAAACTCGAATTAAACGGTATGTTTTATTTTAGAAGAAAATTTAATAATCCATCAGAGACTTTTTCTTTTATTTCTTTGGAAAATGTAACTTAGCTTGGTTTTGGGCTTGTCTTCGAGATTCTTCTAAAATGTCCTGTATCCGGCAGTAAAAGATGTCACGCTCCAAGGAAAAACTTGTTCCAAAAGAAAAAAGGACTTGTTCCAAATAAAAACGTTCGGTCCCAAAGGAGAAAAAAAGACTTGCTCTTTCAAAAAAGACATTCAGTACCAGAAAAAAAATCCCCTATATAACGATTAGAAGAAAAGAAAATTGTTAACATGGGAAAGACATTTTATAGTACTACCAAGAGGAGAAGGGACACGACACGAGGAAATTAAGAAGGAATTTCAAGCGAGTCTGAAATTAATACATACTGAGCAGAGGAATAATGAAAATACAGGGTGGCACAGAAGAAAAAACGTAATATAAAAACGGATTCTGCAGAATGCGGAATATTAAAATTTTTCTAAGTCAAAAGTGACGAAAAAATGTGCATAAAATTTTTAATTACAACAATATATATTTAATTTTTTAAAACGACGAAAAAATCTCGTAAAAATGACGTGACCTCTATGAGATCTACTATACGTCCAATAATCAACGTCATAAATCACGTCGTTTACATGTAAACCACCCCCACAAAAAGAATCTATAGCAGTGAGATCCGGTGATCTTGGAGGTCATTCCCACAGATCATCTTCTCTCATCGATAACATTTAAATGATTTTTATATTTATATTTAACTCTTTTTGCATTGATTTTTTGAGAATTTTAACTATTAATGGATGTATTAATATCTCCAACAATTTCAAATATAGAAATACGATCAACCTACCCAATATTTCTGTCTACATACAATAAATGCTAAGTCAGAGCCATGATGATTTTGTACAATTAGTTAATTTTGAACTTCTAATTTAAAAAAAATTGACATCTAAGAACTAAAAACGTTGTCAATAAAATCTAATATAGCTAAAACACAATTCGCTAATTGATGTGATTTAACATTTTAAATTTTTAGGTGTGAAAGAAGAGTTTAATTAAAAATTAATATTTGCAAAAAAAAATTATCAATTTGAATCAAAACCGTCTTTTTGTAAAATATCAAATACAAATAAACAAAACATTCTCGTCTTACTCATATGTAACAATTTTATTTCAAATAGTCTAAAATTACAGGCGTTTGTTTTACTTTCACTTTTTACTGTTATTCCTTTGTTTTCCTTAATGACTGTTATAAACAATTTCCGCGTGTATCATTACCAAAACTTTCTAAAGTTTTTCTGGTGCTAGCGGAAATAAGCGTATCCCTCAGTTTTACTTAATCTATTTTGTTTTATTATTTTTTATTTTGTAAACGTTACTGTTCTGGAAAAAGAGAAAGTTGTTTGAAGGGTATGCTTCGCGGTTCTATTATAAGTCCAAAATGAAATTTTTAATACTATATGAAACAAAAAATATATTGGTGTAGATTATTCTTGTCGTTTGTTTATTTAATTTTGAATATTTCTCTTTTATTATTTTCCTGGAAACTACTATATTATCATTATTACTATAATTTTTTTTGTTATGATTGAGAGTGAGTGTAAAGATATATAAAAAAATAACTATTTCTAGTCTTGTAAAATAATGCAAATAAAATTACAAAAATTTCATTTTGGACTTGCATTTAGCCTATCATTGTACATTTGTTAAGTGGTATTTCTATATCTATAAATTTTACGGATTGGATATCATTCTTATCTTCTATTTATTTGTTTTTGCCAATATATTGTTGGTATATACTGTGTGTCTTAGTGTTATATAAATATAAATGTATTAAAAAAATTGCTTCCTCATTTTGTGTTTTATTTTCCAAAAAAAAACCTTTATTTTTAGGTTCTACAAATAGCGGCGAATTGACTTTGATTGTCATTTTTGTAATGTACTGTTAAATTTATAACGTGATGAAGATACACTTAAAGAGGCGCCAATACCATATGTTATCTTGCCTGAAATCGTTTTTGGACGAGCGCTCCGTTAATATTAAACATAGGAAGCTGGGGTTTTCACCAATTCATTATGTATTTAATTCTTGAGAACGCTTCTGTGGCACTTTTTAAAATTTTTTTTTAGTAAAAGTGATACGGCTATTAAGTTTTTTTCTCTATACTAGAATTGCAATCGACACGGAGTAATAAATCAAAATTTTATGGGATTTTACAGCACAGGCGGCTCAAACAAAATCTGTGAATTTAAATAGCTCCCAGTTAAGAATTTTATCCGTGCCGTCCGTCCGGTTTTGTTGTAACAATTTTAAACCCTTTTAAGATTCTGATGAGCGCACGGTTGGGTAAATTAGGGGGTATTTGTTTCTATTATTAATTTTTTTGTTACTATTTTAAACTTAAATAATTGTAATGATGATGCAGAGGTTTAGCAGAAATAAATGTCGTTAATTATTTTGAAATATTTTTATCAGTGTATAAATGTATAATTTATATCCATTCTATCTATTATTGGCAAAAACTGTTTGTAAAAGAAGTAAAAGAAATATTTAGGTTTATAAATTTTGTGTTTTCAACCATAAAATTAAACCAATATTTATTTCATTTAATTCATTGCTTTTTTTTAAATACAAAAAAGAAATAGCTTTTCTAAATTACTCAGTTGGAGAAGTAAAAGAATATAAATAAATAGTAATTAAATACTGTATAAAAGTACAGTGAAAATTGAACAGGACCGTAACTTAAAAAAAGTTTCCAAAGTACAGTTTATTGTCAAAACCTAATAAAAAAATTTGATATTCGACTTGGTTGGTTAGACAAAAAAAAAATGGAGATTTCAACAATAAATTAAATACAGGTCTGTATTAAAAAATATTTTACGGTGGACTTTAAAGATGAAACGTTATTTTAATAAATTGGATACGCTACATTGAGTGGTATTTGACCTTCAATAAGTTTTTTCTCTTTTAAAAGTACAGTGTTAATTAAATAAAACAAAAATTGTTAATTTCGCTTTTCTCCAAATATATCTGAAACCGGTCCTGATATTTTAATTTTGAAAAAGCATTCAATTCGCCTTGAAAAATAAATATATCTATTGTAATGTTAATGGGGTGCCTTAAATTTTAAAAAACCGGCGCCATTTGTAATGATATACTATTACCAAAATCTCATTTTGGGATGGGTTATAGAGAAAAATAATTACAGTAATTATCACAAAAAAAAATTGTTTATCCTCTTACATTCCTCTTGTGTTTTTCTTATGTATAGTTACTTCCAACCTATGATTTCTTTTTCTTCTTCCAAATATCTTCTTACTTCATTGTTTCTTAATTTATAAATGCTTTTCCAGAATTTAATATTGTTATACTTTAAACTTCCTCCATTTTTTTAACTACTGATTATCATTCTAAATTATACTTGTCTTCACCAACTTGATTTTTTTTTTTTTTAATTAAAACGATATTTTCTTAGTTAATTGGTATATAATTTTATATTTTCTTATTCCTTTACCTTTACCACTCAAACTTCTCTGACAGTTTTAAAATTATCAAAAATTGACTTGAATTGGGAATTTATAACCTTTGGTTTTCAACAATGTTGAAGAATATCGTCACCACTAACCAAATTACACATTTTAGTCACTCTACGTACGTTTCGCTAACTATGTTAGCATCATTAGGAGTTGATGATAAACTCAGTTTTAATTTTGATTTTTTCCTATTTGTATAAAATTTTAGCTTAGTTTATGCATTAATTTAATTATAAAATAAGCTTAAATATTATTAACAATATTTAAATATTAAAAGTTCGTCTTGGCACTGATAACTTGCATATTATCAACTAGTTTTTATTTGTATGGTATATTATTTATATGTTGGGAGCTATTGCAGCGCTGAGTCGGGTAGAAATACCGAAAAAAGTATATTTGATATAAAATTCAAAATGAGTTTTTTAATTTATTATACTAAAATTGGGTTTTAACGGATACGGCCAGCTTGCGCCCGACCAGCTTGCGCCCTCTCATTAATTCAGCCGGTTTGCGCCCAAAATTCTAAAGGTACATGACGGTCGACCGATTTGCGCCCGTAATAAATAATCAATCCGTATGTATCGCAAGCCATTCGAATCATAAGAACGAGAAAAAATGAGAAAAAAAATGTGAAAAATTTAGAAAACAATGAAATGAAAAAACAGAACAATGAGAAAAATTGAAAAAATTAAAAAAAACCGAAAAAAAAAAACAAAAAATCATAAAGAATGATAAGAATCGATAGAATCTGAAAAAAAATAGGAAAAAAATAATAAAAAAAAGAAAAAAAATTTGAAAAAAAAATTGAGAAAGAAAATAGAAATTATTGGGAAAACATAAAAAATAACCTACGGCAAAAACGAGAAATAATAAAAAATGTAAAAAAGCAAAAAATCAATGGAATAAGAAAAAATTAGAAATAGAATAGAAAACCAGAACAATGAGAATAAAATGAGGAAAGATTATAAAAAATTGAAAAAACAAACAATCATAAAAATGAATAAAAAACGTTAAAAAATTAGAAGAACCGAAAAAATCGAAAATAATAATAAAAAAAAAAAACAAAAAACTTTGAAAAAAGAAAAAAAATAGAAAAGAAATTAGGAAACATTGGGAAAAAATGAAAAATAAAATTGTAAAATACAAGAAAAAAAACGAAGAAATCAAAAAACCAAAAAAAAGGCTAAAAAACGAAAAAGAGTGCTCAAAAAAACGCAAGAAATCGAAAATTACCACAAAAAATCGCAAAAAAACTGCAACAAAATCACAAAAAATTACAAAAAAAATCGCAAATTGTCACAAAAAATCAAATGAACGAGAAAAAAATTAGAAAAAAAAACAGAACAATGAGAAAACAAAAGGAAAAATTAGAAAAAACAGAAGAAAAAAACAAATTTTATTTTTTGGATCTCCATATTTTTTGTAGATTACTTCTGAAATAATCATTTCCTGATCATAGAAATTGTAACTAACAAATAATTTCCACAAAAGTCAAAAATGGTACTGAAAAAAATCATTATAATATAAATCAAACAGAGGTTATTTATTTGGGGAAAAAAAAATTAAAAAAATTGTTTACTGTCCTCCAATCCTATCAGACATTTAGTTAATTAATAATTTTTGTTATGAAAATCATGGGGTGCTAATTCCGTCTTATTTTATAGTTTTTAGGTACCTTTACTTCTCGAGATCTTTCTATTAATTATAATTTTAAGTACAAAATAAACTCTTCTAAGAATTATTACGATGAGCGAAAACAGGCCATCCAGTAGGTACCCTTAATACATTGGGCGCAAACTGTCTGAATTAATGAGCGGGCGCAAGCCGGTTGGGCGCAAGTTGGCCGACACCGTTTTAACGATTACCGGAAAAAAATTAATTAGCATGTGACCATGGCCGGCGTTTTACGCATTGTGAGTTTACTTTTAGTCCAATTAAAAAAAAGTTGTAAATTGTGAATTAATTATTAAAAAATGTCGAAGCTTACATTTTTTGTAATCTACATATTAATACGCAAAGAGAAAACTTACAACCCGGGCGCTTAAACCCAGGCGACAGACCTGCATGCATATGACAACTACATAAATGTTTGCATTAATTCTTCTCTTGTGTAAATAGTATAAACAATAAGGGCATACAATATTCAAAATCATATCCAATATCGTTATTATTTAGCAACTACGCTTTTAGAAACTGTAAAAATATATTTAAACTTGTATAGCTACGTCACTCAAATTCCTAGAAATATCCAATTTTTGTTAGTGATTAGCTATCTGTATTTATACATGTTCTTTCTCTGTCGATCTCATAAGAGACAAAAAATATTATACTACAAAAAACACGCACCACTAAATTTGGACCAATGAGATTCGTTAAAATCTACGTCAGTTTTTAATTTATGTTTTGAGTAAATAAAATAACCGCCAACCATGGCACTGCGTCATCATCTCTTGCCGTTCAAATGGGTTAGTCCATTATAGAATAAAAAATTATTCATTAAAAATGGAGTTTTGACCGCGCCTATTTTATAATATATTAAATACCATTTTTCTAAGATTTCACAAAATTATTGTACATAATTAGTTTACAAAGTGAATAGTGAGTGATGTCAGTGAATTACTGATCATTTATAAAGTTTTTATAGTGTTCAAAAAGAAATGATTTGCTTGTAATAGTTTCATGTTTAAAGTTAATAAATAACTCTTACAGTTCACGTTAATTTGCTTTTATTCAAGTTCGTATAACTGATTGAAACCAGTGTGAAGCAAAATTAAATTATTCATACAATTAAAGATTAACAATTAATTAATTGTTAATTGTGAGTAATACAATTAGCAATTAACTAATTGTTTATTGCAACTACCACAATTAATAATTAATTAAGTGTTAATCGTGAGTACTATAATTAACAATTAATTAACTGTTAATTGTGAGCACTACAATTAACAATTAATTAATTAAAAGGATGTTATACTCAGGCAGACAGCTAACGCCACTTACCATGGGACACGGCATCACTTATTACTTGAAAAAAAAAAAAGATTCCACCTATGCAATAAGCGCCAGTACAAACTTTAACCGACAGAGGGCCCATATCTCTAAAGGGTAATGAAACCCCCACAAGAATTTTAATTAATTAATTGTTAATTAAATGTGACTATCAATTGCAGTAGTCGCAACAATTAATAGTATTTACAAGCTTTTATTTAGCTTAACATTTTTTGCATGTTTACGTCAGGTTTTGCACACATATGTAAATCAGATAACAATTCATTATCAAATTTTTGTTTGAGAAAACAATAAAATGGCGGCTCCAAGATGTTGGACGAGATTTGTGATTATGGTCTGATTCTATTCAAAATTTGTATGTAATCCTCACATACCAATTATGAGAGAGATTATTAATTTTTGTCAAAATTAACCAATTCAAGATAGTGGCTCCAATATGGCGGACGAGATTTGTCATTATGATATATAGTCAAATATTACAAGTTGAATTTGACCAACTTCCAGATGTGTGATTAAGCTAAAAATTTTACATACATACGTAAGTCAGATAACAATGCAATATTGTAGTGGCATTTTTTGCATGACACAATACTAAAAGATAAAATAGTTATTTGTATGCCTAGGCCACGAAATACCTTTTTGGCGGACCGAAAGAAAGATTATCGCCGAGGCCGCTTGCGGCCGAGGCAATATAATCTTGAGGTCGCCAAAAAGTTTCGCGGCCGTGGTATACACACTATTTTTCGTGCAATCGTTAAAATTTTGAAATTAGATCATTGCCAATAAATATATTATTGCTTTAAAATCAACAGCAGTTTCAATTGCAATTAATTTTTTAATCAATTAATCAATTGATTGAATTTTTAATTGGTTGATGCCTAACACTGATTGAAATGCAGTATTACAATAATAATAAGAATTGAATTAATTAAACCACTTGTTGTCAGTAGATAGAACGTTCGTTAACTTTAACGGTTCTGTAACTAATGACAATGACGTTTAGATTGTGATAATTATACAAGAAATCAACTTGTAAAGTTTTATTCTAAACGTCATCGCCTTTACTTACTGAATCTTTAAAGTTAATGGACGTTCTATCTACTGACAGTTAGTGTTTAATTTGGTCCTTCGATAATTAGTTGATGTTAACACGTCGAGGCTTAATCATATTTGTTCACCATACATAGTGCATTTAAAATCGAAAGACCACACATTCTACTCAAGGATACAAATGTGCCGCGCTCATAGCCAATAAGAAACGAGATCGGTAATAATTATGTTGTGATCACTTTGTTTACGTTTGACCTCTTGAATAAAAATAGACTATAAGTAAGCAGTGTTTACATCCAATTGTTGAAACCCTTAGATAAGAATATACTAATGAATTAAGTTGTTGTTTATGTATAATTTACAATATCGACAAGAATTATTAATTACCTGTTTTTTCAATCATAAAATCAAATCAATCTAATTCATTGCAAAGTTTTAAATATACCTAAATAAATGGCTCTTCTGAATTCATCATTCAGAGAACTAAAAATATTTATCAATCTGGTACACATATTCATCATTCCTAAAATATATGGTTAGTTACCCCATTGCTATTTAGAAAATAATGGTTGATTTATGTTCTACTTTTGTTCTTCTCACAAATAATATTGAAGTGTCAACAAACCGTCAATTTCGGATAATGGCTCATATCAAAATTGATGTTCGTTCCTTTGAGGAGTTATCCATTTTTCTTTCACATCTTTTATTGAACTTGATGGAAGTTTCGTTATATAAAGTTTTCTCGTTTAAAGTAAAGAGCACCTGGATGATAAAGGATACGAAGTTTTGAAAGCAATTAAAATATAGGCCTCTTTGATCTTTATTATTAAAATCATTATTCTTAGTTGTTTGGAGTTCAAGAAGTTAGGCGTGTTTTAAGAAATAATTCTAGCCATTAATAAAAGTTTGACGCTTCTTAACAACGTATTTGGGATACTTGAATATCATTTTACAGTTATTAACACTGAGTAATTGTTTTTTCTGTAGGTTATAAAACTTGCATTGAAAACAGTTTACCAAGAGCTTGTGGTTTAATTTTTTAAATGAGATTTTAATTCACAAACATTAAACGTAACATTTCGCCAAAAGCCATTAATTTATACACAAATAAATTTATTTGGCCGTGACTACGTTTCCCGAGCCTGTTACATTTAAACAAACATTACACAAACGTAATAAACAAGAGTGACATTTTATACAGGCTATTAAAAGACCGCACTAGTAGCATACTTTATGGGGCTTCCTCGTACAATCGTCGCCGGTCGTGACGATTACATTCGCCGTAAAATCTTTCACTATTTGTTTATGGCACGATAAATTATGTAGCGAGCTAGCAAACGAAACGAAGCTAGAAGAGTTTAGTTCGAGTCAAAGTTGGCCTGGCTTACTTTGTCTTAATATGATCGTATGCAAATAGGCGGCTGATAAGGGGGAAAGTAGTTGTTCAAATATTTTTACTTGGTATTTCAATTAAATCTAAAATACAAAAAAATTATACAATTTTACAAAATCGATTTGTTTAATATAACTTTTTTAAATAACTTTTTCTTTATGAAATTGAAATTTATTTTTCTTTGGTCACTATTAAGCACAACAATAAATTCAAATGTACCTATAAGGGCAGAAATGGATATTAGATAGGTACTATTATTTGAGCCAGAGAGAAATTGATAAACTTAACAAACATCGGATATATATGGTTATTTATGTGTAATATTTGAGAAAGGTTAAAAAAGATTTATTAAAAATAATTTTAATCCTGTTTATTTAAATAATACAGTTAATTTGTTCTTCGAAACAATATACTGCGTTTACAGACTAGGTTTCAATACCTAAAAGCTCAATCAATCAATACTTAAACGATTAACATCAAGCAACTCTTAAAACATACAACTTTTGATCTCCAGTAGTTTGTATTTAGCACCTTATAGAATGGCAAGTGAGTTAGTTATTCATTTTATTTTTGACCTCGATTTTTTTTAAATCCTTCTTAAGGCTCTACCATCCGCTGATTTGTTGGACTGATTTAGGGGTCCAGCTCGTGCTGGATTATAGCAACATATTTAATTTTCTACTTTATTTCTAAATTTTCTTGGCATTACAAAACATAAAGCTAGGATTGTATGCAAGTCAAATTTAAAAAAAATATAAAAACGAAAAAACTACGACAATTTAAAAACTATAAAAATGCTACAATTTCCTGGTAACTTTTACGGGTTCTGAAAAATTATAATAACATTTTACATGCATACAATCCTAAAGTTAACCTTTATCTTTAATCGAAAAAAAACAAAATTCTATTTTTTTAAAAGATAACCGAGTAATCGTGCACGAGCGGAAGGTATACAAACCTAAATTTCGTATTTATTCATGTCCGTTCAGTGCTACCTCGCACGGACCGCGTGGAATGTTCGTTTATACTTCTCAATGCGGCATGCAGAGCCTTAAGTACCCTTAGAGTATCCGTGAGACATAATACGCCATTAATTTCCTTCGGGTATGTCCAGAATTAGATACAATTTTAAGGGGTTTCCCTTGATGACTAATCGGGTGGAATCTGTTGCATTTCACTCTCTTCTACCACCGCGGTAGCCTTCGGCCATATATTGATAAGAAAATTTAAATTTAAAGAAGTCAGATCAGGTCAGATGCTATATGTCGAACCGGAGCGCCACGGCAAATAATAATAATAGCCGTCATTTCCCCGCACAAGCTTATGGCTTCTGGGATTCACTCGTAAGTGAGTAAAATGTAGGACGAGTATTATTATTATTATTATTATTATTATTATTATTATATTATATCTAAGATGATCAGTCTTGGTTGAATTATTGTTTGTCAATTTAAAAAAAAAATAATCAAGTGTCAATTTTTGATTTTTGATCAAAAAATTTTTAAGAATTGGGAATTTTGTTAGAAAGATATTTATGAAGTTTTGAATGTTGTAAAGCTTTAGAAGGAGAAATAAAAAATTTATTGAACAAGATGAGATTTTCGTTTAAAATAAACAAAGAGTAAAAATAAAATAGACCAAGACATATAAAGTATTAAGACAGGGTGAAACAAAATAAATATTTAGAAGGTATTATCATATATGACAAGGTAGATAAGCTGTAGAAGAAGTGAGAGGGTCATATAGAGTAAGAAAAGGGTAAGCAGGAGGTTTAGAAGATTGTATAAGAAAAAGTGAAAGTCAAGAAATATTTGGAAATTAATTTAAATACCGGCTGTTCCATATCAATATATCAATTGTTTGTGCCCGATATTATTTAGGCTAGGAGGGGGAAATGAACGACAATGTCATAGAAATGAACGACAATGTCATAGAAGTTCCGTTCTTGGTGTACAAAAAACTACAAATGGAAATGCCGAATTTATTAGAAAGTCCATGTCGACATAACCTCTAATATGGCAACATTGAAATGTCTCCGATAAATGTTGGGCACATCTCAAACATATGCAAGGCGCGTCTATGTAACATATATGGTCGCAGACGGTAGCAGACAACTTGACATAGAAGAATATCGATTCCGAGGTTGCCGCGTCTAATGTTATATTACATTTCTTCAGACTTAACCACATTTTTCAAAAGTGTAACTTATAAAAAAGAATCTACTTTGTAATGCTAATAGACATTAGGATTATAGTTATTCTACGTAATATTTACTGAATAATAATAAAAAACAATATTGTCTGTGTGATAAGTGTCATAATAAACAACCTTGTACAACTTAGCAAAAACATAAACTGTCTATATTATATTTATTCTTTTTGTTTGTACAGCGTTGCCAGTAACTTAATTTAAAAACACTTTCTTATTTTATTATGACAGACAAAATTGTTTTTTACTATTATTTAGTAGCATTACGTAGAATAACTATAATCATAATGTATAGTATCATTACAAAGTGACTAGATTCTTTTTTATAATAAGCTACACGTATGAAAAATGTAGTTATTAAAAGTATTATATTTAGTTTAAGTCTGAAGAAATGTAATATAACCTTAAACGCGGCAACCTCGGAATTGATATTCGTCTGTCAAGTTGTCGGCTACCGCGGGGGTTGAAGAGAGTGGAATGAAACAGACTCCCACCTGAGCACTCATCAAGGGAAACCCTTTAAATTTAATCTAATTCTAGCTATTTTCCAATGAATTTGGTGGCGTCTAATGTCTCACGGAAACTCTTTAAGGGTATATTAAAATGATTAAAAAAATGGTGGTCAAAAATGAAATGGATTATTTGACAGCTCAGTGACAATAAATTTTACTAGTGTTCTTTTTCTGGTTCACTATGACCATTTTTATCACAAACACTTAGAGCTATTTCAAATAAACGTATTGAGGTAATTTTTCTGATAAATTTAATTTTTTCATGATCATTATCGATTAAAATAAGGATTTGTAACCGTTAAAAAAATGAGATGAATAATATAGCTTTCTCTTCTCTTCCTCCATATATTTTTATATTTTTATATTTTTAATATTTAATGTCTGGTCATTTTAATACGAAATATATTTAATTGGTTTAATTCCATTGAGGAATATTTGAATTAAAATATTTTTTGTCTTTTTATTTTAATAAGCGTCATTATTTTTTATTAGTATTGTGTTTGTACTTTGTTGTTATGTCAATAAAATCCTAATCGCAGTAATAATACGTTCTTAGAAATCTAATCGTAAAAGCAGTTAAATAAAACCTAATATAATCCACTAGGAATAAAATAAAATAAAATATTATAAACTCTAAATCCAACACTAAAAATGCTGAATTAAACTCAAAAAAGGCGAAGTAATATAAAAAACACGAATATTTTTTCGAATAAGATAACTTTCTGGTATTCAGTGTTTTTAAGTTTAACGAATAACTAAAACTCAAAGTCATACCTCAAAATTTATTTCTGGTTTAAGATGAGATCAAAATGGCGACATGTTTCGGCCAAACGATGGCCGTCATCAAGCAAAAATAATGACTTAATTACACATAGTGTTAAAATTTGGTATTAAAAATGAACACTAACATAGTAAAATTATTTATAAAAATAATGTTGAAAACTTTACTACCCAATAACCAATACCCAACGCCCCCTAAACTAGAGGGTCACAATAGTATATTATAACATCAAAGTGTACGATGCACTAATGAAGGAAAATTAACCTACTTTTTTAAGTGACCCAAGTCAACTACTACAACCGCTTGTCTGTAGGTAGCTGAGCTATTTCAATACTTTTAGCTGGCTGGTTTTATTTATGTTAAACATCAAAATACAAATTTATTTCTTTTAGATTGTACTTAGTATGACATAAAACGTATTATGTCATAAGTCCATATATTTTTATAGTAACCCGTCTAGAAATTTTTGATAGGTCTTATTTAACACCTTGTGCGAAAACATCTCAACTCGTTACTTATGTCAGGTGCTAACTCATGAGATAAATTACTATACCAATAAAATCCCAATAATAGTCCGCTTGAATTAGGGTTTTTAAATTACATCATTTTTCAAGATCGACAAAATCGGTCAAGTCGGCACTCTAGATCAAGCTTCGCACTGCTCAACGCAAAGTTTTACCTACATTCCGGCTGACCTGATACTCCCTAAGATTTATCGACGGTTTAGCCGTTTAGCCCTTTCAGATTTTTCATCTTAAAACACTTCGACGCCAGTGTTTGGGCTAAAATAATTTCTGCCTATACGAGACGAAATTATGATTAAAGATAAATATGAAGATAATCACCAACCATATTCCAAATTAGAAGAATTCTTATAGACAAAAGGCCTAGGTTTTTAGTATCTACGGAAACATCTTGAGGTTTGGCGAGCAATCGGATTCAACGCATACTTGCATTTTTATCAATCAATTTTTAAAGAATTATTGGCGGACTGATGCAGGGTTGTACTAAAAAAATTATATTATTATTTTATATTTTAATTCAAACATATTTTATACGTTTGAAGTATTAACAATAAATCACACGTTTTAAACTATTGGTTCCGTTTTTGTCCCAAGTAGTTTATCTTTTTTTTTTAAGTTAGCCTTGCGGACAAGACTCGTAATTCGTCGCTGGTATTGATAGAATACGAAAAAAAACAAAATTAAGGACGGCTGATATATAAACAAAAGATCTAAGAATGCAGAGATACACATACATTGTATTTAAAGAAATAAAGAAACTTTTATTGTACATTTGTCGGTAAACGGCCCAGTTGTGTATATTCGTTTTAAATGGAGCTTTTGTAAGCCCCAACAATTTATTTACATTTTATTAAAACACAATTGGGTGATTATTATAATAATGATGGTTGTGGGGTCATTTTTATTAATTTGATTACTTAAACAAAAAAATATAATAAAAGAACGTAAACCCCACGTGGTTTCTAACTACTATATAAAGATGAGGGCCTGGTAGGGGAATCGGTTGCATTAGTTTAGATTTCTAGATTTATATTTAATATGATTAATTTTATGAGGCAAATATAGGTTTTTGTCAATATAATATAAAAAACTTCTTTTCTTTCTCTATTTTTTACTTTCCCGTTCCCATCGAAAGGAAGGTATGGTGAACGAGCAAAAAAATTCGAGATATCGATGGAAATATCCATTTTGAGGTTCCCGAGAAGATTGAGACCATTTTCAGAGTGAGGTCTGTCTGTATGTATGTAATCTATTACGATAGTTGCCGAACCGTTTGACCAATCAAACGAAAATTTTGTGGGGTGGGTGTTTGCCCAGAATGCGACCATTAGTTTTTGGTTTAAATTGGTGCATTAGAAGGTCCTCAAGTACGACACTTATTCTCCTTTTTACGCATAACTTTTTAAATAAAAAAGATGTGGACCGGAATCTTGGTATGCAGATGCCCCTTTCGCACTTCCCATTCAGAAATTTTGTATTTTCTATTTAAAATAATCTGAACATCCGAGCAGGGAAAATTCTGGTGTGATCCAGCCGATTTTTTTATGCTTAGTGAGATTTTTAAATTATGCTTTTGGCTTTATGTTTTATTTATCTTGCTAAAATTTGAAGTTGTTGGTGGTGGTAGTAGAAGGGGATGGCATTAGGTTGTCTATTTGCCACAAACATAAAATTTGAAGTTCATGAAGTAATTTTTTAAGTTTATAGAAATCATATGACCTCCGCACTATAATCTAAGGGAATGCAGCATTTATTAACTGGGTCTGTCTATTTTACCATAATAAAAATATACAAATTGTAACAAAAATATTCCATTATTTATTTTGAATTATACATCTTCTTTTTGACTATTGATTCGGTTTGAAAGCTTGTACGCTCCTGAGTGCCGCGAGTGTAAATCAACTAGGCGAATTTTGTAGAAGCGTGACTATCAACTGGGATTGGTTAAATTATTTTGTGCATATAAGCAATTTAGGTGAAGATTTATACTAGGATTATATAATTGGTTGGAAATGCGGAGAAAATAGAATTATAATTAAGTGAATGTGCACGCCATACGCAAATTATTTAGGTCGAATATTTTTGTGGTTTTACGTGAATATATATTTGGTCAGAAATAATTATTTTAATATATATTAAGTGCTAAAATAATAATACTAACATCATTCATTTTGTAAAATATAAATATATGTATACATTAGACCGGAGTTTTTGGCCGAGGAATACGAATTTATTTTTTTTTTTCAGTTTAGTTCAGTATGTTCAAGAAAGTGTGCCGACAAACACGGTAATGTCTAAATCATATATCTGGAAACAATTTATATTGTTGAGAATAATCTTTCCAACCACCACGCAAGGTGAAATTATGTAAACTAAATCCAGGTCTTTTTGCAATAAGTTTTTTTATTTTTGTTTATTTTACAAAATTGTTTTATTCTATACGTTGCAACAAGAAGTTGTCTTTATTTGCTAAAGATTTTGTCATACACAAACAGTTTAATAAAATTCTTCACTTCTCTTTTTATACTTTCTCCAAAATCAATGGAAGATTTATCCATACATTTTTTTTAGAAAATCAAACCGTTAAAACCACGGATATTAATTATCGATGATTATGTCATTATCCTGCTACTTTATTACATAATTTCATAATTTACAACCTTGAAAGATACAATTTACCTTATTATAAAAGAAAATACTTATAAATACCATCAGGAGAAACAAGTTTTAATATTATCAATTGTTCAACTTAAAAAAAAAGATTAATTTAGAAAAATAGTGGATTTTGATCCGGATCCTCATTAAAGAAATAAAGTAAAATGGTAATTTACACAAAAATGTATTTAATGAAAATTAAAATAAGCCGTTAGTCTCTAGAAGTAATCTAAGCTCGCAGTGATTTTTTTCTACACCTCATCTAAAAATAAATTTGTTTTTCGCCTACCTTATGTGAAATTATCGTCCTTTGGTATGCAAAAATCATAATAACACGATGTTGTAGTTTTTCTGTATATCTAGACACCTTTAACTGCGACTCGCGTACTTTGACGTTTCACATAAATTTTCATTAAACGTGAGTGTAAATTAAAGTCTGAAATCAAGGCAACAAATTTGTAAAATATTTGTGTTATATTTTCCTCTTTTTCGTTTTTTTTTATAGGCGAAAAACAGTTGTGTGTCACACATGCAGAAAACGCTTTAGCAGCCTTTAGCTATTATCTGCCTTCGCTTCGCTACGCTCGCTCGTGCATCCAATAGCCGCGGGCTGCTTAAGCTCATTTTCTGCCCTTGTGACACAATATACTATTTCCTCCTACCCCTATAGAAAGTATACACTTTCCTCTTTCATATCAGGCAGGAAACTCCCTCCCACTCCCACTCATTTAATGTATGTTGATAAAACTTGTGAATCTATTATATTCAAATCATTTCCATAATTTCTAAAACATCTTGTATATTCTGTATTCTGGTAAAAATTAAACATGAATGTTATTTCACCGTTAGGTTTTGAAATAAAAATTTCATCTTCAGGATTCTTAGATACGTTTTTCAGTAAAGAATAAAAAATCATAGTAAGTATACAAAGTCGCTACGTTTATTAAACTTAATTTTTTAAAAATGGAGAGATTCAAGTGATTTTGAATTTCCAAATACGCCACCCTATATTAAGTCAACATATAGTGTCATTAACCTTACTTTGCACATTTTCACTATGTACTTTCTATAGGAGCAGTATTTGCTATTATAGCAGGAATTGTACAAAGATACCCCTTATTCACAGGTCGGTCTCAGTGGCACAGACCGTTGGCTATCGGTCATATTCACTTATGGCTGTTTATATGCTAGAGCCAACGTGGGTTCGTGCCTGGTATCTGACAGTGAAATTTTAATTTAAAAATTTCAGTGTTAGATACTTGGCTCGAATAGGTAAACCGCATTGAATATTAATTTAATTAATGTCTAATGCGGAGCCTAGATTTTCAATCCCCCTGTGTCACTGTGCCGATGATGGTGGTGAGGTTTTCCGGGTTTTCCTACACCTATAGCCAAATGGCACCATCAATTCTCAGTAAGTCGCCCCGGAGCGCCATGGCAAATAATAATAATAATATATATAATAATAGCATAAGGGGGTGAAATGTAGGGCGAGTATTATTATTATTATTATTACTACCACAAAAGGACAGCTATTAAAAAAATACATAATAAGTGGGTAGGAGAAAAAATCATATGTATTACACGGGAGTAAAGTGCCTTTCCTCCCTAGTAATACATTGTTTTTTGTGTCTTCTATATATTAATTGTTAATTCTATAAATCCAATTGTAATCATTCTCTTTATACATTATAATGTTTCTCCCTTATTTGTGGTTTAGTTGTAACATTTGAAGTTTGTTTACCTTTTCCTCTTTTTTTTAGTGACATGCAAGTGGTTTTTTTTGAAAATGACCTAATTTTTAAAGGATTGAAATAAAATAGAGGGGTTCTAAGAATGGGATTACCAGATTCTTGAACTATCTGTCGCGTCTTTTTGGCTTGACACAAATAAATCTCGAAATTAAATTATTAAATATTTCAATTGATTAAATTCAACGAGTAAGCAGTTT
Source organism: Neocrepidodera transversa (assembly GCA_963243735.1). NCBI lineage: Eukaryota > Metazoa > Arthropoda > Insecta > Coleoptera > Chrysomelidae > Neocrepidodera > Neocrepidodera transversa. The sequence goes on from OY725348.1 coordinate 13,439,907, forward strand.
ATAACTAGCATGTGAAGGACGGCCAAGTTTAAATGAATAAAAACTATATGTGACACTGACCTGGCACATACGAAGTATCTTTGATAATCCCGAAATATCACGTTAGCCAAAGTGTTTAATGTTAAGAAATATAAATAAGCGGATGCTCCCGAGAGAGGGGCTTAATCGTAATTCGAGAGTTGACTCTTCATAAACAGGGAGTCGGTTCTTGATTAAGAAATAGAGTATATATGATATGTATATTTATCATTAACTGATATAGTTAATTAAAAGTAATAAATTAGTTAAGTGAAACACACAACGTATTATGTTTACCACTCAATCGACCCTATAACCATTCCACTCCTAACGAGGCGACATACCACCTCCACATCCATCCAGAGCGATGGACATGAATTTTTTTCTCCTTACTCGTATTGTGGGTGCCTTAAAACGTCGCAAGAAGTCATTTTAAGCAATAAGTAAAAATGGAGTTTCTGTTAAAACCAATTGAGAATCGAGCTTGAAGATTAACCTGAACTGTAAAATAATGTAGAGTAACTAATTATTTTTATTTTATTAAAATTAAATTATTTAAAAAAAAGTCGAAAAATTTGACCGCCATTTCGAAGGTGTTTCGGAAGAGATAGAAAAATTTCGATGAAACACGTTTATCTTATTTTTCGATGTTGTATACGGATCTGACCTTAAAATTAAATATTAAAAAAAAACGAAAATTTCATCTGCCATTTTGAAGATTTTTTCAAACAGATATCCATGGCGACATCCGACGTTAAAAGTCAAAAATTCCTTAACACAAAAAAGCTACATACGGACACATAGAGAATTTCAGTTCGGTGAAAAATGTATTTTCTGAAGTAAATATTTAATAATGTTAACATAAAAGAAATAATTGGGAACATTAAAACTTTTTAGATAATTTTAGTTAGCTCATAAGTAATGTAGACCTAGGATGAATAAAAAAATTTAGAAATAAAATAAAATTGTCAAATGTCACGCATCTAAAGTGACATTTGACAATCGATCTAAGGAACATTTTTGAAGGAGTGAGAGTAGAAGGGAATGAATGAAGAAGAACAAATCCGGAGGCTTTCTGGTCAAGTAGAGATTAGCCAAATAGTCAGAGTAAAAAGGTAAGACTGGTTAGGACATGTGAAGAGAATGCAAGATCAGAGATGGGCCAAAGGATCCTTGTTAAGGGGTGAAGGAGAAAAAATAAGAAGAGGGCGCCCTCGTAAAAAGTGGATAGAGGCATGTAAAGATAACTTAAGATAAGTTGGAATCTATAATTAGAAAGAAACTGCCGTGGATAGAAGCAAGTGGAAAAAGATGGTAGGATATGGATGGTTGCTATCGTCATAGACTAAGCGGCTTACGTCCGACTGTACACATGCCGTTCATTTTTCGACGTTCAATAGTGTTTATTTATTATGAATTAAATGTGATTTATGTTCAGGTTTAAGGGTTTTTGATTATTAATGTTGTCGGTCGTAGGATGTATAGGATATTTCATCTTGTAAAATTCAAATATGTAGAAAACTATCGGATATTCCATTTTTCATATGATATACTGGTAAACTGGATGTTTCGGCCGTATTGGATTATTATTTTAAGAAATCTAAAAACAGCTCTATTTTAATCAAAAAAATACCAAAGGTTATCCATATCTATTATAATCTATTAGAATGAACCCTTTTAAAAGTTAGATAGGAGACCCATGATTTATTATACCCTATATCTAACAAAAAATGTTTCGACCCATTTCATTTGTGTTTCATCAATTTTTATTGTCTAATAAACCTTATTCCGTATACCATTATATCATTTTTTTGCCATTTCACTTACATATCAATAATTTAAACGTTGATTAAATATTACTTATCGATGATGCCGTGCCAATGGAGAGTTCTCATAGTCTACTTTATTGATGAAAACCGCTATTCGTTTACAATACTGTGCCGGGTTCGCTATAGGAAAAAAATTAATTTGTCGTTAATATTTAGGTTATTTAATTATAGAATTAAAGTCGCTAATAAAAAATCGTTTAATTATTTAAAGTAGATGAAAATTATGATATTGATACTCAATTTGCTTGACAAGCTTAATCGTTACTTAACTTAATCGTAAGTTACGTTACGACCTGGTTTTACGCAGCATATTTTAATAACTGCACATTACGTAAATTAATTTAAATATTTGGTTCTAATATTAAACAATTATGTATTTACATTAATGAACACAAAAGATTTATTGACAACATTAATATTTCATTAATCTTCATTGTTAAATTGAGAAGCTAGAGAGTACATGATTAATTTATTATAAACAACAAATATACACATTAAATATTTAAATAAGATAATTATAAATATAATTAATTTCACATAGTCTCAAAATTAAATATACACAAAACTACTATAGGTTTCTAGGATCAAAGGTCTTTGTTTAATATATCAGAAATGCTTTCTTCTATGATAAGAAAATTATTACGTAGACATTTTAATTGACTGAAATCCAGGAAGAGGAAAAACTACCCTTTCCCTCCAACAAATATGACAGTAATTTCTTTGAGCTATGGAAAAGTGATTATAAACTATGAAGCAAACTCGGATGTCGTAAAAGGATAAAAGAAAATGCATTCGCCATTTTGTGAAAATTCGATTGGAAATATTTGATGTATATTTAAAAAAACCACTTAGAAAAATAAAAACCATAATTAAATGACATCTTATATTTAATTAATAATCTACATCGAATCTACAGTCAAAGAAAACAAAAAATGAAAGAAAATTTTATATTTTATTTTTTTCATTTAAGTAACTCCCAAACAACGTTTGAGTTCAATTGATTGACATCATCTTTAGTTGATTAGTAAAATGTTTCGTTTTAACATTTACTACATAACTGGATGAGCTGTATAGTAACTACCGGAAAAATATTTATCAAATTCTTATATTTCTTGTTTGCATCCAACTGAATAAAATGTGAATTAATGTAATTTTCATAATTAACTACTTGTGTTAATTAATGTTCGAGTGTATTTTACAAAATTAAGTTTATTACCGAACTGATTTACAGTAATTAAAGTAGTATACTTAATAGTGGTGGTCTTCTTTGCTGACGTAAACTTTTTATCATCGATATCATTTTCTTCAATATTATCATTAAAATCTGCAGATAAGTAAACTTAATATCTTCTTTAGCATGAAAATTATCGTATATCTTTAGAAGTTTGCGATTTTAATAAAAAGTGATCAGCCGTGATATTATACCATAAACACTGTCACGACAATGATGGTCTCTGCCGTAATCAACCAGTTCTGTTTAACTATTCATCGTCATACTATACTGAATTCATTATGAGTACGTAAGTGAACTGAATTATAATAATCCGTAGATTTACAGATCGGAATCAAGCAATCCTGATTTGTATCGTACTAAATCGGTTACTGATTTTATTGATACCGCATTCGGTTATATCTTGTTCGTAATCTGATTTGCCCAGAATTTTGTGTACCCTTTTTACCATTACATCAGTTTTCTTCCAAAGCTTTGAAAAATAATTAAATCTTAGCATTGCGTACGGACCAGAAATTATTTGGACAAAATATCGTATAAAAGTTGATCGGACGTAACACTGAACGCCATTAGGATACTCCTTCAGTTGGGGGAAATTAAAATAAAACTAAAATAATTAAATCGTCCTAGAACCGACAACCATAAAAATTAAAAACATTAATAATCAAATTCCTAATAATCGTGGTTTTTTCCTTGTTTATTGTTTATAGTTTTGTGTGAATATTTGATGCTGGAACTTTTTTCGTCTCATTCTTCGCTGTTTGATGAAAATGTTTGTTTATTTAGACGAGGAACTTTTCCATAGTTCTCTCCCAGTGGTTCACTAGTCGATGTTTAACTCTGAATGGTACGTTGTCATAAGTTAGTTGACCGATGTTTCTTGTCAACGGTGATCTAATAATTTCTTTCTCGCAAAAGTCATTAAGTGATGTATAAGCTAGATTTTCTTGGATTTCTGTGTTTAGGGCCCTGTCGATCCCATAGATATGCCTCGAAACTATATAATTTTTCCATTTACGATTTAGCGCAATGACTTCACACTGGTGCCAATAGAGTAGGCCTTTGTTATGATTAACTAATTTGAAAAATTTTCATTTTTGGGGTGGGTTCTATAAAATAAACAAACATTACAACAAATTCAACATAAGAAATACATTTATAAACATAAAAAATACATTTATAAACATTAAAATTAAATTTATAGATCCTGTCTACTTCCTATTTAGACCACTCCGACAAATCTATTTTTAACTCTTGTATTTTTCTTCCTACTTCAAATTAGCTGTTTCTATTTATTCCCGCAACCCTCAAACTATCTTACTTCGTCAAATTTCTTCCCAAACTGCTACCTTTTATTCCATTTTAAACCATCTACGTAATATCAATCAGCACCGTTCATCCTTTTACGAAAAAAAATATTCTTTCAAACTTTTGAAACCTTTTTTTTATTTCTAAAGTTCTTCGCAAATTTAACAATAGTTTTTTTATTGATATTTTATTTTTTTTATCAACAAATTTTAGCAAATTATTGTGACAATTTTGTAAAAGTCTCTTTTTTTTTCTTTTAAATAAAAATTTTTCTTACTTGATTATTCATAAAAAAAAATTTCAAATCTTGCCCATTACTAGGACGAAAATTTTCTTTTAAAATCATTTCTATTTTTTTTATTTTCATAATAATAATGATGTGCCAAAAAATTACAATAAGAATCTTTCATATTTCACAATTGTTGATTTAGAATAAATTATATACTAATTATAATCAATAAATTCTTTAAAATCAAACTTTTTTAACCATAAACATAAAATTATTCATGCTATCAAACATTTTTAACAATTAACTAATAAAAAAAAATTATTTCATTACAATAGTTGTTTAAGCTTCTTCGAAAGAGGGTTTGTTTTAAAAATGTATGGATTAATTACAAACTTTGCTGTTTTCGATTTTTCTCTAATCGCTTGAGTATGTTTCTTGAATGATACTCTGTCGTCTAAAATTATTCCATTAGTGTTTAATTTCTTTTTCTTCGACTATTTCTTGTCCCTGGACATTTAATCTCAATTTTTCGTGAGCGTGTCTTGTCGAAAAAGTGATAACTTGGTTTTTTTCCGGGTTTATTTTTAATTTCTATTGGTGATAAAACTCCCCAAGTGATTTTCTAACCGTTGTTTAATTACAGGTATCCTTGTGGTTGTGTAAATCATCACAGTTTTCGTTCTTAAATTATCCGGAGCGTTGATTGTCGAAAAATGAACGGTGTGTATATGGTCGGACGTAAGCCTGATCGCTTGGTCGATGACGATAGCAACCATTACTTAAGCCCCTTCCACTACATAAATACTTCAACACTTTTTTTAAGTTCTATTTACATGTCTCTATCCACTTTTTACAAGGCCGTCCTCTTCTCCTCCTTTTTCTCCTTCGCCCCTTAACGAGGATCCTTTGGTCCATCTTTGATCTTGCATTCTCCTCACATGTCCTAAATCTTAAATTTATGAACATCTAGATGTGAAATATTAATACCTGAATAAAAATTGTTTTATAGATGCAGAACTAATCAAATACGTCCCTTATAAGAGGACAAAAAACACCTTATTATGTTTGGTATAGTAACAATTGTAATATTAAAAATAAATATTTAAATTGGATTGGCATTCCCAATGTTGTTCATTTCCGAAGATTAATCAATTTAACAGATTTGTTTATAATTTTGGACAAAACATAGGAAATGATTAGTTACGGTTGTAATGTCCTATTATTGTATGTACTATTTTATTTAAAGATACAAATATAGAAAGAATCAATAAACGTGTTTAATGTTGCTAATTTGATGTCTTTGGCGACTTAGACAATTTCCTTATATTTTTTTGCGAAAATCAAAAACGATGACGGCAAGCGATAGATGAACTGATAGTTGATGCATGGCGGCATTATACGGGAGATACTGAGACGCGATCTTGTCTCTCGGAGATTTATTCAAAAGCCAACAGATTCGATCGATGTGATACCGAGTGAATTGCTCGCCGAACGGTCGCGAATCGATAAATTTTCGTGGAAATACTAAGACCCCGAGGCTCACCCGTAACCGCAAAAACGGTACTTCACGTTTGTAGAGTTTATTGCCAAAAAAATTGTTGATTTTTTTATCAATGATGTATGGGACAAGGATCGTTCGTATTTGCTTGCAATGGCCATACTGTGCTGCTGTTTAATGGCCTTTTAACTCACACGGAACGAAAATATAATTTTTTTTTCATTCAAGGCATAGTTGGTATAACACAGTGACATTAGTCTGCTTTATTTCTTTAATATCCCTCTGCGCAGATATAATTCACATGCTCTGGTCATTTATTTTTTTTAATTTCAATGGTGATCAAGGTATTTATACAATCACAATAATATAAACATAGATAATATTATTTGTTAAGATCAATATATAAACAAATATGATTACGAATCTATAAATGTTTGGAAAAATTTACTACGGCAGTCGACGTGTTAACATCGACCAATTATCGAAGGACCAAAACAGCGGCAACGCTATTTAATTATTAACTTATGAAACTGCATTTCAAGCAGTTACATAAAAATCAATAAAAACAAGAATATTAAAGTGACTGTACGCGGGTTATTTTCTCACCCATTTATTTAGAATAAACATAAGTTATTAAGTGTACATTCTTTTACGACACTAAAAAACTATCAACTTAATTGTTGTCACTCGCTTTCACTGTAAGTATATACGAATTACATCAAATTTTGAAATCTCAGAACATTTTTTTAAGTAACATAGGCACAGCCGTAGCTGGCTATACGTTGCGACTGTTCTCTATGAGAGTTAATGAAACATGTGGAAAGATTTCTCTCAAGTACATTTGAAAGTCAATCGGTTTTTATTGTGTGAATTGATAAATAAAATTTGAAGCAGCTATGAGAATGAACGAGAGATATTTTTTAACATGAGACGAAATATGTCTCACTAATGTAATCTTGGATTATTCTAGAAGGTATAGCAGTGACGTAGAACTAGTTTAGGTATGATATTAAATATTTATTATGAAATGTGATTTTAAAAACACATATAGATAGGATTGTAAATTCTGGGTAATTTTTCAATGAAATATATCAAATATACATTAAATGATGTGTAATATTGAAAAAAATCACTCAAAATAGAATCACTTTGAGACAAGATATTTGACTAGTTTATCTTTTGTTTAAAAAAAATAATTGCCTTTAGTTTGTTTTATTAAAAATAGTGTTATTGGTTATAAGTTTTCTTTAACAAATTCTAACCCCTATTATTGAGTCAATCGCTGAATATGTACTAGCCAATGGATTTATTTAATTTTTTTTAAGTATTTTCGTTGTTGTTTTTTTTTATTTTATATTTTATAAATTTTAATGTTATTAGAAGTTTTTCATACCTAAATTTTAAATTCTTTTGTTTGGATCCAATTTAATCAGTAAGTAATTTGTACATTTTTTCATTTGTGGTGTTTCTTCAAAATTTCTTTTATGCTTATAGACCTGATGATGTTCTTATAGACCGAAACATGACGCCCTTTTGACGTTATGTCTTAACATTTATAAATTTTATTGTGGTATGATTTGGAGTTGTTTTATTCATCATTATTAAAATTAGTTATAGTAACTGATATCTGCAGTCGTACTAAAGTTATCGAATATGGGATACTTTAAGGCTCCATACTTGGGCCTCTATACTATTCAATATATACGTTAATAGTGTTATCATTTAGGAGCTCGCGTAATATAATCGGTAGGGAAATATTATTAATAATTATTGTTCCATTATGATTCAAAAATGTTAACAAGCGACTACTAATCCGACATAACAAATAACATAGTTAAGACATTCTTCGTTAACTTGACATAATATTTTATCCCATTCCACACCAAGTCATATGCATAAATCAACAAATAACTTTTATAATTAAATTACTGTCAATTAGAATCACGCCAAAAGTTCGTACTCCCTCGGCAATATCTCACACCTGTCTCGAATGAATTATTTGCCGGTAGTTAAGCACGTTATCCACGATTCAACCTGCGAACACCTCGATTTGGTAAACAATTTCAAATTGTCTATTCACGGCAGAATTTATTCCTGCTTTCAATACAATTCAAGGTTAAATAATTTAAATAAAAAAAAAGATTTAATTGGTCGCTCGAGTTGAATTTTAAAATTCTACAAGGTGCCTATCCTTAATAAATAAAACAAAAGGAATGCGATTTGCAGTCATAAGAATAAATACAATACATACTGCAATCGAATGCAGTGATAACAATACCTATAATTTGAGCAGTTTAAGTTATTTTTATTATTATTAATGTATTTATTACTAATACTATGCTTGATCGTCAATATTCGTCAAACATGTGCCATTCCATTTTATCGTTCCTTATTTAAACCCTATAATAACCGGTACGACATTTATTTTGCTTGACTCATCTGTTTGATTTTCAGGATCTCACAGAATTCATTTGGTTTCAACCTTCTGCTTATTGTCTCTAGTCAGTTTTGTTGAATGTAGTTTATTAAGTTTTAAATCTACTCGTACTGCTGATTTGCAAAGGGACATTAATTCAGATATCTTTCAAGAATGCTTCGATAAAACGATAATTCTTCTTTCTGTTAAGGAAATTTGGAAGTGTCGCGTAAACGGACAAAAATGTTTATACCGATGATGACACAGTGGAAATAGTATTGGTGTTGGGAAATCAACGATTTGCAGAAATACTTAAGAAAAATAGGGTAAAATTTAAAGAACGGAAAGTGCATGTTTTCTTCATTAGAAGAAGAGAATGTCCAACAAAAAGTCTTGCCTGAAACGATGTTATGATATTGAGAAGAAAGTACCTTTAGTTCCTGGACCTGAAGCCAGTATATACTGCTAACAGAATAAATACCAAGAAATCTTCTCTCTAGGAAGATATACTTCTGTAGGCAAAGGTCTATGCAATACTCGAATATGCGAGGAATATTAATATAAGGGCCCACGAGGGAAAGATAATTATAATGTACTCAAACAGTCAAGAAACCCTTAAGACTCTAAGGAGCCCAAAGGTTACATCTAGACTGGTAAGGGAAATGCGGCGAAGAACTTGCGACACATTAGGTAACTTTATAGTGAATACCAGGTCACAAAGGCATCGCTGGGAACGAAAAGGCTGACAAGCTCGCAGAAGCGGGTCGTCAACATCATTAATTGGTCCAGAACCAGCGATGGGAGTACCAAAGCGTACATTCAGGAACAATATAAAAGACTGGATCAAGCGTGAACACAAATTGTATCGGAACAATGTATCCGGACAACGACACGGGAAAAAGTTTATAAAAGAACCGTCAAAGAACGTAACTGAAGAACTACTTTCAATGAGTAGGAATCAACTACGAATTACCACAGGGCTCCTCACGGGACACCTTCCCGCCAGAGAGTATCTAAACAAAATGGGGCTATACAATGGCGACTTTAAATTCAGATAATGCAATAAAGAGACCGTGAATGCATTCCACATACTATGCAACTGTGAGGCACTGGATCACAGAAGGCAGAGAATATATGGAAAACCAAAACTGGATCCAGAAGATTACTCCAAACAGCCATTAAAGAACCTGTACAAGCTAGTACAGGGATCAAGGTTGATGGACTGGTTGTTGTATACAAAGAGACGGGAGATAACGCAATAAGTCCAGTTGTAAAGAAAGTTCCTCCCCATTCTGTAAGATAAAAATATTCTGCTTTGTGCTCCATTTATGAATACAGATATGCAATTGCAAAAATCTTAAGCTAATAGTGATAAGGTCATCGCCATATCATTGCGAACTAAATTCTAACAAGCTCGTGTAGGCACAGATAAAGAAAGTTTTATATGATAAGCACTGTTATAAAACTGCCTAATAACAATTTACTTAAATTTAGTAGAAATTAAACAATATTTTCATTAAAAATATTTACTTGTCTTAAACAATGTATTTTATTTATATCATGACATATTTTTTTTATGTAAAAAATATAAGCCACGTTTATTTATAACTCACTAAAGCATATTAATTCTAATTCTATTTGGGATTCAAGATCATTATTGTTCAAAACTTGGTTACTTATCCACAATGAGTCTCCAAAAGTAACAATTTACGTTAACCAAATGCTTCGACAAAGAACTAAATAACGTAGGAAATATTCAGAGTACCTACTTAAAAGACTCTTAACAACATTGAAAATTAAAAGTATCCCAGGTGGTCTTCTAATAGCAGGGTATTCAGTATGTGCGTTTTTCTCGCATGCAGTAGCCCGGCGAGAGTTGTTTATTAGCGGCAAGATACCGGCCAGCCGGCATGGCTTCGTCCGTATCGCGGTACTCACTACATTGCATTGGTAGCCACTTCGCCGCCGACATTCTCTAATAAATATTTGTGTTGAATCGAGTATCCGGTCAGATATCCATTATCTTTTATTAATTCATGAATACGGTATTAGGCGGTTTTGAACTTTGGCTTTTAAAATGTACTCTTAGCCTCATTCATTTTTTACACCGTTTTCATCACTACCATTTCTAGAATGTGTAGTGATTGCATAGAAATCGTTTTTAGGGGATTTTTGCCCAAGCAAAATTGGGCAAATACCGATTGCGCGCAAAAGATGGGATCCCAGCATGGGACTTATAATCCTATGTCCCAATTCAGAAGGATTTAAAATAGTATGTTACGATTGAGCGCAAAACGGAAGGAATTAATTTTACTCGTTTAATACATCTAAATGTATGTACATGACGAAATTTCAAATTATTTTTATTTTAAATAAATATATTATAATAATATTTATAGTAATCCGTGTGCGGTTTAAAAAAACTTACCAACATTTAATTTTATAAAAGTTTGTGTTTTTTGAAATCATTTTAGGTCTTTAAAATTGTTTTATTATAAATGACCAAGAAAGGTTTGTTTAAAAAAATAGTTTTTTGTAAGTGAATTTTAACGCATGAAACAAAAAGTACTCGCCTTCATTTCCTCGATCAATTAATTAAAACTGTAATTCCAATGGAATTTGTAATTTTTATTGTCACAATTTATAAGTTACATTTTTTACAAAATCAATCCTAGAAATATTTTTTTTTTTATAAAGGTTAATTAAATTTCAAATATATTCTAAACGTTTTTTATTTAGTATTTCTATTTTTTTTTTCAAAATGATCACTATTTAATTTAATATAAGTTTGTGTTTGGACACTTTTTAATTCGTTTAAAAATACAAATATATTTGTAGAGAATTTACTTTCAATATATTTTAATTATCTAGATTAGGGAAATCCATTGGCAAGTTTTGAAAAATCCATTTAAGAAATGGGGTATTCCCATTTGAGCACAACTAACAGGTACCGACTTCCCTTACCGACCTATTTCATAACCCAAAAACGCATACGCTTTTCAGGTAGGAAATTTAATACAGACCAAAAGCGTACGGGGGCCTTATAATCTGTTAGAAAGGTATTAATTTAATTTTAATAAAATAAAAACGATTTTAGTAAAATTTGTAACTTTAATGAATAAAAAAATGGTAAAGTTCATTGCATAACCTTTCAGTTGCACGTCACCAAATATGACGTCATATCATGTTTTTGGCATGTCTTTGATTACTACATAACATTTGATGGCGACTCTACAACATTTTGACAGTTGTCAGGATCGTATTCAGCCAAATAGGAAAAGGCTTTGTAATTAATAAGAATTGTGATATCAAAACATTACAAAATAAAACAAAATGTATTTTTAATTGATATTTATTATCATAATTAATATAACATTAGTAAATAAATTATTAAAATTAGTTATTATAAGACAACAAGGATCACTTACCGGATGAAATCTACAATAAGAAATGGAAATGCAACTAATGGAAGTACTGTTCTGATTCAAACTGTCAGGCGTACACTTTGACGATTATCAAAAATAGCTAAAGAGTGTGTTCAATATTTCAATTTGACTATGAGGCCATGACGTATAGCAAACGGCAGCCAATGAAATGCCTGTATTGTGTCAATTGTAGTTATTTAATATCTACGTGTAAATCTCTCATGTGTTGTTGCCTTATGAAAATTTATAGTGGACGTACCTTTTTTTGCATTTCTTTCGACTTAATACGATAAAGCGAGATAGATGCCGTATGACGTACAACTGAAAGGCTATGCAATGAACTTTAACATATTTTTTTTATAGTATGATATAGAAATACTTATAAGTTACAAGAAATGGTATCATCTTAATCCTTCCGTTGCGCTCAATCGGCTTGTAAAGTTGTAGTTAAAATTTCTGCACTTTATGGGGTCTAGTATGGTTGCGCTCAATCGGCATACACCGGCAAAGTTAGTGCATTTTTATGATATTTCTTAATCGTTTTCTGAACAGAAAAGGAAAGGTATAATTTTTTTTAATAACAATATTTTATCTTATCCTCTAGTAATATGCAATGAGCTTTTGACGATTTTTTATTATTTTTTTAATAAACAAATTCTAAAATAAAATATTTTAGGCGCATGTTTAACTTCTTATAAATAAATGTAATAAATAATCATTAATAAGGGCGTAAAATGGGTATACAGTATGTATTGTGGTGAGAATGCCTCATGGATTGTGTCTCTCATGCTTTATCTACCTACCACGTCTATGATGAAAATATAAACTATGCCCTGGAGCAAGTGAGGGTCAAATTTTAAATTTTCCGTAACATTATCTGTCAGTAGATAGAACGTTCTTTAACTTTAACGGTTCTGTAACTAATGACAATGACGTTTAGATTTTGACCATTGTATAAGAAATCAACTTGTAAAGTTTTAATCTAAACGTCATTGCCTTTAATTACTGAATCTTTAAAGTTAAAGGACGTTCTATCTACTAACAGTATCCGTAATAAAAACACTGTTGGGGGGGGATAACTCTATTTCAAAGAATGTTTGCTGTCTGTCAAGAACCTACCGCGAATCTCGAATCGTAAATTTTGGAAATATCGCCTTAAGTAGGTAATACTTCTTCGATTCATAATTAACCCTGAATAAATTTGGTGAAGGAATCAAGGACGAGAAAAAAGAAAAAAATTAAAAATCATCCAGAAAAACTTTAAAGCTGTATTTATAAACTCTTGAAGTTGCCGTTTTAATAAAATTAGCACGTGTGCGTGTCTTAAAATTGATTTACTGTGTCCCTATAATAATTCTTTAAAATCGAAGACATTTACACCCGGTTTTACCAATGCATCCTATAAGGACGGATTCTTATCCTAAGTCTAAAATCGATCTTATACTGTTCCACCAACTAAAAATTATACCTGTGATGTAAACTGATCACGGATCCTAGTCGGTCGATTTTTAAGATTTAGGGCAAGAATTATAATCTCTAAAATATACCACATTTATAAATTTATATAATATAACGATGTTAAAATTTATTTACTAATTAATTTAGAAAATTATGAAATATTTAAATCAAAAGTGAAAGATAAAAAATCAAGAAACTATACTGTTAATTAGGAAAATAGACTAAAAATAAAACGGTATAAGTCAAATCCATAATAAAAAAAATTACTGTTAAAACCAATTCAAAATATTTAGTATTTAATTTAGAAAATTATAAAATATTTATATAGGTACATTATAGACACTTTAATAATTGTATTATTTTTTTAAATAAATTATTACTTAAAATCAAAGAAGCTCATTTCAAAATAGATCATATCAAAAATAATGAAAAATAAAAAATATCTTACCAAATTCAGTCAGCACACGAGTACAATAAAATAGAAAAATACGAACCCAACAGAAATAATATGTTTTCAAAATATCCAAATTATAAAAACGCCAGAATTCAGAAATGTTGTTTTGAAATTTCCCCAAACTATAAGTTAATCCTCAATAAAATATCAAAAAAACATGGTGATAAGTGTTAAAATTATAAAAATATAACTTTATTGGTCTTATTTGAAAATTACAAAGATTATAATCCTCTACGCCCCAGATAATACGCAAATTGTCTGAATACTTAGGTAATAATACTATAATCTGTAGAAACAAACAATACCCTGAGACATGGAAATAATATCAAACTTTTCATTTTGCAAAATTGAATAATTTTTTTTATGATAAAATTTTGGAAAAATGAAAAATTTGATATTCATAATTTCTAACTTTGAAAATGTTTTTCCTTGAATTTCTCTGTCGAATTAAGGAGTTTTTGAGATTTTAGTTTTTATCAAATTTCAATTTTTTTACTCAAATAATTCAGCGTTAACATTTGCACAATTGAACAAGAATATAAAAATTATACAATTTAGAAAAATGAAAAATTTGCGATTCATAATTTCTAACTTCTAATGTTTTTCCTTGAATTTCTCTCTGTCGAATTATGGACTTTTCGATATTTAATTTTTTACCAAATTTCAATTTTTTTCTTCAAATAATTCAGCGTTAAGATTTGCACAATTAAAAAAAATATATAAAAAAATAAATTATTCAATTTAGAAAAATGAAAAATTTGAGATTCCTAATTTCTGACTTTGAAAATGTTTTTCTTGAATTTCTCTGTGTCGAATTATGGACTTTTCGATATTTTATTTTTTACCAAATATCATTTTTTTCCCTCAAATAATTCAGGGTAAAGATTTGCACAATTAAAAAAGAATATAAAAAAATAGAAATTATACAATTTAGGAAAATGAAAAATTTGTGATTCGTAATTTCTAACTTTGAAAATGTTTAATTATGGACTTTTCGATATTTAATTTTTTACCAAATTTCAATTTTTTTCTTCAAATAATTAAGCGTTAGGATTTGCACAATTGAACAAGAATATAAAAAAAATAAAAATTATACAATTTAGAAAAATGAAAAATTTGAGATTCATAATTGGAAAATGTTTTTCCTTGAATTTCTCTCTGTCGAATTATGGATTTTTCGATATTTTATTTTTTTACCAAATTTCGAAAAATGAAAAATTTGAGGAAAAATATTGAAATTTGCTAAAAAATTCAATATCGTAAATCATGATTTACATATATAATCAGCGACAATATTGCAATGTTGCCATTGTAAATCCAAATAAAATTCATCTTATGTAAAATAACGTTCTATAACTTTGGTGCGACACATCTGTATCATAAGTCGATCACACATTTAGATCAATCCCAGATAAAATGTATTTTGTGATACGTTGGTGCAATCGTGCATTAAGGCTCTATTTATAAACTTAAAAAATAAACAAAACACAGTCCATCACCGCGTTAAGTATCCAAATTTCCATATAAAGTACTCGAGGAATCAGTCGAATTTCAAAAATTTATTCATCAACGTCGAGTTCAAAGATAAGTCTATTTTCTGCACTTGAATTGACAACGTCGACCTCACAAAAAAGAAAATTTGAAGACCCAAATTAGACGCTGCCTCGCGATGTTCGTCGCGACTCCATATTTCATTCCACTTTCCACAAAACTTCTAAAATTTAATAGCGCTTTAATCGTCGTGTCGTGTAAATTTCATTTTTTTCATACGAATGTGATTTCTTGTCGGCCCATAGAACATATGATTGGATTCAGTCAGTGTACAGTTACATTTTTCTAAAATATATTGTTAAGTAACGCAGTCGTAATTTCTGCCACGTCCTAAGATTTTCGAATTTATGTCACCTATAAATAGTAAATCAGATTTTTCGTGAACAGCGTGTTGGAATCTCTTTTTTGAAATAAAACTGATATACTTTTCTCTTCATGTTATTTTGTACCAAATCATGATTAGGCTTGGGCGAACTTATTATTCAAATTATCGTATTTTAAGCGGTTAATACAATTACTTTTTAGGTCGATGATAATAATATTCTTTTGACACGTTTCATAGAAATAAAAGTTGAAATACTTAACCATGTTTATCTAACACTGTTTATCTTATGACTAAATAAAAGTCATCAGTGTTTTACACTGATGTAGATGTAAAAACTATCGCGTGCTTATAAATTTTATTAGGTTTGCAGAGATAGTGATTTATATGGTTTTATTACTATCAAGCGATCCCCAATGGACTCTATTCATTTTCCCAACTTGTCATGATTTTCTATTTATCCCTTGACTCAACATCCAAAAAAAGTTAAAGTGGGTTTATTATATGCTTTTATATTTTTTTTTTGTTTCAGGTATGTGATTTAATTTCGTCAAACTCTGCAGCTAGATTTAGAAAAATGTAAGTAAATCACACATTTATAAATACACAGTAATATTCAAGCGTAGTTATATATACATCTTTCACATATTTACATATTTAAACAGAAATAATAGTAGTATTTGGTTAAGAAGAAAACACTCGCATTCAATATGAATTGTTACGAACACCTGGACTCCATTAAAGAGGAGAAAGGCAGTGGCAAATCATCGTATCATCTCGCTCGCTTAGAATTGCAGCGAAATTATATAAACGCTTATTAGTTGTATATACGGAGAGCAATAAAACTTTTATGATCTTGTTTTAGATAATTAATGATATCAACATTATTTCACCGCGAGAAAATGATTAACCTCTATTCATAAAAATTAATAATATGATATTTAGAAATTACCATGAAGCAGACAATATTTAAAATATTCTTAAGAAAAATGAGATGGAAGAAAAAATAATCATTTTAAAAATTGTAAAGTTTAATACAGGAAGGTGTAAATCAAAATATTAATGAGCATACTACGAAATAACAAATAGGAACTAGATGTTCATAATGGACTCATCCAGTGATTTTCTTTTATATTGCACATTGCACCGGGTCCAGTCCTTATGAGAGCGATCCTGCGGCTGTAATTCATTCTTAAAGTTTGAATATCGGGGCTATAGTGGCTTGTGACGTGGCCCAATTAAAACAGATTATATTTGGCTATGTTGTCATATCGATAAAACTGGCAATTCTCGTTCTCATTTTTGTTTTGATTAAAAGAAGGAAGGAAGTATGTCAAATGTTTCTACAAACGAGCAAAGCTAGAATCTTGGCAATGATGTAGAAAGTAAAGCATTAATTATTGGTCAAAAAACAGCGCCACTTTCAAAATATATTAATTACTTTTTATTGATTTTTATTAATTAATGAATATTATAAGAACAATGAAAATCAACATAGGTAACTAGGTTCTTTAAGCTATTCATTCATTAATATAAAACCTATAAATTCGTTCCTACTGGATAAGTAGAAAACAATAAGAATAGTAAAAAAATAGAAAAAGGAATAAAAGATATACTGTTAGTAGATAAAACGTCCATTAACTTTAAAGATTTAGCAAGTAAAGGCAAGTTGATTTCTTGTATAATTGTCACAATCTAAACGTCATTGTCATTAGTTACAGAACCGTTAAAGTTAACGAGCGTTCTATCTACTGACAAATAGTCTGATTATGCACCTTTTTTATCGCTGTCAAACTGACAAAACTGTTATCAATTAATGACACATTTTATATAGGAGTTAATTTATCTCTATTAAAATTAATGAAAGTGTAATGAAAATGTAAAATAGGCAATTGTTATCACAGTTCACAAATTCCATATACAAAATAAACCTTTTGAACACCAAACAAATGTCAAACTTTCGTAAATTGAAGTTAAATCTACAAAATCCATGATTACAGTATTAGAAATCACTTTTCTTCGCTGGAATTAACAAAATTTTTCTTTCTAAAATAATTTAACAATTACATTTAATAATGATTCAATTATGTTGAAGAATATCGTCACCACTAACAAAAACTACACTTTTTTAATACTCTACGTACGTTTCGCTAACTATGTTAGCATCATCAGGAGCTGATGATAAACTCCAGTTTATTTAAACATTTGCTTAGTTAGAGAAATGTACGTAGAGTGTTAAAAAAGTATATACTTTTGGTTTGGTTAATTGTGACGATATTTTTCAACATTATTGAAAACCAAAGGTTCTAATTCCCAATTCAATGATTCAATTGATCATTATCAAAAGTTATCGAGAACTACTCAATTCGCTCTGTATATTACATCTGCATCGCAAATAATCCTAAAGAGACGATTTTTCCCATGTATATTCATTTCTTGTTCGTGCAATATATCTTGAATATCTCGCAAGTGATATCGAGTTTGAATCACAGAATTTAAATCACACCGCGCGGAATATTATCATAGAGAGAGGTACGTTACGAAATTATGCATAATACATAAGTTATAGACTGTGGTCGTGCAACGAGCAAAATGAACACATTAAAAAACTCATAGTATAGCAGCAAAGATAACATTTTTCTACATCGCTTAAAAATAAAATTGACTTCCATCATTTTCTTTAAACATTCTGTTCTGATACAATTTTGTATTCGCATTTTTTTTTCAACAGAAAATAGGTAATAATTAACAAAATTTAAATAATTTTGTGTTGTTCTCCCACCCCTGTCCTGTTTATCTCATGAAAAAGTACAAAGTAACAAACCGATGACCATTTCCTTAAGAAACTTTCGTATTTAAATTTATCACAAAATATACCTGAGTTAGGACCCACGTTGTGTTAAATAAATATAGTACTAATAATAGCATTATTATTAATAATTATAATAACCCCAGAAATTGTGACAAGTGAACATAAATCAAAACTCAAAAATCTCAAAAAAATATTTATTCATTAAGAAAATTTTCTGAAGAATGATTGCGCCATTTGTCATAATAGGTATAGGGAAAACCGTACAACCTGAAAACCTAACCACCATCGTAATGAAAATATTAATTATAAATTAACCAATTGTGACAATAAATATTTACCAACGAATATGTACAAAAAGTTCTTAATAACTTTAAATACCGTCAAAGTTAACAGTCTTGTGCTCTGTCTCTCTCAGCATTATTGGCAATATTATTCTTTTAATCGATATCTGAGATATCATCTTTTATTATTGTTGTTTGGATATCAGTGATATCAACTTTTGTATGGACAATCCTACTAGATTACGACCGGATCAATACCAGCGATGCAAGCTTTATGTTCAGGCTGAATACTTGTTGGACCATAATTTAGAAAAAGATAATGCGATTGACACAGTACGCCTCTGCCTAACACTGACAATATATTTTAGAAAAATATATGATAAAAGTTGTCATTTAGGATGGTACAATTAACTGATAAATGACACCTTCGAAAGATAGAAATCTTATAAGCTGATTCAGTTGATACGTATTTAACCTCTACGAAGTTGGCAAATTGAAATATGAAAACACTTATTCTGATTTATTGTTGAGAAGAGAAAATAAATCCAAACGAAGTGAAGAAATTGTTGTTACGGTGAGAGATATAAAAATGAGTAGACGCCGAAATATTTAGCGTCGGGACGAATAGCGTAGCGACGCTGAAAGGACGTCGAATATTGCAGCTTCTATTAATGGTGTTCGTAGTTTAATTTGTGAAAATATACTGGGTTTTGAAAAAGTAAAACCCAGACAGATCAAGTGGGGCTTAAAAAAGATCGAGTGCCCTAAAAAAATCAACAAAGTCTAAAACGAAACAAAACACATTAAATATAATTGTTTTAGCTATCTCCAAAATTTCTTGAAAAAATAATTCAATAAGATCACAAAATACCATTAAATTGCTGAAAAAATAATAATATGATATACCAGGTGTTGGTTGGTCACAGTACTATGCATCTAATAAATCGTGTACTTGGTAATCAATTTAGTCAGTCTAATAGTATAAATATAAGGTGTCCCTTAAAAATTAATTTGACTATATCATTTTCTTTGCACATTTTTTCAAAACTTAGCTTAAACTAACTAGAAGTTAATGGACTCATCCGGTAATTTCTTTTTTTTAATATTTTTATCATAATTTTGGCCTACACACTTTACCGAGTCAAACCACTCTGCGACCGATCCTGTGGCTGTAATTAATTCTTTTAATTTAAGCGGCGATTGTGACATATTCCAATTGAAACAGGATATATTTTGCCATGCTGCCATATCAATAAAACTGCCAACTCTCGTTGTTAATTGTTATGTTTAAAAGAAGGAAATAAGTATAAATCGTAAGTAATCTTGGAAATGCTGTATAAAGTAAAGCGTTAATTTTTGGTCAAGAAACAGCGCCAGGTTTAATAGCTATTTGTGTATTAAGAGCGGAAAGTGATACTTTGCCGCTTGAGGCAGAGAGTTGTCCGCGCGACGCGTAGCGGAGCGCGGGCAATCTGCCGAAAGCGGCAAAGCACTTTCTGCTCGAATTGCACACAAGATTTTTTCTACGATCACATTATTTTTAGACAAATAATTTAAAAAAAAACATGAAAAAATATTGTATTGTTTTTCATATTTATCTCTGGATTTAGTCGGCAGAAGATTCAGAGAAATATTTTTAGCAAAATCTGCTACATCTGGAGGTGTACTTGAAAATTCACATTCACTCTCACTCTCCATTTTTCAAATAGCTTTTTCATAAACTAAAAATGCAATATTGACGTTTCATTAATTTCATAGTCTACTATTTGCACAAAATAGTAAGTAGGCACTTAAATATGCAATCACTATTGCATATCGGTGTACCTAGGTGTATCTAGGTGTACCTTCTGACTGTTATATTTATACTAGATAAATTTTATAAAATAAAGTTTAATTTCGTTCGAAATATCTTTAAATATTAATATTTCAACTAAAATATTCAGACTGCTCTACATTTTGTTTTAATATACCTATTATTTACTACCTTTCTTTAGTTTATTGTAAATAAAAACAGGCGTAAAAACGCGCTAGAGCGACAATAATGTCAAATTATTACAGATCACGGAAAACGTCAACTTTGCGGTCAGATTTGAGTGTGCAAAAGCCTACTTTGGATAGTGATCGTAGGAAAAATATATTAATTACTTATTATTGATTTTATTAACTAATGAATATTATAAGAACAAATTAACTTACATTTCTTAAGCCAACTAAAACAAGGAAATTAGTTCATACTGAATAAGTTCATTATCTAAATCTGAAAAGTATGGTTTTCTTCGATCTTGATATTTTTGGAACAAAGTGCATGTGAGCTAAATGCGGAATAGTGTAACTAGTACTGTACATTTAAATTTAACTCTGAACTCAAGAATTGGTAATTTCCTAAGCAAAAAGCTTGTTTACTTCTGTACTGAGTAACAATGTTTTTTATGAGTACAAAAATTGTTAATCAGAAACAACGGTTTGTTAAATACTACTAAATCTCTTAAAAACTTTTTTTTGTCGACCAGGGGCAAACCATCCATGTACCCCCTCTTAATTTTTCGATCAAACGGTGTTTTTGTACAGCAACAATTCAGTCCAACGATATTTCGACCCAGCGATATTTCGATGCAGCAATAATTTGGTCCAATAATATTTCGACCCAGTAACCTTTCGAACGGACAATGTTTCGAACGAGTGACGTTCGGTCCAACAATATTTCGATCCAACAACTTTCGAACGGGCGATTTTCGATCCAACAACTAGAACGCATTACTGGATCGAATTTTTGCATCATTGAAATATTGCAGCATCGAAAAGTTACTCGATGCTGCAAAATTCGATCTAGCAAGGGTCACTAGAGTCATATATAAATATCTATAATAATTAATTTTATAATTTGCATCTTAGGATTCATTTTATCACCAAAATACAAATTAACGGATTTTTTTAGTAAATTATGTTCTTCATGTTAATAACTAGTTTTTAACTGATCCTTATTTTTCTTTTGTTGCAAAATTTTGGTTTATTGTCACATAAAGTTAAACGATAAACTCGTTTGGTTATTTCTCCTTTTGATTTTTATTTTTGTGCTTTAATTTTCGTTTGTGATGTACTCGCTTGGTTATTTCTCCTTTTGATTTTTATTTTTGTGATTTAATTTTCGTTTGATATACTCGCTTGGTTATTTCTCTTTTTGATTTTTATTTTTGTGATTTAATTTACGTTTCTACCTAAATTCACGTCTTTGCTCTCCCTCCTTATTCGGATTAATTTAGGTTTTGACCTGCCTTTGAGACAACTGTTGAGGTAAATTACTCAATAAAACAGAAACTGAAGAATCACTGCCATGTTGCCAAATCAATTCTCCAACGAAATCTCAATTTAGACTTTGGCTCATTGTCTATAAAATATCCAAAAATAACAATAAAACCATGCAAAAAAAAAACCGATATAATCATTGGCTGTAACTTATATTAACGTATTAGAAAATAAAAAATATATAAAATTTCTTTCATTGAAGAAGAATTTTTGAATATTTACAAAATATTTTGGAGTATGGTCAAATATATTTTTTTAGACAGGAAAAACGGTCTAATCTTAATTATACAATTTACAGCTCTGAAGAAGCTTTAGAAAATTAAACCGAAACAACTATTCATTGTGTTTAATTTGTTTAGCTCTTAAAATATAAACAAAACAAATTTAACAACAATTTCCCCTGATGAAACACCAGTAACAAACTTTAAATAAGACATATACTAAAAATTTGATAATGTACACAACAAGTGAGTGTTTCTCAGTTTTGTTGCCAGACTATCTCTGAAACATTCATTAAAATATTTTTGTAAACATTGGATAAATTATACATACTTTTATTTAAAAAAAAATGGGTTATTTTTTTTCGTTTTGCTGCCCGACTATCAATGTAAAAAGTCAATGCTTAATAACGGTAATCCATTACATAATGCATTACCGGCTTTGAGGGCCGCTTAGCCGAACTATCTTGATGCCATTAAATTTCCCTGAAAGCTTACTGTTGCCGACCAAATTCGAAGTTTAAAGCCAATTGGTAACTACAATCAATTTTAACTGTCGAATAAATTATGTAGACCCTAAATATAAAATAATTAAGTACATGCTAAATTAAAATTTTTGTAGTAAATTGACGACAATGGTAAACATTTTAAAAATGTATCATATTATTAATGTCAACTCTTTTTAAAAAATTTGAATACATATTTAAAAACAATATTGTTAGAAAATATACATTTCTAAAAAAATATGAGGATACTATTCATGTGGAATCACTGAAAATTACAAATACAAACTTATTTATCCTAGCCAACTATGTTTTATTAAAGAATGACAAGTGATTTTAGGAGTTCCGGTCTAATTCTTTATTTTGTTTTTTATTAATGATCTATTTAACTTACATGTCCAGTGATAAATAATTAGTTTCGCTGACGATATGCCACTTTTTATGAATAACTTTAATAAAATTTACTAGATTTCAAAAAAAAATATATACCGGGTGTCCCACAATTTTTTTAACAGACAATTACACCAAAACAGCTGAAGATAATTTAAGAAAATTTGGCTTGAAATATCAGCACAGCCTTTACTATAATGTCATTCATTAATAGTATTAGTGACGTCATCGGCGTAGTCACTAAAAAATCGATGTTTGTATGAAAATTCGCGGGCCTCCAAGGACTACCGACTCGGGAGGGATCCCCCCCGTTAACCCCTGTCGATGACACTGCTCACTTTGTTTTAAATATATTTTGTTGCTCTATTTAAGAACTTAAGTATATGAAAAATATTAGATATGTAAAGGAAAAGGAGAAACCACCTCTCACCCCTACTATCAGGAGTCTGTCTCCTAAAATATAAATTATGAATGCGAATAAAGTAGGATATATGGATAAGACTATGATATACACTAAAACATGACTAACTTTACAGTACTAATTACATTATGTTTAATATCTTCCAAAAAAGTAACCAAAAATGTCGCTTTAAATGTATTTTGTTGCTCTTTCTAACACGATTTTAAATATTATGGACCATTTAATAACCGATAAAGAACGATATAATCTAATGCCGTCAGGCACTACACGAATCACCAAGAAAGATAGATTTTTTATACCGAAATATAAAAGGATCGATCGTCCTTCAGTGTTCATAGGTTTTTGTAAACAAAAACTTTTTGGCGTCGAATGTCGCTATGGACCAAGCGCCTACAGACATAAAGACTGCACGACACATCTGACTGATCCCTATTTTAAGTCAAAAATTAACAGTAATCGCCAAATTTTAATTTTTCTAACGATAACGGTTCCATAATATTTAAATCTGTTTTGATTGTACGTTGTTTAGAATTCTTTAAATATGTAAATATTTAAACTACGGTTGGTTCTAAAATATTACAGCGTGTTTGGGACATAAGAGATATAATTTAAAAACCAAAAAATCGGTTATTTTGATTACTTCCTTATATTTTGAGGTTATGTGAAAAAAGTGTGAAGAAAACCCACAACTTTGCCATTTAATATTTTTCGATGGAAGTTTTAGTCTTGCCGCAAATCGTGATCGTTTCCAACCCTAAATGTTCAACCGCTCCACCTCCCCACCTCAAATCGCCGTACAATATTTTTTCTGTTATTTTTGCTATATTTTCTTCCTTTTCCAATGGGCGTCATGCTGTTCTAGTTTTTTTCTCACTTTTGGCAACCTTCAAAGGCTTCGACCCTGTGGCCTATATACTGAGTGAGTCAGGTAAATAAAGAAGGATTTTTAACTTTAAATAAATCAATTTTTGCAGAGCTACAAACCTTCTCTAACGATAGGCATTCTTTTGAAGAACAACATTTTTTTGCCAACTCCTAGACTTTTTTAAATTATTTATAAAACAGGCAAAAGTAAAGTATAATTTACCTTGGTAATAATTTTTCACTTTTTCAGGTTAGCTAAATTCCTTTATTATCCCTAAAAATTGATACCATCAACTTTGTGTAGTTAACAATTTTTATTATAATTTTGATTATGAGGTGAATTTATGAATCCAAGTTTGATATATGGTTATGCAAATTGAATACACCACTCGTACTTAATTCTTCGCGTAAAATATGACGACTCCAAAATCTTACGAACTGTCAATTACCGGTCTAGTGATCAACAATTTCTGTCTAAATTCACAGATCCAACAATTTACGGTGGAAATTGAAGATGAATCTCTAAGAACAGGATTTAATCTTGATTTTATTTCCATTTTAAATGAAAGAGTTTATCAGCTCGAATTTTAGTTTTGTCCTTATTTAAAAACGGAGTTAGTGTATGTCTAAACCTTTCGATTTGACAGATCAAATTGAATCTTTTTGGCATATTGGAAAGGAGTTGCCAACAACATATACAAAACAAAAAAATCCTTTCGGACATTTCTTAATCCATCCACGTGGACAAAGTTTTACTCCAGAAAATATGTTTTAAAATGTGTTATAATTTTTCTACTTAGAGCTTTGAATATATTTGGGTTTTTTAACAAAGGAATTTTATGTAAACAAAAGCCTAATTACAGGGGCTGGAATTTATCCATGAATAATTTTAGCAGATTGTTTATGACTTGTTTGGTAACCCTTTTCTCTGAATGTTGCTGGTTGTATAACCGAATTTATCCCTACATCAGCCGACGGAAGGTTGTTTCCATGACGAGTTGTTAATTAACAATGCTTTTTTAAATGGTGCTTTTATTTTTAAAACAGAATTATGTAAAGTACGGTCTAATCCTATTCTAATTAATGGTGCTTTGTGAACAAATTATTTGAACAGCAAAAGGGTTAGAAAAAAATAATCTTACATAACAATATACGCCACTGGCATCGGCAATACGAGTCCAGTGGATTTACGGAACATAGTGTTGATAATTTGTCGCTTTACGCATCAAACAGTCAGGGATCGTAATTTTTGTTATTGCGTCGCCGATTAGTCGTAGTTGCCTCTCAGCCCGTTGCAGATTCCCAACAATAAAAGGAGTTAACGGTTCTGACAGACAATGCTTACCTTCAACTTATTTAATGACTTACTCTATCAAATGAGGAAATCATCAGGATCTGATATCTGCTTCATTAGTTGCGCGTGAAATACTGCATAGAAATTTTATTTAAAAATTTCCGGATATCGCGCTGATGGAAAACGGGAATGCGTTGAGGTTTAAATATGGGTGAGAAGAACGGTGATTTACAAGCTTTTTTTTCTTACTTTATACATAAATTCTTCATTCAGTCTAGTCGAAATGATAAAATCGTTTTTGTTATGCTAACGCCTACGTTTTATTATTAAGTGTAGATTTATCGATTAGTTGTATTGAGTCTCAATTTAGCAATAAAAAAAATTATCCTTTTATATGTTTATTGTTAGTACAACTTTTTTATCTTATGTGCGCAAAACATAGTGTAATATAATATGTGTAAAATTTACAGCCAATTGGTTCACCACTTATATAATTTATAAAAAGACTGGATCAGGAGTACACATTAAACTTGGAGAGGAAGGTACTACTGTGTGTAAAAGTAAAGCCAATTTAGTAAAATTGCTTTTGATAAGATTCGGCTTAGCGCTTTCAGTCAATGACTATCATCAGAGCCTTCGCCACAAAGGGGGATAAATCCCAATAAAAAACACAAATGGAGATCAGTATCACATTAACCAGACAAATTAAAATCTTAAAATTCAATTAAAAACCTTGAAACCTTTAACATTTCCAAGGGTTGAACCATGATAATAAATTTTAAATAACAATAATTATTGTTTAAAGCCGAAAATTACTGAAACAGTTTAGAAAACCTTCATGCTGAAATGACTTAAGAGACGTGAATATTGGATACTGAACTTGCTCGAGAATTGGAAACGAACCCAGAGGAACCTACTCTACCGCCTACAAGCAGAATTACAAGAAATAAATATTTTTTTCCAATTTTGGCCAACTTTTTGACTTTCCGACCACTGTGCGTTGGTCGGCCATCTTGAATGAGCCCAGGTCTGAGCTCATTCAGGATGGCCGACCGGCGGGAACATTTTGTTTCTAGTTTCTGTGGAACCACCCGACCGATCGGAACAAAAGTACCGTCGGGCCGCCAGCGTTTCTCCGGTTGGTTTTTTGCTTAACATGATCGGTATCTTCATTTTCACTATAAATATATTGTAAAAAAAATTAAGTTCTATATCCAGATTCAAGTGTTGCCAATGGCTGAAAATGGAAAATCTAAAATTATCCCATATTGTAAATTTATTTAACGCTTTGACAGTCCTCAACTTGTTCTAGAGGAATATATGAACGAATTGTTAATATTAGTATTCATAACTGTTGGAAGAATACCAAGCGGCGAACGTGTTAACATAAATCCAGAATTTCGAAGGACCAAACTTCTTGGATAGAAGTTAAACCAATATGAATGTTGAAATAAACATAGTTTTTGAAATTCTAAGCTACTATTTTATTCCATTTTTTTAAGTACAAAACATAAACTGCAAAATCATAAAGCGAAACATGAATAATTAAATTGTACTCAATCACTTCACTCTAAAAAACTATTTAGTATCGAAAACTCAGAAAACTTTTTTGGGTGCGATTAACCAGCCATTTTCTTTATATGAAGAAACTTTTGCTCTAGTAAAGGCATGACTGACTTGATTCACTGTCTGGATGCGAGAGAGAGTGTGCTCTGATTTTTAACGGAAAGGAGGGTTGGTATTTTTTTATTGGTAGGAGACATGTGACGTGGTGCGTAAATAGCCTTTAATTAAGCATCGTAGCGGGAAGAAACATATCTATATTTTTTGTCTCTTATAACGATGGGATAATATGAGAGAAAGATAAGCGTGCTTGGGAACAGTCGTTTGTGTATTTTATTTTTGTTAACTGTCTTTGCAAGCATACAGAAACAAGTCTGAGAGAAAGACGGAATAATATTGTATTGATTTTAATTCTATTTTTAGGTTATAAAATTAAAATGTACAATAATGGACATTAATATGAACTGAAAGATTAATATTATTAATTTTGAAAGAAATATGAATTAGTTTGTATTTTCTGGATAATATTTCAGTGGAATTTATCCAATATATTTTAGTTAAATTCGGTTTTGCATTGAGTAGTAAATCTTATTTGATTGATTTTATTGATTTTTTTTAAGAAATGAATTTAAGATTAAAAGGCATCTATTGTATAACCTGGATTTTGTGATTGCACAAAAAATCGCTACGCCTCAATAATGCACATATTAATCATGTATCACGTTCACTAATCATTATTTATGTGCCCTACATTATGAAAATAAATATACTTACAAAAGAGTTAATGTTAGTACATATATTTTTAAATAAATAATCAGTCGAAGTAACTTGTAAAAATTTGCTATCATCTATTCATACATTTGTTTGTAATGCCTCTCGAACAAGTCTTGTCATAATCATAAAAATTACGAAAATTATTTGCATTAAACTTTCAGTTGTTACTTTTTGATTACAATTTTTGAGTTTATTTTTTTTACAACTTGTATTGAACAACCATTAAAAATTATGGTCCAGAATCGATAAATCTTCCTTTAGCAACTTCAGTGACTTTACATGATTGTTTTCACATTAAAGACACGATACTCGCAGTGAGGTAGACGACGCGACGGACAAGGCACTTACATTTTTTATTCTTTGACATCCATTGTTGTTCTTTGTTGATGTTCTCAAATAGAGTTGTCAGTTATAGATATACAAAACAACGAGCCCGACGCGTTTTGATCTTTATATTCATGCTGAAGTTAAGATTGACTTTTTGTATAAGACAGTGGCGTTTTATAAATGAACATTCACTAAAAAAATTCTTAATTGTTGTCTGGAGTTTTTTAATAATAAAAATTTAAACTGATAACAATGTTGAGTTTTTAAAATAATTATTACCTATTTGAAAAAAACATTTAAAGTCAATATATTTTATAGAATAAAACATTTTTAAATGTCAGGTAATCTGATATTATTTATTATGATAATTATTATACATTTAATGAATTTTGAAGCATTGTTTTTGCGATTTTCTGTTGTGTTGGATTTTTTGACAATCTCATATGCTTGTTCCATTTACCTTTACACCGCTTTTTCTTTTCCACTGAAATCCCCTAAATTATGAGGGATTTTCTAAACGACTATGAAGAAGCAACTCCGACATTAGGTATAGTGAATTCAGCGTGTTAGAGAGATTATATCACTCATAACGGAATAATGTCCTATATTGTTACTTGATTAATAATCGATAATCATTCACCATATACTGACTAATAACTGATAATCACACTTGGTACTTTTAATGCTAAAAATCTAGTAAGGATGCTGTCAAATTTTTAAAATGTCATTAATTTGTGATATAATATATTTAATACAACGAGTGGCATCTTGACTATCGATAATCCCATAAGTTATTTCACGAAACGTGTTGTCAAATTATAATTTCACGAGTCAGCAGGACGAGTGAAATTAATATTTGACAACACGTTTCGTGAAATAACTTATGGGATTATCGATAGTCAAGATGCCACTCGTTGTATTAAATATGATAACGTATCTATACCTAATTCAAAACAAAAACTGTTGCAATATGTCTTGCAATAAGAAAAAAAATCTTTTTCGGACGTTATGCTTAAAAACGGTATTCCTATAACCCCCAATTAGTGACTTTCGTACATGAAAGGAATTTTTGCGTGCTGTATTTTTTGGTAACACTGCCTTCTTATTATTTCGTCATCGATGACGTACAATAGTTTTTGTTTTGAATAGACTATATCTTTGTTACTAGTGGTCCAAATTGAAATCTAAAAACGGCGTCAGCTCTGGTCTTCAGGTACTTCAGCTCCGTCTAGAAATGGGTAACAAACTTTTGTGCATTGCTACAATAACTCAAGCGCTTGTTAGTGTATCAACGCAGTGAGTCAACTCAATTTCGCTATGATACTGTACCAAATCTTTAAGTATAGTTGGTTGCATGGTTTGCGTTATAAGTAGTTAAATTTTACCGGCGAACGGCGACTACTACCGATGACCCAACCCAACCACTGTCGAATGCCAATGCAATAGACCAATCCAAGATGCTGTTAGATTGAAATTCAAGATGGCTGCTGGTAGGCACACAAATCCATATCTTTCATGTAATTAATATGAAGATGCGACGACACTTCGGTCGTTGCGGGTCACTTTGGCGCCTTAGTCCAGGTTTCGGATTGCCTCGGGCGCCACCTTCCGTTTAGAGTGTGAAGGCCACTGCACGGGCAGCGTCAGTGGAGAAAGAAATACTTTGTTACAAAGAGAGCAGTTTATTTTAACATCTGAAACGATTGGAGCTTAAAACGGACATTTTAGTTTAGAACAGTTGTGTGACTGAGTACTCGGGATGCATTATCGATATTTAATAAAATGATAGTGTACAGAAAAAATATTGTTTGTTAGAAAAAACTAAACATGCATACTACGTGTTCTGTAGTCAATTGTGGGAGTCGAAGAGGTCGTGAAACTGTCAGATGTTATAGAATTCCTAGTGAACTATATTTTCCACACAAACCAGAACGGAATGATCTCTCATAAAAACCAGGAAAAATATTTATATGCTGACAAACTTTTGTAGACCTTGACTTGTTCTTTGGTGTAAATACTATGTGTGAGGACCAAATATTAGAATATGTGGAAAGCAGTAAAGCAGTCACTGTTGATGGAAAATCATCTTCTCGAGTTTTTCATCAATTCCAGGAGTATTGTATATATATTCATTTATACTCTCATTATCTATGTTATAAGCTGTTATTTTTTTTATTTGCTTATTTTTTGCAAATGCAATTATTTTTATTTCAAACACTTTCTAAAAGCACAAAATACTTCAAATAAACTTAAAACAAATGAAAATGCACTACAATACAATATTTGTGTCTACCAGCGGCCATTTGTAATGTCGTTTGGTCACGTGTTCTGAATTGCCTTATACGAGGGAATTAATAGTAGTATTATTTCGTAACAATATAAATTATTATAAATCACTAAATAGCTCATAAAAATGAATCTAAAAACGATAAGGCAAGAGTTGAACTTTTATGTTAAAAACTGTACATATATGTTTTTGTATATTCTTAGTTTATATTATAAAATAGAATAATAACGTCAAATATCAAGACGCAATTGAGCTAGCCGAAGCAATGCAATAGAGTGTTAAAGTGTGAAAAATACGTAAACGTATTCCATATCAAAACAGGGTTATCAAAACCGAGTTTAAGTTGTCACGCATGCCCTTTTTCGCTTGTCTACTTATTTAACAACATAACCTTAGCTTTCTCAGTTATATTTATAAAAAGAATTTAAAATTGAAAGATGAAAAATAGGATATGAAATGGAAGATGTTATAAATGCTGTTGTACTTGCTGACGATAAAGCTTCAAATTTTTTGATCATGTACCGAACTCTGTCTTTAAAAGTTCTATTTCAAGCCGATTTACCAATAATTCGTAGAAGATTTACCTGTATAAAGTTCCACCTAATAGAATCCTCATAAGGGTTCTGCTCTACTACCTTTGTACGTCTCAGACGTCAGACAGTAAGCAGCTTGCAGTCAGAGAATTTATAATTTCGAACAAAAATAGAATTTTGTCTATTTTATGTAAGAGGGTATTAAACAGATGTGCCCTAGAGTAATTTAGATTTTAGTCACAACTTTTCTTTTTTTCAAAATTTGTCCATCGACTATGCAAAGAACAGAGAACCAAAAAAACACACTACGCACCACTATCCAAAGGAAAAAACTAAACTTCAAAACAAAAAATTTTATATAGGTTATTTCCTTCCCTTTTTCTTTCCACAAGACATTTTTAAAAATACTCGGACAGCCCCGGCTGCCATTCGCGTTTATTCGTTTAGATTCGATACGTTAGGGGTCCTACGTGTGAGACCGCACTACGTGTGACGTATCTCAATACGGTTGCAAAATCTCTACTGCGCATGCTTAGCTGTCATTAGATACGTTTACGTTTTCGCATTAGTGACAACTTTAACTCTTTAATAGCACTATATGTTTCAGCGCATTATAATTCTTAATTTTGATACCGAACACAAAGTGCGATTGCGTCAATTGCGTTAATAACTTTATAACTGTATCAATACTCATAACGCTCTTCTGTGTATCAGTGCAATAACGCATCGCAGCGCTGCGTTACACATGTCCAGCTACGTCAGCTCTGGTCTTCAGGTACTTCAGCTCCGTCTGGTCTAGTCTTCAGCTTTCTTAGGTACGTGTGCTATCGAACCAGGTGCTGCTGAAGTACCTGAAGACCAGAGCTGACGCCGTTTTCAGATTTAAATTTGGGCCAATAGTAACGTAATCTCTCTAGCACGTTGAATTTCCGATACCTAATGTCGGGGCTACTTAGTATATCTACTCTGTTGCCTCTTATTATAATTATATTAATGCTCAATGGATCCCGCACTTTTTTATGTTAAGTGATGAGTGGTCAAATTTTCTGAAACATTTTTATGTTATTGTACTTGACCTTGACCAAAAGTGCCAATGGACTCAACTCAATCCTATCGCTAGTTTTCCAGACGGAGTGTTAAAGTTGAAAAATGCCTTTTTTTTATTTATTTTTTGAAACTTACGAGCTAGTTTATAAAACTGTATATGCAACATTAAAACTAGCTCGTAAGTTAAAAAAAATCACAAAAATGGACACTTTTCAACTTTTAGCACCTCGTCTGGAAAACTAGTCGTTGGATAGAGTTGAGCCCATTGGGACTTTTGATTACTAAATCGAGTACAACAAGATGCCAAAGTTTCAGAAAATTTATCCGGTCATTATTTTACATAAAAAAGCAGGGTCCTTTAAAAAGTTATTTTGAACCAATTCTAATTAAGACAAACCGGATATTCCATTCATATTTTTAATGAAATGATTTTTTTTGTAATAAAAATAAAAATGTATTTGAAGAAAAACAAAATATTTTGTCTTTGTTATATTTTGTCTTTGTCATATTTTATCGTATGTTACAGATGGCGACATCCAAAATGATCTTTTCTTCTTCTCTTTTTTCACTTTTATTTTTCTTAACAGAAATAAAAATATGGGGCACGATAAAACTGAGTTAGTTAATAATTTGAAATCACTAAAAACGCTTTTTTGAAATTTTTTAATTATTAGCTGATATCATTTATCGATAAATTTTTGGGATACATTTCGATTATGAAGGAAATTAAATTGAAGGATTGATTTAAAATACTAATTTAAAATATTTAATTTAAATCCATCCCTGATCAGTTTTGCAATCGAACCAGCTACTATCATAAACCTATATAATAAATTTAAACAAATTGTATTCTTTCTTCAGTGTATTCCTATAAACATTTTAAATAATTTTCCGATATAATTTAATATGAACAATCATTTTGTTTGTGCTCGATCGTCATGTATGTTATAAGCACCTCAAGTATTTTGCTTCTATTGAATATGGAATTATATACAACCTTCACAAATTAAACCACAATATTTTTTTACACAATCCCATTCAGTACATTGATTAATTACTCACCACATTTCATTTGACCGGACTAATTGTGTATGAACTGAAATTGGATTTGGATGGTTTAGCGCTGCATTCTATCGAAATTTGCATCGCATTTAATTAGTACCGACCAACATCCGAAAAGCAAATTTTTTTTTGTTTCCTTTGTTGAAATATTTGCATTGTTTTGATTACTAGCCCAATTTTTTTAATTGGAAACAGACTGGTTCTGTGCTATGCATAAATAATTTATATTTTCAATACAAAGTTGGTTTAATTAAAAAAAACGTGTGTATCATTAAAAAAGTGTTTAATTTTTTTCGACAATTTGGGAGCCACTGTTAATTTATTTTTGTTTTAATTGTTCTTAATTTGTCTAATTAAATCGATTTATTTATCAGATGATATACCTTAGTTAGAGGCTTTTAGTCGCTATAAATAATCGGGTCATAATGGTGAGTAATTGGTAGTTCTAATTATTAAGTAGGGAAGCAAAGCGTAGGTACTTATTGACTTTACAATGTCCGTCCGTCTGTCTGTCTGAGGGATAACTCGAGAACGGTTTCGAATTTTGGAACTCGATAGCTGGTCACCTTAGCTTGCCGACCTACTTTTAACTATAACTGCCCGCCTGTCGC
The DNA here is from genome assembly GCA_963243735.1 of Neocrepidodera transversa. Lineage (NCBI taxonomy): Eukaryota > Metazoa > Arthropoda > Insecta > Coleoptera > Chrysomelidae > Neocrepidodera > Neocrepidodera transversa. The sequence continues at coordinate 13,473,936 of OY725348.1, forward strand.
TGGTTTTCTATAGTAAACAAACAATACAGTCAGTGTATGAAGGATAGGACAGTGCAAACTAAATGAGGATTTTCTTGACGACGTTGCCGCTTGACGGCAGCAACCGTATCTCCTTGATGACTACAACAGACAATCAAGAAGTTTTCAACAATTTCGTAACAAAATTAGATGAAACGTTTTGTAGGTTTCAGTAATAGAAAATATTTGTATGTAATTCTTTAAAATATTGTCATGGATAAAAAGTCAGAAACGCCACGTGACGACTTCTAACCAGGCATTATCTCATGATCTCAAATATGTTTTTAAATATCGATTCAGCGTTAACACGTTGGAATGTTATTTTTGAAACCGGTAGTATCACTTCCGGTTCTGGTTTGTAAAACCAGTTTTGAAACCGGAAGTCATATTCAAGATATGCTGAGTTTATTACCGTTATTAGAGACAACTAATGTTAATAATTGGTATTTATATTTACAAATTTCAAATAGACGATAATTTTCGACTCTAATAATTTCTTCAAAGTCACGTTTCTTCCGGAATTAAGTTATGTATATATGTGATGTTGTTATTGATAACTCCATTATAAAACTTGAAGATGAACTAAGTAGTCTAATAATGTTTAATAACATCAGGGCTATTTTTTGTTGTTTCTAATTAAAATTTATGAATTTTTTTCCAATTTACCTCTCGAGTCGGTTAAGTGTCGGAACGGAACCTTGAAAGTTATGGCAACCCTACTCACAACTCCTCGATTTAATTTGCAGTTTAGTACTATTAACCGACGATAATGTGTTAATTCTCTCATATTCTCCCGGTTCTAAATGAGATTTTCTCTATCTTTAGGTCTACCAATTGCCGCCGCATCAGTTTTATTTGCTATAGCTGGTTCTAGGCTAAAGTCCTTATCAAATTAATAACGGGCTATTAAATTAACATTTTTTTTAATCGTGACTAAAATTCTGAAATAAATAAATATTAATTTTTGAAGAAATTTCACGTTTCAATTATTTTTAATTAGCATATACACGTCTCAAATTCTTGGAAAAACGACCCGATCTAATCGGAGTGAGAGTAGAATTCAAAACTTCGTCGAAAAAAGGACTCATTCTTTTATTATGAAAGAGCAGATGTCAAACTTTTGCTCGGAACTCAAATTTTAACATTTAAAATGTAACTATTTCATATTTGATACTTACCGTACAACCAATAGTTCACTTCTTATTATTAATAAATTAAGTAAATTAAAGTGAATCGTTTATCTCTGCGATTAAGAGATTGATTAGTGATGCTAAATTATTGAGCCAAACATATAAAATGTATAACAAAAGTTGATTTTTTGTAATAAATTTATGTAAAATTGATCTACACTAATCCTGTATAAGTTTTACAAAAATTAAACAAACCGAATTGCAACAATCCTCTTTACTACCAGTTTAAAAACCTAAACAAAAATACAGTTAATAATAATTATACTCATCCCAAATTATTTTTTACTAGACAAAAAAAGTTTTTTATTATGATGACACCATTAAAATTTATCCCAAATAAATTTCAGACCTACCATTTGAGGCGCTGATTCCAAATTGTTTGCTTTTCCAGGGCCAATGTGAGTACTTTGGTCCCTCTAAACAGTGGTCCATTTAACCCCTAGTGAGTAAAGCGGGTATTATATCGAAACGTTCAAAACACCACATTTCTATTTGACAAGTAAATAATTTAATACATGTTTGTTACCGTGCTTCGTTTATTTTCCCTGGGAACGAACTCCAAGCACGGGATTAAACGGGTCACTTAAATCCCGTGGTGTATAATATAATATTTTTTATCTGGTCAATTTTTCCATAAACTCTTATCAGGTTTGTTCTAATTTCGAAAAATATCGGTCCGAAAAAGTCAGGCAGTAGGTAGGTCATGCACACGTGCAATGCGGCAAAATAGAGCACGAATCACGAGTCTTATACTGCACATGAGCCTGACTTTCTCGGACAGATATTTTTCGAAATCAGAACAGACCTATAGAGAATTTTGAAAAAAAAAATTTTTAATTACTTTCATATGGGTTTTTTGGTAATCACCAATCACGAATTGGATTTAGATTAGATTATAAAAGAAAGGAATGTGGGTTCCAATACCTCTTCCCCGCGACCTTTTTAGATCTATTGTGGGTGCCCTTACGGTTAGAGAACCTTATGTAGATATAATCCTTCACAGTAACAGTATATGAACTGCGGTTTCCTTCTCTTCCTGACAAAACCTGCAAATGGCTTCTTCTGCCAGATCTATCGTATTTATATTTGTTGAGCCCATACAGTGCCATGTAAGAAGATCTTTTGTTCTGACTTAGTAATTATTCTGTGAGTTTTGGGGATGGCACTATGAGGAACTCTCTGCCCTGGTAAGTTCTCTCTTGAAACATATTTAGCTAGTTCTTCCACCACTCTTAAAACATATTTAGCTTCCATCGATTGATGGATTTCCTGACTTTTTGGCAATGCCACAGAACGGTTCCTATCACGATCACGAATCTGAAGTAAAGAATAAATTTCAACTTAATGACAGCTGACGACATAATTAAATTTCACCAAAAATGTAAAAATTAGATATTAGATATATATTATTAATACTTTTGGGTTGCTGATTAAGGTTCTGGAATTCATTTTTGACATCGGATTTGTATGCTTAGTGGTTATCCCATTTTTAATTTTACTTGATCACGACAAAAAATTCTTCCACGCAGTACCCAAGTTGTTTTTTTACATATTTTGTGGGCATTCAAAAAATCAACAAAACGTATCTCATCTTCATCGCAGGAACGCACTTCCATAAACTAAGCACTGTTAATATCCTTTAAATTGATAAATAGATTTAAAATGTTTCTAAAATTATTATTTACTTACTCTAAAGATTAAAATAATTTTACTTTAGGTCCATCAAACGTACACACATGGCATTTTTATTTGTCGCCTCAAAAGGTATGTATGTCAATTTTTAACATATAATTAAATTTAATCTCAACCAATTTTTTGACAATTTATAATTTGATGTCGGGATGTTTTGAAATAGATTTTTTTATCAAAATAATTTAGATTAGTTAATTACTTATTACTACTTTATTCAACTCGAATCTGTGAAATATTTTAAATTTTGTACCGCTATCTTTTTAAACAAATTAACTGCCATGACTGTCGTCCGGTCAAATATCAAAAATGCCAGTGGCCGAATGAAGGAAGCATATGACGTCAAATCCGAAGACCGAGAAATGCAACCGGGTAATTTTGTTTGGCTGTATAAAACGAAACATAGTCGTGGATATTCACCCAAATTGCAGAGTTCTTGGCAGGATCCTTACAATATTTTAAAATAGAAGCTTCCTTGAGGCAAAGCAGGAGTAGTGTATTTCCAAAGACAAACCGCTTATGCAGGAAGCCATGATGGCCCAAGTTCGCAGCATCCGACCACCCGATAACGAGATAACCTTTGAGCAATTCATGGTACTATATTCAAATGGATAGAAAGGGCAGCACGGCGTGACCAGAGAAGAACCATGAGACTTGTTTGAAGTGCCGGAAGAGTTTTCCTTGGCTCATTGCATGGCGCAAGCCCTTCGAATGTCCAGAAGAGGAATCGACATGGTGTTCGTCAAGAAGCTCGGCCAGATTCAAAAGCCAAGGGAGCAAAATCGAAGATGAGCAACAATTTGGTTCTATTTGGTAACGAAAAAGTTCTCGTATGATAAGCCAACCTATCACGATCTTTGGAAGGCTTTGGTAGAATTAAGGAACGTGATGATGACGAAAAACCCAAGAAACTTCCCGGTCCCAAAATAAGCCTGTGGAGCGGATGGATGTGAGGAGTATGACTAAAACTATCTTTCGATTCAGTGGCATCAACATACTTTCATGCTGTCTCAATACTCGCAGTTCAGACTTTAAGACCGATCGCCCCGGTGTCGTAATGAGGAGTTTTGTAAATATCGTCATACCAAGAAGAATCCACAGATCCAGCATCCACTCTCCCGAGCTTCGGCATGCACACGATCCGACTGCCTAATAGTTGTACGTTAACTTGAAAGTTTGATAATTCATCACTATAATACGGTGTGGTCTAATGATAGCGTGTCTGCGTTACATATAGAAGTTCCTGGTTGGATTCCTGAGAATATATTTTTTTTTAATTTTTTTTTACAAAATAAATGAAAGTTATTGCTTTTTTTCAATACACAGGCTAGATTTAGATAGTCAAGGTTAATTAATTTATTTCAGTTTAAATCATCTGAAAATAAAACGTCTCTTATTTATCAAATCCACACAATTTTTGAACACGCGCCGCATGCCGAAGTTTGGGAGGCAAAGTGGACGCTGGCTCTCTAGACTCTTATGTCATACCATAGTAGATCCTGGAATGTTTCAAGACGAAATGATCTTAAGGAGGGTCAATGTAACGAGGTTGGCACTGTCTGATGGAGTGCACACAGAATCTTAATGACTTATCGCCGATTATCGCGACAAACAACAAGCAGACGCAATAAGATGCCTCTCGAATATTCGCCGAGAAAATACTAGAGCTATCAAAATTGGTATAAATAGGCCAGAAAGGACCGGCAAGAGTTTGTTGAATTTTGTATGTTGTGTTAGATAAATTAATATATTTTGTAAGTCGTGTTTGATATAAATTATTATTGTATTAAATAAATTAGTCATAATTCGACGGAGTGTTTACATTCGAGCGAACCCGAAGTATGAAAATATGATTAATACCATAATATAAAGATAAATTAATTTGTCTTATAGACTACTTTTACTTTGTTTCTCTATTTTGGTTTCATAATCTTCTAAAGTCCATTCGGAATCGTTTGAAAGTAATAAATTAACATAAGTTCTAATTATTATCTCTACAAACCTAATAACAATATGGGCGTGCGTTAACTTTTACATTTACTTTTAAAAATCTACGTAAAACATGGATTTAGTAATTTGGTTTTTTGTATCCCAAAAAATATACAGACATTGAAAATCAATACTAAAATAATTATAACAAATAATAACATAAATATTATATGATTATAAAAAGCTAAATATTTAGAAGAGCGTTGTTCAAAACTGGTACATAATTTTAAATTCCGAGCATTACTTTAATATCCTTCATTAGAAAAGTGCGAAATTTAGCAAAATCCTTAATTGGACCATTAAAAAGAAATTATGTGCGGATGTAATAATGGTCCTTATATCAACAACCGTTATAACAAAACTTTGTACATTTTGTTTGTTTATCGGATTATGTTATATTTCTATCATAACCTAATTGTCTTTGGTTCACGTGGACTGGTCACGAATTAGTTACAAACATCTCACGGTTTCACTCTTTTGTAAGAATAAAATAATAATCCAACTCGTTTTATGCGAATTCTCACATCTATTTCTCGTATTATTCCAACATATACAACTTGTTCAATTGTACGGGTTAATAAACACTAATTACGAACATCAAGTGTAATGAAGTGAAAATATCCTTATTAAATTTTACATTGATCGGCATTCGTATCTGGAATTGGCATTCCTGCGTTGCGTAATTGACAGTGATTGTTGTGTCATAGGCATTACGAACATCGCCCCTAGCTTTTGTTTCATTGCATTACACCTGTGCGGAATGTACATAGAAACAATTTTCAAATGGAGTTTCGTCACCTTGAATTAACGTTATATGTATCTACTATTAACAGGTTGTTGTCTTTGGAGGATTATTGTCTACAAACTTTAAGGATCATTGATAATATTTGTGTTTGATTAATAATATAATAATCTTTATTTCCAAACTTAAGTTCAATAAAAATCAATTAAACAATTCTTTTTTTGTCTATTTTTTAATACTAAAAAAACACAATTTCAATGACAAAATTTTCACAATAATGGCAGTAATAATTAGATTTTTAATACTATCAGATTGATATTTGTGAAAAAATTTTTATATCACTTAAAATGTTTTTGCCTTTTTAGAATATTTGTTTTAAATAAATCATTTTTACATAAAATTATAAGTGCAATTGACTGGCTATATTTTTTTACATCGTATTTATGTGTCTAAATCCTTTTATGTAAATATTGTTTAATATGACGAAGGACAATTTTAGCAATTTATTTTGTAAATTATATTATTTTTGTAGTATTTATTAATTTTTGGATTTAATTTAATGAACAATTTTGTTGTATTCAACGGTTTTTCTGTTGTGTTTAAAAATATTTTTTTAAGTAGTACATTATAAAAGATGGTCGTTGTCAATTATATATTAACTGTTAAATTTCTTTTTGCCACTTCCCAATCATTGTTGAAAATTTCAAAACATTCGCATAAAAAAAGAATATAATTCTCACTACTTAAGAAATGTTGTTTACGTTTCCAAGACTTGTGTACTACTTATTTTTACAAACAAGTGTGCATATAGTTATGACATATACATGGTGTCTCAATATATTTCCACTATTTTAACTGCATATAACATAACGGCTAAAAGTAGATAGAGTCGTTGCAATGAAATTTCCGTTGCACGTCATCATATCACGAAACTAGACGTTGTCACTTTGTTACAAATTTCCAATATTAGAATATTCTGCATTGATAAAATTTAAGTCAGTCATTTTAATTATAATATATTATGTGAGTGATACCTAATTGCAATAATAATAATAATAATAATAACAAGCATTTACCCATTCAATTATTTTATTCAGAATAAGGATTACTGTTACTATCGTCGTTCATACTAATTTAAACTTTTGTATCGTTTACCATTCAAATCCCAAATTTTTTATACAGTGTAAGATGATCTTTTACAGTCCCGCAAATATTTTTTTCCTTTAAAGTGTCTTGTTATTTTAAATATACATTTTTTTATCATTGATAACCTACAACAGAAATTTCTTTGTGTGTTTTTCACTGAAATGTCTCAAATTAGCACAAGTTTTATTTGTATATATCCAGCTTTCTTCTGCCATTTTTGATTACGTTATAAGAAATGTGTCTTAAAAAATTCTTAAAAAACCCTTAAAAAATCCATAAAAAAATCCTTAAAAAATACTCAAAACATCCTGTTATAAAGTTATTAAAAAATCAATCCCTGAATACTCTGCACCAAAAATCATTGAAATATTCTTCATAAATCCTTAAAAAAATCATTAAAACATACTTAAAAAAATTCTTAAAAAATACTTGAAAAATGCTTAAAAAATCGTTTTGTTAAAAAAATCAATCCTTCAATACTCTGCACCAAAAATTATTGAAAAATTCTTCATTGATCCTTGAAAAATCATTAAAAAAATCTTTAAAAAATCTTTAAAAAATACTTAAAAAATCTTTACAAAATACTTGAAAAATCCTTAAAAAGTCCTTAAAAAATCCTTAAAATCATTAAAAAATACTCAAAACATCCTCTTGTAAAGTTATTAAAAAATCAATCGTTGAATACTCTGCACCAAAAATCATTGAAATATTCTTGATAAATCCTTAAAAAAATCGTTAAAAAATACTTGGAAAATCCCTAAAAAATCCTTTGGTAAAATTGTTAAAAACTCAATCCTTCAAATAATCTTCATAAATCCTTGAAAACCTATTAAAGAATTCATTAAACTTCTTGAAAAATCTTTTCAAACAGTAAAAATCGCCTTTTTGAACAATTTTTGAAAAGTATTTGAAAATTTATAAAAAATCCTTATCATCACTCCTGACTTATTTTCAGGTTTTCCGGAGAATAAGTCCGACTCTGGAATAAGATATCTATTGATACAAGATAATGTTATAACTTAAAAATTTTGATGTGATTCAATATTAGAGAACACGCACTTTATTCCAACACTATAATTCAGAATGTTTAAAAAGGAAGGACAAAATTTCCTACATATCTAACACAATGAGAAAAGTACTGGACTCATTTCTCTACATATACGAGTTATACGAGGAACACATAAACTCTAATAAAATGAAGTTCCATACCATTGTGAAAAATATAAAACTCACCTACCTTTAATATTGAAGATAATGATGTATAACTAGTCATCATTAATTGGGATATAGACATCCTTATCGCCAATCAATAGTTATTAAAGTTAATCTCATTAGTGAATTAATAGCATATTATTCAACAAGCATATAATGATGGCTATTATTCACAAGGGTGAAGTTTACGACACGAGCCGCAGGCGAGTTTCGTAAATCACCTGTGTGAATAATAGCCATTTTAAGTTAGAAAATTCTTCAAAAATGGCTTCATTATAAAACAGTCGTGGACAAAATTTATAATCGTTATATCACAATGGCTAAGCATAGGAAGAGCGGTGATAAAAAGTAGTGAATAATGATTATTCACTGCTATTAGTGCATAATATATACCATTTTAAGTTAGAAAATTCTTCAAAAATGGCTTCATTATAAAACAGTCGTGGACAAACTAATTTATTGACAAAGATTCAATATTTATAAAACTGAAAACAAAAATTAAGGCAATTAAAACGAAGATGACAAAAATCCGAATATTTAATATTGATAGTTTAATACCCCCAAACTCTATGGTTGGAGGTAATGTTGCCACCAATAATTTAGGATTATAAAATTGCACAGATAAATATGCCACAAGAGAAAAGGACAGGGTAGAAGCAAAGATTGATAAGATAAGTGACAAGAATAGTAGATGACATACCGAGGCGAGAATACAGTTATTGGTTTTAAAAGTGGCTGTGTGTATTAAAATACTAAAGTCAAGTCTTTGAAATCAAAATTCTTTGGCATTTAGATATTATATGACATTTTAATAAGTTGAAGTTAAATAAACGCTAAAATATACTTCGTTTAAATAATAAGGTTAAGTTATTTGTCTAATAATAATATTATTTCATTGTTCAAGATATGTACACATACATTTAAGTTTGTCGAAACAGATAAAATAGTTAAAAATTACAGTGCAAAAATACAATAAAAGCTATGAGTCTAAAATCACAAGATACCAAGATACAGGAAATCGACTAATAATAAAAAAAATTTCTAAAAAAATACTCAAAAAATTGATTATAAAAAAACCTAATCCAAACTATAAAGGGTAGAGTTTAATAATAATTGCTTTTTTATTTGAATTTAAAATTTTCTATCTGGCTGTGTTTTTGTTAAATAATTTTTTTTCAAAATTTTAAAAATCTGTTGCCATTCATGAAATCGTTAGTGGCAAGAATACCTGTGTTTTTTTAAAGAACCCTTTTAATCCGTGTCATCTTTACTGGTACCCTTTTCTGGACAGGTATATTTGGTGGCAAGTTTACCTCCGCCGAGGTAGGAAAATTAAATAGTGTCAAAAAAGGGATCCAAAATGTAGTTCGTAAATTTACCGCCTGTAAGCAAATGGTTTTAAATGTCTATTCCTCGAAACGACAAATCTTTTATTTTCCTACTCCAGATTGACTAATATGTTAACTTGATTTACCCTTAATGACAAAAAGCTGGGTTCGTTAGTAAACCCTTTAAATTTAGCGAGATCCTATTTTTCCTATCGAGAACACTACCAAAAACAAACTGTTGACTACCAAAAACTTGTTGACTTTTTTAATCGAGAATACAAAGTTCTTAGAGCTAATGGGGAGCAAACAACTTACCAGAAGGTTAATTTTTTTTACTAACCTTCGCCCACAACAGCATTTCCCACCTTCTTCATTTTACTTCCATTTTAGATTAATTCTTGTTTGCTCTCGTTGGCTTATATTTATCTTCCCTTAAGTTTACTAGTCCCCATTCTGCCAAATGTCATTCATTTTCTTCTTCTTTTTCGCTCACTATGTTTGTTTCCTGGTAACTGCACCCGGTCTCTTACTAGAATCTTGTTTATAATCATTTAAGTTTAAATCCCAAGATTTTGTATTATCTCAGTTTTTAATGTAATTTATTTTCGTCGCCTTTCATTTTTACACTCAATTTCATCAATTTATATTTAGTTTGTACTGTCAAATTCAACCACCATTTTGTATATGTGATTTTAATTAAGACCTACATTGTATGGTACATAACAAACTTCAATGTATGAATTTTTGATGTTACTTTTGAAAAGGGCTTATACTCTTTTCTGGTATGTTCATCCAGTTTTGGTTAATTTTCAAACCTACTTACTGTGGTTTCCCGGATAACAATTTTATATTTTCGCTTTCTGAAAGTAATATCAACAATTTAAAATTAACCTTCTCGTAAGTTGTATTGTTTTCTTCCCCTTAGCCCTAAGAACTCTGTAATCCAGGCCTGATGATGGCAGTTTGCCGAAACTAGTTGCCAACCGTCTTCAATATTAACAAAATTTGTGGAGTTTCATTACTTCACCAGTAGATCACATTTGAGATAATGGATAGATAACCTTTTCGAATTGCTATTTAATGTTTTGACTGAAAGTGATATTTTTAGCTGAAACAAAATTTGTGACTCTAACTAGCAGATTTAATACAATTGAAAACAAAACAATCCTTAGCTACCTTACGGAATAAATGCCTGAGAAATACGAAACATGACGTATTCGTGGGACCTAAAAGTACAAGATCCGACGACATGATTACTACGTTCATCTGTTTTTTAATCAAAGTACAATTTTTATAGATAATTATTAATAGAGAAATGCGGTTCTCCCGGGTTGCCTATCAAAATATGGTTGAATCAAATTCAATTCATTGTTCACTTGTTTTGAAGATCTTTAACATTTGGCAATCCCTATTTGCGGGTACTTTTACATAAGAAACTATCTCATCATGTAAAGATAAAAATTAGCTTTAATTTGATATATAATTTACTAAGTATGATAGGTAAAATTCGTTATGAACATGTTTATACCTGGTTGCCAAGAGGTTGCGGCCAAATGAGAAACGACAACCCAAACTTTTTAAATTCTTTACTTCTCTCTCATTGAAATGAATTATATTTTATCTTCAAAACAAGTGAACGACATTTTTTAACAAAAATGAATCAGTTAAATTTTAATTAAAAATACTGCTTGCCATATTTTGATAGGCAATCCGGTAGAACCGTATTTATCTATTAATAATTATGTGTAAAAATTGTATTTTGATTAAAAAACAGATGAACATACAGTAATCATGTAGTCGGATCTTGGACTATAAGAACAAGTAACGCCAAAAAGGTTCCACCATTCATAATTATTTAATAAACAAAACTAACCATCTGCATTTAAAATATGTTGATAATAATTAAAATCTGCCTATATTTATTACAATTTCTTTAGATTTAGCCAAAATTTCAATTTTATACCTAATTTAACCTCTTTTTATAGGAAATAATTATTTTGTGTTAAATCCATTTATTTCCTAATAAAAATGTCAACACCATAAATTTACAGTTTTTTCAATAACATGTCATGATCAAGGCAGTTATAGGCATTCGATAAATTTAGAAATAGACTTATCGATAATTATGTTTTGAACGGATTGAAGGAATTCCAGTCCACATCGTTTATATTTAGTTTGGCACCCCAAATTTTATCATTCGACATTTATTTTTATTTTATTACTATAATAAGTAATAATTCCTATGAACCATTAAATTTTATTGGCACGTATTTTAAATCTTTTGAAAAATATTAATCATTTATCCTTAAATGTATAATTCACGACTAACGCCTTAGCCTAACTATAGTGTAGGTATATACAGGGTGTATCCAAACGTGTGGGAAGCTTTATTGAATGAAATTATGAATGGCGGTGCAAAAATCCGGTAATTTCGTAATACCTACCTGTAGTATTTACTATGTTATATTTCTGTAACAGATTGCATCAAACTGGTTTTTGAATAATGCATATAAATCACTGCAAAGGTTGATATATCCGAGCTTTGAACTGATTTTTAATTAAGCAAAAATGTTAAAAATTGTTCGTTTGACAATAAATAAGAATATATATATTTAATCATCAGATATGCAGAACTTCTAGAAAGCCATTGTTTATTTATTAAAAAAAAAATAAGTTGAAAAATATGAAAAATATAATTTTCTTCTGCAAGTAATAAATGATTTTTATGCAAAGAAAAGTAATTGAAGAAATTAAATTCAAGGAAATTGATGTCGCGTTCTTGTGTAATAAATTTTAATGATTTTGTGTGGGTATTAATGCCTCTTGATTTTTCTTTAATATTAAATTTTATTATTTAATTATCAATTAAAATATCATTTGGATTCTGGGAAATTGTAATTAATTTCAATCTTTTTGTTGCAGGTACGAACGATGTAATAATAGTATTTAATTTCCTGTTGGTAAGTTGATTTTCTTTCAATTTTTTAATAGAATATAAATTATTTTGCAATAAAATTTTTAAACTTAGGTACTGATTGAGTTATATACGAATATTGGAATTCTAGGACTTACCAATTTGCGAATCGTTCTTTCTATGTAGCTACTTGCCAATCATCCATTTCATAGCAAAATCACAATCGACAGACACGAGTTTTGTTTTTATGACCAAGCTTACTCGGCGATTCGATAGGCACTATTTTCACCTAGGTATCCAATATTTATCGCGACAGGTATCGAAAGTATTTAAATTAATATTAGGGCCACAAATAGACAACCAAAAATACACGAATATTCCAAAAATAAAAATAGTAATTAATATATTTTCCAATTAAATTTAAAACCCAAACATTTTCCCACACCAAAATACAACCGCTTGTATTTTCCATTATGCAAAAAAAAACAAAAAATTAAATTAAACAAAAAAAAAATAGTTATTGAAGTTAAGACTGTGGTAAAGGGCAAATCTTCACCACAGGTCTCTTAGAGGAACCGTGGATGGTTCTTACTGTAACCACCCTGCACACTCCATCTGTTCCCGAATGCAATTTACATACGCGGCCTAATCGCCATTTCATGGGAGGTAAATTATCGTCTTTCAACAAAACTAACTGACCAACCTTAATTTGTGGACAATGTTTTGTCCATTTCTGACGTTGCATTAACGTGTGCAAATAGTCGGTATGCCATCGTTTCCAGAAGTGCTGGTGAATTCGTTGCAACAACTGCCAGCGACTTAATCTATTTATAGCGAGATGAGTACAATTGGGATCTGGAAGTACCGATAGTGGTTCAAGGGTCAAAAAATGACCGGGGGTAAGAGCGCTTAAATCATTTGGATCATTGCTCAACTCTAGAATGGGTCGTGAATTAAGCAATGCCTCAATTTGTACCAAGACTGTAGACATTTCTTCAAATGTCAAACATTGCTCTCCAACAATTCTCAAAAGATGGCCCTTTACAGATTTTACTCCAGCTTCCCAGAGTCCACCAAAATGTGGACTAGAAGGTGGATTAAATCGCCACTCTATATGTTCTGTATCTACAGCATTCTGAAATATTTCGCGAATATACCTATTAGCACCCTGAAAGTTAGTACCACAATCAGAGTGTAAGACTGAACAACGACCTCGTCTACCAATGAACCTTCGTAACGCGGCAAGAAATGCTTCAGAAGATAATTCTGAACATAATTCAAGATGGATAGCCTTTGTGGCAAAACACACAAAAACCGAGATATATGCCTTATATGTTTTGGCTCCGCGAATCTTGGAATGAGTCATGGTAAAAGGGCCACAAAAGTCTACTCCAACACACGCAAATGGTTTAGACTGATTCACTCGTAACGACGGAAGATTACCCATTAAAGGGGTAGTTGATGTAGGACGAAATCTAAAACAACGAACACAGCTTGAGAGTACATTTCTAATAGCTCTTTTAGCATTAATAATCCAATAATTTTCCAAAATTAAGAATCGAAGAGTCTGAACGCCAGGATGAAGAAAGGTTAAATGATAGTCTAAGATTAATAATTGTGTGAAACGATGCTTTTGAGGCAAAAGAATAGGATGCTTTTGATCAAACGATAAGCTAGAGTTAACAAGCCGTCCACCGACTCGAAGAAGTCCACGCTCATCCAGAAAGGGGCAAAGTTTACGCATTGGCTTGGAAAGAGGCACTTTATTACGAATATCACAAATTTCTTGTTCAAATGAACTAGCTTGAATGCACTTAACCAGCACCAACTCAGCCTGTTGCAATTCTAAAATAGTAAAGGGACCACATCTTTTCTGTATGTTTTTCCATTTACTTTTAATATTAAAAATGTAACGAAGTAAATAACCTATAATACGTTTTACCTTTCCCAAGGTAGAAAATCGATTTAAAAGATCATGTACGAAATTAAACGAAGATAAAGAATTGGTAAGAGTAACCTTTCGTTCTTCTTTTGAAACTTCCTGAACATTAATATCAACAAGCAAATCCGTAGGCCATAACTCTTCAGAGTGTCTTAACCAAGAAGGCCCAGACCACCATAAGTCATGAGTTATTAGAACTGAAGGAGAAATGCCCCGAGAAGCACAATCAGCAGGATTATCTTTACTGGGAACGTGTCGCCAGTCAGAAGGGGGGACCTTGTCTTGTATTTGAGAAACACGATTAGCAACAAACGTTTGCCAGCGATGAGGTGAAGAGCGAATCCACGATAAGGCAACAGAAGAATCACACCAAGCAATAACTTTCGAGACTTTAATGGAATCTTTCATACTTTTAAGGATGAAATCGATTAATGAAGCTAAAAGTGCAGCTCCACATAACTCCAGTCGAGCTAAACACACTCTTTTTAACGGAGCCACCTTGGACTTTGCCATTATTAAAGGAGTCGAAATATTACCGGTCTTGCCTTCTATTCGAAAATATACAACAGCTGCAAACCCTCGCTCGGAAGCATCACAGAACCCATGTACCTGGAGGATAGACTGCGTATTAACGGAAATATAACGAGGCAGAGACAAGGCCGATAAGTCACTAAGTTTATTTTTAAACTGGATCCAACGAGAAACAAAATGCGGATCAGGTTCCTGATCCCAATCAAGACCCATTGTCCAAAGATATTGCATATAATATTTAGCCAAAAACGAAGTAGGAGTAAGAAATCCCAAAGGATCAAAGATTCTGGCTAAATCAGAAAGAATATTTCGTTTAGTGCAGGGCCTGTTTAATATATCGACTTTATACGAAAATACATCTAAATGTGGAGACCAAATAATACCTAATATTTTAATAACATGTTCTTCTTTAGATTCAAATTCTAAGGATTCCTGTTGACAAAATTCAGAAGGAATATGAGTGAGTAGCCGAGAATCATTACTCGCCCATTTCCTCAATTCAAACCTTCCCCTTTCCAACAGAGAGATTAATTCTGTTTGCAATGACATAATATTTTCAATAGAATCAGAGCCAGTGATAATATCATCGACATATATATCAGACGTCAGTACCTTTGCAGCATTTGGAAACTTCAAACCTTCATCCTTAGCCAACTGTAACAAGGTTCTAATAGCCAAGTAAGGCGAGGATACAACACCGTAAGTAACCGTGTTTAGTTGGTACTCTTGGACAGCTTTTTCAAAATTGAATCTCCACAAAATCCGTTGGTAATCTCTTTGATGAGGTTGCACTAAAATTTGTCGATACATTTGACGAATATCAGCAGTGAACACAAAGCGATGCATACGAAAATGTAATAAAATTGATACAAGGTCTTGCTGAAGCTTGGGCCCTGTGAGAAGAGTCTGATTAAGCGAAATATGATTCGAATCGAACGATGAAGCATCAAATACTACTCGCAAGTTAGTAGTACGAGTATCCGATTTGAAAACAGGATGATGGGGAATATAGTAAACTAGTTTAGATGAGTTTAGTGAAGGGACCAGAGACATATGTCCCATATCTAAATAGTCCTTCAAAAAGGCGGAATATGCTACCAACAACGAAGGGTTTTTTTGTAAACGACGTTCCAATGATGCCAAACGACGCAAAGCAACGACCTTAGAGTCTACAAATGAAGGCATACCTTGCTTAAAAGGAAGACAAACCATATATCTCCCTGAAGAGTCCCTTGAAAAGGTTTCAATGAAATGTTTTTCACATTGTAAATCTTTTGGGGACATCACTATAGAAGCAGGAATTTCCTCAATATCCCAAAATTTCTTGATGGATGAATCAATTGAATTTATACAAAGAGAAATCCCAGTTTCTGCAGGAAGAACCTTAATTTTTCCTACCAAAACATAACCAAATATGGTGTTTAAAGCCATGGGTTGACCTGTGTGACCACGCAATGTACCGTCTAACAAAATATCTGGCAACAAATCAGACCCAATTAAACAATCTACATGAGATGGGATATTGTACTCAGGATCGGCCAATGTAATATCAGAAATATGAGGCCATTTTTGCAAGGGTATATACGACGAAGGAACGCAACAAATTTTAGGAACGAGCAAAACATCCAAGGATAGAAGTGATGAGATTTTATTTCGTGGTTTAAGTGTAATACGAGTACCGCATGTAGATTTTTTTGACATATCATCTAAACCATGTATAATGAATGACAAGCGATGTTTTCGAAGGCCTAAACGATTACAACAAGTTGTAGTAAGGAAGCTAGATTGACTTCCAGTATCAAGTAAACAACGAACCTTTTGGAAATGTCCTGAAGAATCACGAACTTCCACCACCGCAGTACCTAAAAGAACATTTTCCTTTTCAGAAAGACAGGCTAATGCCACAGGATTCGAATGTGTTGATAAGTTAGTATCAGACGATGGGTCTACTAATTCAGAAGATGACGACGACGAAGCAATTTGTTTTGAATTAGGCACACCAGTGTCAGAACGAATTTTATTTGAACGAGAGGTAAAATGAAGCAAACTGTGATGCTTAGCATGACATAGTTTACATTTAAACGACGAAGTACAATTGGACGAACGATGAAAGGGTTTTAAACAATTTAAACATAACTGTTTTTCTTTCGCAAAATTATAACGATCGACAGGAATTTTATGTAAGAAATGTTGACATTCAGTCAAGGAATGTTTCGAATTACACAATGGACAAGAAGCGTCAATAGTTGCTTCCGAATTGGTACATAGTGAGGTACTACGATTAGCATTGGAGGACTTTGAATATTTCTGCGTATTTTGTTTACCAATATTTTCCAAAGCAGTGCATTGTGATTTTAAAAAGGTAACTAATTCTGAATATGTAGGGATAGAAGTTTTGGCGTATTGTAATTCAAAACGTTTAACCGTATCATTTTCTACCTTTTTTATAAGGATATGAAACAAAACAAAACTCCATTGGTCAACAGGTAAGTTCAAATTTTTTAATGCATCTAAATTTTCGGAGAAACATTCTAACAATTTCCTTAAATTTTGAGAACAATCACCTTGAACTTTTGGAAAATCAACAATCTCCTGCCAATAAGCAGACGCTAATGACCTTGGATTTTGAAATCTATCTACCAATGCACGATAAGCAATTTCATAGTTATCGTCTGTAATCTGTAAAGACTTTATGGTCGACAGTGCACTACCACTCAAATTTGATCGCAAATATTGAAATTTTTCGATGTCTGACAATTGAGGATTATTATGAATTACGACATTAAACAAATCAAAAAATGAAGGCCAATCTTTATAGCTTCCATCAAATTTAGGCAAATTAATTTTAGGAAGTTTTATACTAGGAGACTTCGTACTTACTACCGATTGAATTGACCTATCTGCCGGACTGTCAAATATTCTTTCATAAATATCTTTAGTGGCGTAATACATTGTATCAAAGTTTTTACGAATTAATTCATCATTAGTAATATCTTCCTCTAGACTAGCTGCTTGAGCCGAAGTAGCGAGTTGCTGAGTTGTAAATTCATTTGCAATATTATCAATATCTCGATATCTAATTTGGAAAATGGAATAATGAGTTTCATCAGTTTCTGAGAGATCCGCGACTTCTTTTAACTCTTTCATACGACTAAACCATACATCGCGTAGCCCTCTAACGTGCCGTAATTTGCCTGCCATTATATTTATACTATATCAAAAACTATAAATGACAATGTATCAAGTGCATATAATTAAAACGAACTAATAAATTGCCTAACGATATAATACCCTTTATTTTTCAAAGACCATCCGGTATACTAAATTGTAGTAAAAAATGAAAATCCGCTAATATAATAATGTGTACCTCAAATCTAAATCGAAATCCCAAACCAACGATAAGTAAATTTCCATAAACGACAAACGACAAATTTAGCAAAAAATTAAACTCGAAGCAAAAAAGAACAAACTTGATCGGTTGGTTTTGTGAATTTTAAATAAACAACTTTTACAACTAAGGATCAGATAAGAGTGTTTTAATTATTTAATTTTAGCGCAATTGAATAAATGAAAACGATTCACGAAAAACTTGCAATTATCACTTTGTCTAGGTTTTAATTTTATACCACACTTATATGAGTTTTAACCATCGAAATTGTTACTAATTATGGCTATAATATTTTTATTAAATAAGCAAAATAATAAAGATTAAAATCCGACTCCGAAAGGACCAAATGATTGAGTTATATACGAATATTGGAATTCTAGGACTTACCAATTTGCGAATCGTTCTTTCTATGTAGCTACTTGCCAATCATCCATTTCATAGCAAAATCACAATCGACAGACACGAGTTTTGTTTTTATGACCAAGCTTACTCGGCGATTCGATAGGCACTATTTTCACCTAGGTATCCAATATTTATCGCGACAGGTATCGAAAGTATTTAAATTAATATTAGGGCCACAAATAGACAACCAAAAATACACGAATATTCCAAAAATAAAAATAGTAATTAATATATTTTCCAATTAAATTTAAAACCCAAACAGGTACATAGTGCTAATTATTAAAATATTCAAAGAAAATTTGAAAAAAAAAATATTTTTGTTTAAGATATTTAATTTTTTTTTATTTAGTAAGAAAACTGTATATAAAGGCCGTTTGTTTTATCATGTGCTAACATTGCTATATTCTAAACCATAAGAGCAAAAAGTTAACTATTTAGAAGAACATTACAATCTCGAGTTTTACGCATAGACTTTTTATTCAAAGAAATATTAAAAAATGGAAAAGAAAAATTTTATTGTATCTCAATTTTTTTACAAAAGTGTATTGATACATCTTCAATACGACGTTTCGTATGGTAACGTCCACCATCAAGTTATTTTTTTTTATTACAAAAAATGATAAACCGTTAAAATTGAAATTCAGTGATATATGACACTTGTCATTTTAACGACGTTTTATCTGTAATAACTAACATCATTAGTAACAGCAATTTATGATTACGGTCCTGTCGTAGTTCTTTTGTTTTAATTTACGTATTATTTCAATCACCTTGTATATTTTGTAAACTTTGCAATTTAAATATAGATTCTTATATTTAGAAACTTTTATATGTTATAAAATTACATAAGGAAACAAAAATGGAGGCTGTGCAAAAAAAAATTTTTTTTCATGATAATGTACGTATTCTATCAATCACACTGTACATGTTTGACACATTTTTTAATTAAAATGTTTTTTAATTATCACATGTAAAAACTTTTATAGTAGAATAAAATTTCTTGACAATACAAAACAACAGAGTGTGCAAAGAAAATGATCTTTATAACCATAATGTACGTATTCTTTCAATCTCACGGAACATTTTGGACACATTTTTAAATTTAAAAGTAGGTTATTTGATTTGGAAAGACTAAAATTTCCTGATGACAAAATAAAAACACAGAATGTGCAACAAATATATTATTGTACATTATAATGGACATATTTTTTTATTCACATTGTACATTTGGAATTTTTCTTGTATTTAAATATAGATTACATGATACACTGTATATTTTTTAAACGAATATAGGCATACTTTGACATCTAACAATTTGGATAAAAATATACTGCAACATAACGAAAATTGAAGATTTCAAATCTGATTTCTCCTTAATCAATTTTTATTAGAAACTGTTTTCATAATTCTCATGTTCCTAAATGATGAAAATGTCATTTTCTGACCTTCCATTATCCGAAGCTACAAAAAAAATTCTGTCTGATCGTTTGTCTGTCTGCCTGGATGTAAACACAATACTTATCGAACGAAATCTCTCATCGGTTTTCAATTTACTAGTTCTTTTTCTCCAGGGAAGAATCCTATTAAATTTGAACGTATAATATTACCCTACATGTTGGACCAGGATTGCATTAGCCATTTCAGTACCCCATGGGCCGAAGTCTCGAAACGGTGCACCAGTATTTGAGCGTCCTAGAATTTTGATATTTTTTTAAATTCATTAATAATGATTTTTTTATCGAAATTGTTAGGTAATGTCGAAGTATGCTTATTGTTATATTCGTATTGACGAAATTAACACGAATTTACAAAATAACTGCAGGACCGTAATTAAAAACTAGTGTCACTGATGATGTTAGTTATTTCAGATAAAACGCCGTTAAAGAGTGATATATCATTGAATTTGAATTTTAACGGTTTATCACTTTTTGTAATAAAAAACACAGGCAGAAAGAAAAATAACTTGATGGTGGCCTTTAAGATACGAAACGTCGTATCGAAGATTTATTAGTACACTTTTCGAGCAAATTTTCGATACAATAAAAATTTCCTTTTCTATTTTTTGTTTTCTTTTATAAAAACTATATGCGTAAAATACCAAAAATAGCATTTTTAGTTCTGCCTGTATAACTCGAGGGCGAGTAGATTTTTTTTGGTCAATGTATTGTTCCCCAAAATAGGTAACTTTTTCCATTTAATCGTTTTAGTATGTCTTATGGTTTAGAACATAGCAATGTTAGCACATGATAAAAGAAACAGCCTGTAAACCAAAAATTAATACACATAACAAAAGGAGTAAAAATTACAATTTTGTATCTTGTACTCTCTACTTAAATGCTTTATTAAAATCATCTGTAAGTTTAAATCAACGTCATCATTCTGATTATTATTTTCAAAATGTTTACTTTGTCCCCTTTAAATATGTGAAAGTTTCCTATTTTTATTTTATTCTGATTTCAGGCGAAAATTATATTTAATATTTAACAGTAACTTAATAATACTACGTGTCTACACCACCTTTTATTGCTTTAAAATACGTGATCATTTTAGGTTTGTTTTTATAACATATTGTATCACTAATATATATGTTTTGTACCAAAACCGTAAATTCAAAAATTTTGAAAAAAAATTGTGGATGTTTATTTCAGCAAAATAAATTATTTCATAAAAAATAGTTGATATCGGGAAAGTACGTCTTTAGCATTATACTTGGGAAAAGGTGTTTTTCTTGATTTTGCTGAAAATTTAGGAAAATACTAATCTATGTATCATATATATTCATTATTTTTTTTAAATTTTTGAATTTGTATTTAATTTTTCCGGGGGTCAACTTA
The DNA here is from genome assembly GCA_963243735.1 of Neocrepidodera transversa. Taxonomy (NCBI): domain Eukaryota; kingdom Metazoa; phylum Arthropoda; class Insecta; order Coleoptera; family Chrysomelidae; genus Neocrepidodera; species Neocrepidodera transversa. The sequence goes on from OY725348.1 coordinate 13,495,261, forward strand.
AACCATAAAAGCTTTCAAATAAGGTGTAGCGTGATGTACGCAAACTTTGATCATCCTATATACATTTTGTTCTTATGTCACCAAATAGAACTCAAAAAGTTAAATGGACTTAAACTTAAAAATATGCGATTTTCAATTGTCTATAACTTCAAAACTATTTATTTTATAATATAGGTTTAATAGGTTTTTGACATTACCTTCACAGGACAAATCTAAAAATGTAAAAAAATAACATAGGTGGTCGTTACTTTCGGAACAGCCTGTATATACCAAAAGTTGGAAAATATTTTATTTAAATGTGACACAACGATATCGTGTAAGCAGTTTTCAATATACAGATAGTTTAAACTAGTCGTGACACACCCTGTATATGAGTGCATTCTGTTCATTGTCAGCTTTTTGGTAGAAGGACATTATTAACGGACGGGCGCTTCGTTAATATTAAAGATAGGAAGCTGCGGTTTTCACTAATAGATTCTGTAGTTAATTCTCTAGGGCGCGTCTGTGGCACTTTTTTTAAATTATTTTTAGTAAATGTGATACGACTATCAACTTTTTTCTCAAGACAAATTTGAAAGAAGTACCATAGACGCGCTCTTCTGATAAAAATTTTAAATATTATAAAAAAAACCGCATATTTTTAGTTGCTATATTAGGAGAGTTCTGCGCAGAAAAAATTAGACTAAAGGGTAGGATTACTTAACATTAACCGGAAAATACTAAAAAAAAAGTTTTACACCCAATGTATTAGAATAAAAGCACATTTTCCATGGGTAATTCTCTAACCGGCAACCACAAAAGTCACGTGGTGTTCGGGCCTCTTAATGATTGGAATGGAATATGATATACAGATTTGGCCAAAGCTTTGTGGAACATAGTGTAGTTTATGCATCAGACAAGAAGTCCAATAAAAGATTTGCGAGGAATAACAAAAAAATATTTTGGTATACACCTTTTTAAAAACTTTCGTAATTTATTGTAGCGCATTGGGTCTACATCGGCGTTTGGGGAAATACACGGTCGGTCTCAGAGTTTATCGTGTCAGATGTCACTGTCAGAAGTGTCAGGTCGAATTCAGCTTTAGCCGACTGCTGATATTCGCTGCAATAGCAGGTAAGCCATTAGGCTTGAAAATAAAATAAATTAAAACGCCTCTTGAAATATAGTCAAAAGCTGAAAATGTGCAAATTTTAAAATGGTATTTTGGTAACAATTCCGTTCGAAGCATAATGAATTTATTTATTTCGGCTTACGAAAATCGGGAAAATTCCGTCATGTTCTACAATAAATCGAATTATTCAATCAATTGAACAATTTTGTTGTGTAAATAATTGCCGAAAATGCCGTGCAACTGATGAACCACCTGTACGACAATTAAACGAAGATCGTCAAAATAAATGTTTAAATGTTTAAAAGAAATGGTTACAGTTGTTTTAAGGTTCCTACTACCCAGGAAATTTTTTCCCAGAACAATTTCAGGCGAATGTAGTTTTGTGAAACTATGATGGAGAAGCACAATCAAAATGACAATTTTTCAAAGAATATTTTATTCACTGATGATTCGTCTTTTTCACTTCATAGTAAAGATAATTAGTCATATGTAGTAACCTATTGGTCTCGGGATAATAAGTGTCACATTGCGAACCCAGTACCCACGAAAGCTAATAGGTCCATATTTTATTAATGGTAATTTAAATAAAGAAAAATATTTGGATTTATTATAAAATCAAATTATTCCAACAGTTTAGTTATTTCCTGATGTTAACTTTGAGGACATTTGGTTTCAGCAGGATGGTTGTGGGTCTTATAACTCACATATATATAACAACAACGTTTACTGATTGTTTAATTAGTACACGCGGTTCAATGCCCCCCCCCCCCCCCAGTCAACAGACCTAGCACCTGCTAACTTCTTTTTATGGGGATTTTTAAAGAATCTATCTACAGGCTTGGGTTTGAAAGAGCCACAAATCTTGACGTATTAAGGGAGAAAATTAGCTTAGTGATATGATATGATCACTTTACAAGAGATTTTACTATTGTTTGGTTCACGAAAAGGTGGTTTATTTGAACCCTTAATTTATTAAAGTGCCACTTTTTATATTATTATTTTATTATGTTTTATCTACTTTTAATTTTTAGAATTTTTCCAGAATTATTTTTTTAAGGATATTTATTTTATTTTCAAAGCCAATATGGCTAAAAATGTAAGCATATCCAATCATTCTAAAAATTAGAAAATATTTGACCCTAATAAATATTTTCTTCTAACCATAAAGACGTAAAAAGTAGCTATTTAGAATCAGCCACAAATACCCCCTTCCGCAGTTGATAAATTACTAAATGTAATTTAAAGTGAAGCAGCCGCGAGCACATCGCTCTCATCAACACGTTACCTAAGAGTGGCGGAAATAGGGTGGAGGCAATGTTTCGTCTTATTTTTCCCCATTGAATCGATGTCTAAAAACAAATTACCTATGTTCCATAAAAAAATTGCCAGATCTGTATAACATGTATGTATTTAGTTATGGCAAGTATGTTTCGATTTAACAAAGCGATTTACACAAATAAATATATTTGTGTGTACCTAATGAGATTATACGACCAGAATATATTGATCAATCCCCATACTTCACGGAACGTGGTACCCAACAAACTTCATATTATTTTTATTTATGTACGATTGTAATCATGAACGGCTTATTAACATTTTCAATAGTGCCGTTGAACTCTGTAAAGCATAAATTATTTTTTTATGTTTGACATTGAATGAGGACAATGGGATCATAAGTACGACGCAAGGTCAAAATATATTTTTTTGTAAACTCGCACCGACTCATCGTTTGTTTTTAGTCACACTTATTATATGGTAGCATGTGTATATGTGTGACCTTGAACTTGTTGTGTAATAAAATTTATTAGTGGGTCTCGGTTATTTTTCTCATGTAAATGATGAAGGTGGAAAATTTTGATGGGTGTTTCTTTCTTGGAAAAAAATTTTATAAATGGTTCGGGGTAACATATTTATATAATAGTATGTAAATTAAAACAATATACGTTCCAAAGTGACAACAAAGCATAAATAATAAAAAAAGTTAACTTAGATGACACAAGTAATTTGCATTATTTGTATCATAATCGAAAAAAAGGTCTAAAGATGAAAAAATTAAGAACTAACCAGACACTAAAAATATCTGGCCATGTACCTAGATACCTTTTATTTTTAATTCACATACACCCAGAAGGTGCACTTCAATAAAATTACATTGGCAACTGTTAGCCACTTTTGGTGACCTTGCGCCATTTTTTCGGGTCCGGTTTTGCTCAAGTAGTTTCTGCAGAGCCGGGATGTGTTTTTCAAAAAAATACAGGAAATTTTAAAAATGATATAAAACGCAGGCATAAAATAAGTATCATCTCCAAGAGGTTTTTAAACCTGCATCATATGTGAAACTTTCGGCCCCAATAACGAAAAAGTTATCAAAAATTTTTGCATGAGATCATTTTCGAATTTTTCCATTTCTGAACTGCTTTGGGATGTAAAGGAAATTTATCTAGAGAAATAACAGAATTGCAGTATGTAGAACAAAACACATTTTTCGTGATCTTATCTCCATATCACTTCTTTGCATTTTCATATGGTACGATTTATTAACAACAATTCTTCACAAAATATCGTCCAAATATATCACTTTCGATGCATAAATGTTGGTTTTATTGATCACATCTCAAGTCGTTCAAACGGTCAAAGATACATGTCGCCTCATCCATGATTTTTCTCTACAGCGGAACTACTCCCAAATGTATGGCCGCTAGCGATGCGCAAATTAGATGCGCGAACTTTACCTGTCAAACGTAGTGCACCTTCGGGTCATTCGGTGCATACACACAATACACATTCGCCTAAAAACACAAAAAAGTTGATCCACAAGCAGCAATAATTTGTTTGTTTTTTAATTTAAAAACTATTTTTTTGGTACATCAATTAGACAATAATGGGCTATTTTTAAACTAACAGGAATGAAAATCTTACTTTCGGTTAAATCGGAAGTGACATCTACTTTTTTATGGAATGTGTTGTTTTGATCTTTTTTCAATAAGCATAAATTTATAAGTAAGTTTTTTTCAGATTTAAAAAATTAAAAAATAAGTGAGAGACGAACAATTTTTTTATTTACTCAAAGTGGCCACGTCAGATGAATGCGATGTGACAAAATTACTAAGTAGGCTATGGAAATTATTAGTAAGGTTATAGACTTCTTATCTCACTTATTTTTTTGGAATTTTTTAAATCTGAAAAGACTTAGAAATTTATGCTTAATTAGAAACCATTAAAAAAATATAGTCATTCCATTCTATTCAACCAGAAGTGATATTTTCATTCCTGTTAGTCTAAAAGTAGTCCATTATTGTCTAATTGATGTGTGCCAAAAACATAATTTTTAAATTCAAACGCAACCAAATTATTGGCGGCGTACATTGACTCGTGGCCACCCTGTATATTTACATGAATTTTTTATCTTTGGGTAAACCTTTTTTTAGTTTATTCATTTTTTTGTTAAAGGTTTTGACCTTTGTGGCTTGTTTTTATTTTATTTTTTTTTTAATTAGAATGTTTCTGAAAGAGTTGGGACATTCTATATTTTATGGATAATTGTTCATCCTCAATGACTCTTTAATTTTTTCAATTAACTTTTTTCTAAACTTTGAATCAGATCGATTTATCGATCAGCCAATTATTATCGACTTTTTTCTACAAATTGGTAGATAATAACGCGTGATTATGGCTATGTCATGCTGTAATTAAATTTAATTTGATTTAATTTAGAAAAAAAGATCATTTGGATGAATTTGAAAACCTCAAAATTTATGCTGTATAAAAATTTCAAAGCCATTTTTTCAAGCAAAGTAATTTTTTGGTCACAATTTTAAAATGCATTAGGTAAATAACTTTAATTGATTTTTTAAGATTTAAGTATTTTTCTTAAATATAAATTTAAAAAAATAACGATTTTTGTAAAAGCCGTTATGCCTCAAATACTATTATTATTATACAAATTATTATATCAGTGAATTACGAATAGTTTATGTTTATCTACTACTATTTTACATCAAAATAAAGTGCATACAGGAACTAAATATTTTTATTATCTTTTACAGGAAATAACTATTATAGTGGTACTTCTTGCGTGCACTTCGTATATTGTATAGTTTGACCCTTAAACCGTATTATATTTAATTTATTATTTTCAGTTTATCTAGATACTTAAAATCCCATATCTCATTACTGTCTGTGCGGCTGGCTATCTGGACGATTTATCAAAAAGGAACTGAAAAGAGATGTTATGTTATGAGACTTCGACCAACAATAAAAAGTAACGAAACTAATAATTAAACTCTTCGTTAAATTTTATCTTCTGGAAATAATAGTTTATTACGTAATGTCACGTAGAAGCACAGATAACTCTACTTCATATTTTATTTATTACGATTATCATCGGAGAACCAGTATACCGGGATAGTAACATAATTTTTAATAAATTTCATTTAATTTTTCTGACGGTTTAATGAATTTTTTAAAAAATTAATAATTTTGAAAATTGGATTACTTTTTATTGATTATAAGATATCAAAAACTGCAGATGATTTTCATGTTTTTTTCGAATAACCTTATTTTTTCAATATACCATTTTCACGTACTTTTTAACCATTTTTTTAGGTTATTTTTAAATTCTCCAAATATTACAATGTTTCACTTTATTTTATAATAGTTTTTTTCAATCATCGAAACATTTCATATATATTTTTTTTAATTTATTGATCATAAACAAATGCTTTATGGTAAAAAAACATATTAAAGAAAAATCGTCCTTTTTTTAAATAATTCAAAAATTATGACTGGTTTACATTTAGCGCAGTCTAGTCTTTTTTTAATAAATAAAAATATTGAGTTGTTTATTTATGTTTAGACAATTATGATAATAATGTGCCAAAATATGAAAGGATTTTATCCTTATACCTGAAAATTTTGTGCTAAAATTTGCTACGCTCTTTATTGTAGACGATTTTATTTAATTAACGGCTAATAATTTACATTATAAAATGGTCTGATAAATTGAGTACTATTTTTTTGCAGATGTTTATGGCTTTAAGATATGGAATTATATTCTTTTAGTGTTTTGTTTACTGTCAAATTAGCTTCAAAATACTTATTTTACTACAGACAAGTATGTAAAGAAAGAGTGGGTAACGTGGTATTTTTATTTGTCACTTCCCACTTCTATTTCTATCCATTCCAAGCGGTTTATTACTTGAATACCTATAAAATGTATCTTTTTCCAAAATTTTGTACAGTCCAGGCAACGAAAAGGTATAGAGGTAAATGTTCTTCCTGTTCCTGTTCTTCTTCATCTTCGGAGTCAACTTGAGGGACTCCATTCAGGCAGTTCCCCAGGAAATTTTTGGCATGGCGGGGAACATTTGAGGAGGCAGGTTATTTCCCAGCCACAGCTGTACTTGGTGGAATGTTCGGAGGGATTGCTGTTTTACTGCTCCCTCGGTGGGAGGTAGATAAGAGGTGTCAGGCTTGATGGTGATCACCGATTTCAAGAATGACTTGTTACTGTAGGCATTGAGGGAGATCTCAAGATTCAGGTTTCACCTGCTATTTGTACTTGGGTGGTGGTCGAATAAAGGTGTGAAAAGATCGCTGCTGCTTTCTGGACCACTGGCGACTTCAGATACAAATTCGCAAATACGATCTTGCTTTTTCGAAATGCGAAAGGTATTGTGTCGCATCAAGTAAAGGCGTGCAAAAACAGCACGTCCTTGGAACCTTGTTGCTGAAGCTCTTGGGACGAGAAGAAGGAATCCCTTATCTTCCTATGTACAAGCTTGAAAACAATGTTCATATGCGCATCAGCTTTAGCCATCAAGAGGACTATGAGGTCGACATCTTCACGCACAATGCCGACAGCTGTTGTTTTTGATATGTCCACAGCCGTATCCACGATCAGAACGTCCGCATCACTTTCTGCTTGAAGGGTCCTGATTCCATTGTCTTGATTAAGCATGTTAATGAGTCTGCTTTTGTTGAACTTGTTTGACAGTTTGGCGATTATCTCGGCGTTTATCTCGGTGTCTTAGGTGAAATGGGTGTCAGCAGACTTGCTGAGTCGATAGCGCCTTTGCTGCTCTGCAGACTTAAAAAGCGGATATCTCTAAAACTATACAAGATATCGAAAATGTTGATAAAATAAAACTTGTAGCTTTAATCAGCTTTCATTTTGTATTGAATGGTCATACCGCTAGGGAGCATAATTTTCGAGATATGATCGAAAAACCGAAAAATGGTACCTTCATACCCCCTCCCTCCACCCCGGCCAAGAGCTACGAGCAGGGATTTTGATATGTTCACCTCCTAACTGGTCTAAACAAAGTTACGAAGTCAAAAATTGTGTTCCCAACATTTCCCTCAAAACTTTTTTTAGAGCATTTGTTGCTTGGTCTAGTGTAAATGGTAAAAATATTTGTGTTTCGTATTGTTTCGTTTCAAATTCAAGTTTTTTTTTTTAAGTTTAATTCTCTTTCCTTACTTATGCTAATTTAATACTATGAAATTTTATTTATATTATCATTATTTAACTTGTTTTTTTTTTTATTCTATAATAAAAGTAGAACTAGCAATTTTGGTTATGACTCAAGAATGACAACAAACCACTATAATTTTCCCCAAAATAGTTAACTTCTTTCCTATTTAATCATATGGTGACAAGACTAAAGAATGTTGTCAAAAAAGAATAAATATATAAAAGGAATTAATTAAATAAGATTACGTAAAATTTTAAACTATTCATCTCTTAATCATATGAATATTAGCAGGAATAATAAACATTCATATAATTTGATTAATGTTCTTTATTATTTACAGAGTTGTTTCCAATAATATTATTTAAATTTTTTATCCATTCAATATTTTTTATATATCACATAGATCATCATTATAACAAGATAATAAATTAGTTGAAAAATATCGTCACCACTAACCACACTTTTTTAACACTCTGCGTACGTATCGATAACTATGTTAACATCATCAGGAGTTTAGCATCGTTTATCATCAAGTCCTGATGATACTAGCATAGTTAGCGAAACGTATGTGGAGTGTTTAAAAAGTGTAGTTTTGGTAAGTGGTGACGATATTTTTCAAAATTGTTGAAAACCAAAAAATTCCAAATTTCCAATTCATAATGAATTAGGTTTTATTTACTCTGTTTTACATAAAAATTAAAATTCAACATGTTAAAAACGTATTTGACTACAAAGTTACAAATTAAAAAATTCATCACTAAAATTTTTTTTATAGAACAAAATTATAATCTTAGTTAATTGTTGCCTCTACTAAAAGTATAGTATTAGTTGCTCTTAAAAATATTCATAAAATTTTCAGAATTGATCTTACACAACTGTCCAAAAACCTACTTGATACTAGGGGTATGTTCCCAGCTCGCCATACCCTCCATTTCACCATAAGAAGAATTTTATTTTAGTACCAACTCGCCACGCACAGTTTAATTAATTTACAAATGCAGTGCTAACTCGCCACGCGAATCTTCTATAGATTATAGATAAGCATAATACAATTCACGGTACCTATTTATGGTTAAAAAAAATTGTTTGTATGGAAAGTATAAAAAAATCGGTCAAGTGCGTGTTGGACTTCGCACATTTAGGGTTCCATACCAAATGTAGAATATAAGCCAGCTGTGCAGTGGCAGGGTTATTAAAGGAGGACTTGAAAATTTTAATTTAACTAAAAAGTCCAAAATACTTGGTAAAAAAATTTAAAGAAATGAAAATAAAAATAACGTGGCGGATGTGGATTCGAAGAAGAAAAAAATAATATGAAAATACAAATACGCATTTTAACAAAACTAATATATAATAGCACAGATAAAAAAAAATATCGAATATCACAATTCGCATATATGTATACGAAGGTATGGAACCATAAAAATGAGCGAATGTTAATGAAAAAATCATATTTATATATTGGTATTTGTTGGTAAAATATACGTAACAATAAACATTATCACCAAATTTCAAGTTCATAGGTCAATGGAAAGTTAAAAAATACTTCGAAACAAAATTTTGTAAAAAATGCTGACTTTGGCGGCTATTCAGAATTTAATGAAATTCAAAATGTCAATAGCTGCCATTTGCCTATATTTGATGTTGAAGGTATTTAAGAACCTGTGCGTAGTTAGACGCACCTATAAATACTATGGCTTTGAATAATTTCCTTGCGTTTCTTTTAATAAATACATTTAAATTTCCTGAAATATACAAAAATATGGTTTCGTCAAGGAAAACTGGTTTAAAGTTATACAATATCTTTTCTCTGACTTCTAAAGATTTTCTGTTGCCACTTTTTCCAAATCTCAACGCGATTTTACAAATCCGATTCACTATCGACTACATAAATGGATAAATTTTTGTTTTTTTTTTTTTAATTAATTACTAGTTACTAAAATAAAAATGCCATCAATTATTGATTTGTTATGTTATAAAACGTAGTAACTTAAATGGCATCACTTATAAATACCAGGAAAAATAAAGGATCTGTAATTGAGTCTTGCGGAACTCCTGAAAATACTGATGTTATCCGACAAAATCACAAAATTGTTTTTGTATCGGATCAAAAATTCTTAATACAGCCATTTGTCATTCCATGCAGAAATATTCACTCGGAAAGACTATTTGAAATGCATAAATGAAGATATGAAACTAGTATTTAGTTTTATTTAAGTTATTTAGAGAAAAATATTGTATTGTACGTTCTTTACAACAGAAAAATCTATTTACCATTTATCCACAAATTTGGTGGAATTTAATTATGGTATATTATTCAACGAGCGATTATGAGTGATTTATTACCATTACCGTGAGTTGAATACTATACTGTAACGCTCTTTGCATCGTCAAGCGGTTTTTTGGCAGGTTTCGGATTGCCTCGTGCGCCACCTTTCGTTCATATTGTAAAGGCCACTTGCACGGGCAGCTTCAGTGGAGAAAAATACCCCAGGGGTCGTTATGGCTTCGACAAGTTGTTTACTACCAGAAGAGCGGACTTTACTTGCCCCAATGAATTGAGTACGTGGTTATTCGCTTCTATAAATTCCAAAACTGGGAACAAATGAAATTCGTTAAATAAAAAATAAAACTTTTATTATAATAATGAATGATAGCAAAAGCAATTACAAATTCCGGCATGAAAGGAAAGAGGTGTGTTACAAGGTCCTCTACTCGACGGTGTCTGACGGTACAGCACATCTTCCAGGTTGGTGTGGCGATCGTATTGAGGATTATGGTCTCCGGTTCCAACTCGAATTGGGAATGTCACTGGAACTCGTACTGCAACTGCAACTGATGACAACGGGCGAAGGTTCAACTGGAACGACTGACCTTTTCGAAGGAAGGTTGCCTTTCCCATAATTTTAAGTTAATTCTAGTTCAGTGCCGCGCGCGGTACAATTAATATATTTCAATTATCACGGTAATTAAAGTAACTTTGTTAAAATACTTTATCTGCAACTAAAGAGTTAATACACATATGTCTAGTAAGAGATTTTAGCTTATTCTTTGTATGTACACCAGTCTAAGAAATTTTTGTATGCAGTTTTATATTTATCTTGAGACTTTCAGGTCACAAATTTTGAACTTGATTCGCAATTTCTCTTATTTCTGGCGATGTGCATGATAATACATTTATATCCAAATCCATATCTTTCAAATAGGAATTTATTCATAATCTTTTAAAATATTTATATTGTTACAATTAATTAGGGGTGAGGGGATTTATTTCCCGGCGCCTCCACCATATGTTACGTTTATTTAGGGGTATAGTGGTTTATTTTGCTAACGTTTGTTAGAAATAAGAGTAAAACATAACAATTATTTATTGATTAGGATCCTAACAATAAAATATTAACAATTTACTTACTTTTACATTTTAAGCGACAGTTTTTTGGGGGTGGCACATATTGAACTATAATTCCCCAGGAGTTTTAGCCAGCATATCCTGGGTTTGGCTTTACTTTCTTTTACCTCTCTCCAAATTGATTTCACGATCTTCCCTCGACCGTATCATAAAATAGACTCCCTGGATAAAAACTATCTTTTACCTAATAAATCAGTGATTCACTTAAACTTTTGATAACTCTACAAACTGATTAATTTATCTTCGACCTAAATTAATTTGTTTAATAATTAAAAAAGTTTCATTTTGTTTTTAAATTTTGAATAAAGTTATGAAATTAAATTATAATATTAAATGCCAAATATTTATACAAGGTGATTTTATATTTTGGTACTGGAGCTGTGATAATATCGTAACAATATTAAAATATCAAATGACAATTACAAATGTCAAATTATTTATAAAAATAACTACAAATATGCAAAAGCACCGTCAAAAGTTTGACAAGCTGGGAGTGAAATTAAATGGTTATTTCATTACTTACAAGGGATTTATTAAAACTCACGCTATTTGTTATTACTTGATCAAACGTAAATGAATTATTCATAGATAACTTAATAGGAGTAGATAAAAGCTGTTTACCGATTTTTTACGATACGTTGTAAAGAGAAATGTGTTTGTTTTTAGCTTGAAACCACCCATGTCGTCATAGGCAATTTCACTTTATTGGAAAATTATTGCTGCATTGTGTAAAATTCAGAGGCTAGTTAATGACCCCTCGCCGTAAAGGAATAATTGTTTTCAGGGAAAGTAAAAACCAACAAACAATAGGACATAAAATTAAGATATAAATAAATGGGTTTCCTGTATTAATAGTTAAAGGCGAAAAATATAAGAACAATACCAATAATAACGATATAACATTCTTGTAAATAACAAGAGTATACTATAAATGTACATTAAATACAGTATCAGAAATTAAATTCTTATCATATTAATTTACTGAAGTCTTAAATCTAATTATGGGGTTACACAGTGGACCCATTATGGAACTGTTATTATTTTCTTAGCAAAACATCTACTTTCATGATATAATGATGTGCAACGGATATTTTAACGCAACGACTTCAATATAAAAATTAATGCTACCTAAAAAATATATAGTATTTAGCAATAATTCAAAACTAGAAATTCAACAAAATAAACACCCCTGAATCTCCAACGATCATAAAATACGACACATTTTTCTAAAGCCAGCTGGCAACCAGCAGTCCCAGTAGCCAATCGCGAAACTTGTCGAAGAGAATGATGATTACAGTTGGTGTGTAATGACAGGCGATTGCAAGAAATTAATGGCACGTCAGAAATGAGGCCCCGGGGGTTTGAGAAGACCGATCCGACCAGCCACCATGGTAATCTCGCAACTTGACACTGAAACTCATTTCGTATTTGCGCGAGAAACTCGAAGTAGCAGAAGAAGAACATGATTAGAGGCGGATGGGATATACCTACCACGACGATAGAAAACGATTTATTCAGAACCGGAATTTGGACGAATCAGTACTCTAAGATAAAGGATAAGGTTTTAAGTACATATTTCTGTATTTAAATCCAAAAACTTTTCCATATGTCAATTGTGATCAAATATTCAAGTCATATACCACATAAGTCTACCAAGTGTATACACGAAATCTTTAAATATAATGTTGTGTTTTAGAAAATATGAACTTAATAATTTTGGAATATCATTACGAAAAATTAGTAGTATATCCCATACTACCCTAACATGATATTGTTTCAAATTTCAATTGCCAAGTCTTAATGAAAAAAATAGTAATTCTTAGTCAGTAGACATTTTAATTAAATCAAATGTTTACATAAAAAAGATAAAAATGTGATAAAAAGATATCCAGTGTGGTGAAGTTTGGAGAGTGAGCTGGTCATTCGATAGGACAAATGAAGCTGCCTCTATGGCTTGCTATTATTTTTTGTTTCGATATTAATATCTGACTTCTGAAACTTAAATATCCCAAAGTTCTTTTCTTTTTCACTAGAAAAACTACACTCTTAAAATTTGTCAAAAAAAAATACAGTGTCATTAAAATTTTCGGTACTAGATAACTGGGGATGGCGACTTGCACATTGGTGTGGTATGGAATATACTATAAATTTTGCCTCTATTTCGTTAATGACCAACCAAAATTTTAAGGTTGATATCTTCGAAAATACCAGATATTATTCTAAGAATAATAAAAAAACTCGTAGTCATACCACAATTATATAATGTTGAAAATTTAACAACGGGAGGCAACATGTTGCGGCCATTCGATGTTACCTCCCGTTGTTAAATTTTCAACATTATATAATTGTGGTATGACTACGAGTTTTTTTATTATTCTTTGAATAATTCTACCACATTTGAGTATGGATAATCTTCTGTTTTAGATATAATTCTATTTAAACTTTTCACGCAGGCATCAATAAAATTTAGCCAAAATTTGTTTGGCCAATTATGTGGATGAGTCACTGAAATAGGTGAGCTCAATTACTCTGTTCGTTTTTCAGTTATAAATGCGGACAGACAGACAGAACCATTCTCCTTAAACGGAGTGACAACTTGTCCCTCATTTCCGGAACACCCTGTATGTTTGAAAATATTTTCTGTACATGCGCCTCGCCAATCCAAACAAATGTATTGAAGTTTTTTTCTGTAATCAATGGTTTACGTACTCGCCCATTTCAGTTACTCCCCCTGTATATGTAGTACATATAATAATTTTTGAATTTTTTCTAGCCCTCTAGATTTTATAATCGATTAGAAAACTTATTGAAAATAAAAGTAGGAAAGTAATAAAAATTGTAATGAGATTTGAAAACTTCAGCAAGTGTAATGAAATGGACAACTTGTGTAAACTTTTGAAAGTATGAAAATTTCTTAGCACCAATTTCATATTAGGTAAAAATCAGTGCTCAAAGTAAAAAACATCGAAGTTATTAATTTATTTTATCGCCAACCGTCAATATAATAAAGTCATACATTACCATAGCGATTTTCGGAAGTACAGAAACACTTTATTTTATAGTAAAAATAAAACTAAAGTGCTTGATTTTTAGTTATATATCAATATGACATTAAATAGAAATCTGGGGAGGAACTTACTTGCTGGATTTTTATAGTTATTTATCAACATAGCCATGACTATGACATTGACATTAAACAGAGAAATAGTTTGTAGCTGTCACTTCAAAGCATATTTCTTTCTGTTCACTTTGTTGTAATAAAATGCAGTAAGTAATATCTTTTTCAATTATAATTTTTTATGGTTGGCGATAAAATGTTATATGCACCACTTCAGTAAAGTGTCTTTATCGAACTCGCCTGTTACTCGCCTCGCTCGCTTCTCTCGCTCGGCTCATAATCTCAAACTCGTTCGATAAAGTATCACTTTACTGACTTCGTACATAAATAATATTATCATACTGATAATCGTAAGTTTAAAATGTAAACTGTGATTAATGAAGTAAAAGTATTGTGTATATTTTATTTTATAATTTTAAAAATATTCTTTTCAAAATTGACAAAAAACATTTTTCTTTCTTCCTACTTGTTTATTTTTTTTAATTGCCAAACATGAATTTAGCATGATCATCTTATACAGGGTGTTTCAGAACTATGGGATCAAACTTCTAGGGGTTATTCAGTGCAACAGCAGAAAACATTTGAGTATAGGGACCCATGTCCGGAAAAGTGTCATTACGGCACTACGGCTCTAAGACGCGTTAAAATTTAGAAAGACGATGAATTGCCTAAATAGGATTTAATTCATTTAATTTTTGCCTTTTGTACATGGTATCATCACAACAGTTGTTCAAAGTGTCAATGTCAATGTTTAAAAATTTTATAACTGATGATTTTAAACAATTTACCGGTGCTTGTGTGTTGTTTTCTTTAAAAACGATAACAGAGATTATTTTTGTAGCTGCATTCCATATCGCCTTAGTCGTGCTATCGTATTTGTGAAATTTGCAAGAATTTAATAAAAATTAATTGTTGCTAATAGAAAACTTTACCAATCAAGAATTGGCCGATATGCATTTGGCATACGGAGCAACAAGCTGCAATGCACGAGCAGCAGCGCGGTTGTATCAAGAACGTTATCCCGAACGACAGCATCCGGGATACAAAAAGTTTATTGCTATTCATCGGCGGCTCTCCGAGACAGGCATGTTTACAACCAATATGCATGATACTGGTGTTGCTCAAACCGTAAGAACGGTCGAAGAAGAGGTCTTTCAGCGAGTTGCCGACGAACCATCAAGTAGCACACGTCACATTGCTAAGGATATGAATACGAGTAACGCTTCCGTCTGGCGGTTGCTACACGAGCAACAACTTTATCCTTACCACTTCCAGAAACCTCAAGGATTGACTGCAGCCGATTGTCATCCTAGAGTTCAATTTTGTCAATAGCTTCTTCATCAAATCGCTGCACAACCAAATTTTTTACGCAATGTTTTATGGTCCGATGAAGCCTCTTTCACAAGAGACGTTATTTTTAATAGTAGGAATAGCCATGTTTGGGACGAAGAAAATCCCCATGCAATTTTTCCTAGAAAACATCAGCAACGTTGGTCTGTCAACGTATGGGCAGGTATTGTTGATGATTATTTGATTGGGCCATACCCTCTACCGGAATGGTTAACAGGACCTATTTACCGGCGTTTCTTGGAGGAAGTTCTTCCAGAACTTCTCGAAAATGTTCCAATAAACGTTCGACAGCAAATGTGGTTTCAGCATGATGGAGCGCCGACTCACTTTGCTGTACAAGTACGTGAGGATTTGGCTCTTCGGTTTGGGTACCGTTGGATTACCAGAGGTGGAGCAGTTTCTTGGCCTCCTAGGTCACCCGATTTAACGTCGCTAGATTTTTTCCTGTGGGGACATGTAAAGTCTTTGGTCTACGAAACTCCAGTAGAAACAGAGCAAGACTTAATTGGACGAATTACAGCAGCATTTGAAATCATTCAAAACATCAAATTTTTAGTCAAGTCCGCCGAAATCATGTGCGACGTTTAAATCGGTGTATTCATGTTGGAGGAAGACATTTTGAACAATTGTTGTGATGATATCATGTACAAAAGGCAAAAATTAAATGAATTAAATCCTATTTAGGCAATTCATCATCTTTCTAAATTTTAACGCGTCTTAGGGCCGTAGTGCCGTAGTGACATTTTTCCGGACATGGGTCCCTATACTCAAATGTTTTCTACTGTTGCACTGAATAACCCCTAGAAGTTTGATCCCATAGTTCTGAAACACCCTGTATATATATACCCTTTATATGAAATTTTCTTATCAATATATTATAATGGCACTGAGTTACATTCCTAGAGAAAGGCACCAAATAGCGTAAGATGTAATTCATGATACGTTTACCTATATTTAGCTGGTTTAGTAAATCAGAGTATTTAATTTTATTAGTAAGATAACAAATTAATGTATTTTCAAAGTAAATTATTACTTAATAAAAACGTGCTGCCCTTTCTGGTGACATTCCAACGGTGTTATTTCATTGAAGGCGAAGCAAATATCGCAACATATAATAATTATGCACGTATGGTATTTCACTTCAATCTGCGATTAATAATAATAGGGAATTTAAATTCTTTCGACATATTTTCTATTTACTCCGTGAATTCGAGACTTTGTAATTCCACTCACTTACTAAGTATAAATGCTAAACATTTTATTAGCTCTTAAAAAATTGTTGTTCTTTAAAATGTGTATCAAAATTATTCACTTCTAAAAATCTCATTAAACTTTTCGCGTCTAGGTATAATAATAATACTTTGCTGAGAAAAATCTTTTCTCTATACCTTAGTGTACAAAATGGTATTAAAAACAAATTAGGGGGAGGGGTAATTAAACTTTTAGACAAATATGTTTCATATATTTTATTTCTTCTTTTCGTGCTATTTTTGGTATCCTCCCCATATCTACGCCCTTGGACATATCAAAGATATAACTTTAGTGTAAGTAATTACTAACCCTCACTTGGTGGTTTAATTTCATCACTTTAAAATTACCAACACTTAACTTAACATATTTTAATATTAATCTTAGGAAATTATCATCTATTATCTATTTCATTATTAAAGAAAAACTGGTCTTACAAGTCGGCATTTCGGGCTCGCATAATCTCCAACCTTTGAGTTAGCAAAAAACCGTTAAAACATCTTCTGTTGCCTTGACCTAATTTTATTGGCTAGAACGAATGTGGGGTGATTTGTTACAAGTACATGTAGAGGTTAAACGTCTTAGAATGCGTGAATTTGAGAGAATATTTGTTGTCGCTTACAAGGGGAGTGAAATAACCGAGCTAGATATAATAAATATAGTATGTTAGATTATTCTAGAACATATGCATTAACGTAGTAGAAAATATATGTTGAAATAATTTAAATTAAATTTTTATTTTTATACATGAAAATATTACGAGAGTTCAAAATGAGTTTTAGCAGCCCGCGGCTATTAGATGCATGAGCGAGTGTAGCGAAGCGAGGGCAGCTAATAACACACAACTGTTTTTCGCCTACCAAAAAAAAATCAACAAAAAAAGGAAAATATAACACAAATATTTTACAGATTTGTTGTCTTGATGATTTCAGACTTTAATTTACACTGACGTTTAATGAAAATGTATGTGAAACGTCAAAGTACAAGAGTGATAGTTAAAGGTGTCTAGATATAGTGAAAAATTGTAAAATGGTGTTGTTATGACTTTAGCATCCCTAGGGATGAAAAACATTATTTTCATCCATATTTCTAGGGTTGATATGATTTATTTTCACATCAGGTGGGCGAAAAAATATATATGTATAGTATGATTTTAAAGACAAAAAAATTTTTATTTTCCTGTCTAATTAACTTTTTATGTAAAGCTCTCCAGATATATTCCCTATTGATTTAATCAATTCCTTTTCCTTTTGTAAACAAAATTTCACTGATTTGTCTTTTATAAATATTAATGAATAACACTGTGAATCCTCGATTTGTCTCCTAAATTCCATTTGTTGGTATTTCTACATTTTATTATTTCGTTTACTAAAATGATAAATTTTTTGGTACTTAATCATTTCCGCCACTTTCCCTAACTTTATCTTTTTGATTATTCTTCTCTTCTCATTTCTATATATTCTTCATATAAATGTTGTTTGTTCTTAATTTATATTATTATCATGTGTTGGTTATTCGAATTATATTACTTTCTTCTGTAATTACTTTTCCATTTTTGACTTTTATACTCATCATATTTAAAAATTTTAACAATGAAAAAGTATAAAATATATTCTTATAGTAAACAATATGGAACTTGCATCAATCTTAAAATGAATATTTTTTTTATGGAATTCGGCTAAGAATGTTCTAAAAGTAATATAGGTAATATATAATAGGTTAAAAAAGGTATTACTTTTAATTTATTAATTATTAAAAATATGTGAGCGGCGCCCGCTGGTAAGCAGCTAAATGAGACTTCTAAAAAATCATTCTCCAGTTTTGAAACCGGAAGTCGCAGAAACTTGAAATTCGCTTGGGCACATATTCAAGGTATGCCGAGTCCATTGCCGTTGTCCGTTTGTCTATATCTGTTGTTGTTCCTGAGTTATAGCACGGACAGACAGACGGACAGAGCCATACATACTTTTTAGAAGTTTAAAACGTTCTAAAAAATAAAAAAATCCTGCATTTCGCTATTGTGTATTTAATGTTATACCTTCTAATATATTTTATTTTTTTAATTTGACTTTTATATCATAGGCAATAGTTAATTACGTGACAAGCCCTGAAAGCGGTATTTTACACTTTCCTATCAAAAAATTAATGGAAAAACGCATTTTCTGAAATATCACAAAAAATCTTTTTAATCCTTTTAAATTCTTGTAGCGTTTTAAAACTCATATAGAGGATCATCTCAAAAGCATCCTTACGGAACTGCCCACTAACGCTACTGAGCTTATATTTATACGGAATAATAATTAAACAAAAATTTTCTTCCATAACCGTAATTACCCATGTTACATGAACAAATGAAAACGCTGTAATTGAGTCATAGCCCTCGTTGCAACGAAGAGGATTATCATTAATGTCAAGTTTTGAAGCAATCAAGCGGGATGTCTTCGATAAATAATTAAACAAATATCAAGTTGACGGAACAAAATAGATTAAAACAGTATTTACTAGTTAATAAGATGGATTTAGTTCTGCAGGTCCGCACTTTCACTTTTCATTTTGTCTGGGTACTTTGTAAATAAGTGGCTTTATGCTTGAATAAACGTAAACAATTTTGATTATTCCTGTTTATTTAATTTCTTTTTTGTTACAAATAAACTCGTTATTATAATACATTTTCTGCAAGAGATTATAGGACCAGACAGTGTATAAATAGTATTAGAAGGAGTGTTAAAGGCTAGAGTAGTGTAAAAATAGAATAGAAGAATAAGCAATTGATGCAGATAAAATAGTTTATGGTCACAGTTATAATAAAACTGAATTTATTTCCTTAAATTGTGGAAGTAACCAGATCAGATATTTGGTGAATATATTCAATAGTGCTAAAAAAATTTGGCAGAAGTACATAAAGATACTGACGTTTATCTGGTAAAAGTTTACAGATGGTTATGGTTATTTTTCTATTAAAAAATTTTGTTGGAGAAAATTGACATTCGATTCTTTTAATCAAATTCTAAAAACAATTGAAAAAGGTACAAAATGTTTACAAGTTTCATTGTATTTCCATGACTAATAAGGACTAGCCTTTACATTAAGATTAGTGCTACAAAAATATTAAAGAACCTCGCACAAACCTTATGGGAATTGGCTCCCGGTCAAATTGGCTGAAATTTGGATATGTTGTTCGTTTCGGCATCCTGAACAAAAGTCAAAATGGGCACAAAGCTCAATTTTGCTTATTTTGGCTCCTACAGAACCCGAAAGCTCTACGAATTCACTATTATTTACTACTAAGGGTTAATCTCTTCGAAAATTTAGTATTTGCTGAGTTAACAAAAAGTCCCCTCTTATGTTTTCGAGGTCGCTGCATTCAAATCCAATGCTAATATAATAATATTGACAATTGAGAGCTGTTAACGAGCTGTCAAACAACAATTAATAATCGAAATTGATAAAATCTTCAGGTAAATATATGTTTTTGAGGTTACCGAGTTCAAAACTGATGTCAAAAAGACGATATTGACAGTTGACAGCTGCCAATTAACCCAAAACTGAAGGTAAAAATGATATTTTAAAAATAAGTGAAGCATGCTTGCTGCCACCTAATTGTTACTCTATCTTGACACATTATCATGCACAGTCAAATATTTAATTAAAGATAGTACTCAACTGTCAATATCGTCTTTTTGGCATCAGATTATAATTAGGCAACCTTAAAGACATATGCTTACATGTCAATTTTATCAATTTCGAGTGTTACATGCTGTTTGACAGTTATTTGACAGCTGTCAACGGTAAATATCGATTTTTTAACATCAGTTTTGAACTCAACAATCTCAAAAACATATATTTACATGTGGATTTTATCAATTTTGACTATTGCTTGTTTTTTGACAGTTATCTGACAGCTGTAAACTGTCAACATCGATTTTTAACATCAGTTTTGAACTCAGCAACCTCAAAAAAAAAACATTTAGATGTGGATTTTATCAATTTTGATGACCACATGTTGTTTGACAGTTAGTTGACAGCTGTCAAGTGTCAATATCGTCTTTTTAACATCAGTTTTGAACTCAGCAACCTCAAAAACATATATTTACGTGCATATTTTATCAATTTTGCTTATTCCTTGTTGTTTGGCAGCTGTTAACTGTCAATATTATTATATATAGTAAATAATGGTGAATTGGAGCTCCGTAGGAGCCAAAATAAGCAAAATTGAGCTTTGTGCCCATTGAGACTTTTGTTCAGGATGCCGAAACGAACAACGTATCCAAATTTCAGCCAGTTTGACCGGGAGCCAATTCCCATAAGGTTTGTGCGGGGTTCTTTATATTCAATTTCGCCAAAAAACTAACCGATTGCTTTGACATGATTTGGTTACTGTTTTCTAAGGTTAGAAAATTCCTGAGATCAATTTTCTGTCAATTCATCTATTTAAAATAAAAGTAACTTTCCAACGTTCACAATGATCCAAATTATCTATGCGTTCAAAATTTTAATAAATTTTGCTCAGTTTTTAACCCTTAAATGCATCCTAATTCAAAAATGCAACATTTTTGTTTCTTTATGTTTCTTTATTTTTACGAGAACAAAGTGATGGTGTAGTTGCGATTTTGAAAAGAGAAAGCAGGTGCGATCAAGAAATAGAAAAGGGCAATGAGCAAGAAAATTAAGTAAATGGAAAATTGGAGCAAAAAAGTACTGTAGTAAATGCAGATGAAGGCGAAGCTGAGAGGTCTAAATTCACAAAACAAGAGACAAATCAAAGCAAAAAGATAAATCAAACCTTGAATGGTGCCATAAAAATCTTGTAGTAAATGAAAAGCAATCTGGTTTTAAGGGAAATACTGATCTGGATGTGGGCTATAAGCAAATAAATATAGAGGGAATGCTTAGTAAATTTGTCCTTTTTTATTTTTCCTGCGTCTTAAGTTTGAACTTAAAACATGTTTTTGAACTAAAAATAAAAAATCATGCATTTAATGATTAAAAACATTAGAAACATCTAGGTATACCGCAAAAAGTGTATCTCTGCTTTTAATATGAAAAATTTCTCCTCTACTGAACTGGACTTTAAAACTCAATGTAAACTTTGCAAGTAAAACAATATTCTAATAAACAATTCCATTATCTTGTCATATTTAAATCCAAAACTCATAATATGCAAATCGTACTATATTCTGGAAAAGTTTAACGAAACTTTTATCGTCAAAATAAGAAAATTACTTTTGTTGAAAACTAAAATAAACGTTATATTTATCTAAGGCTTAGTTTATATATTAAAAAGTTTGTTATACAACTCGAGGGACTAGTAACTTTAAAAACGTTAGCATGTTTCTTGTATTTATTGTTCAATAAATATTCATTGTGTATTATTCTTTACATATTTTTTTTTGTTTCAGGTAAGAGATTATTTCGCTGCTTTATTGTAAGTATAAATTAAATTTACGATTATGATATTTTATTAGTTATATAGTACCGGTAAACAATATTAGGTCAGGAAGAGCCCCGCTCTATTTTAAATTAACTGTTTAAATTTGCTCTTGAACGACATCGGGATTTTATGCGGTATGTATTGTGACTTCCCCCTGGCCTATTTATCTCATGAAAAAGGCGAGTACAAAGTTACAAACCGATGGCCATTTCGGTAAGAAACTTCCATACTCAAATTTATCATAAAATATACCTGATCGTCTAGTACTGTAAATTTAGGACCCACGTTGTGTTTAATAATCGTAGTAATAATAATAATAGCATTATTATTAATAATTGCAATAATCCCAGAAATTCTTTTAAAGTTTGGTGACAAGTGAACATAAATCATAACACCAAAATCTTAAGCAAATATTTATTCATTCGGGGCTGTATTGATTGTGTTCGTACTTTAATTTGTGAGAAAGACTGGGTTTAAAAGAAGTAAAACCCAACTGTTTGTCGAAATTATAGGCGTCGGCGTCTCAGCGCTGAATGGATATAGAAACTCCGGTAACGTGTTGATAGTTTGAAATTTGATTTTTGACTGGTCCTTTCTCCTGCTTTCAGGTGTTTAAAGAATTATTTTGAAATATTTCAACATTTTAAATTTGGAATTTAAATTGGTACATTAATAGTTTTTCAACTGGTTCAAGTGTGTATTATCGTCTTGTATAAACATGAACAAAAGCACAAGGGCTGTTAGGAAAATCAACTTGACTTAGATAACTAGATAAACAGAACACATTAAATATAATGTGTTTTGGCTATCTCTCTAAAAATAATATATACCGGGGTTGGTTGGTCACAGTATAAGTGATTAAACCTTTTAACTAGACATATTGCACTATTAGAATATATGTCTATGTGATCAGTTTGGTCATTAGTATAATTTTTTCTAATTCGTGATTGTGAGCATATTACACTATCCAAATTGATACCGTCCAGTAAGGACCACGAGGAGGTGGAGCACTATTTACTTCAGGAGAAAAAAAATTGGAATATTAGTTCAGGGTAGACAAGTTAGTATATATGAAAAAAATTTACCTGAAATTAACTTTTTAAAGCTGTAAAAATAAATAACCAATCAACTTAAATAAACAAAATAAATTTTAATTCCAAAAGGTTATCCATTATTTGGTCGAATCATGAGATAATAAAATTCAGTATCAAGTACCACTCAAATTATATTTAAATTCGTGATTAAGTGGAAAAATAGAGAGCGGCAACTAGTTTCGGCATAGCTGCCATCATCAGGCCAATATTATTAAATTTAAGAGCAAGAATAGCCCGTGGCTAAATCTGGCTGAAACATATGTACTTTCTTTATTTTTTTTAAGTACAAATAAAAACCATTTATTATTATTATTAAGTTCTTAAAACATAGTTGGTACATACATATAAAATTTAAAATAATATTTGCGCGTACTGGTGCATGAAGATAAAAATTATTTGACTTAATAACTAGGTTAGGAAGTTACGAAAATTTAGAAATTTGAAAAACCATTAAAGCATTGTATAGGTGAAACCTTAGGTCCCAACGACAAAGGGGTACCACAGAAAAAAAAGGGGTGATCTGAGCAGATCCAACTCAATAAGGAAATTTATAATAAAAGCAATACTTTCACCGTTTCTATCTTTGAACATCTAACACAGGCAATACCTTTACTGTCACTTTGTTTTACTCAATTCTTCATTATTTTCTTATACTACTCCTTATATTTTCTGCGGAAACCAAATCTTCTACGCCAATGTGCCCATAACGCATCTACCAAAATCTCATTTATTCACAGATAGCAATCACATAAACGATTTTCTGGCATATTTACAACTCGCCACTTATTCGAAAACTTATATATTATACATTATCTGAATTTTTTCATCTTATACCATAAAGAAAAATTTTTAGGGTAATGTTCGTTAATCACGTAAGCTTACCAGAAATTTCAACGTAAAAATACTGATTATAAACATGAACAAGTATTTTTTTAACGCGATTGATCATGTATATTTAAACGTGAACTTGATATACGCTGCGGGTGTTCACCTCACACCTCGGGTTTCGTTACATCGGTGTATAAGAAAAATGTAACTTGGTACGTGTAAATCGTAACCGCTAATTATGTGGAAAAAATGAAAAATATCAGAAATTCTATGCTACGAATATGACACTTAAATCTATTCTAAAGTGATGTAATTAGTGGGATTTTTTAAGGAACCTATTTTTTATTAATTTAGCAGTATTATTGATCACTTGTGCAATTAAATCATTATTATAGTGAAAATAATCTACTCACATCATTAGAGAGATTGGTTTTGTAATGGATTTTGGATTGGATTTTAGTTCAGTCAACGAATAGCACTTAACAATATATATTTAAGTTTTAATTGAAATTTTGTACAGAGTAAACTTTCTTGTAATATTTTGTAAATGGTTAACTATGTTCTCTTGACGCCTCTCCCACGACTGCATGTTTTATAAACAATATTTATTATTGCAGAGGGCAGAGGGTCATTCTTTAGACCTTCTTTTACAATCTTATCTTAAATAATAAATTTCGGAAAAAGGCTAAAATCTCATTGTTGTTTTGAAATAGAATTACTTTAAATATTTGCTAAAGAATATTGCCTCCTAGGTTTAATTGACGTTTCAAACTAGTGGGTGGGCGGGGGGGTCTGGGTAGGCCCGGGCTCAGGGATTGCTGCATCGAAATGTTGCTGCACCGAAACATCGTTGGGTCGAAATTAAGAGGGGGTACATACAGTCTGAAACCCAAATCAAAGTTCACACATTATAGACTTAAATTTACAGTGACCAATATCCCAAGTTTTTTACACCCGTCTCTATTTAGATTATACCTCATTACTTCATACACTTTAATGTTATAGAAAGCTCATGTTCAGGTAGGTGACTAGATAGCAACAAAATTAAGTCTGGATCCAGCAGTTGAGGTAGTTTATAAGTCGTAAACTTTTCCGATTATGCCGGAAATGTGTCTACGGGCCAGATCGTATCACATCAGATTAGCTATAGGTAGCTAGTTAACCATCAATCAGAAATTAGTTTATTTATAAATGTACCCTTGGGGAAAGAATCCTTGCTATCGGATAATTTGAAATTCACTTTACAACTTCGCAAACATGTAAGTATGGTGGTCTTGCAATTAATCATGCATATCATCCATCATGGATTTTATTTTCACTTTCTTCGGATCTCAGCAACATTGTAAGATTAATTTGAATTTAATCTTGACCAATGGCGTAGATAAATTTTTTCTGCAAGAAAGAATATTTGATATAGACCAACTAACAGTTATTTAAACAATAATTATTAAATATTTTTGATTAGTTTGTTTTTTTGTTTGTTACGGTTGTATCAATTTGTATTGTTGTAAAGGAAAAGTTGGTTCGTTATGGTATATTGATATACAGGAAAACAATTTTGAATTTTGTTGTTGCAATTTTAAAGTTTTGTTTGTTGTCAATAGGTTAGAGCTAGTTTTTACTAACATAGAGTCCAAAAAATAGGATATTATAATTTTTTATAGTTTTTAAAAGGAAACAACGAGTGTCACTCTTATAATTTTCCTTTAAAACGGAAATAAACTAGAATTTTATAAAAACCCTGAGATAAACCGATCATTATCTTTAAATGTGCATAATTTGATGTAACTGTTTTAAATGGCTTTAATTTCTTTTTCTAATAACAAATATATTAAATTATTAATAGTCAAAAAATTGTTTTTAGTTATTGAAGAAAAAACTAGAAATTTGTTGAAGCCTATTGATAATTCTTGTGTGTAAAAAAATTACATAATAGTCAAAATGTCTTGACATATTTTTACATATCATACCAACACAATAATAAAAAATACAATTAAAAATGTAATGTCTGAAGTCTGAAATAACTGATATGTATCACACTTTAAAACGCACTATATTTAATATACAGTGTGTCCGTAAAGTATGGAACAAATTCATTTTTAGCTAAACAGGCCATTTTAAGAAATAATCCTGAAACACGTCGATTTTTGATTTTAATTTACCGTATTTTAAAATAATAATCTAATATACAGGGTGAATTACTTTCGAGTAATGAAGTCACCGTCATTTTTTTTAAATGGAACACCCCCATTTTGTTTCAATTTTCGGATTACTCTAGCTGAGCTGATTCCAAAAATGTATCACATGTTGATTCAAATTAGTACAGGGTGGACAAAAATACAATAGTTTTGTGTATATGCTCATAAAGTAACGCGTAACATTCTTTATTAGTTAAATTAACAATATTATCAAAAATACTTATTGTCTATCATACAGAATATGATGAAATACATGACTTTATAAATGTTCGAACTGCAGCCCTTGCTGTATTTGACAGTAACCCAAACGGTGTACAAATTCTTGTTGAACCTTGTTTATTGTGTCTTGAGAAATATTGTTTATTGCTGTCCGAATTCTCTCTTTTAATTCTTGAATATTTGCTGGTTTCGTTTGATACACAACATTCTTCAGATGGCCCCACATAAAATAATCCAAAGGATTGAAATCTGGTGACCTCGCTGGCCATTCAATAGGTCCACGTATCGAAGGTAATTTAAACGGGGCAAAGTACCTTGAGTTTTTAAGGGGGTATCTCGTACCTACTTTACGTAATTTGTTTCGCAGCAGACGTAATCCTGGAGATTTTGATGAAAGCTTATCGTTTCAACAAGATGCTGCATCTCCACATTATGCTGTAGATGTTAGAAGGTACCTAGATGAAATTTTTCGGAACAGGTGGATTGGTAGACGTGGACCTATTGAATGACCAGCGAGGTCACCAGATTTCAATTTTGGATTATTTTATGTGGGGCCATCTGAAGAATGTTGTGTATCAAACGAAACCAGCAAATATTCAAGAATTAAAAGAGAGAATTCGGACAGCAATAAACAATATTTCTCAAGACACAATAAACAAGGTTCAACAAGAATTTGTACACCGTTTGGGTTACTGTCAAATACAGCAAGGGCTGCAGTTCGAACATTTATAAAGTCATGTATTTCATCATATTCTGTATGATAGACAATAAGTATTTTTGATAATATTGTTAATTTAACTAATAAAGAATGTTACGCGTTACTTTATGAGCATACACAAAACTATTGTATTTTTGTCCACCCTGTACCAATTGGAATCAACATGTGATACATTTTTGGAATCATGTCATGTATCCGAAGAACTGGGAGGAGACGTACAGACTAAATTTTGAAAGAAAACATATTGAGAGTCAAATATGCCAGATGATTAAGTCGGCAAGACACTGAAATCTTCTTTGACCACGACAAAGAAGAGCTGGGAACATCAAGTAGAACAATATATGTGAGCAATGGTAATAATAGATTAGATAAAAAAATGGAAAAATTCTAGAGACGCTCAAACGGTGGTGCACCATTTCGGGACTTCGGCCCATCGAGCGAACACTTTTTATGCTGTGAAGCATTGGCGCTACTTAGGCTAGACCACATAATAATAATATTTACGTGCTTAATCTCTTTTTAAATTAAACAAAATTAAAATTCTAGAAATCTCAATAATTAGAACTTGATTTTTATGGATCGTTGTGGGATGGGTACAGGATTTGCTTGTACGATACTGACCAAACTTTTCACATACATGTAGATATTGTACATGATGTGAAGTGGAAAACGTTCTAAAAATTTAAATTCGAAAAATGTTTTCCCATGCAAACCACTTTTAATTTGAATGGCGTGTAAGCGTGTATCGGAAAGGCCGGTCCGATCGTGCTTAAATTCAATAGGGTTGTTCCTTGGACAGAACTAACGGTAAAGTGAAAACCGGAACTCGATAGGAGCTTTCGTTTAAAAGTTACAGTGTTTACATCCAGACGTCCGGACAGGATTTTTTTGCATTTTCGGACCCAGGGACCTCGGAAATGTCGAGAAAAGTGATAAAAAGTAGGGGTAAGAAATTTTTTTTGACATCACGAGACTAATACCAAATCTTTTTGGCGTCAGTAATTATACATGCAGGCATCAAGGTCATAATGAATATTAAGATTAATTCACTTCAGAAATTAGATTTGAAACTACTAAAGCTTCAGTCATGACTCAAATACATTTTCTCTGAAATATTTATATTTTTTTTAATATTTTAAATTCACATTTTCCAGTTTTTATTGAAATATTTGCTATTAGTCGAGAACAAGTCAATATAACTACTTTCAAAGTAAAAAATATACACTTGGAACCATATGAAAATCTTTTTTATTATTGGTCTTAGGGAAAAAAGTTATTCCCGATAAAAAGTTCTGCATGCTAAAACTCATAATGAAATAATCGGATAGCAATTTTTTTGCAATAGTATAAGAGGTTCGTCAAAAATAAATTTTCCTCAAGATTCAAACACCCCTATTTAAAAAAAATCACAGTCTCCTATCTCAAAACAAATGGTTTGTCAAATATGCATTTTCAGATACAAAGGTTCCCATTATGAACAAGAAAATAGTGACATTAATTTAAAATAAACTAGTAAAGGAATTAAAAATGTTAAGAACGTATCAGCAGGAATGTAAAAATCCTATATCTACGCCACTGATTTTTACGCATTTTTTTTTCGGGCAGCGACGGCAATAGATCTAACGGTGCAACAGAAGAAACAGTACCTTGACATTAAAGACCTTCGGTGGAATTATCAAGGAGCGAGGATTTTTTGCGGTTTGCATTATTAATTGGGTTATTCTGCCTCACCTTTTGATTAGAGGAATTTTGAGTGAAGAGTCAGTTGGAAACAATGATAGCTTCGGGTCGTAAGATTGGATTGATTGATAAATCTTGGTATCGAATAAGAAATGTTGGGAGTTTTTCATTAAAAAGCTTGGTAATTATTATAGACGATTCAGAATCTATTTAATTAGTATTTAATTAAATAAATGCATAACTCGTTTATTCTATCTTAATGCTAATAAGAGAATTTTTTGGATCTATCAGCTATATTCATGTGAATACTTGTTAATGATTCTCATTGCTTTTTATATTGTAACAGGACTGAATGAACAAGCTTTTTGTATAACTACTAATTGGATTACGGACTTACATGCTGCATTATTTCCTCTGTCCGAAATAGTGGCACTTAACGAGTTTGGTTACTAAATAGAGTATTTTACAACCATTTCAAAAGAATGTGCACATTTTACCCGACGATATGTAAAAAAGCCATTAAAAACCAAATTGCAGTCTGTTCAAAAATTTAAAAAACCACTGATTTTCAGATCGGCAAGGGATTAGTAAAAATAAATAGGAAAATAAAAAATATCTGCAAAAAACACTTCTAAAATTGTAATTAAATATATATTTGGAAGTTATTAAAAAAAACATTTTTTCATTTTGAACGTTTAACTACTCATAAAATCAGTGACGTTATACCCCGCATTTATTTTTACAATATTTCAATAGGTAAAGGTCCTGTATGAACTGATAACCTTTTCACATTTCATAATCAATTATAATTAACAAAATATTAGTTTCATACGGATTTTTTACTTTTTTCCGGTGTATATTGGAACGTACACAATTACTTAATTAAAACATAAAACGGACACCTGATCTGTTTTTGTTCATCCTAGACCATCCCTATCATTATCCTTAACTCCCGAAGCTATTATGTTGCTGCTTGAAATATGATCCTCTTAATGGGTTTAGCATCGACGCAAGTTACGGGTCCCGAACACTTTTAGTTTCTAAAGGAAATAATATTCTTCGACACGCAACCAGACAGCACTGTATCTCTTAACAAGTTTATAATAGCTCGAAGAAAAACAAAAATATTAAAATGGTGATTCTTCGGGCTTAAATGAAGATATTAACGTTTTATATTTTCAACAGATTTACGGAAGACCAGGACTGGACTCTCAAACAACAATGAAAATATTGTGTAAACAGTTGATCTACAATTAAAACAGAAAATATTGGTTCAACATTTTTTAATGACAATTTTTTTATTTATTACCAATTAATAGTTATTTATGCAACAAGTGTGTAAAGTGATACTTTTTTCACGAATGTGAATGGTGTCGCACGAGCACGAGCTTTACGCACTAGTGAAAAAAAGTTAAACTTTACGCACTCATTAGCGTTCGTAAAGTAAGTACTTTACGCGCGGTAGTAGAAAAAATTTATTTTTGATTTCTCATTAGGAAAATAAAATTAACGCATTTTTGGAAGTAAAACGTCAAAATTTTAACACTT
This sequence comes from Neocrepidodera transversa, assembly GCA_963243735.1. Lineage (NCBI taxonomy): Eukaryota > Metazoa > Arthropoda > Insecta > Coleoptera > Chrysomelidae > Neocrepidodera > Neocrepidodera transversa. The sequence continues at coordinate 13,525,692 of OY725348.1, forward strand.
CGCTCATTTTTTTTATTTAATTATATATTAAATAAAAATGAATTATTTCAATTTTTCAATTTTTTTATCTTATAGTGATAAAGTACAAACTTTTCTACTTAATTGGACTGTACTAGGTACATTACTTTTTTTTATTCATGGAAATTCTAAATATCAGTGTTTGTAGATAAGATTGTTGTTTATTCGGCAATTAACTTCACTATTTTTTTTGGTTACATTTAAACTAATTATCTTACAAATTACATAATTTAATAAATTCACTAAGAATCTATTAAATTTAATTATAATAAAAATGTAGTTTATTTAAATAACATTAAATTTTTAGGTCTGCACGTAGATAAATCACAATGTGATCAGGGTATACTCAATATATTTGTTAATTTTGAAGATATAATTTTGAAATTCAGGGCAATAATATTAGTACATATTTCTAGTTTTTTAAGGTTCAGAATTATCGCTTCCGGTTTTTTTAATACCACCTTATATAATTATATCAACTATTATATGCTCTTTTTTTCTCATTGCGACTATTTTTGATTAATAACAAAATAACAAAATTTATTAATCATGTTTTTGTTTTTCCTTTAACAGAATCATCTATGTGTATTTTCATTTCCTAATTAAAGTTCTAAGATACATATTTCAAGTTGTAATTGTCACAGAAAAAAATATTTTTATACCTCTCTTATTATTTAACAATGTTAATTTTTAAAATTAATATTAATAATACTAATAATAATCTTTATGAATCCATTTATACATACAAGAATGTATTGGACAGGTCTCTCATGAGAGAAGAATTTGAAAATTAAAATTACGCGGGTAAAAACATATGATGTTTTTAGTATTTCCCAAAAAATTTACTTTAACAATAAACACAAGAACTATACGCAACACGAAATTTATAGACATAACGATTTTTTACGTTTTGCACGTGTTTTACGGGTGTTTTCGACTTGTTACGGTTTTTTACGATTTTTTTACGGATTTTTACGATTTTTTACGATATGACCTGTTTCGATACCTATTTTGAAAAACGGCGGAGATATAATTTTTTTTGATATTTCAACCCCCTCCAGTTTCACCCCCGTAGGTCGGATAAAAAAAAGTTTTATACAAATTAATTTTATAATAATAATTAGGATATGAAAAAAGAGTAAAGACCTGTTACAATATTTTCAAAAATGGCGGATAAGAATTTTTTTGAAAATTCAACCCCCTCCAATTCCACCCATGAAGGTCAAACCGAAAAAAGTTTTAAGCGAATTAATTTTATAATAATTGGGACATGAAAAAAGTCTTAGGTTTCGTAATTTTTAAAAATGGCGGAGATATGATTTTTTTGAAATTTCGACCTCCTCCAGTTTCCACACCCTTACAGGTAGAATGCCCAAAAACAATATGGTTCCTCTCGTAGATACGAGAAAACGATAGGCGAAAGATTTTTTTAAATCGGACAACTGGTTCTTGAGTTATCGTCTTAAACATCCATCCAGACCAACGGACATAAAATTTTTTTCCACCTAATCGTATTGTGGGTGGCTCAAAACAACGTCGAGAAAAGTCATTTTACGCAAAAAAAAATATATATTTTTTTTATGATTTTAATACTTCCGGTGCGGACCGAAGTAATTCCAAACCTGAAACAAAAAATAATATAAATCCAAGATGTTATCCATATCTCAAATGTGGTCCAATTTTCAATAAATGAAATGAAACTCCAAGTCATGTACCACACAAATATTTTTCTTATAACAGGGGAGAAAATGACAACTAGATTTGGCTAAACAGCCATGTTCAGGCCTATACATACATTAAACAATGAACGTAGAAGGGGGATTTTACAAAAGTGAAACAAAACAATATTATCATATATAACTCCTTCTTCTTCTTCTTCTTCTTCTTCTTTTTCTACCTCTTCTTATTCGGTACGCCTGGAATTGCACCCAATCTCAAACATTTTCTAAATTTATACTTATTTCTTACTTTTACAACACCCTATTGTACGGGTATTAATGTCAACTATTTGTCTAATATTTTTTACTTCATATCATATTTAATTGTATAATTTTAATAGTGTCACCTGTCAAAAATAAAAAATGTAAAGCTTGAAAAAATCTAGGCTCCTACGCTCGAAAATTGTGAAAATATGTTTTAGTTTTTTCTGAAAATAATCGTGAAAATCATTAAAATCCTAAAAATGTTCAACAAGTTTATGAATTTTTAAAAAAAAAAAATCAGATAAAATTGTTCAAATTTGGTAGATTAGGAGCCAAGATTTATGCGACATCTGTCACACGGAACTATCACTGTCAAAAAATGACAGAAGCTATATGCCACCGAATTTTATTAGTCTAACAATCTTTTCGAAGCGATACTACCCCTCAGTATTATCCATTCATCTCTGAATACCCACCGCGAAAGTTTTGGGCCGATTTTTTTATAATTACTAGTTTTTATTAATGAAAAGATTGTTTTGCTGTATTATTAGTATTTTTTGAGCACCGCTGTTTTGTTATCCATTCTACTTTTTTATTGTGTGTGGACCTCTTTAAACAGTTTACATAAATATTGTACTGTTTTACATTATTTACGTCAATTTGGGGTGGGTTCTATTACTTTAAAAAAAAATAATAAACATTACAAGAATTATCAAAACAAATATAAATTTTATGTTTATTCTGTTATTTGCGTCTTGTTCTCTTTTCTTTGTTCTATTCCCGGATCTAAACGTTTTAAAATTATAATTTCCTTTAAAACAAAATCTCTTCCTACTTCTATTTATTGCTTCTCAAATATTTTTATATAACCCAATTTCTCCCAGTAATATTCTTGACTCAAATTTCTCTTCTTTGGTACATTTTTATTTTAAAGAAATGAAATACATATATTCATTTAATTAGTATATAATATCCATTCTGTACCTCTACACAACGTTCAGCAAAAGCTTTTATATATCATCTTACGTTGACAAACTGTATATCAATTTTTTTTTAACAGTGTATAATTTTATTTATATTCTCCATATTACATAAATCCTCTTACAAAAACACCATACTTAATATTTTGACATAAAATCTTTTTTCGTTGTAAAAATTGACTTCTTTTATTTTTTTTTATTCAACTGTCCTCTTCCCCAAAATAATAATTTTTTGTTACTTAATAAAAATAATTTTTTCCAATCACTTTTGACTGTCTTGCCATTTATTTAATAATTCTACAGCAAAAATTTCTTTGAATCTGCTTTCCCAAATAACTTTTTCCATTAAATGCAACTAATAATCATTCATATTATTATTATATATTCTATGATAAAACTATGTTTATAAAATTGAAAAAGTCAAGAATTCAAGATATTTTATAATTTTTGTACTCTTATTTTTAAAAATGAACAGGATCATACTTAGAAAAATTCCTAAAGTACAAACAAGTTCATTGTCGAAAATCAATGGCGATTTCAAAAATGAAATAAAAAGTACAGGTCCGTATTTAAAAAAAAATTGCTAAGGGTGGCCCTTAAGCGATATTTCATCTCCAGTAAAAAAAATTATAAAGTTTTTTACTTTAACAATTTAAAAATCAAGGTGTTAATTAAATTAAATGAAAATCGCCAATTTTGGTTTCTTCCAAATATCTCGGAAACCAAACCAGATATTTTAATTTTGAAAAAATCCGATGTATTCGTCTTGAAAATACACATCTTTTTTCCCTTTATAACTTTGTATCTATGACGGTTTACCAAATTTCAATAGTGTTAAATTAAATTTGCGCCACCCTGTATGTTCAATATTCTAATTTTTCCAAAAAAAAGTACGTTTTTTTTTAAGTGTTTTGAATGTTTAATTAAACGTTCTGTCTCTGATTAACTTTTTTTTTATAATATATACCTGACCTGTAGGCTTGTTCTTTTGGATGATGAGCTTTAAACAAGTTTCGGTTAATTCCACTGTCTGTATCTTAATAACAGATTTCTTCAATTCGCCTTGTATTATGCCATATACGGAGCGATTAACCCCTTGGCGGCACTTAATAGAGACATACATTTAGTTGTGATGTAAAGCTAAATGAGAAATGCTACAGAAATAACGATTGCCCTGAGCTGATTTAGGTCTCAGTATGGTTTGGAAGAAATAAAGAAAGAAAATGAATAGGCTTCCATAAACGAAAAGGATTTTGAATAGATCCGCCGACCAATTCGCATACAGGGTATATTATCAAAAAGTCGCATAACACTCGGAGTCCCTTTTTTAGGGTTCCGTACCCGAAAGAGTCGAAACGGAACCCTATTGCTCTCACTCGCGTGTCCGTCCGTCTGTCACACCGGTCTAGCAGCTAAACTGTTGGAGCTAGAGTCTTAAAATTTTCAAAGTTTATGCGTCTTGTTGACCCAAAGCCATATAAACTGTAAAAAAAAATTTTTAAATGTTTTCAAGGGGGGATCCCATACAACTAAAGGGGGGGCGCTGAAAAAAATTTTGGCCTACCCCATCGAGTGAGGTATCGGTGAATAGAGCTCATTTAGCAGATAAAAGGCATATTTTTTGTTTTAAAAAATATTATAAAACGTAGGCATGAGAAGCCGCCAAAGTCAGCATTTTTTACAAAATTTTGTTCCGAAGAATTTTTTAACTTTCCATTGACCTATAAACTTGAAATTTGGTGATAATGTTTATTGTTACGTATATTTTACCAACAAATACCAATATATTAATAAATATGATTTTTTCACTAACCTTCAGTCATTTTTAGGGTTCCGCACCTTCGTATATATGCGAATTGTGATATTCGATGTTTTATTATTTTTATGTGTACAATCGTATTAGTTTTATTAAAAAATGCATTTTTCATCTTATAATTTTTTTTCTATCTTTGTCAGTTACGCTGATATTAACAAATTTGTTCGTAGCATTTCAAAATTTGTTAATATATCAAGTATATATGCGGATTATGATATTCGATATTTTATTATTTTTATCTGTGCTATTATTAATTATTCTACATTTGGTACGGAACCCTAAATGTGCGAAGTCCGACACGCACTTGACCGATTTTTTAAATTATACTCAGTATGTTATGGCATAAAAATTTCAACACTTGCGTTATACCCTTCAGGTGACAGTCGTATCTTCATTTTTTTTATTGAGAAAGTACATTACATCATTTGAAAGCTTTTAAAATACTAATTTCAAAAATGTATCTTATGTTTAAAAATGTATAATTTCGATTCTGAAATTGTTTTCAAATTTATTAAATTTCTTTTATTTTAAAATAAGTAAAAATAGTTAAATCGTAGATTACCTTATTAAATTTAGAATTTAAGCACTTTTGCAAATTCGACAGGTACATTAAAACTTTTCTCGCATAATTCCGTAAATTTTAGAATACAAGTATTTTACATTTTTGAAATCAGTATTTTAAATCCGTGTCACGTAACGTACTTTATCATTTAAGAAAATTGATTTTCATCTGAAGGGGGATCACGCAAGGGTCAAAATGTTTATGCCATGGATTTAAAAATCGACTTTTCAGAGCGTTTTGTTCATTTGTTTTTAATTCCACTGATATATTTACCTTATATATAATAAAAATAAACGACATATTAGTGGAAAATATTTTTTAGAAAAAGACAAAACCTCACAAATATTTTTTGTATAAAAGAGCCTTCTTTGTTTGGCTAGATATTCAGTTTATTCTCATAACAAATTTTTGTAAAAGAATACAAAAAGGTCTAATTACATAACTTGTAACTTAACAATATAATCAAAACATTAAAAAAATACATTTATCATGTATCAACTTATAATTATCCTCTATTAGATAATGCTATCAACATTAATTACATTCTATACAAATTTCAATTAAAAAAAATGAATTAGGTTGTGACGAAACACTTAGTCGAAAATGACCGAACTGCTGCTGTTGTCGCAAATCATCTTGTACTTGATAAAATATAACTGCAGCTTGTTCCACAAACATTTTTTTCTATTAATTGATTTCCTAATTATTTCATTACTTACAGTTAAACATCGAGAGCTTCATCAAATAAATGTGGGCGATTACGTGCTAGATGAAACTGAATGTGCAGTCATAAAGTAAAAATACTTGTAAAATGCGGTAAAAGCTCTCAGAATTAAATTGACAATGTTATTAGAGTATTAAGAATTTTGTGATAACATTACAGTGACTGATTAAAGGGAAAACATAACATGTTTCATGTCATATTTTTCGACAAATTGGTTCTGAGTTTTTAAGATTTTTAACCTAATAACCTAAGTGCAGCTATTTATACATTATTTTTTGTATTAAATTGAATGTGTCTTGATATAACTTTTTCATTATCAGCAATTTCCGAATGCGAAATTTAGTTAGTTGTGATTTCGTAATTAAAAAAACTGATTTTTTTGTTCAATTCCAAGCTCAGAAATAAAACAGTTATGTTCACATCAAGAAATTTTCATAAAATCAACCAATAACTATCGCCATTTTGGATCAACATTTATTTATTTACCAAATAATAAAATTCAAGAACTTAATAGTTTATCAAAAAAATAATAAATTTGAATTTGGTTTCCATAAATTATGTTTTGTCTGGTATTCGGCAAGATCTTTATTTTTTAAATAAATTGCCTTAACAAGCAAAAAAGTGCGTAGGTGTTTACTATCTTTGAAGAATGTATCGTAAAAATCAGAAAGATATTGTTACATTCTTAAAAATCACCTGCAACTTGAGAGAGGAGATTTTTACTCCTTGAAATTTCGCGACCTTCTGCATAAAGGTGTGGCGAGCAATTTATTTTATGTATGTCCTTATAAAGACGGTTGAAATTTTATAGATTATTAATGATTTTTTCTCAATTTTTTTGCATCTCTAGCCTTGAGTCATTGTGGTAGGTTATTGTTTTTCGTGCGTGTGGTAATTTGCGGTGGATTTTATTTCAGTCACGATCACGATGTGTGTTTGGCGGTCAGCTGTGGAATTAAATGCACGAACTTATTTCTTTTGTTTAAAATTTTGTTAGTCGCAAAAACAAAACGACTTGTACTAGGTACTAGGACATTAATATCTGTCTCAAAAGACTTCATTAAATTAAATTACTTTGTAGTAGTAAAGGTATATTCCACAATCCACAAATTGTTAAATCATGCATTTTTATCTTTAAACTATATTATTAATTAGAATTATTAATCAGACAATGTCAATTCATAACATAATGATTCGAAAGGCTCGTGGAGAGGGTTCTGTGAAGAGATGGAAATAACCTCGGAAGCAGCACAGAATCCTAGCCAAAGATCCAATCAATACCATTGGGAACATACAAAGACCGGACGGGAAATCCACGTAATCTGACAGGGAAAGTCTGGAGGTACTACTGCAGACACATTTGCCAGACTTAAGTGAAACTAAAGAAAATGAAACAATCCCTAACCCAGAAAACACATAGTCTCAAAAAGGGATTGAATACTGACAAACAAAGCCGTAACACACAGCAAACTTAACTGGGGAATAGACTCGTCTTACAGCAGGGTAAGACACTGCTGGTAATGGTGATTTGCAAATTACTTAGGGCAAGTTTGACTACAGGCTACATTTAAGTTAGCTAGAAAAAAGCCATAGTTAACTTCATTCCAAAACCTGGGAAATACTATTCACAAGCAAAAGAATTCAGACGATAACTTTGTCGTCGTTTGTGATAAAGCTATTGGGAAAACTGGTTGAAATTCATGTCAGGGAAAACTTTCTAACAGAAAGGCCATTACACAAAAACCAGCATGCGTACTAAACTGAAAAATCCTGCGAAACAGTACTCCATCAACTTGTCTCAAAGATAGAGGCTGCACACATGATCAAATAAATCGCTCTAGCAGCATTTCTGGACATAGAGAGTGCATTTGAATACACGTATTTCAGGTCGATGACAGCAGTGAAGACAACACCATATGGATACAAACCATGCTATACCATCGGACCGCTGAAGTGTCATTGTGAGACCATGGGGGTATACCCTCTACTATGGATTTGGTAATTGAGAAGCTCTTGGTGCAGCTCAGTAATGACGGATTCTACACCCAGAGGTATGTAGACGACGTACTCATACCTGTAGTGGGGAATTTTACAAACATTGTCTCATTTTGCAACAGGTGCTGAGCATCGTGGAGAGGTGGTGCCTGAAGGAAGACCTTAAAGTCAATTCCGGCAAAATAGCACTAATCCCTTCAAGAAAAAGAATAAGCGGACAACCTCAAGTTACCAAAGCTCTTCAACGAGCAACTACAAATAAACCAGGAGATGCAGTATCTAGGTATAACCCTAGATGCAAAACTAATCTGGAATAAGCATTTGCAAAAACCATAAACAAGCGAAAAATGGCACTAATTGCTACCAAAAGACAGTGGGCACTAAATGGGGACTAATTCCACTGGCTGTACACTGCTGTCGTATGACCCATGATAACCTACGGCTCTTCGGTGTGGTAGCCTAAAGTAAATCAAAAAAGGACTGTACTGGAGCTTTCTAAACTCCAAAGACAAGCCTGTATTTGTATTACAGGTGCCAGAGCGGAGGCAAGAATGGGAGCATTCAGATTGGAGTGCAACGGTAACTGGTGCCAAGTGAACAAGGAGACATCAATGTAACAAAAGTCATCATAAACTGGTTACTTGAAATGAGAAGTGATGAAATGATACCAAAAAATATGTACCAAGATGAACCCATCTGTAGATTATCTAATGAGACGGAGGAAACAGCCTCTCACATTATACTAGAGTGTCAAGCACTTATACGCTGGAGGTACAACCTCCTGGGGGCAGAAAATTCACAGGAGGACTTCCCCGGATGCTAAGCTAAGGTAAGAGTGCGTTATGGTGCACGAAATTTTAAGCTAAGTTGAGCTTAAGCTACAGCTGGACGCTAAGATTTGTTAGAGAAACGGGGCATTAAAAATTTAAATTTCACCAAAATTCACCATGATTATTACTTTTTAATTTTTTAATAATCACTGAGTTCAATCTGTCTCAGTCCTCCTAGTATATTTGTGTTATTTATCATGTCTAGTTCTTTTCAGTGTTTTTGAGCCGTCAGTGAAATTATATAAGAAGATTTTTCATTATACCATCTCCCTCGGTGACTTTTGTATGTGCGACTTGTATTCACTCCCGTTACGTATGTTTTTTCATCATTCGCATATAACTATCAGTGCCTTAGTTTCCTTGAATTTGTCATCATATATTTATTAAATGTCATATGTCATTATATGTATTATCAAAAGTTAGTTACTTGAAAAAAATTGTAAGGAAAATGCCTGGAAAAACAGTAACTAAGGAAAGTAGTACGATAACAGGACTTGTAACGCCTGGCCATATACTAATATACGAGGTTATAAGTCATGTTATATTCGGGTACAACTCGCACAGTACCTACTGTGCAACCCAGCCACTGATATTACACTTTTACTACATATATTGTATGAATGTGTGACGTAAAGCTCAGCAACGCTGAAAAGGACTATCACTGAATTATAACGATCCAATGAGATATCATGAATTTGAAACATTTTGGTAACGTCTGAATTTTATATTGTTGATTTTGACTATATTTGCAGATTTTCAATCCATGTAATTGTGGGTGTTATTCAATTGATGTATAATTGCGTGATTCACTTTTTACTATAATTTTTGCAAAAAATATTGGTTACTTAGTCATCGTAATAATCAGAAATTAACCTTGCTAAACATAATCCCAGTCAATGATCCATAAAGTATAATTTTATTTGTAACAAAGAAAATTAATCTTGTAACAAAAAAAATATTGTAAGGTCATATCTTTTTAGCTAAGTTACAAAATTAAGGATTAAAAAAAGTAGGTAATTTATTTGTAGTGAATATGGAATAGATGACTAGATGTTAGATTTTTTCTACATATTTTAATCATCTACGTTGTAATATTATTTTTAAAAATTGGAACATTTAATGCACTTGCAACTGTTGGTTACTCCCATGTAGTTTGTTACATCATCAATATGTTATAGCTAAAAATTATCCCCAACTACCGGTTTCGAGCTTGTAAAACGCCAGCATGCACAGCCTCACGCCGATTTTCATGGTTTTGAGTACAAGTGTACACATTAAATTACTATAACAAACGATTATAATATATCTCCGGTGTTGTGGACATAAAGTGTTATGAAATATTGGCCTTATTCATAATTTTATCCCGGTATGTATACGAGGGCAAATATTTACAACGATGTACCGCAATGTATGTGTTAAAGTAAATCAGTTGTTTTTTTAAATAAAACTTTGTTAACTTAAATAGAACACCATATACGAGGACGTAGACTCCACGGCCATAGTCTGAACGAAAATTTCGTCCATTATTCTACCGTCTAACAAAGGCAATTCAAATGTTGATCTTGGACAAGCCCCCAATATATTTATGAAACGATGAATTGTGATCCTACTTCCATAAAACAATCAGATCTTCTTAAAATCCTAAAATGAATAATACCGAAAAACTCTGTTTGTCCCAGGATTTATAGTCTCTCCAAGATCCATAAACCAAATATACCTTTAAATCCCATAGTTTACACTACCAATCGTTTAATTTATAAATTACGAAAAAAACTCTTCTGGAACAGATATAATTATAAAAATTCTTCGTAATGGAAATTGTAAAATCCTCCTTCAGCCAATGATTTCCTTCTGCAAAAGATTCCAGATTCCTTATCTTCTATTTGATCTAATGTAGATTCCAGATTCCTTATCTTCTATTTGATCTAATGTAGATTCCAGATTCCTTATCTTCTATTTGATCTAATGTGATCTACAACATTCCGTGTTCCGATTCAAGTATTCGTCAGTAAAATCAGATGTTCAGTACCAGTTAGGATCGAAAAATACCAACGATGTATAAGAACAGGTTTGGTCAGCCACTCAGCAATAACTGAACACCGACACGAGACTGGTCACCAGATCCTATTTGATAAAACTTCGATAATGGTCAAAGTTCCACAATACTGTAACAGAAAGATACGATAAAGTATGTAAATTCTCAAACACCCACAAAACATCAATAGTCACCCATATGAAACTCAATCACTAGAGGAATCCCCAACTTTCCGCTGGCCAAGGTCCCGCCATCTCATCTGCTGCCTCTCGTGCTTATACATAAGTAATGGAAGGGAAACGTGGAGTATTTATCTCGAAATTGATAATAAGTTTTGAAATAGATAATTGAAATTCGCATTTATGTGTTTAAATGACTTGAATCTTCCATAGACACACCCACGCTTGGCTCAGTGTTCAGTTTTTTTTGTTCTTCTATTAGTTTGAACTTTTAGGTAGTTCTGACTTATGAATTGGACTATTAGATCTTTGCGATCGTCTGGGAGATATGTAGCGTGCCTTAATAGTCTTATATTGAGTTGTAGGAATTTCTTAGTTTTTTATTCTTCCATCCCATTCGACTTTCATTCTGTACTTGGGCTCGGGTCTTGGTATTGACTATTTTTCTGTACCATTAATGAAATAAATAGGATTCATATTAGTAGATCCGTAAACAAAGCGACGGATGTATCGGAATTTTAAATATTGGGTATATCTAAGGATTTTTCGCTAATTGGCCGAAATGGCGTAACACCGTTTTAAAGCTAGTTTATTCTATTTTTAGCACTTCTTGTGCTTGTACAAATGTTTATCTATCTTGAAATTGATAGGTTCAATCCTGGAAGACTAAATCACTCACTCTTGCTGTGGAAGCCTACATACTCATACTGATCTTAAAACTAAGAACTAGATTTATTTCTTCAACAACTTTTCTTATAATTTTTGTTATTTTTTTATATTATATCATAATATATTTTTAAGGAACTGTCACTGTATTTTTTTGAATAAAATATATAATTATCAAAAATTGGAGTATACAACAAATAATTTGCTTTAAATTTTTTATCTATCGCATTACTTCGCATTGTTCTGGAGCTTTAAGAATTGTTCTATATCCTTAAGAATCATTCTAGAACTTTAAGAATTATTCCAGAACTCTTCTACATATTGAAGAATTATTCTCGAACTTTACTAATTGTTCTATCTCCTTAAGAATTTTATGAATTGTTCCGGAACTCTGCTACATATTAAAGAATTGTTCTGGACCTTTAAGAATTATTTTGGACCTTTAAGAATTGTTCTATATCCTTAAGAATTGTTCTAGAACTTCAAGAATTTTTCCAGAACTCTTCCACATATTGAAGAATTGTTCTGGGCCTTTAAGAATTGTTCTATATCCTTATGAATTCTTCTAGAACTTTAAGAAATGTTCCAGAACTCTTATAATATTGAAGAATCATTCTTGCCATTTAGAATTGTTCTGGAACTTTAAGAATTGTTCTATATCCTTAAGAATTGTTTAAGAATTTTATGAATTGTTCCAGAACTCTTCTACATATTAAAGAATTGTTCTGGACCTTTAAGAATAGTTCTATATCCTTAAGAATTGTTCTAGACCTATAAGAATGGGCTACTTTTGTGATTTTTTTAAATTATTTTTGAATGTATAAGGTCAAAATGTATTATCTACACTGATTGATTTTAAATCTTAACGCTTTTGGGCCCTACTGACTTCTATTTTCTAATTTCGCGGGTTATGACGTACTACCTGTAACTCCTCCTATTTTGCAGATTTAGTTTGAAAGTGTCTGCTCGACCACATATTGTATTTGGTGGTACAGATAAAATAAGCGGTATGTCGATTTTGAGCGGCTTTCGTTAATAGTTAATAAGAAATAACATCCAAAAGCTGAAAAATTTGGTTTAATGTGATTGTGCGTTAGCAACACACATCTCACATACATAAACTGCAGGCTTACCTAAATTTAAATTTCATCGATTTTTATAATCGTGTATCATAAAATAATCCACATTAGGCAGATTATTTGATGTAGCTTTTATATATTCATTCTCCATTTTTCAGAATACTCCCACAATCACAAATAAAAAAAATCGGCTGTGTCACCCCAGAACTTTCCCGGCTCGAGCGTAGAGAATATGTTATTTATTATTATTATTTTAATTACAAATTACAAAATACTAATCATTACAATAATTTATGGAACACATTAAAAACAGGTAGCCGATGGTGAATATGCCTACCGAATTGATATTTCAATATTGATACTGACATAAGCTGCGCATGCGCACGTTGCATATCACACTGCTACAATTATGATCTCCTAAAATCAAGTGTGAAAACTATTGGGAATTCGGGAAAAATTTTCATACAATAGTTGTAGGGAATTTTATGCTTTACAACTTTGCACTGAAACATTTTGCACTAAAGAGCATAATTTACCTCCAATTTTAAAAAAATGGAAAATTTTGAATGTGTATTTTTCACGCCATCTAGCGGCGAAACTATGAGGAATCCTATAAAAAGTTACATAAAAGTTAAAGAAAATTTGATGCTTTACAACTTTGAACATGAAAATTTTGCACTAAAAGGCTTTGTTTATCCTCAAAATCAAGAAAAACTAGAGAAAACCTACAAGCACATTTTTTACGCGCCCTCTAGTGGCGCAATTATTGGAAATTCTTGAAAAAGTTTCAGCCAAGAGTTGTAGAGAATTTAATGCTCTAAAACTTTGTACTAAAACATTTTGCACTTAAGTGTATTATTTGTCCTCAAAATCAAGAAAAACTAGAGAAAACATACATGCACATTTTTTACGCGCCCTGTATTGGAAATTCTAGAAAAAGTTTAAGACAAGAGTTGTAGGGAATTTTATGCTCTAAAACTTTGTACTACAACATTTTGCACTAAAGTGTATTGTTTGTCCTCAAAATCAAGAAAAACTAGAGAAAACCTACATGCACATTTTTTACGCGCCCTCTAGTGGCGGAACTATTGGAAATTCTGGAAAAAGTTTGAAACAAAAGTTGTAGGGAATTTTATGCTCTAAAACTTTGTACTACAACATTTTGCACTAAAGTGTATAATATGTCCTTAAAATTTAAAAAAAGTAAAAAATTGTTACATGTGCATTTTATCAATGTCGGTCTTGAGGACCTTCTACTGTACCAATTTAAACCAAAATCTAATGGTCGCATTCTAGGCACACACCGACCCTCCATACCAAATTTCAGCTTGATTGGTCAAACGGTTCGGCAGTTATCGTGGAAGATTACACACAGACACACAGACAGACCATACGCTGAAAATGGTTTCAATCTTCTTGGTGGACCTCAAAATGGATATTTCCATCGATATCTCGATTTTTTTTTGCTCGTTCACCTTACTTTCCCTTTGATGGGTCCGGGAAAGTAAATCACAATCGATATTACATAAAGATAAAGACGTAAACAAATTTTGGTTTCATAGACAGTCCTGTTTTCAAACTGACGTTATATAAATATTTATAATGAGCCAATTCAATCAAATTTCAGGTAGTACGTCATTATTTATTTTAATCTGTTATTTCTTAAAGAAAAAGTAAATTTGTGCAAAGATATTTAATGTATCATATTAGTCATTTAATAAGTAATAAATACATATCATCATATATATTAGATTTCGTTATACAAAAGTAGCCCATTATTCTAGACATCTAAGAATTGTTTCAGAACTATTCTACATCTTGAAGAATTGTTCTGGATATGTAAGAATTTTTCTAAAAATTTAGAAATTATTCCAGACCTTTATAACTTGTTTTAAAATTGTTCCAGGCCTTTAAGAATTATTCTAGATTTTTAAGAAATTTTTTTGAAACAAAAATTTTGTTATAATAGTATTTAAATTTTGCCTTCATATATTTTAATTATTACAAATCGCGCGACCCTCGTACTCTGACTATAAAGGGCAATTCATAATATACGAACGTTGCGTGCCATTTTATTTTATTCTATATAGTTTTCTCGGGCATTCATATCTGTCACGGGGATAAACGGTCACATTTTTGTATATAAATCGAGTCGGAATTTTACAAACATTTTGAATTATTAGCGGTGTAGTGGTGTGTATCTGGACGATCTGAATACCCTTTACAAAGATAAACGATATCAATTTGTTTAAATGCCAAAACCGGATTTAATTTAATGGTTGGGGAGGGATTTAATCAACTTCCTGAAATTCAAAATAATCATTTTTTCTTAAAAAAATATTTTCTGAATATTGTATCAATGAAGTCGATTAAAAAAATATATGTAGTTTATAAAAATACAAAAAAAGCAAAAGTAACTAGCTTGAAGAGTGAATAAAGAGTAAAAATATAATTCTAATGCCGTGTAATATAAAAAATGC
The DNA here is from genome assembly GCA_963243735.1 of Neocrepidodera transversa. Lineage (NCBI taxonomy): Eukaryota > Metazoa > Arthropoda > Insecta > Coleoptera > Chrysomelidae > Neocrepidodera > Neocrepidodera transversa. The sequence continues at coordinate 13,540,978 of OY725348.1, forward strand.
AATTGATTTAAATTTAACGTTTCTATGCCCTCTTCTTCGTTGGTCACTTTTTATCTGGTTACTTTTTTCTATCTGGCTATTTCAATTTTTCTCCTTCTCGCCTATTTGTCTTCTTTGGTGCTGCTTTTTTCTCTTTCTCTGGTTTCTTAAATTGGATTTTATGACATTTTCGAGTTTTGACTCAAAATATATGTCAAAATGTTAGCGACAAAGATTTGATCAAGAATATACCAAGAAAATATATGCGATATAGTACTATATTATACAATTAGGTTGAGAAGTGAGCTATTATTTACCGAACACTTTTATATCCTGAAGCTCGTAGCGCAAGAGGATATATTATGCGAGGTTTATAATGGCCTTCTCAACCGACGAATATAGACAATGTTTTATTATTTACGTAGGTGATTAACGAAAATTTAAAGACGAATGTAGGTTTTTGCATTTAAGCTAAAATACCAAAATGAAATTATTATCCGATATTTAAATTATTTATTTTTTGTCTTTCGTGATTAAAGTGTATAAATTACAGTAAAATTAACCTTCAAAATGCGTGACAGATAAATGTAAGTTCCTGTGATTTATATTGTTACCAATATTTTTCGCATGACTTTGAGAAAATCTGCGTAAAGCGGTAGTCGACACGTTTTATATTAACATAACGCAATTAGAAAAAACATCGAACCTTGATAGGAAAAAGAAAAATATTTCCATTATATTTATAGTTTTTAATATAGGAAATTGTATTCTCTTTGTTTTAACAATAAAACTCAAATACCAATATATATTTAATTAATTTGGGTTAAAAATTTACTGATACAACAAAAGTGTCTTTCCGTATCAAATTTCATCTTATTTTCATCTTATTCTCATCAGTTATTAACCATTTGTTTAAACCTTGTTCCACATGATATACGCGAAAACAGTACACTTATTAAAGGAATAAGTAGAAGACATTATTTAAAACAAAAAATTTTTATGTAATTTTTCAAAAAGACTAAAATGTACCTGGCAAAAAAATTTTGAATCCACGAATAAATTATCTTGTAATTCGAAAAAAGCTGTAATTTTTGTATTAGATATTTTTTCATATAGATAACAATAAGTCCCTTAATTAGACGTTTAACGTGAACAGCTTTTAAAGCTTCCGCTGATCTTCAACTAGTCTACAAAGGCGGATTCTTAGCTAGGTAAAGAATATTATTAAAGTGACCCTCGACATATTATATTCACGAGAAATTATTCAGCATCCTGTATAAAGACATTATCATTATTAGTTAAAATTCAATGCCCTTGTCATCGTGAAACAACACCTGCACACATCGTACGCGAGAGACTCTCGATGCCATTAACTCGAGAAACAAAAATACAAATAAAATATAAAAGTAGCTGAAGAGAAAGAAAAAAAATTGATCCAGCTAATCAGAGGCAGAGGATCGGGAGTGGTTCGACCCACACTTTCTTTCAAAAAAATTAAATGGCCGTCGTTGATGTTGGAAGTCGAAGAGCTCGTTTCACGTAAAATACGTGTGCCGGTATATTGTTAATATTTAATAAATTAGAATTAAAAACGAAGTTTTTAGTTGACATATTTATAATATTAATTATTTAAAATGCAACAATAATTATAACAATAAACAATGGAAACAACATGCAATATATAAAAATGATTCCATCTTCAACAACAAAAAAATTCTGATCTTAGCTATACAACATATACTGATAATAGTAATTTATGAACCAAGGGCATTATGTAGACTTACAATGTATTCTCCCGCGCGGGCATTAAGTGCGTTTTAACTTATGTATGTATGTATGTAGATATGAGAATAACAACTACCAGTATCCAAGGAGCTCAGTAGCTCTGCTACGGACATACAGATGGTTGAAGTTGACTTAAGATACTGAAAATAGTAGGTGGACGAGCTAAGGTAAAGAACTATAGATTGCTGAAAACAGAGTTCCAAAATTCGAAATCATGACAAACAGACAGACAGACGGACGGACATTGTAAAATCAATAAGAACTGTGACCTCCCACCCCCTGGCCTGTTCATCTCATGTAAAAGGCGAGTACAAAGTTACAAACCGATGACCATTTCGGTAAGAAACTTCCGTACTCAAATTTATCACAAAATAATTTGTGAGAATGGACTGGGTTTTGAAGAAGTTAAACCCAACTATTTGTTGATAAATTATAGGCGTCGGCGTCTCGACGCTGGATGAATACAGGATCTTCGGGGACGTGTTGGTAGTTTGAAATTTGATTTTTCATAATATTGTGTGGTCCATATTTCCTTTTCGTTTTCATTACCGTTATCTAACCCTCAATATTTAGGCGTGAAAAGAATTATTTTCTAATATTTTAACATTCTAGCTTTTGTAATTTAAATTGGGACATTTATATTTTTCAAATGGTTCAAGTGTATCTTATCGGTTGTACAAACATGTATCTACGAACAGACGAATGTCTTTTGGGAAAACCACTTGACTTAGATAAGTAGATAAAAATAATATACCGGGGGTTGGTTCGTCACGGAACCTTCACTAGTTAATAATAATAAAGAAAGTATATTTAAAATATTTGAATATTGAATCTGAAATATAAAAATGCTAAAAATTTCTAAACTGTAGTTAATTGATTAGTTGAGCCGGACTAATAATATTTCTAGTGTTCGAGTTCATGGGTAAGGTTAATGATATCTCACATGAGAAAAATAGGTTCATTTTCCAAAACATTGATTAATATATAATATTGTAAATTGTTATTTACCCTGAACTTGACTCTATTTCTGAAGTCATTGTATTGACTAATCACTGAAAAACATGTTTTATTTTAATTTTAAATTATTTTATTTTTTTATCCATTGAACAAAAATCCGTTTTTCAAGTTCTTAATTAAGAGGAAATATTTAAACTTGGCATTGTCTACTTATCTCAACTTAATTTCTAATACAGTTTTTTAATCGATCCCTCAACATTCATTTGTTCATAAATAATTTGGTGAAGAATTTTATAAACTACAGGCATACGAATTACATTATATAAAAAACGAAAATAAAATTGTCGAAGAGTTATTTTAAATGGTGCTTACCTTATAAACGATCTTTAATGAATTTTTTTTTCATATATTAGTAATTATTAGAGCAGCCAGATGGTAGACGCAAAAGAATTCTTCAATTAAAAATGTCAAGTTTTTGCTTAGTTCAATTACTTTTACCGGGTACAAAATAAAATAAGAAACTTATTTATATATGCCGGGAAATTTTAAATAAAACAAAACTAAGATTAGTGAATTAAAATATTTTCAAAAATAAAACATTTAATGGTCCCAATAATCTTTATCGTTGATTTAAGCCCCAAAGCTATAGGTTGACATATTTTTGTAATTCAAACCAATTCTATTTTAAATATACAATTTTTCAAAAATGTATCCAAAACATCAGCATTTTTTGTTAAGTCTTTGATTTCAAAATTATTTTTTAAAACCAAAGTGATACATTGAAATTGTGTCGTCTATTCTTTTGTATTGTAGTGATATACATTATTTAACCAATGACCTCAAATGCGGTGGGTTCTATAAAATTGAAAAAAATAGTAAACATTACAAATTATATATAAAATTATTATGCTGCTATTTAATTTGTCTCTTTCTTTTCTGACTCCTGTACTACTTTCACTTCTTTATCTTGATCTGCTTGATCTGCTATTTATTCACACCTCCTCCAACTTGATCTTCTGGTTTCCACTATCTGACTTCTATTAGCTCTATACTTTTCCTTGCCCTTATTTCTTCCAATACAAGTCACCTTATATCTTGATTATTTTATTTCATAAATTATATATTTTTTTAATTTTTACTTTCCCGGCCCATTAAAGGGAAATTAAGGTGAATGAGCAAAAAAAAAATCGAGATGTCGATGGAAATATCCATTTTGAGGTCCCCCAAGAAGATTGAAACCATTTCCAGCGTATGGTGTGTCCGTGTGTCTGTGTGTGATCTTCCACGATAACTGCCGAACCGTTTGACCAATCAAGCTGAAATTTGGTATGGAGGGTCGGTGTGTGAATAGAATGCGACCATTAGATTTTGGTTTAAATTGGTACAGTAGAAGATCCTCAAGACCGACATTGATTAAATACACATGTAACAATTTTTTACTTTTTATAAATTTTAAGGACAAACAATACACTTTAGGGCAAAATGTTGTAGTACATAGTTGCGCCACTAGAGGGCGCGTAAAAAATGTGCATGTAGGTTTCCTCTAGTTTTTCTTGATTTTGAGTACAAACAATGCATTTTAGTGCAAAATTTTCTGGTGCAAAGTTGTAAAGCATCAAATTTTCTTTAACTTTTGTGTTTAACTTTTTATAGAATTCCTCAAAGTTTCGCCGCTAGATGGCGAGAAAAATACACATTTAGCATTTTCCATTTTTTTAAAATTGTAGCCAAATTATGCTCTTTAGTGCAAAATGTTTCAGTGCAAAGTTGTAAAGCATAAAATACCCTACAACTATTGTATGAAAATTTTTCCCGAATTCCCAATAGTTTTCACACATGATTTAGGAGATCCTAATTGTAGCAGTGTGATATACAACGTGCGCATGCGCAGCTTATGTCATTAGCAACATTGAAATATCAATTCACCATCGGGTCGCTATTTTTAATGTTTTCCATAAATTAATGTAATGCTTAGTATTTTGTAATTAAAATAATAATAATAATAAATAACATATTCTCTAAGGTCGAGCCGGGAAAGTTCTGGGGTGACACGCCGATTTTTTCATTATATGCTTAATTTACTGGTATATACATTTATTCTTCCCTAATATCACTCCCTTATATAAAACTTTTTTTAACCAATATTTGAATATAGTTGACATTCAAAAATTTTCATTCCAATTCACTTTTTATTTATTTTTATCTTTTTTTTTTCTTTTACTTGATTATTGAAAAAAAATTAATAACTTTTGTCTTATCTTTTATCTACAATTTTCTTTTAAATTTCCAAAATTATATTAGCACGTCAAAAAAAACTCATTCAAAGAATATCATTACAGTATATATTGTTTTGGTCTGCCTTCCTCTGTTTGACTGGAAACAGAACAGAAGATAGTGAAAACCTGATAAGAAGAAAAAGATTCATACTGCTATTCAATGATTTATTTAAAATTAATATTTCCATACTTTTCAGATCTCTTCTGGTATTCTGTCACAACTTTGTTCAATGTTTGAGTTTGTGTGCAACTGCGAAATTTTTAGGAATTCCTTAACTTATGTAATGTTGTATATTCGTCCTCTTTTGTGCTTTTGAAGCTGTTTTGGGACAGAACAGAAGCTTTGCGGAACCCTAATCAAAACATACCATTAGAATACACAGTTGATTCACCCCTCCACAGTGACTTATGGGATCTATTGTACTCAGTATAAGATAAAGTCATGTTTCCGTCAGTAAATATCGCCTTTGTTGCTGTGTAGTTATACAGTCAAATATGTAATTTGTTTGGTAAGAAGACTAAACTCCTCTCAAATCGTTTATAGAATATAATATAGGGATACTAGAATTTTACTTGAACCTCACTGGAAAAATATAATGATGATTCTATAAGTTTCACACTTTGATGTTTATTTGCTCATTGCACCGTTTTTACTACCAAATCAAACTTTGGAGGCAAGCAGATCGGAAAATGTAGAGTGACCCACCCACCAAAAGAACAAAAAGTGTCGAAATTCCTAAATAAAGACTGTTAATATTTCTAAACTTAAATAAAATTATATGAAAAGTAAAACTTGATTTTCCTTAAATGTTTATTGAATCTTTTCCCCACTGAACTGAACTTTAAAACTTTTATGTAAACTTTGGAAGGAAAACAATATTCTAACACACAATTCCATTAGCATGTCATATTTAAATCCAAAACTCATATTATGCAAATCTTTACTATATACAGAAAAGTTTAACGAAACTTTTATTATCGTATATAATAAGAAAATTACTTTTGTTGAAAACTAAAGTTTGTTATACAACTCGAGAGACCAATAACTTTCATTAAATTACGTATTTGTTTTACAATGATTTGTATTAATATTTTTCTTTTTGTTTCAGGTAAAACATTATTTTGCTGCTTTCCAGTAAGTAAAAATAATATTTCCAAGATTAATGAGTGTGATATGTTGGTGCTTTTTATTTATGTTGTTTATTTATTTAATTATTTATTTATTAATTGAAACTCTTATTATTGGCCTTTTTACATGAGCAGTAATAACAAAATGGTAAACCCTTAGATAAGTAGTGTGATATAACACATACATAAAATTAACTTATATAAAAATGATATGAATTTACTGAAACAAAAATATGAAAACCGCAATATACAGAAAGATAGTAGTAGCATAAACAGCTTTTTTTAAACTCAAAATGTTGAGGAAATCTAGTAGAATCCTTTTGAACTGAGTATAATTAACTACCCAATCTACATTACTCATTGCAAAAAAAAGTTTTAGCTTGTCTTAATATAAGTAAGAGAAGATTGCAGAGGGCTTTTAGAAATATTAAAAATTAGATAGAATCTAGAACGCCTTGATGGAATATTAAATGGTATAAATGATAATAATTGCATACAATTTATGTGATTGTTTACAATTTCATAAAGGAACAAAAGCACAGATTGCTTACATCTATAAATTAGTGACGGTATTAGAAATTCTTCTCTTGGCATGGAGGCTCTTATTTCGGTATAATCAGGCCAGACATGATATTTTTTGTAATAAATATATAGCAAGAATTTATTTTTCATTGTCTCTAATAAGTCTAAATGTATCTGGGGCTGTTGTTTAAATACGACTGAAGCAAAGTCTAATGTGCGTACCAGAGCAAAATACAGATGTTTTATTACTTTTTTTTAAGTTTGTAAATTTAGATGTTTGTCTTTTTCCTTGTCACGGAAAGTATTCAACATTTTTTAACATTAAAAAATAAATTATTAGCTTTATTCCACTCTAAAATATAATGTAAAGTAGGAAAAGCGACACATGGATCTAATAATTTTGAAATTAAATTGTTTCTAAATTGGTTGTGATTGTTGTCTGCAAATATCAAATGTTAAGATCTGCTACTGAATTATTGGACATGAGGGGGATGTTAGAACACCAGATTTAAATAGATGGGAGAAAAACCCTCCATGGTTCAATCTCGTCCTAGTGATGTAGATAGAGTCTTGCCTGGACACTTGGAATTCAGAAATGTGGGGAATTTTATTAGTTATATTGGGTTGAATCTTAGTGTAGTGATTGTTTGACTTATGTTTGTATTCTTTCCAAATCTTTTCCCAATGTGCTTGTTAAAGTAGTTAATGGTGCCAGGAACCGTGAAAATGTTCTCGTAATACTCTTTATAATGTTGTTGATACCTTTTTGATATATCTTTGACGGTTTCTACTCGCCTAAAATTCTTGAAATCCTTATCAAAAGGTAAACATTCAGAATTGCAACCATAAGATACCAAGTCATTTATAAAAAGTGTAAACAATAATGGGGCCAGGTTGAATCCTGTGGCACCCCAGAATTATCATATTTCCTGATGTGTTTCTATTGAATCTTACAAATAAAAAATCTGTCTTTATAAAACCCACAAAGCCAATAGTTTAATAACTTTTGTAACAATGTGTCATGATAGATTTGATCAAAAGCTTTTTTAAAGTCAGTGTATATTCAATAAGATTTTGAAACAGAATAATTAATATCGATTCTCCTATAGTTTTCGATTTCTGATGTTTTTCCTGCTTTAGGAATAGGTGTATAATATAGTAGTTTGTGCAACAAGTGCAGATATGATGGCCATATCGCACGCGCACGACGCCGTAGGCGGAGTGCTCAATCGTCCGTGTGCGATATGGACAATCCACACTAGTTGAACAGTGCATTTTTTCTACAACCCACGAAAGAAAAAACTAAAAAATGATATAAAGTCACAGGGTTTGAACCAAGGACCTTCGTATCCCAAATCGAGAGCTGTCGCGGGCTGTCACGAGCTTATTATAAAACTATAATAGGCACCTTTTATTTTTAAGTAGATTATATTTAGTTTTTGATTTTTGGGGTAATAATATTACTATTATTATTACATCTTTGTGGCTAAATGAATATCTGTTGAAGTACCATTTATTAAGTCATCACTGGAATTACTTATTTTTAAAAATATGTATCTGTATTAGTATAAAAAAATCTGATAGTCTCCACTTCAATCAAGAAATATTAAACTTACTGTTCTTTTGTTCAATATTTATAAAATTCCAGAACACATTAACATCAGTTTTCGATTTTTTTTTAAATATTTTAATTTTGACTAGATCTTTTCTTGTTTATATAAATTTCTTGTCATAGAATTTTGAAATATTTTTCAGGTTTTTGAGACACTACGTTTTCTTAAGAAGTGTTTTATCTCAACTGAAAACCAAATTTTATAGCGCCTAGAATTATGAATTCTATATATAAAGGAAATATGGTACTTAGAATTTCATAAAACTTTACAAGAACCCTATTAATTTCTTTTTCTTGGATGACAGCTTTCCTTTATCATTTTATACATTAATTCAAAATTACCCTTTTTAAAATTTAATTTATTTTCTACAATTTTGTTTTCTTCGAATTTGCATGTATTTTTAAAATGGATGGTACTGATCTAGCTTAACTAATGGTAATTTTTCTTCTTTGACCATGCATTTGAATTTATTAATTTTATCCTAAATCATTATTTACCAATTTTATATTATTTTCGGCACGATTTAAATTACGCTGATTTCGCGACTAATTATTTTTTAATGTACTGGAAAATTAGTGTGTATTCTATTTTTTAAACATAATTTACTGTTGTGTGTCTCGACTCGAATTCTTATGTTTGAAATCTGTTTTTAATTAAATTAACTTTCAAGTAATTTCGTAAAAAGAACAATAAATTACTCATATTTCATATTTGGCCTACAAATGTGCAATTTGTACATTTTTATGCTACCGTGAGCCACTAGCAATTACACGGTTTCAAAATTATTTGACTTTAAAAATTCCTGTACAGCAGAAAATTATTATATCATATTTTTTTAAAAGCAATGCTGTAAATTGTTAAAAGAATCATGTAGTTTTGAAAAGGAATGTCAAGAGGTGAGATTATCAGAATTTATCTTTTGAAAAATACGTTATTAAATATTCATAAAGTAACAAATAATAACATGAAGAATTAAATAAAAATAAGTCCAAAAGGTTTTCTCTAATGTGGTCAACCGATGAAGTAATAAAACTCGACGTCAAAGTACCACAATTAATTTATTGATATAAATGTAAAGTTTCAAGAGGCGACTAGTTTCGGCGAAATTTCGCCATCATCAGGCCGGAAGTCATTTTAGGCCTGATGATGGCGAAATTTCTATCAATAAATTAATTGTGGTATTTTGACATCGAGTTTTATTACCTCAAATAAAAATAAATTAAATAGATTTAAAAAAAAGAACATAACGAAGTCTGTCTGCTGAAGTTGTTTTACAAGATGTCACTAGTCATAAAATATCTTTTTGTTATATATTTTTGTGAAAATCATAAAACGTTGTTTTATTTATCTAAAAAACATAACGAAGATTTTTTTTATTTTTTATTTAAAACTAAAAATTTTTATACAGTTCAGCCATAAAAGTTGAAGAATATCTCAGGTTGAAAATTGATATACAGGGTCTTTCCATATTGTTTACTTATTAATATTCCTCCAAGTTTATAAAATTTATATATTGATGTTGTTCTATTCACTTGAAATGTTGTTATCTAGCATTATTTGAAGTTATTTTATCGATTATATTTTTATTTTCTATGTGTATATTCAATGTGAATAGATTGGCATTAAGCCACAATTAAATATTACTTAATTCTGTTCTACATTTTTATATTTTATCTTACGAGTTCCGAATATTTTTCGTTGTCATCCGCACGAAGGAATTAGCTAGCCCTTAAAATGTTTACTGTCCATTCACAGTAAATATCAAATTGGTTCCTATAAGGTACCGTGTAAAACGCTTGATTTTAATGTGTGTTCTAAGCTAAATGATCATTCTTTTAAGTTATCATCTACATATACTTTTTCATCAGTAGCTCCAATAAATTTGGATGTTCAATAGCATCGAAGTCCTTGGCAAAGATCAAAAAAACCTCACTGTTGTGTTTAAAAAATCAATTACTTTATTCCCTGTATTGGATATTTTTAATAAAAAAAAACAAACTTAGGTTCGTTTATAAAATGTGTGTGTGTCCATATTTTTTAGAATGTTTGAATTTTGATTTCAAATATATAAAAAAGTAGAGAATGTCTGATAAAAAGACTGAGTCTCGAGTACACATTAAACGAATTTGATGGAAGATACGTGTATATCAATGTATAGAAAAGAAACAATTTCGTTAAAAATGAATTTATTAAATTTTGTCTGAGCGCTTTCGGTCAACTACCATTATCAAAGTCTTCCTAGAATATAAATAATGACATGAAAATATAGATTTTTTATAAAGAAGTTATGAACTTATGTCCCAGGGGATACAAAAACTCAATGATACATTAGAATAATTTTTCATAATTTAAAATGTTTCTGGTTTCTTAACTGGTTTAACTTTAATATACCCCTAAATACTCATTGATTAATATTGTTCGGTTAATGGATAAATTTAATTTTTTTATAAATAGAATAGTAGCATGTTTTGCACCAATTTTTGTGCGAAAAGTTTTTCTTTGTCAAACTTGTGCAAAAAGTAAATACTAGAACTTTTCGCACTCAAATAAATCCAAAAAGTAAATGACTGTTCTACGTTTGTTTTGCTAATGAAAGATCATATCAACGTAAAAGCTTTTTAACTTCTTGATAACAGATAGACTGCTTAAAAGACTGAAGCCCTTTGAATTAGTGATTTAATCCAATAAAATGATAGAGCGCAGTTCGCGGAAGGAAATGTTTGTGTTCTGTAAACAGCCAGACTACGAGACCCCAAAGGACGAACTTTAGTTATAAATATTAGATTAAAAAATTGGGTTTAAAATTTATGGTTGATCCTACAGACTAGTTTTAATAGGTCATACGCTATAAATGTATACATACAATTTTATGGCTATATTTTATTGATCGTTAAATAGAGGTAGACTCTTACAGTGTGATCATATAGGATGGTTTTAATAGAAAGTAATTTCGTATTGAATCTAAATCATAATGCATAACTTAATAATAATTTTATATCGAAGTTCTGGCATATTGAAATATTAAGATTTATTTTTGCACAAATTCCCATTATAGCTAAGATTTAAAAAAATAACTGGCATTTGAACACCAACTAGATTGTATTAGTATTTATTTTAATTATTTAGGGTCGAATTCAGAGACGTAACTCATCCTTTTCTCAAATATTGCTCAACACTCACTTCAGGATGAATGGGTCAACTTTCTTTTTTTGTATTCAAAACAAGGAAGAATAAGGGAGTTGTATGTTATAATTATTGACATATTCATTAAAGAAATATATTGAAATAAGAATTCTCCATGAAAAGTGCGTTCCATTTCCTACCCTGTAGAACTGTTCCTCAATGGGCTGGGTTCAGAGGCCTTAAAAAAATTAAAAAATACAATATTATAAAAAAATAACAAATAACAAATTTCTTTTTAATTTCTTTCTTCTTTCTGCTATCACTTGATATATTTTTTATCTCGTCATTTCACTTCTGCTCTCTGTTCCCTTTTAAACTTAAATATTCGCACTAACTTTCTTTATTCCTTATTCCTTACGTCCTTGGTTCTTTTTTATATTAAGTAATATTGTTTAATTTTTTTATATACATTTTTTATTCCATCATTTCAAAAAGACCATATACAGAATATTATCTAACAAAATCCCGTTACAAATTCTCTTCATCCAATATATTTCTTTGACAGTTCAAAAATTCTTTCTTTGACAACCTTTTTTTTCAGAATCAATAATCTTCATTTTTTTAGCCAAAATTTTTTACCTACTATTTTTTTTTAATTTTTAAACTATAATTTTGATTGACCCCAACCCAATGACAAATCATTTCGCCTGATAAAAAATGCCATCTAATCTGTCACAAGAATTTAGTACGTCAAATGGTTAAACCCTATTCATATTACCAAAATTAGTTTATATATTTAATACCATTTAGTAAAATTTCTTTTTAATTCACATTTTTATTTTTTATGTTACAAACAAGGAAAACCATTTTTTACTTCCAACACCTATCCATTTTCATTTAATTCAACCTACCCCTACTTACTATTATATTTTATAAATGTATTTTATCCTATACATTTTACATATATAATGTAAAAGTCGTGTGTAAGAAAACTGCAACGATATATTCACGTCTCACTTACGTCTAATCAAAACAATAATAGTCCAGGATGTAGGGAAATTTCATGACGTAAATTTGCTACAGGATGAAAAGTATACTAAGTTATAGGTAGAGATAAAACTAGCATGCCTATATACTTTTACACACGAAAAAAACTTGCATAAACAAATTAGGAAGGTCCAAAGTTAGTGAAAACATGTTTTTCGCTTCTACAAGCAACAATACTGATTTTAGCGAAATAAGTGTTCAATACTTTTTTTTCGGCATTAACAATACCTTTAATTTGATCCATTCCGCGATTTATTTCGTCCTTTAGTTTATTAAAAAATAGCGAAAAACCGTCAAAAATGTCGTTTTTTTGCAATGATAATAATTATTACAAAAAAAGATTTTTTCATATTATTATTGCTTTAAAAGCAAGGTTTTTTGATTCTGAATCAAACAAGCCATTGCAAGACTGAATTGGTTAAATTGTTGCTGAGATATTTGATATTGTTTATCAAAACACCGTAAATGTTTATTGCTCTAACTTTTTTTTCTATGAACATTTTAACTTCTATAAGGGCTCATTCTCTTCATTGAGACTTATATTTTTAAGATCTTTTTGAACCAAATAAAAAAAGTAACATTTAACCCTTTCTTTATTGCCTTAAAAAGAGGGTACTTTTTTTGTTATAAACAATTAGAGCTGGTGCGCGCCCTGTACATCGTATCATTTTTTAACTTACAAATACCAAAAGCTGATTTCAAAACGAAAAATTTGAAAATAAAAAGAATACCCCACGACCAATAGGGACCGAGTTAACAATTTTTTTAAAAAAAATCACAGTTACTATTAAGAAATAAATTTTAAGGCATTCGATAGTCAAGTACTTATATTTTTGGAAGTGTATATTTAAAATTTAAAAAAATTGTTTTTAATTACTTAAAACATTGTGTAAATTCGTCGATTTTCTCGCGCGGTAGTCAAAAACTGATCTCGAGAATTTAAATCGGACAAGTGCGGAGAAAATAGCTATATCTCGGAATTTATATCGGATTTTGGTCTTTTTTTTAATCTGGGGTAAGACGGAAAGTTATCGACAATGGCATTATTTTTTTTAATGATAATAAAAAATATAAAAAATTATTAAGTTTGAAATTTACTATTTTTATCTCAGTAAATAAGCATTTGAAATTGACAAGAGTACAAAAAGTCCTGCTTTTGGTCGAAAAATAACTGTGAATTTTTTCAAATCGATCGGAAGAAATTTTTTTCATTTTACTTTCCCGACCCACCTCCGAGTAGGGAAAAGTGAACGTGCAAAAAAAAATTTCGAGATGAAAATGGAAATATCCATTTTCAGGTCTGCCTGTCTATCTGCCTCTCTGTCTGTCTGTGTGTATTCTTCCACGATAGAAGCCACACGCTTAATTTAATTCAGCTAAAATATGGGTTTCCTTTATCCATCGGAAGAACCCATTAGTTTTTGTACGACATCTGTCAAACGGAAGTGTCACTGGCAAAAAATGACAGAAGCAATATGTCACGGAATTTAACTTGCAATATGTCATTCGAAAGCCTTTGAAAAACTCTATTCAGAACAGTCAAAATTTTTTCTTCAACTGTCACCTGCCAAAAATAAAAAAATAGCAAAATTTATAACTTTAACATTAAATATATGAAAAAGTATTCGTCTCTGGATACTCGTCGGGAAAGTTTTGGGGCGACAGAACCGATTTTTTTTGATAAAATAATATCTTTTAATTTTATATGCATTTTGAAATTGCAAGTTATCCAATATTTTCCGTTGCGATTTTTTTCACTATCTGATTAGTGCGCTTGCCTAAAATCTTTTTGTGCCCTTTTACCGCTCTTCAAACGAACGTTGAAGATTTATTTTGTTATTGTTCATTAAGTAAAACTGCAGAGAGACAAAAACTGGCCAAAAAATGAAAAAAATTTTCTCTGATGGATTTGAAAAAATTGAGTTATTTTTAGTCAATTTTTGGCACTAATTCGACAGGAAAAAAATCGCAACGGAGAATATTGGATGACCTGCAATTTCAAAATGCATATAAAATTATAAAATAGTATTTTATAAAAAAAAACGAAAAAAATTTCTTTCGATCGATTTGAAAAAATCAGTTATTTTTCGATAAAAAATAGAACTTTTTGTACTCCTGCGAATTTCCCTTAAAATTCTTATTTACTGAGATAAAAAATTGTAAAATTCGCACTTAATATTTTTTTTATAATTCTTAAAACTTTTTATTATCATTTACAAACATAATACCATTGTTCATAACTTTCCGTCTTACCCCAGATTAAAAAAAAGACCAAAATCCGATATAAAGGTTCCGAGATATAGCTATTTTCTCTGCACTTCGCCGATTTAAATTCTCGAGATCAGTTTTTGACTACCGCGCGAGAAAATCGACGAATTTACACAATGTTTTAAGTAATTAAAAACAATTTTTTTAAATTTTAAATATACACTTCCAAAAATATAAGTACTTGACTATCGAATGCCTTAAAATTTATTTCTTAATAGTAACTGTGATTTTTTTTTAAAAAATTGTTAACTCGGTCCCTATTGGTCGTGGGGTATTCTTTTTATTTTCAAATTTTTCGTTTTGAAATCAGCTTTTGGTATTTGTAAGTTAAAAAATGATACGATGTACAGGGCGCGCACCAGCTCTAATTGTTTATAACAAAAAAAGTACCCTCTTTTTAAGGCAATAAAGAAAGGGTTAAATGTTACTTTTTTTATTTGGTTCAAAAAGATCTTAAAAATATAAGTCTCAATGAAGAGAATGAGCCCTTATAGAAGTTAAAATGTTCATAGAAAAAAAAGTTAGAGCAATAAACATTTACGGTGTTTTGATAAACAATATCAAATATCTCAGCAACAATTTAACCAATTCAGTCTTGCAATGGCTTGTTTGATTCAGAATCAAAAAACCTTGCTTTTAAAGCAATAATAATATGAAAAAAACTTTTTTTGTAATAACTATTATTATTGCAAAAAAACGACATTTTTGACGGTTTTTCGCTATTTTTTAATAAACTAATTGACGAAATAAATCGCGGAATGGATCAAATTAAAGGTATTGTTAATGCCGAAAAAAAAGTAGTGAAGACTTATTTCGCTAAAATTAGTATTGTTGCTTGTAGAAGCGAAAAACATGTTTTCACTAACTTTGGACCTTCCTAATTTGTTTATGCAAGTTTTTTTCGTGTGTAAAAGTATATAGGCATGCTAGTTTTATCTCTGCCTACAAGTTAGTATACTTTTCATCCTGTAGCAAATTTACGTCGTAAAAGACCCATATTTCTCCCTACAGACTGGACTATAACATAAACTCAACGCCGTTCATTGAACATAGACATCGTTGTCAACGTTATACCTTATTGACGTTTTCTGATTTTATTCTCTTGCTTACAATGTAATATTAAAATGAATAATACGAAGTACGTAAGACATAAAGCAAAAAATGATACTCTCCGAATAAGTAACAAAATTTAAATCCGTGATTGAGTGCAAAAAACAGATGGCAGAAACTGGTCGAAGAAAGCGTGAAATAGAGTATATGTGTCTTACTTATGTATTAAGCACCACAACAGCCAAAGCACACCATTATTAACCTATGTTACAATCAAATGATCAGGGTGAGAATCATTTAAGGTTTCCTCAGATCTGACCACTTTCTATGTCAATTTTGAGTTGGCAATGAGGAGCAAATGAGCGACTCCTTCTTTATGAATACGAAATTCGAGGATAGGTTGAGTTGATTCAGATTTTAGTGTCAGTATAGCCTTGAGGAACGTCTTTGAATTTGGCCCTTAAGCAGATATCCGTATGCCATTAGGTGTTGGACTCTTTAAGTTACAGCTCGAAATGTCTTTTCTTTTGAATGAATTGTGAATTGAGATCATGCGCAAATCTTCTATTAATTCCTCTTTTTTCGACTAATTGGTAAACTTGTTCAATCCTGCTTATTTTTAGTCTTCCTATTTTTCTCTTCTCTTATATTCATTCGACATTCATTATATTAATATCTTCCAACTACTTATCTGCCCCTTTTCTGTCGTTTCTTCCATCAGTATTATGTCCCGTTGTTCGACTATTATCGTAATTCTTACTCATGTAACAGAGTGAAAAACATCCAGTAAAATATGTGTAAATGTGACCATTTAGATGAGTAGCAAATACAATTGACTCGTCCAAACAAAGAACAAGAATGTGTTTAGTTAGGAAAGCATATTATATATTTTAAGTTCCATTGGCGATACAAGATGGCTTGACAGTTTTTGGCAAGTTTTCTGTCATAAACAATGATGCATTGCCAGAAATCATATGACTTAACTTGTAGATGGATTGCCAGAAATCATATAACTTAACTTGCCGATGGATTGCCAGAAATCATATGACTTAACTTGCCGAGTCGTTACAGAGAATTGCAAAGATTTTTTCATTTTTGTCAATGTCAATATTTTCCAAGAATTTATAAGTTAAAACCTTTTTCAGTAAATGGCTAGCTTGGTTACGGTCAGAAATCAAAGAATAGTCAGTTAATTTTTGTGTTTCACTGGGTAAAGACCTGTTTTCGGGCATCTTTGAGTTTCTGTCGGACAAGCGGGGGTTTCTAAGAATTAGTCAATGGTTTTTATAATTTCGTGTTCATTTTGATAATAATCATTTGTTTTATTTGTATTCACTTTTGTAGTCATGTTGTTTTTACCTTTATAAATATTTAATCCTCGTCAATAAATTAGTTAGAAAAAGTACCTAGTTTTATCTACAGCCATAATAATAACTAATCAACTTTACTAATTTGGAATCGGTGAAAAGGTGTGATATTTTTCCTATGAACCGAAAAGGTACGTAAAACTTTATAAATTTCACTCAGGATCAGATAGAACTTCAATCATTGTTGTTAAATAGACTTGTGTAAATAATTATCATTTTATTGTAATTCACGTCCGTCTATGTTCGGTAATATTGGTATTTATATAGAAAGAAAGCACCATTAGTACACATGAGGTGAGATACTCCTTTGATACACTATATCCCTTGTATTTTTCTTAGAAATGTCATTGATTTTATTTATGCTGTTATTTCTAAGTGTCCGTGATGCTACCATATGATATCAAAGAAGGTTTTACAGCTTTTTGATATACTTGCGTCTGTATTTGTTTTGTGAATGTCTGTTTTTCTTCGTTTTCTATCATTTTCTTTATTTCACCTTTATGATCTTTAGCCATTAACGTTTTCTAATTCTTATCCATTTGTTTTATTTTGTGTTCCTTGAAGGAAGAAGTAGTAAACTTGTTTAAGTTGAGGAAGTGTTGGTATATTTTTGGAGTTTGTAATTTTATATTTTTATGTGGTACTCGACTTTTTATTACCTACATATCAGTAGACCACATTTGAGATAATGGATAACCTTTTGGATTTATATTTTTCTTCTCTTCACTGTTTTTAGATACAAAAACAAGGTTCGAAGGACCAGTTGCCGAAGCAACAATAATTATTGTATTAAATAGTTACGATTGAATAAAACTACACTCTTCTATAGGTAGCACTAGCTTAAAAAGAAATAATATTTATTAGAAAATCCATCCCGCTCCAACCCGAACCAAGACTGGCACGACAGATATAGATAATTGCATAAATTAATGGATATTCAGACATTAGTGAGTATTTTGTTAAGTTAGAGGTGGCAACACCGCGACGCTTGAAGTGGTACTTTTTCTTGTATTTATTTCCATAATAAATTTATTTCAATTTCGTACTTTATTAGATTTTTCTATAGTTTTTGTTCTGACTATGCTACTAAAACTATATTTTGTCATATTTCCTTTATTCTTTGTAGTGCCTCGTCCATGACTATCGAGAATTGCAGTAAGCTAAGAACATATAGCATAAGATTTATTTTCGACTGCTCTCAATTCTTCTTTGTGCGATTGTACATTATGTTTGTTATTCTTATGTATTACATATATCATAACATATTATGAAATATTTTAAATACTGACATCTAGTTGTAACACTTGTAATTGTATCTTTGAAGAGAATTATCATTTTCGTCATAAAAAATTCCACATTAAAAGTTCCTCCATAGAATTTAAAAAATGTATAAAACCATTTAAAAAAAGCAGAATCAAACTGTAATATTTTATCAAGATTATCGTTTTTTTTCATTTCAGACAGCGATTTTTTTGCATTGCTGCTAAGAATTAGGCTCTCTAGTGATGAACATCGAAACTTTGAAATACTTTCCATCATAAAAACTTTAAATTAACCAATACGGTGTAGAGGCGTCACGATCTAACCAAACCGCAGTGACTAACCTTCCGTCACTAACATGTTATAGAAAGTGACTGCGCCCAGACTATTGATTCATATTCTAACCTAACCGATACTTGTCCCCGAAGTTATTATTGGTCATTAAAATAATCTTAATTATGTATTTGTAATAAGCAACAAGAGTATGCGTAAAATAATTCCAAAGGTTAGATTGTAACGGGAAAATTTTGGCGAATTTTAAAAATACTCATTAATTACTACAAATTTCGCTCCAATCCAAAATGATCTAATTGAAGAATATATCTGTTTTGTCGCCAAAACTGACAATTCAATATTTTTCAAATTTTTTATCAAAATTATTGAAGTTCTGTAAGGAATTATGATGAAGAGGCAAGGGCTTTGGACCAGACCACTTAAATAGCGTCATAAATCAAGTTTTAGGTACTGAGACGCCATTGAGAGGCAAATGTAATAAATATTTTGTAGATCTGAAAAAGTTTGTCTCATTCATGTTACCGTTGATTATAATTTTTTTTTTATTTAAAGTTTATATATTAAAATGTTTATATATGTTAATGTATGAAAATACATTATTATTATTATTATTAGTAGTAGTAGTAGTGTTAATAATGATATGTTAAATAATCTATTTGAAGATTAGTTAATAATTAATAAACAATTTTAAAAACAATTGGTATATAAGGTTTGAAAATTTATAGAAGGCATGTGATATGTGGGAATTGAGAAATTATTTCAAAATTATATGGAGAATATAGGTAAATTGGGAGGAAAAGAAAATTTTATTTTGAAATTTTATAAAAAAAAATTAATAAATTATGAACTGGAATCAATGATTATTTCCAAGCAATTTATATTAAAAACCATCCTCACACTAATCAGAAAGCAATATGGACTTCAAGATTTTTAAATTTAAATTTTATTTATTTTTACCTTACCCTTCCGGTTCCTGTACCACAACTATCCTTCCTTTTCACTCCCTTATTTTTAGTGCGCACACATCTTAATTAATTAAATACATTTTTTAAGTAACGTCAAAAATTCACCCTTCATTGACCTGATGATGGCAGTCTGCCGAAACTAGTTGCCAACCTTTTCAAATCTTCTTCAGTATATTTTATGTGGTACTCGACTTACGAGTTTTATTACCTACTTTCCAATTTTATATTGTTGATAATGACAATAAGTAAGGAAATTGACATTTAAAATTTTCTATAAATAGAAAATTTCAAATGTAAATTTGGGAATTTGTACTGAAATACTCGGGAGTTTTTTCTGAAGTTATAATATAATTTTGGAAATTTAAAAGAAAATTTTAGTTATAGTACTTAAATGATTAATTTTTTTTTTAAATAATCAAATAAGAAAAAAAATTATTTTGGAAAAAACAGATAAAAGGTGAAAAATAATAAACAGAAAAGTCATTATTTATATAAAAAGAATTTTTGAATAGTCATATAAAAGATAATTAAGAGAAGGAATTTGTATGAGATTATAAAAACGATGGAACGTAAAATTATACTACCAATTAAAAGAAATTATGGATTTTTATTAATAGAAGCAAAAATGTATTAAAAAAACTACAGGAGGAAACAATTTGTAATGATTTGTGATCTCAATTTTGGGGTGGGTTACTATAGAAAAATAACAAAGAAATTACAAATACAAAATAATTATTAATTAAATTTATAGGTATGTCCTCTTCAAAATAACGGATCACTTCTAACTATTCAACTTTCAAACTTGAATTCTTTGTTTCTAAAATGTCTTTAAAATTTTGATTTGATTTAACTTCTTCGAGCATATTTTCTTCATTATGTATAATTGTTTCCTCCTTTACTTTTTTAAATAAGTTTTTGCTTCTATTAATAAAAGTCTCTTAATTATCTTTTAAAGATTCACTTTTCAAAAATTCTTTGTATATAAAAAAATGACTTTTCTGTTTATTTTTCACCTTTCATCTGTTTTTCCCCAAAAAAAATTTTATAATCACTTTTGTCCATCTCTTATCATTTACTTATTCTATAACTAAAATTAACTTTTAATTTTCTAAAATTATATTAGAACTTCAAAAAAACTCATACAGAGTATTCAGAGGAATAAGACACACAGTCATACCACAATAGATTATTCGTTAGTTTTCTTCTTTTTCTACATTGCTGGAGTTGACATAATTTACGATGTCTGTGGCCTGCACTCAATTCGTTTTTATTTTTATTAAGTTTATTTTTTGGCTGTTAAATTCCAAATTGTCACCTGTCAGTCAAAAATGTATTTCCGTCTTGTCTACCAACACCAGTGCATGGTATAACCTATTCGGTTCTATTTTTTTAAACAATTTTCTAATTTTAACCTGCATCGTAGAAATGCATTTTGATGTAGACATAGACAAATCACCAATCATGATTTACTCTTGATTGTGTTATATTTGTTAGATATTTAGTTTGTTATTTTCATTACCACATGTCCTGTGTATTTAGTTGTTCTATTTTCATTAGTGTTCAATTGTTACATTTATGTAAGTTCCCCCTTTTACCTTTGAGTAATGTTGATTTTATTTTTAGGCCTGATGAGGAAAAAACATGTTATATATTGTGGTGGTATGGCTGTGTGTCTTATTATTCTATTACCACAATTGGGCATGGATAATTTGGTATCATTACAATAGATATTCATATAGAATCAGTGTCACTGGGCACACCTGTCGAATACTAATTAACCGACTATTTTTAGTGAGCGACCTTTACAGTTCTTGAAAGTTTTGATCAAAATTATTGAAATTTTTGATCAAAATATTGAAATTTTAGTTTATCAAACTGATATTTGTTAGGTAATCGAAAATGTTTTATTGTTATCAACTAAAGCGGTCAACAGGCGTATTAAAAACTATCCTGTATAACATCACTTTAACATTCTACTTCTTTCGTAATGATCAATAAAGATATTGAATTACTTACGATAAAATTATATGTGAATTCAATAAAATAATATAAACGCATAAGTATGCATTCGATTCGAATAGAAGGACGCACACACCGTAACATATGTGTCAGGAGAATTCGAGGCGAAGCAACCGATTACATGGTCTAAATGATACGCTAATCACCATCGTCTTTCGTTGTTGGTAACAGCCGCTATCATATGCGCCATCCTAATCTTCCTTTGATTAACAACGAAAAAAATTTGTTAACAATAAAGAAAAAGCTACTAGACTATGATTTAAATCGTTTGTTTTTTATTTTTAGACCAGAAAGAAAGTAAAATTTTATATTGTTGCTGTTGGTTAATCTTAAACACACTGTTTTTTTTAAATTTAGGTTCAGACTGAAATGTTTTTTTAATAACTTTAATATTCTTTAAAAACATTAATTTCATAATATTTTTTTTTTAAATCAACAGCTATTTTTTAATTGATGTTGACTTAACCGTTATTCATATTGCCAGTATTAATATAAAAATAATTATCCTTAATTGCTTTTAACAAATGATGAAGATTACAGTGAGTTATTAAAAAATATTTAATCTTTCCGGGCTTAGACGGAATACGTTGCAAAATTTAATTATAAAAAGTGCAATGGCATAAAATTGATTACATAATACCAAAATTTCCAAATAATTAAAAAATTATAATTAAACACAAAATCATACTAAATCGAAAAATGAATGATATCTTAAACCTCCAGATTTCTATGTAGCACTAATAGAACATAAAATAAATACACCTCTCAGACCAATTTGAAGCTCTATGAACTTATTTTGCGCTAGATTATCAAAATTCTTATTAAAAATTATTAATCCGCTCGCAGGAATATCATGTGAAAAACAGCTTTTTTTGCTTCTAAAATAGTTTTGTTAAATTTGTATTTTACAGATAAGAAATGAAAAAAAATGGAATCATTACAATGGTCACCTCTGGGAGTGACTACCAGATTAGGCATTATTAATAAATTTGAATAGTGCTAAAACTATAACAATTGATTAATTGAGGGTTTGATTTGGTTTAATTTCGTGGGTATCATTGCACGAAAGGTACTAAGTTAAATTTACTTGAGATGTTTGAAATCAAGAAAGCCCTTTCTAATAATAATGTTTTTTGTCTAAATGAACCATCCTACTGAAAAGTATTTATTTCTAAATTTACTCTTCTAATGTTTTGTTGTTATCCACTTGACAATATTTAGGTTACAATTCTTCTCTTCCATTTTCTTTTGTTCCTTTTTTCTTTTTCTTCTACTCCTTTTTCAGTTTCTTGTTCGATGCCCCTTCCTTGTGGTTCTTTGCCGCATGGTAGTTAATAATTTTTAAAAAAATTTAAATTAATTAACTTTGATGTGTACCATAATTCTACCTCCATAATGGAGACGTAACACTAGTTGGGATTTTCTCCAATTTGGTTAATTTAATTTGACGTAATCAACTATTTGTTTTATAAAAAAAAATTTATTGGTTCCTCAAAATGTTACGTATTATTTTTATACATTCAGCTTCATACCATTTATAAATCATCCAGTTTCATAATTATTTGTTGTGATATAAACAATTTGTGAGTAATCATATTTGAGAGTGATTTTTATTGTATTTCTAACTAGTGTCAATTTGTATTATAGGCCTGAGGATGGCCAATGATTGGCCGAAACATGTCGCCGCCCCGTATTAAAATTTTTTTTCTCCATTATTGTGGTATGACCTAGTTTTTCATTATTCGCTGAATAATATTTACCACATTTGAGTATGGATAATCTACTGTTTTTCAATTTTCAAATCAACACATTGCGTTAAGATAACTGAAATACTTGACGGGAATTTTAGAGATGATTGTGTGATTTGATACTTCATAGTTTTGCTTTCGATGAAGGTAATTTTGTCAGGACTCAGATAGATAACACGAATGTCGAACCATTTAGCGAATATGTGTCTACTTAAGTTCGCAACATATGGAAAACTTCTTTATTATCAATTTTATGGAAAAAAGTTATTCTCATGAAAAGTTCTGCACGGTTTGAAACCTAAAATACACCATCAGCTATCATTTTTTTTAGTCGTATACGATTTGTGTCCAAAAATGTAATTTATGAATGTGAAATGTGCAAGTAAACTACACCTTTTTTGTAAATATTAAAAATATGTAAGGAAAAGTTGATCAAAATTTAATATTACGTTCAGATGTGCAATCATATCAATTTGCATTAAAACATAGGAATTTTTATTTTTTCAAAATTGTTGTGTACCATAACATAATAACATGTTAGTTTTATTTTAGAGCGAGATTTGACGACTATACGGTACTGAGTTAGACATAGCTAAATTTTTAATACCCAGTTTTCAGTTCTATATAATAGTTTTTGATTTTGTCAAAAATAAAGGTACTTTAATCTAGGAAAAAATTCATATTTTTCGACACACCTTGTATATGACTAAAAAAAATTTTTATCTGATGTATTTATTCTGGGTTTTAGACCATGCAGAACTTTTTATGAAGAATAACTGTTTTTCATAAAATTGATAATAAAAAGTTTTCCATATGTTTCTTCATGAAGTTATACAATAATAAATAAAGTTACAAGTTGATAAAATGATAATTAAAATAATGAAGCTCTGAAAACAACTAAAACTGAATAGAAAGGAATGTGGACTGTATAAAGATGAAAAATGATAAAAATAAGCTTAGAAAGATCCCTCACCAACAATCCGGCTTCAAAATTAAACATAGTATAAATGAGCTTAGAAAGATCCCTGACCAACAATCCGGCTTCAATATTAAACATAGTACAATTGAACAGGTACATAGATTTCCCAAGAAAATTTCTAATGCACTACAAAGAAAATCTTTTATCTTCGCAGCGTTCTTAGACGTCAGTCAGGCGTTTGATAAAGTTTGGCACGAAGACCTACTTTTTAAGTTAAAGAAGCATGTACCACATTCCTTCTTTTTTTAGTCTAAAATTCCACCAGACATTTTTTGGTTAAGCAAGAAGGTCAGTATATGTAATTGTATCCCATTAAATCCAGTGTACCACAGGAAAGTGTATCTACTTTAAATTGCAGATCTTCCTTTCAGTAAAAATACAAAAGTTGCGACTTTTGCGGACAACACTGCAGTCTCGGCTTCACATTCAAACCCTCTAACAACATCAGAATATCTCCAAATAAAATAGAAATCTGGAGAATGAAAGCGAATGAAACTAAGTCAGTCCATATAACACAATGAAATAAGAAGAATGGCCAACAATCACAATCAGTGGAACACAGTTAAACCAGACAAATACTTAGGCATAAACCTCGATAGACGGTTAACATGGCAAACACATATATTTGCAAAAATGAAACTACCTGAATTTAAATTGAGATAAATCTACAAGCTGCTTGTGTACATGACCCTTTAGCCAGTGAGGACATATGGTATCCAGCTGTGCGGAACAACCAGCAGTCAATGCTCTTTTCGGTGCTTCGAATGATCATCGTCTTTCCTTCCGTGATTCTATTGAGTGGCTTGGCGATGTTGGAAAATCAAGCCACAAACCGACGATAATAAGTGCATAATCCCAGAAAACTTCTTAGTTGGTAGATGTCTTTAGGTACTGGCCATTATTGGATAGCTTAAACTTTCTGTTTGTCAACAGCCACTCCCTTTCGGGAACCAATATGTCTTCTTTACTTCTTCATCATTCACTCGCAGAACTCCGCCTTTAAAGTTTCCCTCGAATCCCTTAGAGTTCATATCAATTCCAATGATGACATCATCTTCTATGTTAGCTATTAATGCTCAATGTTAGAATTTTGTATCTCGAAAGACCATTTGTACCTCTATTTCACCATGGACATTAGCCGTTTCTCCTGTCGCTGTTCGTAATCGCCATGTTTTTGTGTAAATTCCATCAGACGCAGGGCCGGCCTCGTTACAATATTAACGATTGGTATTTTATCTGCAGCGACATAAATTTATTTTTACGTTTTCCATATCTTTTTAACCTCTTCAGATTTTTTCCTTCATCAATCACCTATGTATCTGATCTTTTACCTGATGTTTTAATTCGTTTATTTTATTTATTCCTATATTAATTTTCTTTCTTTTTGAACTGTATTTGTAAGTTGACTACTTCGTTAGTTAGGGAACACTCAATTTATTATTGGTGCTTGACTTTTTTAGTACGTTCCGTGAAATTTTTTAATGCACTCTTCTTGGTGTTCTTTTTTGTACTTACCTCGATTTCCTTTTAAAATATAGTAGGAATAAATTAAAATTAAAATAATGAAATAAAAATATTACATGATTTAATATATACTCATTCATATACATACACCTACTATAGCGTCTGAAAAGTGAGATGGATAAATGGTAACATATAATTACATTAAATCACATCCGCATGAGTCAATACTCCATTACTCGTATCAACCCATAGAGTCACTCTACACCATAAAATTCAAATGAGTTATTGTTTCTGCGCCCGTATCGGATTTTTAAAGCTCTTTTCTACCACTCGCCATCAACTGGAACAATGCAACGACTATTTGCATGTGTAAGCGTTTTTATGTGCCAATATCGAAACTGCACTCCGGCAGTTTATTTTGCCGTTTTACGAGCGTAATAATTAAAAACAAATAAAGAAAAAAAATACTGAGGAAATGGCTATAGTTTGTTTTACACACTGCATTTTCTTCGAGGGACTGAAATATTTAAGCAGTTAAAAATGAAAAAAGGTTGTGTATTATGATTTTTGTTTTATAAACAGATTGTTATATTTTGTGGGGAATTGCATTACCAACATATACAGTTAATTTTCAAATTACGTGTAATTTTTACAAGAAAATAAGATGTGGTTTACATGAGCAGGTATTATTTCAAAAATTAATAGGTGCATTAGATTTATTTGCTGATATCCAGTTGAATATTCAGTTTTTGAACAACTAATAACTTTACAAGACATACTCAACACTAGCTAAACTAGCTAATAAGTTAATAGTGACTTTATAACAGAGCTCTGACGAGCAAACCTAGACGCTCGTGAATAACGATAAAATAATAATTATTGGCATAATTAATTACACAAGTCTATGTTATCAACAGTGATTAAAGTTCTATCCCATTCTGAGTGAAGTCTATAAAAATTTATATATCCTTTCGGGTGATAGGGGAAAATCACACCTTTTCATTGATTATTAGTTAGTAAAGTTGATTAGTTATTATTATTCTGGCTGTAAATAAAGCTCGGTACCATCTCTAACTAATTCATTGGCGTGGGTTAAATATTTATAAAGATAAAAACAAAATTAATACAAATTCAAAATGAACACCAAATTATAAAAACGATTGATTAATTGTTAGAAAGCCTCGCTAGTCCGATTGAAACTCAAATTAGCCTTAAACTGGTCTTTACCCAACGAAACACAAAAATTAACTGACTATTCTGGGATTTCTAACCAAACTGGCCAGTACTGAAAAAGGTTTTAACTTATAAATTCTTGGAAAAGATTGACGTTGACAAAAAATTAATAAATCTTTGCATTTTTCTGTGACAGGCTTATTGTCAGTAGATAGAACGTTCGTTAACTTTAACGGTTCTGTAACTAATGACAATGACGTTTAGATTGTGACAATTATACAAGAAATCAACTCGTAAAGTTTTATTCTAAACGTCATCGCCTTTACTTACAGAACCTTCAATGTTCCCACCGCACATCAAATATTTAACATAAATAACTTTTTATATTATTTGTTAATTTCATTTTTATCAATTTATAGTTTATTACACCCTGTATAGTATTATGGTTAAATAAATAGTTTTAAAATAATTGGTATTTAAGAATTGGAATTTTATAGAAGGCAATATTTATGATGTGATATATGGGAATCCAAAAATTATTTCAAAATTAATTGGGTCTAAAATAATTTTAAATTTTTAAAGTAAAGTCATATCATGACCATTTTGAAATTTTATAAGAAAAAGTAATGGAGGAGGTATAGTAGATATATAGTAATAGGTATTATTTTTCTATCAAAAGAAATCTAGTATTTACAAAAAATTTTGAGAATAGAAAAATAATAAACAAAGTATTGTCATTTTTGGTGATTTAAAAAAGATTGTCAACGAAAGAATTTTGGTAAGAGAAAGTTTTCTTGAAAGGAAATAATTTATGGTATGTTAAAACGGATACTATTTATATACCAATAACTTAAAAATATATTTAGTTTCATTAAAAAAAAAATATAAAAAAATCTTAATTTATCGAAGAAGATAAGTTAAATTAAAAGGTTTATCACTTATAATCTGCCTAGGGGATGAATTATTGAATTATATGAATTAGTACCTGAATTTTCTTTAAAAATTCATGTACGAGACAAATTTTCCGCAATTAATTCAAGCACGTGGAGGATTCGGCAGGAAAATTTCAC
The DNA here is from genome assembly GCA_963243735.1 of Neocrepidodera transversa. Taxonomy (NCBI): domain Eukaryota; kingdom Metazoa; phylum Arthropoda; class Insecta; order Coleoptera; family Chrysomelidae; genus Neocrepidodera; species Neocrepidodera transversa. The sequence goes on from OY725348.1 coordinate 13,569,065, forward strand.
ACCGAAATATTAAAAAAATACTAGGACAATGACGGTTTTGATGGTAAATGTAAATGTCATTTTACTATAAACGTCAAAAAATTTCCTTTTCTCTTCCGGAAATTTTTTTAGTTGCTTTGGTAACGATTCAAAATACAGGCTTTAATTTCTCAAAAATGTTAGGTGTGAAATTTTCGTTGAAAGATATAAATTAATACCTTTAGGAATATATTTGGAGGAAAATTAAAATATTAAATTATAAAATTTCTGGAACAGCAGTAATAAATTAAGAAACCGTGAAACAAACAAGATAGAAGACATCTAGAAGAAGAATTAAGTAATTAGAAAGAAAAGAAGATATTTAGTGAAAGAGCAATAGAAGATTAATGAACCGGACAAATCAAAATTTTCAATTTTATAATATTGTAATGTTATATTTTTCATAGAACCCACCCCAAAATTGAGATTTAAAATAACGTAACAATATATTATCATATTTTCTAAAATAAGGAATATATTATTATTACTTCGTATCCGCGCCATCCAAAACATTATTAAACGGAATTTATGTGCTAGCAGCAGGTGAATTTAAACAATAAACTGAACACCAGTTTAATATTCCAACTCTTTCTTTTTTAACTGTCCAGGTGTATGCTAATTTTTATTGGTGTAATTTTTCATTATTCAATTTTATTAAGAGGGTAGGCACTTTTCAAAACCTTATATTATTTTTAAGTTGAGTACTTTCCACAAACATAATTATTACTGCTTGTATTTATCAATTATCAATATTTAAAAAATATATATGACTTGCATAAATGGAAACGATATAATTTTAAAATTTAAAGTTAGTTATATTAATTTTATTCTTAGCCAGTTCCTTTACTCTTAGAATAGGGTATTACACCCTTTTTTGAAAAGTGCCTTAAATGAATCCTAGATATTATGAACCACTATAATTTTTATAAAAAAAATTTGCCATAAACACGACTTTGAATTTATCATTTTACATTTTCGCGCGGAAACAGGTGTCGTACAAAAACTAATGGGTTCTTTCGCCTGATAACCCAAACCCATATACAAAATTTCAACTAAATCGGATTAAACGTGTGGCTCTTATCGTCGAAGAATACAGACAGACAGACTTCGATCTCGAAATGGTCTTGTCTCAGGGGACCAGAAAATGGATATTTCCATCTTTATCTCGAAAAATGTTTTTTCGCTCATTCACAATACTTTCCCTTCTCAGATGGTGGGTCGGAAAAGTAAAAAGTATGCTTAAAATTGAATTATTTTTATATCGCATTTTTATATTGAATGTTTATGACCATAAAACAACATTTCTCATTTCCTTTTTACAAAATCTATCGTACCTATTTTTAGATTTTTTCTTTAATAGTGCAAAATACCCGATGTTTTTTTATTTTTTGGTTCTATATTTCTCCACGTATTTTTATTCCTTAACCTACATCCCATATCCGTTTCTTAATTTTATTCTTATCTTATCAAATCTTGTAAGTCTATCAATTTTTCTGAATTTTTTTCATATTTACGAGGATATATTGAAAAATTCTTAGCTGCTTATAAAAGCAAACAAAATTTGAAAGTAAAAATATTTTATTATTCTTAAAGTAATACATTTATTATACCAAACCTGCAACACTCGTGGTTCCTCACGCTCGCTAACGCTCGCGGTCGAAATTTTCCACTCGTCGAATTTTTCATTCTAACCTTGTTACAGAATCTACTATTATTATATCCTAATTAATTTAACTATTTTATTTTTCTTTTCGATAATCATTAAATAAATCGCAAATTGGCTGTAGAATTTAATGGGCTTGGGTCGTTTGAAATAACTACCTTTGTTTTAGGGTCGCTTCTATTCTCCATTATCATTAAAGATCACTCAAAAAATTATTTAAAAATAGAAGTTTTAAACTTCAAATTTGGATTTTTTCTAAAAAGATATCATCGGGTTTAATGGGCTATTGGGCCTTTGAAGTTATTTTTGCAAAAAAATTACCAATCACAAAATTTTATCGAATTCTGCTTAAAATATGCATATTTTAAGTAAAATTCGATAAAATTTTGTCTATGGTAATTTTTTTGCAAAAAAAAACATCAAAGGCCCAGAAAGCGATAATATTTGTTGTTATTTAAAATGTTAGTAAAAAATGTTTACAATTGTAATAAATATTTTTTAAATTCAATCTAAAATAATATTTTTATGTCTAAATTTTGTTTTTTTTTTCAATTATTTTTTTTAAATACTTGTAAGTTTTGAGGCCGTGTATACCGGACAGCTATTTCGTCCATTAAGGACTCATCAGAGGCATTGTGCCCAGACGCATAGAAATCAAATTCTCATCTCGAAACACACCTGTGCAATACTGAGTATGAGTCCTTAAAGGAGGAAACAGCTGTCCGGTATGCATAGGAATCAAATTCTCAAAACTCACAAGTATTTTTAAAACTTGGAGTTTCATTACCCTTTATAGATATGGGCCCTCTGTCGATTCCAGTTTGTACTGGCGCTTTTTGCATAGGTGAAATCTTTTTTGCATTAAATGTGTTTTCGAAATGTATTTTAAAATTTTCATCCATTTGGATATTGAAACATCACAACGAATTAGAATTTATTGCTTTCAACTTAAACAATGTATTAATAATAAATTTTTTGTACATCACTATTAAAGAAATATGCGTGGAAAACACAAATCAAAGTGTCTTATTAATTTCTGTGTTTTGTAAGCTTTCGTCATTAATCCACGTAAATTATTGCTGGATTGCTTAATGATCACATTTTGTGTTTCTAGTTAACGATTTAAACGAAATGTATGCAAATTAATTGTAATTAGAAATAAATTCTACACACAAATTATTACCTCTTCGAGATTACTGTTAGCAAATAATTGCGTTTTTATTAGTAGTCGTAGCTATTTATATTTATCGTAACTGCATTTTTTCTTCACCAATCACGTTTACTTTTCTATTTATTAATTGAATTTTATTGTTTTTAATTCCTGTCAATTTTTAAGGAAAAATCGGTAAATAAGACTAATTATTATTAATAATAAATATCTCGTGGTTGTAAAATATAATTCGATCGTAGATTGTAATCGGTTTTTTGATCAGTATATCTAATAAAAATGAAAACTAATTTGTACACTATCCAATTTTATTATTTATATCTTAAGGCCGTCGGGACAATTGCAATATTTCTTTGTAACAATACTCTCGTATTTCATGTTTTAGCTATTACTTATAATGCATATCGCCTTTAATAATAATAACAAATATCGCTAGATTTTTACTTCCTGATATTAGTACCATTTCTCCATAAATCCACCGCAACGGGCACTTTGAGGTTGGCGGGAAAAGATAAAGAAAAGGCACCATGGGCAGTTTCGGCTTTAGAACGGGACAAAAGTCAATTTAAAAATGGCTTTTAGTTTAAATAAAAACTGTTTTTATCGAGATGTGGCCTCTTTTTCATTATCCTTCAAAAATTTCGAGTAAGAAAAATTAAGTTTTAACAGAGTATTCATGTTATTCGCAGGTAAAAAAATATGTTCAAATGTGTAGTATTTACTATAATAAATGTTCAAAATGGCCTCCATTTTCCTAAACACACTTTCGGCACCAGAATATGTGGTTCAATTTATGACTCACCTTTTTGATTAAAAACTTCAGTACTTAAGCAATAACGTGATAGAAATTATTTCAATAGAGATGATGGGTTGGTGGACGTGTATAAACGTCCAAGAACATCATTTTGTAACTAATTTATTTTTAACTTTTATTTATTATTTATTTTTAATAATTATTATTTTAAAAAAATCAATAGACTTATTTTATTTACACTGGATGAATTATATTCGATGATAAGTGGGACAAACTATATATTTTGTTATTTTTAGAAAACTTTATGATTATGACTTTGTTTTAAGCTAAAAATAGATGGTATATTGTCATTGTCTTACTGATAAGTTATGGCGCCATTTAGCAGAAAGGTATAGAGAGGTCTGGAAAACCTAACCACCATCATTTTAAATATATTAAATATTAATAATTAACCAATTGTGTTGGAAATAAACTTACACAAGCTCCACCCACCCACTTCTGGGCCGTTTACCAAAGTATAGGTACTCTCTCTGCAATGTAGGCAATACTGCTTTTTTGCTCATAGGGTTTCAAATGAAACTATTGAGTTACGGCCAGATCAATACCCTTATATTTCGGATAGGTCCATATTTCCTAGAAAAATGATAAAAATGCAAGTGAACCGAATGTGATTGTTCTCTCACCTCAAATCATCTGTGTTGTAGGTCATCAAGAAATTTAACTAGGTACCGGCACAAAGCATGTGTTATTTGTTTTGTGGTACCGGCATCTCTTATGAACGTGTTATATATGGTACTATAGTTAATTCATAAAGGTCTCTTCCTCATGAATATATTTCTTTGGATACTCATCTAACAACTGGCTAACCTACTATAATTTGGGCATTTTAGAATATTGTAAAAATAATTGTCAGATTTATCTCTTAAGAAGATAGTTACAAAATGCTGAAATGTTTAAAGACGTACATAATTTTTTTTCCTGTGGCGGGGGTAATCAAATATGTTTTGTATATTTGTTCTAATTTTAAATATCATAAATACTAATCTCATAATATATACAAAAAAATACAAAAATGGGTTGTGGCCAACACAATAGTTTCCCGCTAGTATATACTAGTAGTAATCCATTCACATTCCATTTCCCATTCATGTCTGATGATGAGTTTTAGTAGTTTTTTACTTACATTTTCTATTGCATCCGTTTCTACATGTCATATAGGTATTTTAAATCTTCTTTTTATGCTATTTTTTCGGTATCCTGGGGGCAGTAATTACCCCCTTTATCTACGCCTTTGGGACAAACAACCATATTGCTGACCAACTGTTTGGGATATAAAATGTGAAATAAACAAGACGGTTAAAGCGTCGTCAAATCTTGGATGTCAAAGGAGCTGGAAGCAGTTTTACCGTTTTAGAACATTTGTACTATTTCTAGTACATTTTCGACAGCAAAGTACAAAAGTACATTTTACCATGAATATGCCTAATTCTAGTACATTTTAAATAAGACCAGTCTATTCAAAACAAAAACCGCTGACGAAATAATAATCCGGCAGTGCTACCACCAAATAGAGTACGCAAAAATTCCTTTCATGTACGAACGCCACTAATTGGGGGTTTTAGGGATATAAGAACAATCTGTAAATATTTTACAGTGCTACTAGTAAAAAACAAATAAAAAATAATAAATAAAATATATAAATACATAATGTCACAGAAATAGTTTCAATTAACTTTTTGCAAATGAAGTGAGTATGTACTATATATATTTTAAAAAGTTTTGTAGTTTATTTTATTTTCATTACCACATGTCATGTACATTTAGTTTTTTGTTTTCGTTGCTGTTCACTTGTTATATTTATGCCTGATGATGGCCTGACGAGGCCGAAACATGTCGCTGCTTAGCCTATTTTGATTTTAACATATTATTTTATTATACATTGTGGTATGACTGTGTCTTATTCTTCTGAATAGTTTTTTAATTTTTTTGTTTTTCTATTTATATTTTTTGTTTCGTATATATTTTATAATACAAAAACAAAAATACTTTGCAAAACATAATTGCTTGATTTTATCAGTTCAACAAAAATACGTAATTCTATGAGAAACAACAATATTTCACTTTCTCCTAAATACTGTAGTATATAATAATATGGTATAAGTAGTTATATAGAAATTTATTTTCGTAACTTAAAATTTTTGAATACTCGAAATTACGGCAAAAATATTGCCGTTTTTCACTTGTTTATGTCATTGTCCGTTTAAATAAAGAATAAATCCGTGTCGTGTTTTTTTCATTTTACTTCAGGACATGAAAGCTCATTTTTTTATTGACTGGTATAAATTTCTATCGTGTTGTGACATATCGATATAACTAGTTTAATGAACAGAAGATAACAAAATTATTTCTACCCTTAACTATTTTGTTTTACTTTGCCTTATGATTCATGTTTCGAAAATTATAAAAAAAAATAAAAATTTATGGTGTGAGACCTATAATTTGACTGCAGTGTTCAATTATTCCATTACGTTTTTTATAGAATCCTACAGACAAGAACCAAACCAGAGTTGGATCTAAAGATTCTGCTGCCGCCCACTCTATAGCACCCTTTCTCCCAATTTACTGTCTGGTTGAATTTCTAATGACTGTGTTATAAATTGATCAATTTTATAGTTTCAATAAGAAGCGCTCCAATTATCCATTTCCCAGAATACCAGCCTACACATAGATTTTCATATTATCAGTAATAATATTTAATTGAGAAAAGCTTTCTTAGAACAATTTTTTAATGTTAGCAACAAAGACAGAAAAGTATATTGTATTTACTTAAAACAAGCCAAGTTTACTTTTAATTAAAAGCTTATGTCCTGTACCTTTTCCTTTATGCTAATTATTTTCTGATCGGATTTTAAATATTTAAAATTTTTCTTTTTCCTTTATTATAATTAAAACAGGATTATATCTTTCAATTTTTAATACATCAATGTAAATGTATTGTATCAGAAAAAAACATCCTATAAAGGGTCAAAGACAACAGTTTATTAAAAATCTTGAATTAAACTGTAAAAAAAATTGGTATTAATATAAGGACGAGGTAAGGGTGGCCCTTTAAAGGCGAAACATTAAATTCGTCTTGAAAATACGCATCTTTTTACTATTTAACCAACTTTGTACCTATAATGGTTTACGAAATCCAATAATGTTCAATTAAATATGCGCCACCCTGTATACATACATATATTTTTCAAAAATGAATTTTTTTGACTCAGGTGACCTAATATTAAAAAATACAAAATTTCGAAATCGGCGTTTAAACGAGCAAAAAATAATAAAAGTGGGGAAAATAAAGTGGTAAAACAAGTGAGAAAAAAATGCAGGGAAAAGTTTTAACCATAAAGAAAATACTACAAAAAATACCACAGTAAATAATAGGGGAAAAAGAGTGGTGGAAAGATGTAAAATATTGAAACATAAAGAAAATACTAAAACGGTAGGAGAATAAAAAGTTTTGCCCACCATCCACAAATCAATCAAATCATTAAAAAAAGAAAACTGTGAAAAGGTAATGGATTAAAATAAGTGGGGTAAACTGAAACATTACGAAAATAGTAAAACAGTAGGAGAAAAATAGTTGGTGATAAAACTGGGGAAAATAAAGTGGTAAAACAAGTGAGAAAAAATGTAGAAAAAGTTTAAACCATAAAGAAAATACCACAAAAATAATGGTAAAAAAAGAGTGAAGCGAAAAGAAGGGCAAAACAGTAAAAAAATTGGGGAAAAAGAGTGGTGGAAAATGTAAAACATTGAAACATAAAGAAAATACTAAAACGTAGAAGAATAAAAAGTTTTGGCCACCATCCATAAATCAATCAAATCATTAAAAAAAGTAAAGAGTAAAAAAGTAGGGGATTAAGAAAAGTGGGGGAAAATTGAGACATAAAGAAAGTAGTAAAACAGTTGAAGAAAAATAGTTGGTTATAAAAGTGGGGAAAACAAAGGGAAAACAAGTGAGCAAAAATGTTCCAAAATATAGTTTAAACCATAAAGAAAATAGTAAAAAAGTATCCACCCAATGAAATCATTATAAAAATTTTGAATCTAAATAAAAAGTAAAAAGGCAGGGGAAAAGAGTAGGATAATCAATTCTGAGATTATTATCGTTTTTACGGAGTTGTTTGAAGGGAAAAATATATTCTTTTTCTTTATAACTTTATATATGGAATCAAAATAATATTTATCAATTTTTGTTAAGAGTGATCCACAGCAAAGTTACTTATTACTTCAATTTATTCTGCTTTGTCACGAATTTATGGTTTTTTTAAGCAATTCATATTATTCAAACTTTCATACTTTCATTAACAACTCACGAACAACGATAATCGTTCGTGTAAAAAATAAACCATTTAAAAGCTACAAGTTAATTTTGGTCCAACTACTAATCGCAAGGGACCATTTTATCGGCAATACTATGGAAGTCGGCGATTAGCTCTTTTATGTGACCTCTGGGTCCTCGCGTTGCCACTCGCCTTTATTGTTATATACCAGGTACGTTCGTTTTTTATTGGACCCATAGGTAAGGTTAATACATTTTATTAGTTACCAATTAATATTTATAGGATTTATTAAATAGAGTTATAATCCATATAATTTTATTTTATGTGGAACATTATAAATTAAAACGAACAACCCACTCTTACTAGCGTCTAGATCCCAATTGCAACTCGAGTGCCCGCCGCTCTTGCTAGGTTTGAGTTTTTTATTGACGTAAAAAAAATATTTATTTTATTGAAAGAAGTCTTGACTATCTGAATCTAACCTGTGTATTAAAAAAAAAAATTAAAAAAAAATCCTCTGGATTCCAACCAGGAAATTTTATGTGTAAAGCATACACTCTAGCACTGGACCACTTCGTATCACAATAATATATAATCAAACTTTCAAGTTAACCTACAAACCGATGGCAACAGCGGTGGGCACTCGAGTTGCAATTGGGATCTAGACGCTTCTCCCACTCTTTTAGTGTTGTTGTATAAATTTTTAACCCCAATCCATTGATACACCACTTAAAAATCAGAATAATACACTTAAATAAATTTTTAACACCGATATTTGTTTATATTTCATTTCAGCCAATAATTATTTTTCCTACGACCGCATAGGAAAGTAACATTTATTTAATCCTAGGTAAATCTACTTACCCTGTATTCATTTTATTTCATCCTTTCTTTATACAGTGTGTCCACGGATGGAGTATCCTATAGGTTAAAAATTTTTAAATTTTAGTTTTAGCGAAAAATCCCATGAAATGAAATAAAATTCAAGTTTTTCAAAGAATTATAATCACTATCAAAAATAACAATACAGAGTAATAATGTAAGAAAAACTAACAGTAAACAAAGAACATCTATTCAATACATCCTCGTCCAACTTCAAAACATATTGCATACTCGTACGAAACTTCCCCAATACCATAACACTTTACAAGATATACTCTTTGTTGAATAGTTAATTTTGTTGTCAAAGAATGACAATTTGAAAATTATTTACCGAATGTGACAGTTACATTGGTCATCGTAAACGTCACTCAATAGATTAACACATTGTTTTCAAACTTAGTGCAAAAATTCATACGGTTTTTTCATAAAACTGACTATAAAATGAGATAGATTTTGAAAGACTTGAATTTTATTTCTTTTTATGGAGTATTCAGAACAAGCTAAACGTTTTATCAAGAATGACATTATTCGCTAAAACTAAAATTTAAAAATTTTTCACCTATAGGATATACGTGGACACACTGTATAAAGACTGGATAAAATAAAATATCATACGATATTTTTGTATTATTTTATTCAAACAAAACTGCTTTTTTATCAGTATATTTTACAAATTGCATCAATAATCACTTTACTTAATTCAGTTTTTTTTCTCAATTTTAGTCCCTAGTTGTTTGTTTCTTAAATAAACGTTAATTACCAATCTAAAAATAAACAAACATAGAACCTGCCGAAAAACCCAAAATGTGCATTATTTGGTAAAATTATCGCATGGTCGTAGGAAAAATAGTGTACATCATTTGTGCGAAAGTGATTTTTCACACTCGTGGGATTGTCGTACTTGACTTACGCCTCGTGCAACGTGATAAATGTCACTTTCGGCTCACTTAATGTAATATGCTATTTTTCCAAGACTGTAAAATGCTAATTTTTCGATTAGACTTAAAAAAGTATTTTTTATTTTCGTGTTCAAGCAAGTTATTAATATATTTTAAATTCAATATTTTATTCTGGCAAAAGAATAACTAAAACAACTTCTGAAACTGGAAATCCATATCTTTTGATAACCCTAAAGATCCCTAATTAAAAAAAATACTTTATAATTTATAAAAATTGCTATTTTGTTTTTATTCTAATTTATATACTCTAGAGGGCGAGGCATAAGATTTAAGCATTTACATTTTTTTTAGATAAGATGTCTGAGATCGGCTTCATCGAAAATTACTTAAAATTTAGATTTTTTTTATTACCTTTGTACAATTTTGAAGTCTATAATTTTATATTCTTTTCTTACATGATGTGACGTAGTTGCTTCTAAAAAATACCTATTTTTTAAAAAACAATTTATACTTTTACTATGAATTTAAATTAATAAACTTTTATTTTTCACTAATTTTAAGAAACGATGGCAATTTATTATCTTAAGTATTTTTTTTAATTCAAAATAAACTTATATCATAAAATTTTTGAAAAAAATATATAAACAAGAAAAACATGACAACTACTAAAGGGTATTTATGTCTGGGTGATGTTTTTTTTCTCCAAATATGTACAGTGTATCTAAAAATATAATTTCTCTCCTAAAATCACCATAAATTTCATTAAAAATAATTTGTTGTGCCAGATTTTAAAATACTTTAACGATAATCTCTTCATATTTAATTATACAAGATTATAATTAGATTATGTCTACAATGATGTCAGTAAATCATTTAAAAAGTTTGATCATATCTTAATTAAAAAAAAAAACCTGTAGTTGATGTATGTAGAAATCTGCTGAATCTGATCTTTGTAACCATTGTTACGGGTAATTTTTTTCAAAAAGATTGTTTTTGAGTTCCACAAGATTCTTACCTTGGGGTACTTTTATTTAAAATATACGTTAATGAAATATTCAGCTATTAAATTTTCAAAGTTTCTTTGAATATATATTATTTTGTAAATAGTATTATTGATTGTATTTTAATTCGAAGTGATTCAAAAATATCGCAATAAAGATTTAAAATTAACAATTTAAATATTTAGGTAGTAAAACTTAAATCTAGTACCACATGTAATAACATTGCATATGGTACTACATTTACTGTCAGTAGATAGAACGTCCATTAACTTTAAGGATTCTGTAAGTAAAGGAAATGACGTTTAGAATGAAACTTTACAAGATGATTTCTTTTAAAATTGTCACAATCTAAACGTCAGTGTCATTAGTTACAGAACCGTTAAAAATGAACGTTCTATCTACTGACAGACCTAATTACCCGACCACATTCGAGAAAATGGATAACATTTTGGATTTAATTTAAACATTACTTTTGAATCTCACTTTAATTAAAGCAGAAATAAAATTCTCGGATTAAACAGTTCACTCTTTTTGATTTTATAAAAATTAAAGCTCTGTCGTATTTCACTGTATAAGTCATCATGTAAATAGCGTTTTTAGCTATGGTTCGGTTATTCGGAAACCACAGTATAATATTTATTCTAACACTTTCAAAAGAAATTTATACAATTTGTCCACAAAAACTCGTTCACAATTCACAGATAATTTGACATTTATGAAGCATAAAATGAATTTAATTTCACTTTATACAGAAGGAAAATCACTTTTATTTATAAAGTAAATAACAATCTAGCCAATTCAATTTGTATTAATAACCACCAGTAACCAATAACGTACGCTATATTACGCGAAATAATAATCCGTTAAATGTATCACTAATTAATTTTAATAATTCTCTTTTGTACAGTCGTGGGGAAGTGACGATTCCGTATCAAGGATACTCGAAATTGATATTTTTTTATCTCAAAAATTTCCTTCAAAAATTGTCTTCAAACACTGAATTCAAAAAATGTCTTACAAACATGTCTTAAAAAAATTTCTTTCTAAAATGTCTTTAAAAACTGTCTCCAAAAATTGCCTTTAAAAATTGTCTTATGCCAGATTTCCACCAAAAAGCAAAACAAAAACATATTTTGTTTTTTGAAAAAAGTTTGTTCCAGTTGAACAGACTGTTTTTTTATTTCTTTTTGTGTCTCGCTTGTCTTTGTAGTTTCCAAAAAAATATCTGCCGACTATGATTTCATAATTAGCTGCAGTTTTTTTTCAATGGATATAAGAAATAAAATGATAACAGATTTAGTAGTTGAGTGCCTTCGCAGAGAACAAAAGTGCGTGTTCCAACCAACTAGACAAAAAAAATCGGCTGTGTCACCCCAAAACTGTCACGGATCGGCTGTAAAGAATAAGATTATTTTAGTTACAAAAAACTATACTTTCCCTTCAATGGGACTGGGAAAATAAAATCTAGAATAAATGAGATTTTCTTTGATCTTGCCGACTCGGGATAAGAAAATGTTGTTTTTACTAAAATGTTTTCAGAACTGTTCAGTTTTTATAAAACATTGGTGTTTTGTTTTTTTTCTTGTTTTGTCCCTTTGGTGAACATCAAACATTAAAAAGCAGTCTTTAAAAATTGTCTTCAAAAACCGTCTTGTCTCCAAAAAAAGTTGGAAAGTATTAATTTTCAAACGAGTAATTGGATAAAAAAAAATTAATATTTTAATAAATACTACTATTATTAGGTAAAAGAGTAAATGTTGGTAACATTATCGAAGTTTCTTAAAAACTACTGAAAAAATTAAATTTAGCGAAAAGAAACAAAGTTAATATAAATTTTCTAAAACAATTAGAATTTCAAGAAAAAATAAATAATAGAAAAAATCCAATTGATATATGCATTTTTATTTAATAAAATTAATGTATCTGAATTATTGTTTCATCCTTGTACAAAACCATCGTGCGTCGGTTTAAGCAACAAATTGAAGACGAAGAAATATTGCGGATCAGTTTCTTAAATACAGTTATTGATCTCATTGGTTAAGTATATTATGGTTGTTACGTAAGAAATTCACAAAGAGCAGATTCTATTTTACTTAACGGTGTCAGAATGGGTGTTTAGAAAATCTCTTTCCCGTAAAATAGAATTTGTTTCCGGGGCAAAATCAGATTAATAGAAATTGAATTTCTATTTATATTATTTATTAAATTATATTTTTATTAAAATGTAGAAAGCAGAAACTTTTATTTTTCTGTCTGTAGATTAGGATTAATTGTCACCCTTTTATAATATATTTTTTCTACTCCTACTTTATAATACGTTAATTAAAAGACTAATACCAGTTTCATAATGAGATTCATTATGGAACTGGTTTTCATTAAGATACAGCTCTTTCAGCCAATAGAATCGAATTATTTTTAGCAAAGTAGGCGGTTATTTTAATAGTACAAATTTTTCAGCGAATAGAATCAAGTTATTTTTTAGCGAAGTTGACAATTATTTTGACAGCTGTCAAAATATTTTAAATTGTTTAAAATCGATAAGAAAAAAGTTTAACTTATTAATGTATTCTAAAAAGGTTACTAATTAATATATGTTGTGAAAAAAAGTGTTTAGCCTTACACCCGTAATGGTAGATGGGAAATATGGATTAAGTAAGTAAAAAGTATTTCTTTTTATTGTTATAAAAATGTTCCTTTTGATTTAAAATAAGAGTAGAAAAAATAGCGTATGCAACTCTCATGTAATGGCCATGAATACAATCGCATGTTATATACGAAACTCGCTTGCAGCTCGTTTCGTATCCTACAATATGCTCGTGTATTAATGGCTATCATTACATTATCGTTGCATAATATACTAATATATTCCACATTTGCTGATTTATAATAATTTATATACCAATTACCATTAATAAATTCTTTAAAAATCAAATCTTTTATTAACAATAAACTATGTTTATAAAGTTCAAACAACATAAAATTATTTCTGCTATCAAACCTTTTAACAATTAAATAACAATTAACTTATAAAAAACAACTCATACATAGTATTTCATTACATATTCTTTATCTAGTATTGTATCTAATAGTATATAAATAAAATTTAAAATCCAGGTATAGACTTTAAAAAAATTATAAAAATTGATTTACTTTAAAACAATATTAAAATTTTGAAAAATTTTTTACATATTTGGAACGAGTAGAAAAAATTAAGTTAAACCAAAGGTCTTTGATATTTCCGCATACAGATTTTATTATTACTTATTAATGTGAGTCAAGTCTAAATGTTTCCATAATCGGGTGGTATAAAATAAAAAAATATCCTAATTAATAATTTTCCAGTTTTAATCAATAAAATCGTTAATCTTTTTATATGCTCTTAATTTGTGGTCAAAACCTCAGCAAAACGAATGGACAGGACAAAAGGGATAACAACAAAATCTTAATTATTTACACCATTGGATAATATAATATATAAAAAATATAGAAATAATTGATAATTTAGAGATTTTTAAAGTGAGGCTAACTTGTTTATTTTTGTATAATGTTAAATAAATTTAATTTCTCGTTTGACCACTGTTTTTTCACGGAGTCATGAAATAAACTAAATTTTCTTCAAAACCAGAATCAATAAATTAAATTATTAATACGATTCTCACGACACGATACTAAACATATACAATCAATTAATTTAGACGAATATAATTAAATACATGTTACTTTCTCTTTGTTAACGGCAACTAACAAAAATCTAATTTATTATGTATGTTTTCGGGTCACAAATTGTCGTAATATTTTGATGAGATGATAGTTTACGACTCTCCGAGTTTTGTGGCAATTGTGTGGATGTAACTAACGCATTTAGAGGAAACTAGAGCGATAAATTATGTCAACAATTATTTTTGTTTATATGTAGATCGTCGAGCAATTTTATGGGAAAATTACATGAGAAATATTTTTTGTACACATAAAATTATATATTTCAATTAAATAGTAGCTTTGATTTAAGTAAATTATAATGTAATTTCAAACGTGTTTGTACATATTTTTTTTCATAATTTTGTACATAGGGCAGTTTTAATGGAGAAAGTATCCAAAAATCACTTTTAATCCAATATTCCAGAATTTTTGCTATCGTTAGAAATTGCTTTCTCGTTAATTAAAGTTTGCAAACATTTATTTGCAAACTTTCTCTGTGTTATGATGACAATCTTCATGGCAGCTAAAAACTGTTTTGTTCTCTCTAAAAAATAAATCAAATAGAAAAGGAAATTTTGCAAATAATAGTGAAATATTACCATTGATTTTTTTTAGGTAATTAATTTGTACAAAGGTCTAAAGTCACCTGTTTTGAATATTATTATCTTTTATATTGTTAAATATAATACGTTCAAAATTGATAACGGCTACCACTTGGGGATAATTCAAAGACCATTTTTAATAAATCTTGAACAAAAATAATACATATCGATCGGATATTTTGTATGTAGAATCAAAAATATGAGATATAAGTTAATTATAAATTAAATCACACCATATCATTAATTTACAAAAATATTAGCCAACGATTTTTTACAAAACCATTAAATTTAGTACTTTACTCAATTTCCTCATTTTTAATAAAGACTGTAAAAATAATTATTTAAAAAAACTTTAATATGTCTTGTAACTAAACTGCTATAATTAATAAATTCTAAAACAAGTAGTATGTAATTATAGATACGCATCTTAAATGGGATGTTCCCATAAAATTTGTAATTAAAAAATTACAATCAATTATATATAAGTAAACAAATAAACCACCTTAATAATTAGTTGCCAACAAAATCTATGAAATACCAATACGGAGAGTTTCACTTCTATCAAGAACTTAGATAGCGAAACGAGGCAAGTCAGCTATTGCTCGAGACAAAAATGAAAATTTCCACCAAGGTTTCAATACTATTTTATTTTAAACGATCTGAACTAGAAAATAGTAAAAATAGAAAATAATTTTTTCAAAAAACAAATAACCCTAATGTCGCATAGACGTCGAAAAAAGACGTTTTAAAAATGTTTCAAAACGGACTAAATTAAATAGTTCGACAAAAGACGGTTTTTGGACGTCTCATAAAACGTCCACTGCACGTCCTTAAAGTACCCAAGAACGTTTATAAGACGTTTTTCTATAGCGAAACTTACAAAAACTTTTAAAAAATGTAAAACTTTCTGACTTTTTCTCAAAACATGCTTTCGAGGACCTAAAACAAAACGTTTTCTGAACGTTTGTACTAGTGGTTTTAAAAGCGAGTGAAATAAAACGTTTAAAAAACCTCTCTTTCATGATTCTTTCTCATAACATTTGCCGGTTAACATTACCGTTCAAATAAAACGTTGCCTCGTCCGAAAATAAAACATTATCAATGAAATTGTTATTTTGGTTCATCATATACTCGCAGAATTCAGTTCTTCGGTCAAAGTCGTCTTCAGCCAATTCATGGATAAGACGTACTTTATAAGGATGGTATTTTACCTTTTTAAAAATGTTTGATACTGAAGACTTTCCAATACCAAAATCCCTAAATAATCCTCGCACTGTACAGTGTGGATTTTTTACTGCCGACAAAATTATGTCTTGTTGAATATTTTCATCAATTTTTGCATTTTTGCCCACCCTGTACCAATTTGAAGCAACATATTATACATTTTTGGAATCAGCTCAGCAAGGGCAATCCGGAAATTGAAAAAAAGTGGGGGTTCCATTTAAAAAAAATGGCGATGACGTCATTACACGAAGGTGTAGATTATGATCTGAAAAAATAGTAAATTGAAATCAAAAATCGACCTGTTTCGGGAATTTCTAATTTAACCGTTCATTTAGCCAATAATGAATTTATGCGTTACTTTCCTATGGATCAGCATTGTTTTATTGCTATAACCCTCTCTGGTGCATAAAAATCAACTATCGATTAATCAAATTTTCATTCGATATTTTTGAAATTATTTTTTTGAATAATCACATCTTTAATTTTTAAAATAAGTTAAGATTTTTAAAGTTAAATAACTTTAATTCTTTAAAGCATATTAATACTAACATTTTGACTTAAATTTACCGTCTGGAAATGGGTTTCTACGTTCCTCGACGTGGGATCTTTATCTCTCACGAAATAACAATTTAATTTATTCCCACAGCAATTTTCTTATAAATTTTCATTTTTTTATTTAAATTTTTATTCGCAGTTGTCAAATATATCTGATAAAATAATCAGCAGCATTTTTTTTTTTAAAACAAGGCCTAATTCTCGAATTTTCAAACGTGGTCGGTCGTGAAATTTTTTAATTGGGGAATCTGAGAAAATTCACAAAAATAAAATAGTTTCACATAATAATAATATTTTAAGAAATAAAAAACTAATATCTAATATAACAAAATAATTTAATATAATTAGTTGGAATACTGGTTTCTGCAAAAATATACCATCATCAGGCCTATAATACAAACGTTAAAATAAATAAAGAACAAAAGAGAACAATAAAAAAATATTGGTCATAACATTTGTATTATAGGCCTGATGATGGTATATTTTTGCTGAAACTAGTTCCTTCTAACTAATTATAGTAAATTATTTTGTGGTACTAGACTTCGGTTTTTTATTTCTTTATTGGTGGATCACATTTGAGATTATGGATAACCTTCTACAATTATAATATTTATTGTTGCAAATCAATTGCAAGTTTGATTTAGAAAATTTAATTTATTTATTGTTAATTTTAAATATATTAATTCGTACTTTGAAAGCTTTATTTTTTCTTTTAGATATAGAAAAAATTGGATCAATCCAAACAAAACGTATAATTGACCCAAAATTTATTGTGATATTTAATAATGCTCGTTTTATTTCATTTAAAATTATTTCATTCTTCTATTTTAAAATTAAGCCTACTAGCCCGACCCATACTATACAGGGTGTTTCATAAGGAATGGTCAAGATTTTAATCATAGTTTCAGGACGTTAAAATATTAATATTTTACTAAATAACTCTGGGTCACTTCTGCTAACATACAGGGTGTTGAAGTTAAAATTTATTTTTCGGTTTTTTACAATTTTTTTATTATTTTACGTATTACCTTGAAATTTGGTATGGTTATATTTTCAAGTTAGTAAATCATAAGCGTGTTATCAATTTTGAGATTAGACAAAGAGGGCATCACCTACACTCTACTGGATGAATAAAAGTATCCATTTTTTAATCTTGGCTTTTTTAAAAAAAAATTTAAGACTTTATGTTGTCATACTGATAAAAACCCGTACGAATTCAAATATCTATTTAATCTATTTTCTAACGCAATATCCGTTATGAAGGAGGCCATTTTTTTAAATTTTGTATGGAATAACATTTTCTTCATTTATCGAAATCTTTCGCTTCGATCAGATTAGTAGTTTTTGAAATATTGGGGTGGGAGTAAATTCACAAAAGTGGGCGTGGCGAGTTTACTAAGGGATCTATAATATCACAAAGGTGGTGTGTAAACGTACCAATAATTACTGAGCTCACTTCCATTAAATAATTTAAAAATAATTTTTGTATTAAATTAAAATATCGCACTCATATAAATTGTTAAAATATACAATTATATAACAAATTTCTATCACTAATATTACTATTAAGATATCATCTGCCACTCTGAATCGATCGCACTCATATAAATTGTTAAAATATACAATTATATGACAAATTTATGTCACTAATATTACTATAAGATATCTATCATCTGCCACTCTGAATGATCGCGCTCCTATAAATTGTTAAAATATACAATTATATTACAAATTTATATCACTAATATTACTATAAGATATCATCTGCTAATCTGAACGATCGCACTCTTATAAATTGTTAAAATATACAATTATATGACAAATGTATATCACTAATATTACTATAAGATATCTATCATCTGCCACTCTGAACGATCGCACTCATATAAATTGTTAAAATATGCAATTATATGACAAATTTATATCACTAATATTACATTACTAAAAGATATCATCTGCTACTCTGAACTATAAGATAAAACAGATGTCAACATTCCTTAAGACATTCCATTACTACCAGTTTTTAAGGAAAATGAGTATAAAGTAGGTAACTTCAACACCCTGTATCTTAGTAGTAGATAACATTTAATCCATATTTATTTAGTAAAATATTAATATTTGGAGGTCTTCAACCTATGATTAAAATATTGACCATTCCTTATGAAACACTCATAACTCTTCTTTTAGTTTCTTACTGATTAAAACCACCGTTATATTGAAACATTCTTTCCGAATAACGCTTCCCAAAAAGCTTTTAAAATTTTAATTATATTATATTTTCCGTCGGAATTGCTTCATAAATTTTGAGCCAACCCATTTCGTTTTATTTACCAGAAATAACGTGGCTCGTGGCAGGTAACGTAATGATTTAATACCCCCATTTTTGACCTACATTCCTGAAATTTAAATCTGCAAAAATTATTTTCAATTTTAAGACAAACCTTTTCACACTGAAACGTTCCCATAAAATTAATAAATCATTTTCAAATCTTCTTTCGCATTGTTGAGTTGATTTGTCGCTCCAGTTTCTTCAAGAGTCAGCAAATAGCAAACGCCGTGAATTCACAATTTTAGACTTGATTATTCCACCGGTCGTTCTCATTTCGCTAATTGCCCTATTGTTTCTCAACAACATTCGACTTGCAATTAATCATTAAAATCTCGCTAATTGCTCGTTTTTGTTCTTTTTTCAGGTAAGAATTTGAATGCATGCCCGTATTAGAAAGTAAGTGCTTTAAAATTAGGGCAGCGAAATACTATATACATAAAAATTGAAATTTATTTTTTTTATCCTAAATTTTCTCTCCATTTTTTCATTTTAAATACAAATCGTAAAGTTGTTCTAACCCTGTTATTAAATGTCAAATTTTAAATGCAGTTTTAAAGCCGCGTACAGTATATAAGAAGTCAGTTGGGGGGTGGGGAGGGGGGGATTTCAACGTATTGACTGCGGACTTTAATGAAAGCCATTAGCCTAACCTATTTTTCTGTTATATCATATCTGCTATCTATTATGGGTTTTAAATTAAATGTTAGTTCATACAAATTATTATTTTTTTACATATATTTTGTTAGTGTTTGTCTGTTAATTAATTTAAGAAAGTCAGTTGGAATGGCATAAAAAACGTCGGCGAATTCTTTGTAAAGCATGGACGGTGTGATATAATTTATTTTTATAATTAATTTTACACGGATATTTTTTCTTATTGGGAATATAGAGTAATGCCAAAAAACACGTAGACAATTTCTGGCTTAAAAATATCGTAAATTCCCCATCTGCATTTGCAAACCACATTCTAGAATCCAGACATTTACACTCCAATCTGAATGACTCTCTCTTACATCACTGTACGAAAGTTATTAAGTTGAATCTATTGGAGATGTTCGAAATCAAGAAAGCTCTTTCTAATACCAACGTAACTTGTCTTAACGAACAGCTTTCTCCAACTGAAAATTATTTATTTTTAAATTTGCTTTTCTAATGTTCTACCAATATTTACTTTAAAATTATCTAGGTTATGTTCCTTTTCTACTCCAATCTGCTCTTCTTCTTTTCTTCTTCTTTCTCATCCGGTCATTTAGTGGTCTTTTACTCCGTCCGTGGTGTCCCTTGTTCAGTGCTGTCAACTGTCAATTGTCAACCATACCTGTTGAACTCTCAGAGTAAATATATATAGCGAGGGCATTCTATCCTTTTTTATTAAGCCAACATCTAGTTAACTTTTGTTGACATCGTCCTCTAGAGATTCCATAAGCGTACTTTCAAGCAGGATAATTTAAAATCTTACATTAAATAGTTTATTTTTTAAATATTTTTGTAAACATTTTGAACTATTTTAAGCGATTTTCTTGAGAGGTTGTTAACCATGAGAAAGAAATGTGAAAAATGTGGTGCTTTTCTCAAGCCATTAGATAATCAATCTTACACTTCACAAGTAAGTTATGAAAGTAGTTTTTGAATAATTTAAAATATAATACAAGTTGATAAGATTTGATAATTTTTTATTTTGCTTCCTTTCTTTTTTATGTTATATACCTATTTAGGTACTCCTAACTGTAACAAGGTTTTAGGAGCAATAAAAAATATTATTTATTTGATTCGATTATTAAATACGTACATTTAATATAAATTTACAAGCATTTGCTATGTTTTAATGTTAATATTTATCAGTATTACAGAAAATACAACTTTATCGAAATTATATAACTTCTCACGACATATTTAATTCAAATGTGATATATTAATAACATGTAAAATACCCAATTTTAATTTTCTTTTTTTTGGTATAAAAAATAAAAAGTTATAATTCTTCGCGTCGCCACTGTCTAATACATCACGTCAATTTTTATTGTTGATTTCGTCCTCTGCACGAGATTTTTCTGCGCGTCTCACGTCCCTCGCCCACAAACTTTGCCGAGAGAGAGGGCTAGATGTTGGCTTAAATTTTGTAAATGACATTAGATATACAGGGCATATCTAGTAGATCCTTTATCTGAGGTTGAACTACGCAGTTACTAAATTTCAATTTTATCACTTTTGTTTAATAGTGCATCGTAGGATGAACTTCGACAACATTATTTAATCACTATAATTGTATTGCTCACTCCATTATTTTTTAAAAAGTTTTTTAAATGTTTGGTTTTGTATACTAAGAGTATTGGTTAAAGTTTTCCTTTTTCTTTATGTGAATTTCATACCATATCGTGTAATTTGTCGTACTTGAATAACCGCTTTCTGTAAGTCATCACTTATTTACCAATTTCTTGTAATCTAACTTTGTATTTTGTCTTATAGGCCTGGTGATGGCCATTGTTTGGCCGAAACATGTTGCCATTTAATTGTCAAAAACTTCATATAAATAATTGTGGTATGACTTGGTGGTTGTTTTATTATTCGTTGAATAATGTTACCACATTTGAGTATGGATAATTTGCTGTTTTTTTATTAACTAAATTTTAATGTTGCTTAAGCCAAATAAATTTTATTTCACTGTTTGCTCCATGATGTTTATGGCCTGATGATGGCTGAAGCCGAAACAAGTTGCCAACTTCACATTTGAACTGATTTAACAAATATATTTCTGTGGTACTGGACTTTGTGTGTTTCTTTACTCATTATAATATTTGTCACTATTGCCAGATTCTCGAAGAAAACAGTTCACTTTAAATTACTTCTGAAACACAATTTTTTTCGATACTATGGTCTGCAAAAATGAAGAAGCATTAGTTATTTAATATTTATTGTAGTTTAAAATTATATTTCTGGAATATATAATTGGAAAAACTGATAAATTAAAACATTGTCTGGAGTCCGAACTCTGTTTAAAGGGCATTTAACCAGGAAATATTACATCGGTTTCAAGCAGGATATAAACGAACATTTAATATAATTTACCATAATTTCCGGTAAAACTTGAAAGTATATAAAAAAAATATTTAACCAAAGTAAAAACAGCTAATAGTATAACAAAAAATATTTATCGAACTAATTTTATACATATAAACAAATTACAGAGCTATATTTAATAATATTATTCAGATTGTTAACTAAAACATCCTGCAAATGATTTAAGCGTATATCAGCCCTTGTGGGCAAGTTAGAAAATTCACAGCTCATTATATACATTATCTCGTTTAATAGTATTATTTCTGCACCATCACACCATACAATTATGATAGCGTAAAAAAACTTTAAAGACAGTTGGAAATTGCGCAATTTAAAATTAATTACAACCAGTTCAGACCTGCGGCACTTAAGTTTCAATTAAATTAACGCATCACCTCTCTTTAACCCCCTTGTGTATAATACGTGTGAGTGCAGTGCCGATTCTAGGATTCATTCTTGAACAACTTCAATTACATTTAACTTATTTATATAACCACTGTGGCTCTTTTTTGGGGTTCCTTACCTCAAAAGAACAAATCAAAACCATTATAACATCACTCTTGTCCTGCTGTCACATACGTTCATGATTGCCCTGTTTTTCTTTCTTTTTTTATTTTATTTTATTTTCTTTATTGGTGAATTGTTTACAAAGATATAGCTGAATATGTGCGAAAAACACCGTTTCCCATAATCTTCTAAGTTTTTAAATTTCGATATTATTAGATATAGTGAGTATTGAGCCATATATAATAGGAAAACTTCCGCTTTTTTATGTGTTATTCTGTTTGTCCATACACTGTCAAATATTTTGTTCATTCCAAAGGTTTGTTTAGTCTTTCTACGTCTCTCAGTTCGAGGAGCCACTAATCAAAAAGTAGCAAACATGCGATATCTTAGTCGGACGGAAAACGAAATACCGAGATTTCCTTGGTATTCTATTTTCTCAATTAGGTGGCATTCTGACGGAGGTTCCACCTGAACTCTACAGACTCTGTATAGAATCCTTTCTGCTTGACATAGCAATGTGTCGAGAGAGCATCACGGAAACCTATCCGAAAACCACCCTCCTCTACACTACGCTTAATGAACCGCAGTTTCGTCCATACGATTTAGGTAGACCGTCCAGTGGAATCGAGTTCGGCCGAACGCTGCATCGGCCGTGCAATCCCATACTGATATATTGAAAGGAGTCGCGTCCATTGTCCCAGGCAGTGATGGACATTTTAGTCTGATGGGACTAGATCTAGCCCTTTTAACAATACTTTAGTCCCCTTGTGTCCGCCTGATAAAATTTTAGTCCCCTAGTGCGCCTGATAACATTTTTATCTAACTTTTCTTTTCTTCTTTTCTTTTGTCGTCTTGATCTGACATGACATTTCGAATATTTATCTACTTATCACTTGTGGGACAGAAGAATTATGGGTCAAATCATGATCTTCATAGTAACAGTCTTAAAAAGAAAAAGAAGATTTGAGTTAATTTGTTGTTAATATATACATGTCATCTGTCAAGGAAAATGACATAAAATAACCACTGTGCACTATATATATAGGTAAACTATTTATTCTTTAAAAAAAGAGAAATAACAATTCTTCTTTTTCAATAGAGTTAGGCGCCACCGTGAAACACAAAGTATTAACATATAAAAATGTTCTTTTTTATTTATTTAAAAAATGTATTTGAGTGAATCTAGCCCTCAGATTAACTATTTAGTCATCAACGTGTTACTCATTCAGTCCAATCTACTGGTCCCAGGTGTATACGGCCGTCTTCGAGCGAAATTTCTTCAGATCCGAACTGAATGGAATTTTCCAGCTCATTCGGCCGATCTCCCTTGCCCACAAAATACCAATTATACCAACGCATCATTGTATGACTTTATTGTAAAGTTGTAAGGTATCTATGGATTGTAAAAAATTGGTTGAAGAAACGCCGTCTTCTTATCACGGATGTATTTTCCAACAATATAATTTCATCAAAAAAATCCAAATGCTATAGGAGATCACAAACATGAACAGGAGTACACTGACGAAAAACGGCTAAAGTGGACGAACGTTCGGCCGTGTTGCTGGTAAGTTATCAAATGCAGTGTTGTTATGGAGGAACTTTTGACTGTGCTGAAGTTGGTCACAAAATAGTGCCCAACGATGCTTCTTGACTGGTTTGATGGTTTCATCTTCATCGTTGTGTGGTTTATGACGTCATAAAATAGCAGATTTCATTTGATTGAAGTAGTTGTCAAAAATAGTAAAAGAAACTGAACTTTAGCAGGACTTGGAGTAGTGACGTGCATTTTTTGTTATACTCACTTCAATTGCGCTTAATTTCATATATTTCTGAGATTTTCTGATGAATAAATTAATTTCCTGTCATCAGGACCCAATTTATCCGATAATAAGGGAATAAAACCAGAAATAAATTTAACAATTTCATTAATTAATTAATCTTAAATGACGATCCAACAAAATTTTTAGGTTACAGAAGAAACAAAATAGTTTTAACAAAATAATCAAATTTTGATTTAATTTAATTAATGTTCATAGGAAATTTAAACAATTTTAAGAAGAAAACCGATGCTTAAATTCAGCTTAACTGCTTAGCTCAAGCTTCACCGCTTAACTGCAATTCTTCTGCTTAGCTCCAGCTTCACTACTTAGTTCAGCTTCGATCTAACCTTAACCATTTAATCGGCCAAATGCAAACCGTTTGCTCTCGAATAAACGGTCCAAAGTAACGCTATGGTGTGACGCTCTAGCATAACGTCAAGGTAACAACCAAACTAAAGAATACCAAAAGGTATAAGTTTTTTTAGGGAAATAGAGGGGGGCTTTCCCTTTGAAACCCAGTCAATGACCTATTGTGCTCCTTCTTGCACTTTAGGAGTACTCTGAACTAGGTTTGGTCCTGTCAGACAATTTTGTGCATTGGTTATTCCTAAAATGCATCTTCTGCTTTGCACCAACGTGTCACATTCAAACATTACAGTTTCTTCCGCCATATCCCATTTTCTCTGAGTGTGTTCGTAGTTTGCAATGACCAGGCTAACAACTTCTCTCAGCTGTCGACGATTGAGATAATTTGCTAGGTTACGAGAAAATTGTTTTGTCTTTTTTACCAAGAAATTTATTCAATAACAAACTCGTTGCAGGCGAAAAATGCCACAAATCGAAATAGTGCTAGTTTTTGTCTATTTTTCAATAGTGCGTGCTCTAGTACCACACCAGAACTGAAAGTGCTACTTTTTCACAATTGTGTTACATTTGACAACACTTATCAAATGGCCATTCACAGCCGAAGCCGAACTTTATTCGACCGAACGGTTCCAATCGACCGCATGCAAATATAGTTAGTCAGAGAAGGGATTCGCTTGTTCTCTTCTAATGTATTTGCTATATCAAGTAGAATACTTTACAATATAAATAAACCCAGCAGCTTACAGTATCCAAGTAACTCAGCTATGGACAAAGAGTTTTAGTTGACTTAGGTAACTGAAAATAGTCTGTGTGCGAGCTAAGGTGACCATTAGTTACCTTCGCTTTTCTTCGCTACTTAATATTACTCTTTTAATAGCATATCCATGATGAGCGTAGCTAAGAAATTGTTAGAAAAGGCCAGAAAGTGAAAACATTAGTATTTATTTAATACTAACAAAGCAAACTATACTGGTCTGAATACAAAAAAACCCAGCAAGCTAACAGTGTCTCAGTTACGTACAGACGGACAGACATGCGTTAGTAGTTCACTTAGGTTATTGAAAATGGTATGTCGACGAGCTAAGGTGAGCAGCTATCAGAGTTCCAAAATTTGAAATCGTTCTCGAGTTGTCGCTGGGACAGACAGACGGACATTATAAAGTCAATAAGTACCTTCACTTTTCAAATGTTTTTTTTTCGATTGATGGCAACGATATCGTTCAACAGGTGATGAAAGTACATTTTTTAAACGAGAGAATAGTTCACCAACCGGATAAATGTTTTCTATGACTTATGGTGGATTTATACAACATTCGCATAGGTCTAGTCTTAGTTTTAGTCATAAACTTAAGCATAACTAGAAATTAAACCATCGTAATCAAATGAAACCGGTTATACAATAAATTTAGTCCTAAGCCAAAGCACAAGCATAAGAAATGACCTTGAAAGTTGGTTAACTTTTATCTTTTATGCTTATGTCTGCACAGCATATGTGCATACCAAATTTCTACTAGCCCAAATAGCCCTTTCACTGCTATTACTGTCATTTTCTTAAGCTTAAAACAAAGCTGGGTAAATACTTCAAATTCTTGTTACTAAACTTAAAACTAAGACTAAACCTATGTCCATACTTAAGACTATGCAAATGTTTTATAAATCCACCATAGTAGATAGGCTAGGCCGCTCCGACCCACACTATAGGGAATTCAAGGTGTTGGAGAGAGATGTATAAGAAAATCAACGTGTCAGAAAGGGAGACCGCGACGTTTTTTAATGTTTGGTATTTTTCTAATCAAAAAACAGAACGTGAAAACACGTTCGAAACGTCACATTTTACATTTTTATGGTTTTTTTAACGCTTAGAATTTTGATTCGAAAAAATACGTAAATTTCATCGATTTTGACATGTTAGTTTTATATGTTTCATTATAGGAAATAGATGTATTTGATGCAAAAAGTTTTTTCACAACAAAGAGTAAACGTTAAAAAACGTTGAAACGTAAAATGTGACGTTTCGAACATTTTTTAACGTTTAGTTCGAATAAAAAAACAGAACGTGAAGAATCGTTCGAAACGTCACGTTTTACGTTTTCAACTGGTGGGTGTGACGTCATAGTGCTCTTTCTTTCTGTCAAGCTGACTTTCTTATACCTCTCTTTAACACGTCTCGAATTCCCTATAGTGAAAGTCGGAACGGCCTAGCCTATCTACTCACCATTATACTTTTGCTACGACCTCGTCTGTGATTCTATAAACAAACTTAAAAAAATTATGAAAACGAATACTTTATTTTGAATTATAAATTGCAAAACTATACATTTAAATTATTTATGATTTAAATAATGATTACATTAAATTTTAACATTTATTCACAAAATTATGGGTGTTTCACGTTTCACGATAGCAGACAGCTAGACGAAGGTGAACATTACTGAGGAAAGTTAACGTTATCGGAAGCGACGAACATGAAGAGAGAATTCGGTGACGAAAAATGTCTTTTTATAAATGTTAATAGAAAAAACATTATTTTACTGCCATTTGAATATCACAGATGTGTTATTTTTACTGCCAAGGCATTAAATATATTTTTATTGCTATGGCATTAAAACTAAATAACTTTCATTATAGAAATTTAACATTATTTGGCTTCGCTAAATTTTTCGTCAGATGTACAGGGTGGTGAACAACGGAAATTTTTATTCACCCTATATATTTAATGAATATTAGTAATGGTATTTTCTTTTTGTCAATCGTTTACTTTTGATAATAATAAAAAAAATACGAAAAAAAGAGTATAACAATGTTTTGTGATTGAATTGATTTTCAGATCAAAATGTGTCTTTTACTCATAGAAATATTACTTTAATTACCTACAGAATAAAACTATTCATTCATATTTATATACATGGTGAGGATTTATCGTTTTATGTTATTTATGTATCCGTTGCAAAAAATTTTCATTTTGTTTTTTTTTTTAAACACATTGTATAGACAGTCGGAAAAGAAATTATATTTTTAACTGTCTTGACTCATTACCGGGGCAAAACTGAGATCAATATCAAATCAATTGGAACATGTTTATTTTTAAATGCAGATTCTGGCTTTAATATTTTCTTTTAATATAAAACTACAGTGTCTCTAAAAGCTTACACCATATGGAAAAATATTTTATTATTGAATTTTCAGAAAAGACATATTTGGGGATAATATAACAATACCTCGTTTATAAGCGTATAAATTTTTCGATTTTCCCGAAAACAGTTTTGTTTGAACAATTAACAAGTTGAATTCGGAGATTGATGTTTTGAATAAAGCCAGGGAGTCATTTAACAAAAAATCAAAAATGTATTAGCTTACATCGATGGTCGAGTTGGTGCTAACTTTTTAAGAGGTAAATATAGTAAATAAATTGAAAAATCTAATAAAAAAAAATATGCATAAAGAAATAATTTATTTTATCCATATATCCATTTAATATGTAATTGTATATTTAAAAAAATATTTTTTCGAGCATACGGGAATATCACAAAATAATGATGGATAAATTTCACTGCAAAATTATCCAGAATGTATATGTGATCTTAAAATAGCATCTAGATCTAAATATTTTAAATCATATACAGTGGCGAATTTCGATATTTGTCGCCTAGGGACTGATTGTACGTTGCTGTCACCCCCCCCCCTCAAGAATTTGCACATTCTAACCTTCAACCTCCTGTAAACCGGGATAGCGCCACTGCCTAATCCAAATACACCCTGAAAACGCACGAAAAAGCGCAATCACTTTGTCGGAAATCATTTTGAGCCTACTCACCACTTAATTCATCAAACAGACCAACAACAACTTAAATCATCACTTGATCTCCCTTACAACCAAAACATTAAATACCACCACTATCAAAGATAACCTTGCGATCTTGCGAATGGCGTTTTGATTAAAACAGTAGAGCCAACTGCGCATAGGAGGACCGCGAGCGCTGCGTAGCGGCCGCCCATTCCCACGATCTGGGAGTTATCGTTATCAAATGATTTTCTCATGGCTATGACTTGAATCTGCCGCCCTGGAATGCAGCCATTTCAGCCCACCACCCCTAAATCCGCCACTGATCATATACAATATCGTTATTATTTAGCAACTACGTTTTAATAAACTGCAAATATTTTTATTCAAGTGCAACTACGTTTTAATAAACTGCAAATATTTTTATTCAAGTCACAACTTGCATAGCTACATCACTCCAACTCCTAGAATTATCCAAACGTCGTTAGTGATAAGCTATCTTCATTTATAACTTAAAAAAAAACCAATGACATTCGTTCAAATTCTCACAAAACTCGTCGTTAGTCTGAATTTTATGGTTTGTGTGAACGAAATAACCCAACACAAACCACTGTTTCATCAACTCTCGAATAGAGTAGTCGCAACGTTTTTAAACTAGCCAGCTAAGGCTGTACTTTTTTTACTATTGACTACAGCAAACATTTAAATAGTATTTTACTGAGATTGCACAAGATTATTGTATATAATTATTTATAAAGTGAGTGACAATAATGAATTATCTTGAGCATTTATAAAGTGTTTACAGTGCTGTAAAACTAATGCACCTATCATAATTTCTTTTGATTACTAATATACGGGTGAAAAAATAATCCTTAGGCCGGTGACAGACTGGAGAAACAATTTTCACGAAAATCATTGCAGCAAACAGGAAATTTGTTTCATTATCACACAACCCACACATTCATAAGAGATGGAAGACACTGGCGTTTCTGAAACGAAAGAGCAGTAACTGTTTTGTATACAAATTACGTAAAACAGAACGTGCTGTGTTTCGCAGTATTTGTTGTTTTTCTTTCAATCAAAGGTTTCATCAATTCCAATAAGTGGTAATAGTTTTGCATGTTCATCCTCCACGAACAATACTAGCACTGTACTGCAAGTTATTGATGTTAGCAGGAGTTATTGATGTTAGCAAGAGTTATTGATGTTAGCAGGATTCATCCAAAATCGCCTTTTCCTCTTTACTTTCAATTTCATTTGGCGGTTTATTCACCACAACAAAATTACGTCTGTCACAGGTCTTACAGTTCACTTCAATATACTTGTTTTTATGTGACTGTGTGACACGCAGGTTCATAATAATAATTAAACAGCGTCGCAGCTGTTTTGGTCCTTCGATTATTGGTCGATGTTAACACGTCAACTACCGAAGTAAATTTTTCCAAACATTTATCAATTCATAATCATATTTGTTCAAATGGCATTTGATCTATTGGGTGTCCCATTTTTTTAACAGCCAATTATTCTGAAAGCTGCTGTACATTTTTCTATGAAATTTAGATTTCAATTAGATTTACTTTATTGTATAGTGTGACATTTGTTTAGTCAGTGATTTCTTCAATCCGAAAACCTAGTCTCCTGGTTCCTGTGTTACTCAGATTTTCTTCTATATGATAACTACTTTTAAAAAAAATAAAATTGATATTTTTGTGAAAATATAAAATGTCTTATTACGTTTAACATTTTCATTAAACGGCCTTTGCATATTTGACCTATGAAAACATTGAAAAAATCATGTATAATGTTTACGTTACTTTACATTTTCGTATATTGTAATTAAATTTACATCCAAATAAAAATTTTACATTTTTGGGAATAAATCGGTAACCCTGTTTTCGGTATTAAAGAGCGTAAGATGATTAAAAAATGAATATACAGGGAATTCAAAAACACAAATTTATTACTGCAATCTTGTGACTCACCCTATATACTTGAAAATGATTTCTAAATACGCACTTTAATATTCCATTAACATTCCCTGAAAGTATTTTTTCAAGAATTTATCTGTTTAGTTGTGGCAATAGACACTCTCCACACATAATTTTATTATGATGAAAAAATTTTAATTTATTTATGTTAAAAAATACAATCCATTAACCAATTATATCTTTTTAGCTTTAATATAAGTCTTTATACACAATTTATAATTTTAGCATCGTGTTTTGCTAAAAGTAGGAATATGCTTGCTATGTTTTTCTTAAAATAAGCATTCATTTTTCTCAGTGTAATATTCCTTCCTTGGTCATATTATTTTCTTGTTTAATCATTCGCACTTAAAAAAACATAAATATTCTAAAACTACAGCTTTTTTATTATTTGTAAACTAAAATGACATCAATTTTTATCTTACAGTTTATTTAGAACCCTCGTTAACATACAGTTAACTAATAACTTTTTTATGTACTATTTGATTATTGCTTTTGTAAATTGATACATCTTGTATTTATCTTTTACGCATACCCGAAGATGGACATTATCGAATTTGTAAATAATACATTTTCATTATTTGAACTAGACAATCCGATCCTGGACGTTCACTTGTTCATACACAGTCTAACGCAACTAAACTATCATTTCTACATTCATTAATATTAATTGTGAATGTCAACCTTGGAATTCTCTCAAGTTTTGCCGTAAGTAAATTGTAATGAGGCGATTACTTACTGCGGTGTCTGTTATCGCACAGTACACTCTGCTTTTTCAAAACTACGAGAATTAAATTCTGATTTCAATACGTTGATTAGAAAGATTGCGAATGGTTACTTGTTTTTTAAATAATAATGCATCCTTGCGGTAAGGTTTGCGACATCCGTTGTTTCTGAATATTTATCTAAATTAAAGGCACTGGTTAGCTCTACGTAAATCGAAGATTTAACAATTTCGTAGATTCAAGTATTACTGTTATATCTAAGAAAGTATTCAAACCTCAAATAATTTTAATTTTGAATATTTATTTAAAGAACAATCTGTTTAGTGATGATATTATATGTAAGATACGGAGTATATTGTTTATTATTAAGAAGATTTAAAGTATAACAAATGAAAACAACTACAACTAGAACTAAAACTGATGGTTCGTTGATGACATCTGACACATATCAGTGCTACCAACTCTGTAAAATATTATTTTGTAAATAAATAATCCGTTTAATTCATTCAACAAATTTCTCTGCATGAATTAGTATGTCAATTAAAAATGGAATTTTATAAATTTTTGGTTTAAAATAAATAACTCAATGGAATTTGTAATATTTATAAGTGAGTAATAAAAACAAAAAAATATTATTGCAGTACATTTTAGTTCATATGAATTTAAAATTGTAATTGTTATAACCAAAATTAAGAATTTTTTTAAATTTTTTTGTTCTTTCGTTTTATCGAAAATAAGAAAATAAATGAAAAAATCGGTTATGTCGACCCAAAACTTTCCCGACGAGTATCCACGAATAATTTTTCAGATATTTAATGTTAAAGTATCAAATTTTGACATTTTTTTTATTTTTGATAGGTGACAGTTGGAGAAATAATTTTGACTGTTCTGACTAGAGTTTTTCAAGTGCTTTCAGATGCTATATTGCAGTCAAATTCCGTGACATATTGCTTCTGTCATTTTTTGACAGTGACACTTCCGTTTGACAGATGTCGTACAAAAATTACTGGGTTCTTCCGACTGGTAACCCAAACCCATATACCAAATGTCAACTTAATCGAATTAAACGTGTGGTCTCTATCGGGGAAGAATAGAGACAGACAGACAGACTTCCATCTGAAAATGGTCTTAATTGTCTCAGGGGACCTCAAAATGGATATTTCCATCTTTATCTCGAAAAATTTTTTAGCTCGTTCACAATATCTCTTCTCGGATGATGGGTCGGGAAAGTAAAAATAACGGAAAAAACTGGGGAAAATAGGAGAAACCGAGGAAAAAGACTATAAATAAAGTAAAATAGGAAAAATTGAGGAAAATAGGAAAAAATATGGACAAATTGAAAAAAATAGGGAAAATAACGAAATACACAGAAAAATAGTGAAAAATTGAAAAACTGATGAAAAACAGAAAAGAGTTTTGAAAAATAGGAAAAAATTGGGAAAATGTAGAAAATATGGAAAAATACATACAAATAAGGACAAATAGGAAAAAATAATGAAAAACAGGCAAAAATAGGGAAACATGGGGAAATATTGGAAAAAAATAGGGAAATATAGAAAAATAGGGACAGTAAGGAAAAATAGGGAATAATTACAAAAAGTAGGGAAAAACATTGAAATATAAATACAAATAAGGACAAATAGGAAAAAATAATGAGAAATAGTAAAAAATGAAAAAGAGGCAAAAATAGAGAAAAATAGGAAAAAATGGGGAAAATATGAAAAAATAGTAAAAGAATTAAAAAGGAAAAGAGATAGAGAGAGAGAGATTAAAAAGCGTTTAAAGTTGATGTAAGGAACTTACAAACTTTTTTATTAAGTTTTTTATGGGAATTTTTGTAATTCTGGTTTAAAATTGTAATTTTTTTAACTGAAAATTCTGAGATTTTTTATATTTTAAATTATCGGCCCTGGACCACTATTGTAGGGCTCTTCTCTTACCTCCTTATCAGGGCCCCCGATGGATGTCTTTTATAAGGACTATCATACTCACCATTAGACCTACGACATCATTTGCGCCTCCATAAATACACCATAGTTCTACTAAAGTCATCATTTTTTGTAAAAAGAATATAACCAGTTTGTGTGTTTAATATTTGACCCTTAAAAATTTAAATTCACCTCAACTATGAGGATGCCTGGTACTTTGAGAATAATAATATTGCTAATATAATTTTGGCTTCATATTTCTAAATGATTAATTTACATTTTAATAACCCACTTATAAATTTAACTTTTTAATAAAACTATTGTTAAAAATAGAATTCAATAGTTTTCAAATGCATAAAAAAAATATGAATAGTATGTCTCAGTAAGTTGGAACCATATGGGAAACTTTTTTATTATTATTTTTAGGAAAAAAATTATTCTTCATAAAAAGTTCTGGATGTTCTAAAATCTAAAATACAAGGTTTGTCAAAAAATATGATTTTTACTCCAGAGTATAATACCTTTAAATCTAACAACATCGAAAAATGTTTTTGAAATGTATTTCTAGAGACAACAACAATGCAATTACGTGTTTAAATTGCAATATTGTTAGAAAACATTAAGAAACGATAAGATTGTCATGACTTTTATAATCACAAGAGATAAATGTTCATTCAAAATAGAAACAATATTAAATAATCACAAACCTATTTTTTCAATGTAAATGGATGTAATTGCACATTTGAACTTAGTTTTTAGTTCTGAATAACATTTTTCGATGTTGTCAAATTTAAAGGTACTTTACTCTTGAGTAAAATTCATAGTTCCTCGTATACTACTGGAAAAAATTGATATCTGATTAATAATGAAAAAGTTTCCCATATGGTTCCAACTTACTGAGACATACTGTATAAACACTTTTGAGTATTACTAGCATTTAGTTCAATGTTTTACCTGCTTTTATTAATGTATATGGATTTTCGTCAGTAGATAGAGGTTTTTTCTAGTTTTATTTAACTTAGAACTTTTCTATAGTTTGTACATCGATCAAACGTAGTGATCACGTGAACACCATCCATTTTTGAAGAGTTCAACTGATGTTAAAGTCTTAAAAATACCACCGTTGAAGTATAACTCAGAATCCAAACCAAAAAGGTTTAACATGTGCTGATTACGCAGTTTTATTTTACCATTTGTTTGATGTACCTACTATAAGCGATACATTGAAATAAGCCAAAGTATAGAGAAAATTACACTCTAGGTCTCAGAACTTAAATATTTGGTTTATTTTAATGTTTTGTGATTTTATTTGTGAAAAATATTAATTAAATATCAGGTATTGGCAAATAATGGTCTTCTATAAATTTATACATTTTTCATTAATTTTTTTATATATTTTCTTTAGATCGTGTATAGAATCTAAACGATGACAGATGTAAATTTTGCACAAATAATAATTGTTTAGCGATGAATTGGGAATAGAACGTTAGAATGTAGAAGTAGAAATTACACAAATTATAAAATATAACTATAACAATTATTATATAAAATATGTCAACATAAACTAACCGTAAAGTAACTCTCGTTGATACCGATGTGTAATTTTACCGATATTGAACTCAATTGCTTCCAATTTTTTCCTGCAAAAAAAGCATAAAATTCGAAATGAGAAAATAATGGTAGGTTCCACTTGAAAGAGAAAATTGAAGCGATCGTTCTTTTTAGACCTAATCATTGAATGCTACCAAATTAGGGGTAATCAAAAATGAACTTTTAGCATCATAAAAATTTTAATAAGCAGGTCTGAATTTTTACTGAGCTAAATTTTGAGAAAATGGAACAGTGTCATTGGACTGATGAATTTTTAATAATAGGATTACGTTAAGTAATAATAATAATGTTTTACTGTAAATAATAGTATATTTGTATACTTGTATATTTAAGAAAAAAGATTACAGGAAGTGAAGTATTAGTAAAAAAATTTCATTTTTTTTGCAACGTTTTTCTTAATGTCAAATATCTAGTTTTCTCTTTGGTAGATTTGATGTATTAATACTTATATGAATTTGCATATGATCAATAAATCAAAGTTGATTTAATGATTATATGCCATTTACACTGTTAGAAGATCCATTTTTTACTTACGTCTAGTTAGTGAATACAAAAAGTTAAAATAGTCAATCTTGTTATTTTTTCATTTTGTTTCACTAGACACTACACTACATATTTTGAATCTTAGAATAAAGGAAAATAAATTACGAATTTCAACAAAGAACAAAGCAGAAATTAATAATTTCCCAATCGGGCAACATAGCGCAACCCCTTATTATTTTAAATTGCTGCATTTACTACATTAGAATTAAACAAAAATTTATTGATTGCTTGTGTTATTTTTTAATACTAATAAAACATACATCCCTTTATAGAACCTGACTAAATTAATACATTTGATAGTATTTACAGAGTATTCAGAAACTAAAAAATATTCTTTTTTTTAAACTCTTCTTAGAAAGGCAACAGTGAAGTCTTTATTATGCTTTTTTACTACAACTGATTTTATCTGAGGGACGGATTTTTTCTAAAAGACAATTTCATTTATAAATAATTAATGTATTCACGCGACAGCAAATTCTTCAGTAACCTTTTTTAATAAACAATCAAAATACCTTGTAACTTTTATATGGACAAACACTCACCGAACAACCTTTGTTACAAGCGATATATACGACAACAGGTGTATTTAGATTCGTATCTTTTCTGGATGATAATCGACCCGAGAACACTATAAATCAACGATGTCTTACAACGTTGCCAAATTCTTAAAATTCCATTATTGAATACGTCCACTTCCTTTATATTCTTTAATAGCAAAGTTGAATGCGGAATATTTATGGGTTAACTCAGTGTTGCCCTGAAATATATTTTCCTTATAAAGACTTCATGAGATATTTTATGGAAAAATGTCTATTATATAAACTTAAATGGAAATGCATTATAATATTTTTCCTAAGCCAAAAATTGAACCTAATATGAGTTGTTAAAAAATATCAGCATCTTTTGTTTCTAATTCTAATCATATTTTTTCTTGTACGCTAAACTATTAATTGGTCTTTATTGTCTAAGTTAGGTTAGGAACTGGAAGGAGTTAGAGCGGGTATCTACAATGCTAACACAAAGACAAAAGTATCACTGGGTCTAGGCAACCACGCAATAATTGTGTTTCAGGTAGAATTAATTGACATACAATATTGTACAAAAGAGATATTAAGCCAACAGGTTATATCAAAAGCTTTAGTCGTATACTCAGAGAGCAAAGCAGCATTAAAATCATTATGATCCATGCAAGTTAAATCAAAACTTGTATGGAGGCCCTAACAGAGCTTGGTAGTCGAAACAGACTGATGTTGGATACCGGATTATGAGGGGCACTGGGGAAATTAAGAAGTAGATAAGCTGGCACGAAAAGTGGCAATACAATCTCTAATCGGATCGAAACCGTTCTGTGTCATTTCAAAGAAAGTAGTCAGGCCTAGGGATGGTTATCTGATACTGGAACTGATCCATTGGAACAGGTTCGGTAACTTGGACTAGTGCAACTAATCCCAAACGATGTTTGAAATAGATACGAGTTCTAGTCCAGAACCGAACCGAAAACTAAAAAAATATTTTGTGAGACTGCGGTGCGGTGTAGATGAGAATGAAGTGAATCTTAGTTCCTACTTCAGTCCGCCAGCGCGAATGAGTTAAGAAAATCGAATATCGGATTATTTAATCGAGTTCGAGTATCACTCGATCCTGACAACAGCGAACTGAACTAGGAACCGGAACTGATCCTTTGGACTAGGTATTACACTGGACCGGACTAGTTTGCAACTGATCCATGAACAATGTTGGATCAGCCATCTCTAGTCAGGACATCCATCAATCGGTAGAAGCTAAAAATGTTTCACGAGTGGTGAAAGAACTCACCAGGGAAGAGACAAGCTAAAGAGTTCATCACAGGACCATCGCCAAAACTCACAAGAGTACCTACTAAGTCAGAACAGAAGAACTACTGGAATACAAGTAGGCCTTCTTACAGGGCACTATAGTCTCAACAAACATATGAATACAGTAGGTCTGGCAGAGGAAGCCATTTGTAGATTTTGTCAGGAAGAGGAGGAAACCGCACTACATATACTTTGTTATTGTAAAGGGCTATGATAAGGTTTCTACTATACGGCGAAGAAAAGCCTAAAGCAGAATTTTTTACATGAGAACTACTTACTAGATTATAGAGTCTAATAACTATGACAAATCTAGATAAGGTTCTCTAATGAAGAGGACAACCACAATAGATCTGAAAAGGTCGCGGTGGAAGAGGTATTGGTACCCAAAGTCCCTTCTTTTCTATTCTATTCTAGGTTAGGAATATTTATAGTGAGCATTGGTATGTTATAGCTCAATATACAGTGACCACTTCTGTTTACAGAAAAAACAAAAATGACTGATGACAAAGACAAGATTATATACGCAAACGAAACTAAAGTCTAATAGATCATGTTAACTTAAATTTTGAAAAATACCTTACAAATTTTGACACAAAATACAGAAATATCAATTAGACCAACCAGGGATCTATAAAAAATATTGCAAATAGTCGGCTCAAAATCACTAACCTTAACGCTGCCAAAGTAGTATATGGAATAATAAAGTGGTGGAATAACAAAATAAAAATGAGGTCAAAATTAAAAAACAAAAGTGGAAAACTTACTTAAGTGCTAAAAAGACAGATAGATTGAAAACGATATAATAGACAGATGGAGATTGTACTTCATAAATCTGTTGACCACAAACGAAACAATTCAAGAAAGCGAAGAGATAAACTAAAATAAATTAGAAAGAAATGTAGACCAGATAAGTGAGATTGAAATCAAAGAATTTACTGCAAAATTTTAAAAAATGGTAAGATCAAACCACGTCAAGATCACAGTGGATATGTTAAAAAACATGGGTAAAACCGGCACGGAACTCTTTAAGATACATATGCAACAGGGCCTGGCAAGATGGAAAAATACCTAATCACTAGAAAGTGTAAATTATTCTGCCTATCTTTAAGACACTGCATAATTTAATAAAAAAATTTACTTAATACTTAGAATAATACTTTATGCACATGTATGTTAAAGAAAACGGAAAATAAACATTTGTTGACGATTGAGATGGGGTTTTTTGCGTTCGCTTCCTAAAATCATCTGAAAAAAACTACCTAATTTAGGCCATGTTTTTTTTTAAATTGCATTTGTGAAGTGCAAAATTCATTAGGAAAAAGCATTTTCTTAAGGCACTTCGAGGTCGTTGATTCCGAATATGACCTCTATCGCCGACCTGTAATTTAGGATTGCTGATGAATGTCATCTCCGAGAATTCTCCTGAAATTCACTCTCAAATGAAACGAGACCGCTGATTCCATATCTGGCTTTAGCGACCACCCTCAGGTTGCGATAGTTTCAGCACCAAGGAAAAACCAAATTTTTCAAGACTTTCCAGAAATTCCCAGACCTTGCAGCTCATACTGCAAAGTTTAAAGAAGCTACTGAAGAAATTTTGGAACACGGTTCTCAACTTATTCTCGACATGTACAATGCCCCGCGGACATTTAGGAGGCCTAATGAACCTGATAAAGGCCGTTTCTGGGAGAAAAGTCGGTTTAGGGAAAATCCTTAGGACAGTTGACGCTTTAAGAGAAAATCTAAAGAGGGTATATCTGCAAATGGAAAATTGGCTGAATAGAGAACAGCAAAACATGGACCCAACGAAATAGGAATGGAAAGTTGAAAACAATACAATCATCACTGTAAAAGCCTGGGCTCAAGAATATTATTGAATTAATGTTCTGTAGGTAATTGCTTAATCTGCAAAATTGCTTGTAGAAGTTGTGCGTTTTATGGAAATTCCGATATTTTTCGCTATCCAACTATATACAATACTTAGAAAACGGACAGACGGACAGACAGGCGGTTTTAGTTAACTTAGGTCAGTAAAAATTATAAAATTCGAAACCGTTCCATTGCTGAGAAAATAGAAATCCAAAATTAGAAACCGTTCTTGATTTATTGCTGAGACAGACGGAAAGACGGAGAGACAGACTTGGCTCATAGGAAACACTGTAGTTTCAATATGTGTTATTGGAACAAAATATAATTTTAGATATTATGTAAAATGTTGAAAAATATTCGATAGAGAAAATTATTGTGGCAGAAAAAGAGGCTATAGATGATGAAGATGATAAATAAAATATTAATACGTCAGTTGATGATAAGAATGATATTTAGCACAATATTTTCAAATTTAAGTTAAAAGTTGATTAGATTATTTTAAATTTGAGTTAGATATTTAAGTTGAGTTAAAGTGAAGTTAAGAGTTACGTAGTTTAGAAATATATATTGAATTTTCAAATAAATGATTTTTATTTGTTTTTAACAGGACTTGCATACGTTCAAACCCTCTATTCAAAAAATGCATTCCCTCTATTTTTACCTTGAATACTTTAAATACGATCAACAATTCTAAATAGGTATTGGAGTATTCATTACACTTTTGAATATGTTGAAAATTCAGTTTTTATTGATATTCCAGCGATCTCGAAAATCCCCGGAAACCTTATTTGAGTCAATTCCAGGTGTTATTAACCAAGTTATGATTTTTTTCAAAGGTTCTTAAGAAAATGCATTTTTCCGGATGCATTTGCACTGCACAAATGCAATTTCGTACAAAAACATGGTACAAAGTAGGTACTTTAGATGATTTTAGAAAGCGAACAATCTGACTTTAAGCTCAAATTTCGGAAATGTTGGCCCTTTTTGTGCTTTATTTCTTCGCCTATTACTACGCGTAGTAAATAACGAATACCTAATAAAACAAAGAATTTCTAATAAACAAAACAAATAATAATAAGTTAAAAATTTACTCTGACAACATCATTTTGAATGGGCGAATTTATATATTGAAACTAATTATAACATCATTATTACCCTTTATTTTTTCTTAGCCCCGCTACTGGAGTTATGATGCTTCATCGATTTCTCAAAAGATCTTGGGATAAAAGAAAATTCATAGCAGGATTCCATATAATTTTTTTCCTTTTTCGAGGTGTTTCCGCATATTTTTAAGATACATAACTAGAAGTCAATTGAAACACTATCTGATTATAAAAGAATTATGTCTGTCAGTTGAAGATAAACACACATTGCATTAGTAGATTGGTTTTGAGTATCTTTGTTTAATATCTAAAATGTTGGTTCTGTTATTGCAATTTTCAATCTAATTATATACGTAGAAAATTTTTAACGCAGTGGTTTATACAAATTTCCACTCAACACGGTTAAAGAACTATGAAGTAGATTCGAATGTGTAATTATATTATCATTGTTTCATGCTAAAGATCAGCGGTTTATTAACTTAACTGATAATTAGAATGTAAGGATATAAAAATAACTGGACCATTGGCTTAAAATATAAATCACCAGACCCTTTTAGACAAATATAAAAAACAATTCACAGACAGCTCTAGAAGAGAGTCAGTGTCGGACTGTTTAGGAAAATGCCAAAAAAAAACAGAAAACACTCACTATCAAACATATTTTTGGTCGTTTAAAAAAATAATTCCCCTAATTTTTTTTAGTCTTATTTTTAGTTCATTGATGTGATAAAGTGTTGAATCCAATTAAATTTTGTTTTTTAAATTCCAAGCATGTTGACAAATTTTTGATGTTCCAAATTTTTCTATTTCCAGAAATGTCTTTTTTTAAACGATTTTCCAAAATAATAATTTCATGAACGGGTTACGGAGTGCATTCACGCTGACAACCCCATGTTCCCCACCTCATATCTCAGGATACAGAGTCTCCCTAGTCATGTGCGATAGCTCATTTTTCTAAGTGGCCCGAGGGAAGTCTATGGACCAAATTTTAAGAAAATCCCTCGAGCCGTTTTTGAGATCGCGTAGGCAAATAAACAAACAAAAAAATCGGTTGTGTCGCCCTAAGACTTTCATTAGGAGTATCCAAAAATGAATACTTTTTCAGATATTTAATGAATATTTCAAATTTTAACATTTTTTTTATTTTTGACAGGTGATAGTTGGAGAAATAATTTTGACTGTTCTGAATAGAGATTTTCAAGGGATTTCAAATGACATCTTACAAGTTAAATTCAGTGATATATAGCTTCTGTCATTTTTTGACAGTCACACTTCCGTTTGATAGATGTCGGATAAAAACTAACTGGTTCTTCCAATGATTAACCGAAACCCATTTTATCGAAATTTGTTCAAATCCATGAATTACTTTTTCAAATATTTAATGTTAAAGTTTCAATCTTTGACATTTTTTTGTTTTTGACAGATGACAGTTGGAGAAATAATTTTGACTGGTTTGAATAGAGTTTTTCAAGGGCTTTCAAATGACATGTTGCAAGTCAAATTTCGTGAAATATTGCTTTGTCATTTATTGATAGTGACACTTCCGTTTGACAGATTTCGTACAAAAACTGTGTGGTCCCTCTATCCTGGAAGAATACATAAAAACAGACAGACAGACAGACAGACTTCCATCTGGAAATGGTCTTAATCATCTCAGGGGACCTCAAAATGGATATTTCCATCTTTATCTCGTTTTTACTTTCAAACGATCGAAACTGTATTAATATAGGAAAATTAGAATTTTGCCTAATTTCATTATTTTCTCTGTGCCTGATTT
Organism: Neocrepidodera transversa; assembly: GCA_963243735.1. NCBI lineage: Eukaryota > Metazoa > Arthropoda > Insecta > Coleoptera > Chrysomelidae > Neocrepidodera > Neocrepidodera transversa. Next base: position 13,611,100 of record OY725348.1, read on the forward strand.
CTGTTTTAATGAGTTTTGTAAGATTATTATAATAATAATAATAATAAATGTCTTTATTTGTACATAAATACAATTATTGTACAATTTGCTTGGGCGAGATTTAGCCCGAGGCTACTCTTACATATAACCCTTAAATATAGATAAGAACATTAACAACAAAAAAAAAACTATTCTAAGGCTATATAATATGAGTAAACTCAATAGAAATAAACATAGATGATATCAAATTACTGAGATAACAAAAGTTGTTGCTTTAGGGATGTTTTAAACTTTTTAAGAGTGTGCAGCTGTTTAATATCGTTGTTAAGATTATTGTAGAGAGCAACTGCATTATAAGAGAAGCTACGCTGGAAACTTGCAGTAGAATGTTGTGGAATTGTTAATGTAAAATTATTTCTTATATTGACTTCGTGCGTCGAAGTACGGAATATTAATTTGCTACTTAAGTATGATGGTATTAAACTCTTTAAAATTTTGAAAACTAGCGAAAGAAATACGTATTTAAATAAGTTGTTGACATTTAGCCAACCAGTTCTGGAAAAAGCCTGCGAAATATGATCAAATTTCCTGAGATTATTAACGAATCTACAACATGTATTTTGCATAATTTGAAGGCGATTTTTGTTTGTTGCTGTCAAACAAGGATAGTAAATAGTTAAACCATAAAGTATTTTAGAAATTACCAAACTTTGACAAATTTTAGCTTTTGTGTATTTGTTACGGAGAATATGTTTGTTAGAATATAGTAGTCGAAGTGCACAATAACATTTTTGTAAAACATCACTTAGATGTTTATCAAACCTCATACATTCGTCAAAGTAGAGACCCAGATTTTTTGCTACGGATATTATTATTATTATTTTTTACTAAAATTTAATTTTCATTCGTTTTTACAACTAGTTTCATCGATTTCTAAATGTTTTAGTAACTAGAAAAAGAACTACAAAATTCGTCATATATGGGATACATTGCAAAATTGAATTAGAAAAATCTTTCTCCACGACTATTGAATAATATGTTAATTCTGACTACATTATCTGTGGAAGAATGATATACAGTCTTCCAGTAGTTGAAGAATTCACGGTAAATTAGCCAATCACATCCTTTGATTTCTAGAATTTACATTAATATCAACACAAATCAGATCGCTTTGAAAATAACTAACCAATCGCATGTTACCAACATCCTAATAATAAGTCGCCATTTTATTTGAAATGTCAAATACACAAACGTCAAAGTTTAATATTTTAAGTGTCAATTAAAAATTTGTGATAAAAACTATGATTTTAGGTATGTAATTTCTTGTATAGTCGAGGAGAAAGTATAGTCTTCAACTCGCATAGAATTATGGCTATTATTCACTCGAATTATTCCGACACTCGCTACCGCTCGTGTGGGAATTTTAATTCTCGTGAATAATAGCCATAATTCTATGCGAGTTGAAGACTATACTATTTTCTTTATCTAATAAAATATTGACAACGAGAAGTAGAAAGCTTTTGGGGGGCTCATAGGTCCATGGTCTCAATTTTCTTCACTATTTTTCTTTACTTTTCTTGTCTTCAGCTATTTGTTTCTAATTTTCAATTACCTATCTTCTTTTATTTTCCTCTTTTCTATATCCCTCCTTTTCCACATATCAATGATATCCTTATGAGCTTTTCTCGGGTTTTTTGTGAATGTGCCTCTTTACGCTCATTTACTTTCGCTATACTTGGACTATGGTATTTATATAGTTCTTCTTGTTCATTCGCTTCATTTTTACTCCTCCAAAAATTCTTAGAATTGTTCTCTCCAATTTCTTTGCTATATTTTTGTTCATGGTCCAAGTTTTACAGCCATTTGTATCCATTATTTTTGTTTTCTTTATGGTAAATTTGGGGTTCAACATTTTTGTCAGAGTCCCTGCTACCTTACTTTCTTTGGCTATTATTTTCTTGATTCTACCTTTTTTCTTCTTTGAGCTACCATCCGAGAAAGGGAAGTATTGTCAACGAGCTAAAAAAAATATTCGAGATAAAGATTCGAGACGATTAAGACCAGTTCCAGATGGAAATCTGTCTATTTGTCTGTCTGTCTGTCTGTCTGGGTGTCTGTCGGTTTGTTTGTATGTATTCTTCTACGATAGAAACCACACGCCTAATCCGATTAAGCTGAAATTTCTTATATGGGTTTCGGAAGAAACAATATGTCATTTGAAAGCCCTTGAAAAACTATTCAGAACTGCTAAAATTATTTCTCTGACTGTCACCTGTCAAAAATAAAAAATGTCAAAGTTTGAAACTTTAACATAAAAACTCTGAAAAAGTACTTCATGGATTTGAACCAATTTCGATAAAATGGGTTTCGGTAAATTTTTGGAAGAACCAGTTAGTAAAGGTGGAGCCCTTTTCGGCACAGCGGTCAGTTTTATCCGAATTTAATATTTTGCCCTTCCAAAAGACTTTCTGGGCACGAGAGCGGGATTAAGGGTTCTAGGAAAATGAAATAGGATTATTTAAATATTAAATAATATTTTTGTAATCTCTTGAATTGTTGGTTATTCCTAGATACAGTTTAAATAAAATATTGTCAAATTATTGGTTTTATGAATGGAGTTGTCTTATTTTACCACTCCAATATTCTTAATCGGTTATATTCAAATTTATCTATATTATTCTCGATATTCAGTTAAATACATATGTGAAATTAAATAGTACGCATATACCTAGCAAACTTAAAAACTCGAAGTTTAAAAAGCGCCATGTTTATTTAACGAATTAAATAAAACAATACAAAAATAACACACTATCAAGCTGTCAATTTATTAAAGCAGTTTCGTATCATTTTATGTAGCTGTTTTGTATTTTTCTTAGTGTTTTATTTTTCTAATAGTATATTTCTCGTGATTTTTCATACTGTTTTGTATTAATCATGATTTTTTTTTAATTTGTTTAAAATTCTTTACTAAACAAAAAAAATCACTGAAATTATTCCTATTATTTTTTCTTAAAAACATTACTTTGAATCAAAAGGATTAGTTACTTTATGATCGATAACCACTGTGCCCAAAAGGCCCACCTAATTTTAAAACTTGAGGCCAAAAGACCGGTAGGATTACGGAACCCCGCTGACAAAATTGACCGCTGGGACCAGGTGAACAACACCCGTTAGTTTTTGTCCGACATAAAAAACTATAACATTAAATATCAACCAATTTTTCTTCTCTCTTATAATTTTTATTAATTTCTTTCTATCTCGGTTCCTTTATTAACGCTTCATATGTTATTTGTTGCTTATCATTATTATGTTTTGTTCATCTTCCTTTTTCGTAATGCGTGACCTAATGTTTAAATTTATCTTTCATATTTCTTATTATTGCGTCGTTATTTCTGCAATACAAAGTTTTTGAAGTGGACGGTAATAACAGTATATTATGTACCAAGGGGATTAAAAGTAACACTTAAGTCACGAGGTACATACGCTATTTTTTCACCTCAGGGACTAAAACTTTGAAATGTATACGATAATTATGTGATAAGAAACACTCAATATTATTAATAATTGTTCTATTCATAAATGAATATATGCGTTTTACGGGAATATCGAAAAATTTATTCGCTTATAAACGAAGTCTTGTAATATTACTCCGAGTAAAATAGTTTGATATGGTTTCTATTGGTTTTGATATTCGAGGGATTAAATTATTTTTAATCCCTCAGACGAGAGACTAAATATATTTTAATCCCTAGGGAGTAAAAGCGACACTTTAGTCCCTAAAATGAGGGAGTAAAATGCATGTTTTAGTTTCTGAGGTACAAAAAAATTTCTTATTGTCTTTTCTACAAAACTACTTTAATTTTCCTATTTTATTTTACCAAATCTTTGTTTTAGTTCTCTTGTTATTTCGTTTTTAGTTTAGTTTAGTGTAGACTGACTGAGTCCTGTCATTTCATGTTTGATTTCGATTATTATCAAATAGTGGTCTGAGCCTGCCTGCATGTCTTTAACTTCATATATTTTTTCGTCTTGTATGGTTTTTCAACCAATATGTGATCAATTTGGTTTGCGGTTTTTCCACCATAAGAAGTCCACGTCGTCTTGTAAATGTCTTTATTAAGTCAGTATTAATGATTTTCAAATTCATCTCAGCTGCAAATTCTACCCATTTTTTGCCACTTTTGTTCGATTCCAAATGTTTACTTTTCTTCTCTGTTATTTTAAGGCAGTCCTGTCTTTACATTAAAATCTCCCAACGTATTTTAATATCACATTTTCTATGGCCTATGTTAACTCATCGTTAAAACCATCCTTTGATTCTACATCTTTTTTTCAGTTATTTTTATATCTACCTCTCTATCCCATTTTTTCGGAAATTGTGTCAAAAATCATTAGAGTTCACGGAACGATGCATGACCGGTGATAAACCCATCCTTCAAGATGTGCAGTAAATTAATACCGTATTACGAGAGCTGATGTCACACTGTTAAATTGTCCGAGTGTTAAATATCGAAATTCAGTGCCGTATTAAGTTAGTTAAAATTTAAATTTATATAATTTAACCCTTTTAAACTACTTTTACTATCCCTTTTATTACTTATAACAAAATATTTGCTGCTTTTTCAGAATTCTAATATCTTCTTACAATAGTACAATTTACAACTTTCGTCTAATGCAATATTATAAACAAACAAAATATTATCCATACTTAAATGTGGCGCAATATTCAATAAAGAATAATGAACCTCCAAGTCATACCACAAATATTATATTTTTCAATATTTGAGGTATGACTTGGAGTTTCATTATTCTTATTAGAAACAAACGCTTAAATTTCTTTTTTCTGAATACTTTCTCCCATCATCCTGGTTTCGTTCCTTGATCTGGAAAGTTATTAAATCTGTCTATATTGATCAGTTTTTCCTGTTCTAGTTAATTTCCTCCCTTTTCTGGAACTTCCACTAACTCAACCTTTATTTTCTCTTTCTTGGATCGTATTCACCGCTCCCCGGGGGGTGTCGCTCAGTATTAACTATTCTATTTTCAGTTATAACTTAATATTGCTGTTGTCCATTTTCCCTTCCCTTCTTCAGTTTTGTAATTAATACTTTCCTTTATTCTTTGACTTTTTTCGAATAATCCTCATTCAAACAGAAGGAAAAAATATAAGCTCGTAGTTAATTTCAGTTGTTTCGGGTTTAAATTTTCTTCTTTATCTTATTTTATCAATCTTCTGATATAGCGATCACCATTCTGTTTAACACATATGCTCAATTTCCTCCACTTTTTTATTTTCCTTATTATTATATCAAATTATTTTTTCATTCGTTGGTCTTGCTTTGCTAAAGCAATAAAATCTATAAACTGAGATGAGTTTTTTATTATTCTATCTACTACTACCATTTATTTAATTTTCTAAAATTTATGGACAAAATCTAGTCTCGTCGCACATAATTATAATAGCCATGCGATGCAACCAGCTATAGGTAACAATTGACTAGACTGGCACCGGATTCAACTCTGCGAGCAACAAAACACGAAAAAATTCAAAAAACAAACGAGGGAACGCGTAGAGCCAGACATGAAGATATTAAGAGTACCGACCATTGTTGTGCAGACTCGTTAGCGCCAAAAAAAATTGGGAGAGAAGAATAACAGCCAGCAATTGGTCGACGAGCGATCGAAGGTCAGATTTGGTATAATAATTGTTCACGTTGAGTAATGAGAAGGGATTCAGCTTGGTTGCAGGGGTTTTCTTTTTCTTTAATAGACATTGACGACTAATTGGTTATTTATTATCGGTCATCGGGGTTGCAGCGGCGTACGTTATTTTTCGAACTTTAATATTATGTGATACAAAATAATTAAAAAAGACTATCCTATTTTTTAATTTTTTTCTTAAAATTAATTATATTTCTTAATATGTTTAAAAAAACTAAAAAAGGTTTCTAGCTAAATGAAAAATATATAAAGTGTTTAAAAACACTTGAGAATAAAATAACTAAACGCAACGGTCAAACGCCTCTTCGTTATTTTAAGCACTTCACTTTATTTTGAAATAGTTGCACAAAAGTTACTGATGTAGAGAGTTGAGATTTGATTTAACTTTCAAGAGGTGCTTCCAACTGCAATTATTTGCGAACTGGGATGCGTTCTGATTTTACTTTCGAGTACATACTTATTCAACTATACGCGTTGTTATTGCCAAGTACAATAAAATTACACCCTGATTTTGACATTTGCTAATGGTTCGTTTTAAATAGAATAGAAGTAAGGTCAGAAATTCAGATAGCAAGTTTAGCTGACTAGTTTTTCGTACGAATTTAAATTAAAGAAATAATTATATACACATTTTTAGTTCTGCTTTTGACAAAATCGTTTTTTGCATGCCATGAACAGTTAGTGCCAGTTAAAATTTAGTTTAAAACTGATGGGATCTTATTTTCCCTTTGCATTTACTTCATCGCAATTCACTTTCATCCCAATAATTTCATCGGTATTAATTCACACAAAATAAACTTATTTTCTGTTATTCAATTGAGAAATTATCTTGTTCGATCAGAATACTGGAATTTTCTCGGATTTCAAACTAATTGAATGTTTTCTGAACCAAAACAGGCTAGTTATTAGGCATTATTATGAAATTTGATGTAATAATTCAGAATTATTCTCCCTTTATTATCAATGAAACTGGGAAGTGCAATTAAGTTTCTTTCATAATAAAGAAATATCCGGTGAAGGACCATTTTTAGGCTACCTGTCCCTTTTGGCTCATCCCCACTATATTTTAAGTATAATCTGTCCCCTCATACATAGTGGGTATACATATCGTTTGGTCGGGTAATCCCCTCATAAAATAAAGGTAGTAAGGAGTGTTTACCTGATGAATTATATTTAGGTCAAAATAAGATTATATTATTTAAAATTGTATTACGTACGTACTTTCTATTTTGTAAGTGTTATGAAAATAAAATTATAAAATAAAATTTAAGGTGTGTATGCATGATAGTTATAGATTTTATTTTGTTTTGGAGACTAAAATTAAGTAGGTGGCGATTTTCTTTTGTTAGATAAATAAAAAAAAATTTGAAAGAGAATTAATTTTGATAAGTCATTATTACCTATTTAAATAAAATTATATAAATTAAGAAATTATTTAATAAAATATTTAATCTAGAAATATAAGGATATAGAAATTGAATACAAACAGGAGACAAAATGGAAAGAAAATAAATTTTTGAGATTTATTAAAAATTCCAATTTTTATAACTAAGAAACAGAAAATAAGACAAGTTTTTTTTATTTTGGGCGTAATTCTTTTGTAAATAAAAAGGAGTTACAGATCTGGACGTTATTCTTTTGTAAACAAAAAGGAATTACAGAGCTGAATTTTTTTTGTCAAAATTGATTAAAACAGAATTATTATATTATATCAAAAAATTGAACTTGAATATAATTTAATTTTTGGTTATTATTGTTTTATATTAAAGACTGAACAATAAATAGCTTTCGTATTGTAATTAGATTTTGTTTTATTCCACTTTTCGCAATTACCCCACTCTTCCCTAATATGTATCACTTTTAAAATTAATGTATCTAACAGAACAAAATGGTGGTCTCAATATGGTCTTAATTATATTTTTTGTAAGTCATGAAATACTATAGTCGTCCTCTGTCATCAAATTCCCTCGATGTTTTGAAACGACCTGTTGTTTCCGCTGAAAACTTACCCCCTACGCTCCAAGAAAGCGTTGGAAAATGCGGGACGCGCTGAAAATTGGTCTGAGTGTATATTGACTACTTTTGAAGATGTCACCCAAGTTTCAAACCTTCCCATTTTTTCCTCTAGGAATTATGCCAAGAAATGCTTGGTTTGCTGGCTCGTTCATTGGTTCATTCTAATATTGGGAAATTATTTGTTTACATGGAGTTCGTCCATGAGCCGAGATCTTGTTGTAAATTAGAAAAATAAATGTTTTCTGTTTTCTACTTTCTCGACCCACCTCCGAGAAGGGAAAGTATTGTGAACGAGCTAAAAAAAATTTCGAGATAAAGATGGAAATATCCATTTTGAGGTCACCTAAGATGATTAAGACCATTTCCAGATGGAAGTCTGTCTGTCCTCCACGATAGAGGCCACACGTTTTATCCGATTGAGCTGAAATTTAGTATGTGGGTTTGGATTACCCGTCGGAAGAACCCATTAGTTTCTATACTACATCTGTCAAACGGAAGTGTCACTATAAAAAATGACAGATGCAATATGTAAAATTTGACTTGCAAGATGTCATTTGAAAACAGTCAAAATTATTTCTCCAACTGTCACCTGTCAAAAATAAAAAAATGTCAAAATTTGAAACTTAAACAATAACTATCTGAAAAAGTATTCCGATTTTTTTTTCGACTTTATCCGATTTTTTTCTGTTGTATTTGACTTTTTTTCAGTTTTTTTTTTTCGATTTTTTTCAATTTTTTTATTTCGATGTATGTCGTTTCAATTATATTTGATTTTTTCGATGTTTTTCGGTTTTATTAAACATTATTTTTCCTTTTTTTCGATTTTTTGGGAACGTATTTGATTTTCAACTATTTTTTTCGATGTTTTTTAATTTTATCCCATTTTTTTTTTAATTTGCGCTGATTTTTTTCTTTTTCGATTTTTTCAAACTTTATCCAGTTTTGTAGATTTTATTTGGTTTTTTCCATCGTATTTGATTTTTATCGATTTTGCCAGAATTTATTTGGGTTTTTACCCATGTTCGATCTCACTATTTTTTCAATTTGTCTCGATTTTTTTTTGGTTTTTTGGATTCTTATCGATTTTGTCGATTTTATTTGTTTTTTACCATTTGTTTAGATTGTATTTGATAAAAAAAATATTTATTGATTTTGTTTGGATTTTTTTTCGATTTTTTTTCACGATTTTATATGATTTTATTCGATTTTTATCAATTTTGTTTTCGATTATATTACTTTGTCAATTTGTTCCCAATTTTTTATTATATTTTTCCAGTTTTTTTTTCGTTTTTTTTTCTTGAAAAACTCCATTCAAAACAGTCAACATTATTTCTCCAACTGTCACCTGTCAGAAATAAAAAATGTCAAAGGTTTAAACTTTAACATTAAATATCTGAAAAATTATTCGTCCCTGGATACTCGTCGGGAAAATTTTGGGGCGACACAACCGATTTTTTAACCATCTCTTGTGCCATTTAAAATTCTTACACAAAGTAATGATTCCTTGTATTTTGATCACGTATGCTTTTAACTTTTTCTGTTTGTATATTATGAATATTTAATCGTAATCAAAACATTTAGCATTCCAAGAAAATAATATATTGGTATATTTTACTAAAATAGTTTGTATTATGTAACCCATTGATTATTGTTATTATCCATAAAAAAATGACCGACTCTAATGTTTGAATCGTTACTCGGCAACTATTCCGGGCCGTACCCACTATCGAATTAAAGCAGCTAACGAGATTCTTCGATTATTGCACAAAGGACCATTCTGGCTCAGTCATTGCGCCACACACGAATCCCATATGCATATAATGCCCTTTCGGTGCGGCCCATTTCGAGTAGGAGAACGGATGGAGAAAGAAGAAGAGCCTACGTCATTTTTGCCTAAAGAAAGTCGACAAGCTATCAAGCGTAGGAGGGCTAGAACGCCCTGCCATCTATTTAGAATAATGGTCGGAGCTTAATTTATAAAAAAAAAATGTATTAAGGTCAAAACTGCATTAATTTGGGTTCAGCATACACAAATCCTTTAATTAGATATATTTATCAGTGCCGTAGCTAGAGGCTTGGAGGCCCCGGGCAGCAAGTGATTTTGGGCTGCCCCCGTTATCTGTCCTCTACACCACTTTCATTTAGTAATCCTTTATTTACTAGCATTGCTATTTGTTTCTTTCTTTTTGTTAATTGAAAAGAATGGACATTTAAAACAGACTTTTAGTACCGAGTTTAATATGAAATTTACAGAATTTACAGTAATTTTGAACTTTAAAATCAAATTATTTTACGAATTGTTGATTAGAGTGGATCAGACAGAAACAAAAATAAACAAAAATAGTTGTACGACTTATACGAAGAAATGCAGAGTTTATCTTAAAAGTTATAATTAAAATAATAATATAAGTTTAAAGATAACAAATTTTAAAGAGAGAAAATAAATTTGTTAAAAAACGTAACAATTTATAAATAACTGCATAAGGTGAGTTTTAGCTTAAAAAAGGTTTTCAGTGAATTTACATGCACTTACATTTCCTAACTTTTTTAGAAGCAAAAATATTGATTATTTTGTCTAAGTTGATTTCTTCATTTTCAATTGAAAGCGAAGCCCCCTCGTTCGGGGGCCCTCTGTGCTTCGGGGCCTCGGTGGTAGCTACGGCCCTGATATTTATTATTAAACCGACATATTGTTGGATTTTCATAAGTTATATCTATAATATAACACGTCGTACTTTTATCTTTTTCATATAAATTTTATATACTACTGATTTAATAACTTTAATGTCAATTTCTTTTTATTGTCTGCCAATTCCTTAACCAGAAAATTAAATATAATTTAAGTTGCTAGTAGTTGAAATGTAAACCACGGTTTAAAAGAATAATCTCAACCTTATTTAAGTTTGAAACGCAACTGCTATAACCTCCAGTTTCCTCCCCTACATTACCTCAGATCACTTGCATTGTTTAATTCCGGCCGGAACGACAGCGAGAAATGAGATAACAAGTAATGATTGATCTGTGCATAAAGGTGGGGATCGATGGAAGAGTAATCGATTGGGGTAATCGATTGGAGGGGTAATCGGTTTTAGTATATGTCTACTGGGTTACTCAGGCTACTCTTATTGTGATTATATCATTCATAATGTAATATTGTCCTATATTGTTACTTGATTAATAATCGATAACCATTCACCATATACTGACTAATAACTGATAATCACACTTGGTACTTTTAATGCTAAAAATCTAGTAGGTATGCTGTCATCTTTGCCATTGCTTTTGTACTGTAAATGTAAACTATTAAGCTGTCAAATTTGTAAAATGTCATTAATTCGTGATATAATCTATTGAATACAACTCGTGGTATCGTGTCTATCGATAATCCCATAAGTTAATGCGCTCAACGTGTTGTGAAATAACTTATGGGATCATCGATAGTCAAGATGCCACTCGTTGTATTATATATGATAATATAATTAATATTGTTTTAAAAACTCATTTTCTTGTGTTAAGTCTCGGGAATCTTTATCAAACATATCGATATTTTTTAGATTTTAATAACTACAAACACATTTTACAAAAATATTTTTCGTTTGTTTACCTCAGTATTAACCGTTTCAATCAATTACCAGTATGTAAATTGATATGGTACAAATAAAGTTTTATATTTTTTCTTACCATTTTTTGTTACAGAATAATTTTACTGTTATTTCTGTTTCAACTCAATATGAATTTTGTTATATTTGGAAACACTTTCTTTGGTTTTGCCCTGTTTATCTTCAATGTGACGAAAATAAAAAAATCCTCTTTTATAAGAACCAGAATTTATATATAGTATGCAGAAATTGTATGTAAATAAACCTACATTTTTTTATGTGTGTTTAATTTTAATTAAGCTATAAAATTTTTAGGCATTATCACGATACGGGTGTATCGAAATCATCAAATCGTGCTCATCCTACTTTCGCCTGCTCCAAGTATGGTTGGTCTTTAATTATCTTCTTATTTATCCTTAATCAAACGTAAACAAATTTGCGACGCTTTCGATTCGGTTTATTTCCCTTGAGAATTAACCTCGTTTTACTGAAAATGTTTCCGCCTGTGGGCAATAAATTCGATTTCAATAATGTCAACGTTTATAGTAAACGTTTCGTTAGTAACTATTTAGTCTAAGGCTCAATGGTAGTTGGATTTTATTCGGATCCTGCCACTAACAAGTATAATTCAAGATAATGTTATAATCGATAGAAACTGTTGTCAATTCGAATTTTGTTCATCCGGTTACGTTATTTTTACTACTACAGTACGGCCCCATTTGACGAAAAGTATCCATACTTATACACTATTTAGAACTATTCCTTATGAATTAATAATAATACCATATATATAAAAAAATCGGCATTGACATTGACAGAAAATAATTTATTTGACATCTCATCTGTTTTAAGTGATATGTGACAAACTAAGCTAGGACACGAACAATTCTAAACAGCGCCATCTTACAAAATTCTGGTAAGTTCTATTGAACGCAACAGGTGGTACTTTCAAACAGTTCGAAACAAAATCAGATCAGTGGATACACCAGGGTTTTTAGACATCTTAGTTCTTTAGTTTCTTAATCGAGACAGTCGCACAAGCTTCTAGATCATTGCGGAGAGAAATTGTCTCCCAATGAGAGCTTTACAAAATAGCGGTGTTGACCGCGCCTATTTTATAACAAATAAAATAATATTTCTGATATTTCACAAGATTATTGTACATAATTAGGATAAAAAGTGGTTCAGTCCAATTATGATTGAAAATCAGTGTTCTTTAGTTTCTTAATCGAGACAGTAGCACAAGCTTCTAGATCATTGCGGAGAGAAATTGTCTCCCAATGAGAGCTTTACAAAATAGCGGTGTTGACAAATAAAATAATATTTCAGAGATTTCACAAGATTATTGTATATATATTAGCAGTAATTTGCTAATCTTTTATAAAATGTTTTCTGTAGTAATATCACATGAGAGTGAGAATAAATTGAAAATAATTCGACAGATTTTAGAAAACTTGTTGCCAAATAGCAACAAGTTTGAGAAAATGACTGGAGAAGTATTATCCAATTTATCGAACTCTCATGTGGTATTCGATAGATTTTTTTTGACGTTACGTCAGATGAAGAAAATACGTTGTCATGTGGTTGTCATTCAATAAAAACAATTTACATTGTATAATTCTCGCTGAAATAATGTAAGTAGATTATTCCCACTATAATAATTGAAAATTTCTATTGGTTTCGAGAAATGTCAAAAAATAACCAGTGATAAAAAATGATTTCCCTGTAATAATTTCTTTTTAAAGTTAATAAATGGGTGAAAAAATAACCCTCACAGTTCACGTTAATTTTGCTTGTTTTTATTCAAGTTTGGGTAACTGATTTAAACGCAGTTCTAAGTTAATGATAATGATAATATAAAATCCAATATTTCATTGGTTGGTCCTTCGATTATTTGTTGATGTTAACACGTCGATTCTCGTAGTAAATTATTCTAAACTTATATAGATTCTTAATCATATTTGTTCACTTATGATCATATAATATATTCATTATTAATTGTATAAAAATCTTTATTATTTATAAAGTGTATACAACTTTTAATGCAATAGTTAGAGTTTAATCATTCGTGAAATAAAATTCTCGGCAGCGTACAAAATTCAGAAGTAACTTCATCCATTTTTTTTCAACATTCCTTCCCTAATTTTATTACTCTGCTAAGGGTTTCGCTATATGCTAAAAAAGCCTCGTCGTAAATTGGCCTGAACTTGATCAAAATCACTGAAATCTTGACGCAAGGAGTCAAAAGGCCCAAAGGCGGTATATGGGAGTGATTTTATTTCTCATTTCATTTCTGTAGAGTGGTATCGGTATCGGGTACTGGTTTAAAAATTAATTTGCTTACCAATGCTGAGTTTGAACTAATCGTTGATTTTCATCTCATCTTTTGTATGCTCAGTTCTTACGTGCTAAAATCTAAACGCATCTTAACAAATTTAATAAAGCAAACTGAAAATGTATAAATTATACAGTGTGTTTTATAAGTAATGGTCAATATTTTAATCATAGGTTCAGGACCTCCAATTAATATTTTACTAAATAAGTCTGGGTCAAATGTTATCTAATACTAAGTTACCTACTTTAGATGGAAATTTGGTGTCGTAAAAATGAAATAACTGTTATAATGGACCTGGAAAACCATAATTAATTTATTTATCCTGCATAGAAGAAGAAGAGGAAGAAGAAAAAGTCAGAAAATTTGACTTCCTAATAATTATTCATATACGATTTCAACGAAACCAGCAAAATGTTACAACCTAAATTATTTTCGTAGCTCTTCCTCTTGTATAATTCTTATTTTGTTTAAAAAAAAAGTAAATGAACTTATTCATTTCGTTTCTTTTTGTTATTTTTTTCATTTGAGGTTATAAAAGTACAACATGAACTCTTAGAATTCCCCAGAAATTGTAGATTATCTCGGTAGCAGGAACCGGTCTTCACTATTTCATTTCTCATTTGTCACTTTTGAGAGTAGTCATGTGTCTAGCGTAATGATGTAATTATTATTTGATCAGAGTTTAAATAAACGTTTTGGCACCACTTTACTCCGTCAAATATCAAAGATGATTGTTCTCGTGAAGTAGTTGTTCATTTCTAGAAGAAAAGTAATACATATGTACGCTTAGTATGCGATATATTTTCAATTTTAGTCTAATACACTATTAACACTTTATTTGCACGAACTATAAATTGAGAAAAGTAAATATATTTAAAAAATTTATAGACGCCTCTATATAGCACATCATAGTCCGCTTCGGACATCTTTTTAATCATGAATCTTGAAGTTGAATATAGTTTTTACTATAGTGTCTATTTTTGTTATAAAATTTTTAAAGATAAAAGACTATAATGAGAATTTTTATAATTTCCCCCATATAATTTGCCATTCGTAAATTACGTCACACGAATTTCATAACTTTTTGTGTGACGTCGATTGTAAAATTAGAAATTATGAAATTAGGACGGGGCAATTTACAGGTATACCAAACTGGCAACACCAAAAAAACCAAGCACCGCCACTTCTTTTACATTTCTCAATTTCTCAGCGTTCTCAGTCTATCACTATCTCAGCAATAATGTAGTATAATAGTTCCATGTACAACAAACGAAACGCAATATTTTGAAACTTCATGAATCTCCTGTATAACAGCTGGCGCTAGCAGTATTAAAATATTAATTTCTCAGTTGAAATATTAGAGTTTTAACACCTCACATTCTAACGCTAACGTTAACGCTAAATTTGGTTAACGTTTAGAATAATGGAATGAAAAAAATAGAGTTTTATCAAAACAAATGAGTTTTTTTTGCAATTTATGTCATATCATGTGTCAATTACGACAATTGTTTAATGTATTTGAGTTAAGGGGACCGCTAAACATCCCGCTATTTTGGAAATTTTACCGTATAACATTGTTTTTATTTTTACGTGAGCATGCGCGTGTGCTCGAAATGAGGATTAGCGTTGGCGTTAACGTTAGCGAGTGAGGTGCTAAAACTCTCTATTTTTGAGAATTTATTTATTATTTTCACAATGTTCAGATGAAATAGACTACCTAATCGTGACGTCAGAAGCGGGCGGATCTTAGCAAATATTTGCAAATAGAAGCAACTTTCATTGAATTTGTCATAAGAGTTCTTTTTAATAAAGTCTACAACAAAAGCACTTTCTTTTGGGTTTCTATCATTTCAAGGGAGTCTTCGACTTACTTTTTAAGTTGTAAACAACAAAATCAACACTATTAGACAGACAAAAACAATTTCTAATTATAATGAAAATTAAACGTGGCAATGCCGCATAACGAGATTTTTTAGCACACCATCCAGTGAGCATTAGTGAAAGATTTTTAGATTTAGAAGTTATGTCGACATTATTCTGTATGACTACAAAAAACATAATATATGTAGGTCAACTTAAATGTTAATTTGTATATTTTACAATAAATATTTGGTCCAGAAAGACTTGAAAACTTTTATATTTTATCAGCCGCCATATATTTATACCCTCTAATTCACTGAACGGTAACTTAATAGTAATAAATTTAAAATCCTTCAACTCCTCACTGTAAGGAGGTGTTGGATAATAATTATTTAACTTGTCTGAACTCTTACGTCATTTATTATCCATATACACTTGAAGAATTTAGTGCACTTACTTAATCCATTTTTTAATCCAAGTCATTACATCCAAACACCATCCTTAACGTTGATTTAATAGACCGGCAATAAAGTTTTAATTTTCTTAATTAATTTATCGATTTATATCTTCGTTTTTATGTTTCGAAGGATAATTTGTTTACTTGTGATTCGAAGTGTAAATAAAAAAAATATGTATTATAAAAATAAAGTAAAATTGGAATATTATTATTTTTATCAATATGATCTTTAACAAGTTTCAATTACAATATTAAAGTCGTTCTAATCTAAAATGCCAAGGTGCTTAAAAATTATTAAATTTCTATGATCATTCCATGATAAGATATTACGAATATTATGCAACATTATAAAAATTTCAATATAACATTATGCAAAGAGTCTTCGTACCAGTTATTTCAAAATAATCATTAATTTTCATGACTTAATGATAATTCCGTGGAAGCGCGATAAAGACAAAAACGTACACCTCGTTTAAAATGGCAACTCCAACTTTAATATTACAGGATGTTTCAATCTACTCGACGAGCGATAATTTTATGTAGATCGCCGGGCAGTGTCCCTACAGCGATCTAAAACTACTTAGACAGAACGTTGAAATCAATTTGAAAAGTAATCTTGTCTATTTACTAGTAAATATCATTAATGAATAATAAAAGAAAATAAATGAAATGTCAAACATAAAACAACAAGAAAATATTATTTCAAAATCCTCTGACGAAATCTGTTAAATGCTTAGCTAATTTTATATTTATACAGGGTATCCAAAAACGCTCTTCAAAAAAAATGCAAAAATGCCTAATCCGTTAGAGGTCTTTAAAGATGGTAGCGCTCTAATATCAGTTTCAGTAAAATAATATCTTTCTGTAGATTTATTTCTTGAAATCTGTCCAATTAAATGGCGTACATATACGATTTTTTAATTGTAGCTATAATTGTCTCGTTTGAGAAGGGTATAAAAGACAAAAAAAAATTAGGAATAAATAATAAATATTCAATACCCTACCCGAACAAGTCGCAAATCGTATTCACGCCATTTAGTTGGACACATTCCAAGGAATAAATGTCCATAATGTTATTATTTAGTAGGAATGCAATTTGAAGTTAATTGAATTAACCAGAATTTTGAATAAGGTGATTTACGTCATGGTCAATTGAGGACATTTTCGTTGTTGTAGGCGGAGTCAGTGACGTAATTGTAGTGGTGTTTATTTTTGTGATTTTAATAAATGATATTAACTTTTTGTACAATAAATTTGGGACTATTACTATTTGTGGAAACTTAAATTTTATTGATATTCTAGGATCAACAAATCAGTGCTAATAAATTGTGTTACTAACTTTCGATAGCGAAGCAGAAAGTTAATAATATCGCAATCCCGTCTGTCTGTGTGTATGTGTCTGTTAGTTCAAGACATCTAATTGACTTTATATTTGGTACACAGACACATCAGGTCAAGATAATCTATGGGACTGGGAATGAATCGGAGCTGAAATTCTAGTGAATTAAAAAAAGTGACGTATGTCTTTACTAAATCCAAGTATTTCATGAACTCAACCAATTAAATACACAGAGCTATTATTTCTGTGCTCAAATATTATTTTAATAAGTTGGCAGAAATGAATGGCAGTCAGGGACGCCCCAAGTACTCTTCAGCGCTGTCGTGCCAAATAATGATGGGCGCCTTTATATGTATTGAGCCAAAATTACCACCCAATCTCACACAGTTCAATTTGTGCGGATTTTACGTGAAAATCATTGAGCAACACAAAAAAAATTAAAATAGCTTCAAATGTCAGTGGCGTAACAAATAGGAGGAGAAAGGTGACATATTCTTCCAAATGCATACCGCTGGACAATTGGACAATTTTAGGCCATTTATTTTGAACAATTCTCTGATCAATTTAGGTAACTTTAGACCATATTACTAATATTTTAGACCGTGTTTGGACAATTTGAGATTATTTGGATAATTTTACACCATTTTAGATTATATTGAAGAATTTTCTGATCAATTTATGTAACTTTAGACCGTTTTATTAATATTTAAATCCATTTTAAGACAATTCTACACCATTTTGGATATTTTTAGATTATTTAAAAAAATTCTCTGACATTTAGGTAACTTTGGTTCATTTTTGTGGAATTTTAGACCATTTTGGACAATTTTAGGCCATTTTAGATTATTTTGGACAATTTTAGGTAATTTTAGACTATTTTGAACAATTCTGTAATCAATTTAGGTAAGTTTAGACTGTTTTATTACCATTTTAGACCATTGTTGGACAATTTTAGACCATTTAGGATAATTTTAGTCTATTTTCCACAATTTAGGTAATTTTCAATAAATGTTTGACCAATTTAAGTAATTTTAGACAGTTTTATTATTATTTTAGTCTGTTTTTTTGACAACTTTAGACCGTTTTAGATTATTTTGAACTATTCTTAGATCAATTTAGGCAACTTTAGGCCGTTTTATTAATATTTTAGATAATTTTTAGACCATTTTGAACAATTTTAGACCATTATAGATAATTTGAACAATTATCTGATCAATTTAAGTAACTTCAGACCGTTTTAGACAATTTTTAGAAGATTTTGGACAATTTTAGATTATTTTGAACAATTCTCCGATCCATTTTAGGTAACTAAATACCGTTTTATTATTAATTTCGACAATTTTTAGATTTTGAACAAATTTAGACTATTTTAGATTGTTTTGAACAATTCTCCGATCAATTTACGTAACTTTAGACCGCTTTTTATTATTTTAGACAATTTAATAAGATGTTGGACAATTTTAGAGCATTTTAGATTATTTTGGAAAAAATTTTAATCAAGGTAAGTAACTTTAGAAGTTTTTATTATTATTTTAGAGACTTCTAGAGCATTTCAGATTATTTTGATCAATTTTAGACCATTATAGAATTTTGAACAATTATCTGATCAATTTAAGTAACTTCATACCGTTTTAGACAATTTTTAGAAGATTTTGGACAATTTTAGATTATTTTGAACAATTCTCCGATCCATTTTAGGTAACTACATACCGTTTTATTATTAATTTCGACAATTTTTAGATTTTGAACAAATTTAGACCATTTTAGATTGTTTTGAACAATTCTCCGATCAATTTACGTAACTTTAGACCGCTTTTTATTATTTTAGACAATTTAATAAGATGTTGGACAATTTTAGAGCATTTTAGATTATTTTGGAAAAAATTTTAATCAAGGTAAGTAACTTTAGAAGTTTTTATTATTATTTTAGAGACTTCTAGAGCATTTCAGATTATTTTGATCAATTTTAGACCATTATAGAATTTTGAACAATTATCTGATCAATTTAAGTAACTTCATACCGTTTTAGACAATTTTTAGAAGATTTTGGACAATTTTAGATTATTTTGAACAATTCTCCGATCCATTTTAGGTAACTACATACCGTTTTATTATTAATTTCGACAATTTTTAGATTTTGAACAAATTTAGACCATTTTAGATTGTTTTGAACAATTCTCCGATCAATTTACGTAACTTTAGACCGCTTTTTATTATTTTAGACAATTTTTATAAGATGTTGGACAATTTTAGAGCATTTTAGATTATTTTGGAAAATTTTTTAATCAAGTTAAGTAACTTTAGAAGTTTTTATTATTATTTTAGTGACTTAGAGCATTTCAGATTATTTTAAACAATTTTAGACCATTATAGATCATTCTGAACAATTATCTGATCAATTTAAGTAACTTCATACCGTTTTAGACAATTTTTAGAAGATTTTGGACAATTTTAGATTATTTTTAACAATTTTCCGATCCATTTTAGGTAACTATATACCGTTTTATTATTAATTTCGACAATTTTTAGATTTTGAACAAATTTGGACCATTTTAGATTGTTTTGAACAATTCTCCGATCAATTTACGTAACTTTAGACCGCTTTTTATTATTTTAGACAATTTTTATAAGATGTTGGACAATTTTAGAGCATAAGACATGCCTCTCTCTGTAGCTTGCCCAGCTGCCTAGCTACGTCTGCGCTTTTCGCTTTGTGTCGTCATATTACAGAAGCGTAAGTCACGGAGGGTCTGACAACCTTGGTATATGTTAGTCAGTCAGTACACCACGATCGTCGGCAAATAATAATATAAAAAACCTATTGTAGGGGAGGCAAAATCTTGCCCCGAGCGCTTACAACACACGCGACGGGCCTGGATACAAGTGCGTTATGTTGCAAATAAGTCACGCGAACAAGTGTATTTTCTTAAATGACTCATTACTTGTAATAACACACGTGTACCATACAAAACTTGTAATTTAAATTGTCACATGACATTTAAATTAATTTTGAAAGCAGCATGCAAAAATCAACTGATCTTAAATGACTAGAGACGACCGTGGTTATTAGAAAACTATAGCAGATAATTTATCGCTGACTTATGGATAATTCATAAGTCACTTAGTGGCTTATAGACCACTGTATTTAATTAAATTTACCATAGCAGCTCTATAAGTAGTACTTGTTGGATTAAAATAATTCGTATACGATTAAAAATTTTCGGTTATTAATTCAAGATAATTCGGTAAGAAAATTTCACACCTAAATAAAATTATCAAATTAAAAATAATGATAAAAGATGCAACTGATAATAAAGAAATTTAGAAGAAAAAAAAACAAAGCAAAAGATGTTTTACTTCTTTGATTATGATTTGCACAGAAAGTATTTTCATTTTTAAACCAACATTAAAGTCCATTCGATGTGTCAATATTTAATATTTTGATATAAATATTTCCACTTATTAATATCGCCCAGGATAAATATTTTGGGCTTCTATTATAACTAAACAAAAAACGATGTTCTCCCATGGCCTTGAAGGCAAAAAGAATAGTTAATTCAAAGTGGACGAGATTTCGAAGTTTTTACTAGCTTGAAGGACCAAGAAGTTCTTCTAAACTTGTTTGAAATAATGATACGAATCATTTTAATTCTGAAGAGCTTTTAATTATTAAAGAAATACTAATTATACCGACGACCTACATTGTCGAGATCTGATCTGATACTGACCGATTAATTCTCTGTTTTTATAAAACCGTTAAAATTCCCAAAATATGTTGACTTAATTTGATTGGCTAAGAACAATATGGGGTGACTTGTTACAAGTGCATGTGGATGTTAAACTCCTCAGAATGCAAGAATGTGAGAGAATATTTCTTATTTCTTGTCGCATACAAGTGGGAGAGAGCTAACTGGGCTAAAATAGAAATAATAAATATTGAGGAATGTTTGTTAGATTCTTTTAGAATATTTGAATTAGTAGTAGTAGAAAATCAAGACATGTTGAAATTATTTAAATACATGAAAATATGAATTGTTTTGTTATAATTTTGGTCAAATCAAATTTAACCAACCGAGTTACTGATTAGCTTAAAAATGTAGGTGTGAAATTTTCAATTTTTTATTTGTATTTTATGTGCAGGTACCAAACGTTTGCTCGGCAATTTCAATTTTCAATTCAAATATACTTACGTTAAGACAGTAAACCAATAGTTGAAAAATTTACTAATGTTGACAATTAAAGTTTTAAAAGATTATTGAGAATTGTACTAAAAATTGCTTAATTCTTCGTAATAAATTTGTTCAATATTTATTTACATTAATCTTGTCTTTTGTTTACAAACGTACATAAATAAGAATACAGATGTGCTGTTAAAATACCTAAACAAAAATACAGTTTACATAACTGCAGCTTAAAAATTAAATGAACTGAAATTTCAGTACATAGAACAGAACCTGTTTTTGTAGTTTTTGTAAAACTAACTCTTGAAGACGATTTTTTTTACATGTTTGTTGACTTCTTAATTATAGATGATAGATGTGCCAAATGCATGTCAAGAATTTATAATAGAAAAGCTTATCTCACTTCACCCAAAAAATGTAAGGCCGGCACTGGTCTCGTTGAAGTAGAAATTGGGGACATTTCACGAACTTAATTAATTTGGTCGTTCCTTGATTACATTCGGGAGGGTCCTTTTTAGTGATTAAATATTTGTGTGTCAGAATGGCGTGTCCAATTCTTAGTTTTGTAACTGATATTTATTCGTTTCTTGGGATAGGTACTGGATAATTGTTCCAACATCAGGTATATATCATTCGTAATTTATTGTGGATTTTATCTGAAATGGCATTCATTAATTAAGAATTTTTTGTGTTTGGTTTTATCGTTTTGATTTAGAACTGATTCGGGTGTCGGATTGGTGGAATCATTTATATATTTCTGGGCGGTGACGGTGTATATTCTTAATAATTAATTAGTTAAGCCATAAATATTATATTGGCGTTTCAAAATTTTTCAATCGAAATTATTTATATATGCAAAAAAATATTTGGTTAACATAAATATGAATATTTTCTAGCAACTTAACCTACAAAAATATTAGAAATAGGTAATAGTAAATATTAAAAATGAAATATGGTTGGCAATTATTCACAACATTAATTTAACGTTAGTATAACAGAATCAAAACGTGGGATATGTATACTTTCTATTATGTATAGAACGGGCATTAATGACTGACTATTTAAGAAGAATTGTGTTAAAATTGTGTTCAGAATGATTATTGTTGAAATGAAAGTCGATGTGAATAAGTACAGCATACTCATTCATTACATGGCTATTCAGTGATAACCTTTAACGATGTTAATAAATAGGAAGCTTTCACAATCTTCGAGTCTTACTTGTAGAAAGTTTACTTTATGATGTTGCATATTTTATCAAGGTTAAATGTATTAACTCGTTGTAGGTTTAACTCTGAAAACCCTTTACTCTCAGCGTAATAGAGAAACAAGTTAATATCCTTGAAGTGTCAACATTATTTATCGATATATTTTTGATTAGGACATTGTATTCATCTTTCTGTTTTGTCAAACATTATTTTACAACAGTAACTATCAGTTTGTAGTTGTAAACTGGGGAAATTTTTATCTAGAAAAGTAATGGTAACAATTTCATCACAAGTTTTAATAAAAAATCTATAAAAATTTTAAAAACGTGTAAAATGTTCCAGATTTTGTAAATATTTCAAAAATTTCATGAACTGTGATCAAAAATTTCAGGAAATTTGATAAAAATTTAAAACATATCAATCAAAAATCTCTAAATCTTTTAAAAATTTTAATAAAAATAATCTAGATTTCAAGAACTTTGATCAAAAATTTCAGGAATTTTAATAAAAATTAAAAAATTACAATCCAAAATGATCTCACAAATTTTAAAAATGTGTAAGAATTTCAAAAGTTTCAATAAAAAATCTATAAAAATTTTAAAAATGTGTAAAAATTTCCAAATTTTGTAAAGATTTCAAAAATTTCAAGAACTGATCAAAAATTTCAGGAAATTTGATAATATTTAAAAAATGTCAATCCAAAATCTCTAAATATTTCAAAAATATCAACAAAAATGTGTAAATATTTCAAAAAAATTAAAAATATGTAAAAATTTCAAGATTTTGTAAAAATTCAAAAGTTTGAATAAAAAATCTATAAAAATGTGTAAAAAGTTCCAGATTTGGTAAAAATTTCAAAAATTTCAAGAACTGTGATCAAAAATTTCTGGAAATTTGATATAAATTTAAAAAGTTTCAATCAAAAATTTCAGGAACTTTGATCAAAAATTAAAAAATTTCAATAAAAAATGTGTAAATATTTAAAAAAATTTAAAAATGTGTAAAAATTTCAAGATTTTGTTAAATTTTCAAAAGTTTCAATAAAAAATTATAAAAATTTTAAAAACGTAAAAAGTTCCAGATATTGTAGATTTCAAATATTTCAAGAACTGAGATCAAAAATTTCAGGAAATTGATAAAAATTTAAAAAGTTTCAATCAAAAATCTCTAAATGTTTCAAAAATTTCAAAAAAAATCCAGATTTCAATAATTTTAAGAACTTTGATAAAAAAAATTCAGGAATTTTGATAAAAATTTAAATAATTTCAATCAAAACAAAAATGTGTAAATATTTAAAGGATTTTAAAAACGTGTAAAAAATTCAAGATTTTGTAAAAATTTCAAAAGTTTCAATAAAAAATCTATAAACGTTTTAAAAACGTGTAAAATGTTACAGATTTTGTAAATATTTTAAAAATTTCAAGAACTGTGAAAAAATTTCAGGAAATTTGATAAAAATTTAAAAAATTTCAATTAAAAATCGTTAAATGTTTCAATAATTTCAATAAAAAAATCTGGCTTTCAAATATTTCAAGAACTGATCAAAATTTTCAGGAATTTTGATAAAAGTTAAAAAAAAAATCAAATATTAAATATTGCAAAAATTTAAAAATGGGTAAAAATTTCATGATTTTATAATAATTTCAAAAGTTTCAATAAAAAACCTATAAAAATGTGTAAAAATTTCGAGATTTTATAAACATTTCAAAATTTTCAAGAACTGTGATAAAAAATTTCAGGATTTGATAAAAATTTACAAAAATTTAATTCAATAAACTTTTTTTTGATGCTTATATAAGATGTAGTTCCTCTGTACAAAATGATTTTTGATTGTGTTTTTTTAGCAAAAATGGTATGTTGTTCAATTATTATTCTAACTTAACGTATTAAATGTAGGCCTTGAAGTTCAACCACGTATTAAATGTAGGCCTTGAAGTTCAACCTACAGGGATTGTTAATTTCTTAAAATGAAAAACACTTTTCTTAAAATATATATCATACCAATTTGGATTTAGACACTGGTATGTACTTTTCTACAAAAAAAAAACAGCTTTTTGTCAACTCTGGATAGCCATAAAATTTCCTGTTGAAATTAATACTTTCTTGAAAATACCATAGAGCTAAATTGTTCCAATATTTTAAAATAAAAATCTTGATTAGGTAAGTGGTGATAAAAGAGGGTTGTCTGCCCAGTGGGTAACCCAATAAAACCCAGTTGATTTTTTTATGTAAAGCCCACTTTAAAAAACCCACAGGATTATTTTTAAGTGTGTTTTTTTTATGGTATTTTCCTTCTTTCTTTTTTTTGAACGTAACTCTTTGTATACATTTTATATATTTGTATTTTGTAAAAAAATAAAACAATACTTACAACATAGGTAAAAAACAAACGTAACACAAAACTAACAAAAATGAGAACTAGAAAATCACATAACTATTACAAAACTACACAAATAAAAGAAAACTATATAATGAACTATATCTACAAAATAGTAGTGAAAATACTTTGGCACTAATTTTTTTAACAACAATATTTTTTTTTTAAATTTGTATAGAATTAAAAAACCCAAAAAATTAAATAAAACTCATATAATACGCATTTATAAAAACCAAAAACTCGGTGAGTTGGGTTTTTTAAAAAAACCTGAGTTTTTTTTCAACCCTGTGATAAATTGAAAGCGACTGTAATGAATTTGAGATAACTAGTATAGATGTAAGACTCCTATTTTTTAATATAATTCACATATCGCATTTTTAAAAGTTTTGTAACTGAGAAAGTTGATTTAATTTAAGAAGGAAAATAACAAATAGGTAGTATACAAAAGGTCGCTGAATAATTATATGATAAAAGTAACTTTTGTATGGGCTGATAGATAAACAAATATTGTGTATTTGAATTTAGTTTTTATGAAAACTTTAGTTTTTATGAAAACTTTAGTTTTTATGAAAACTTTAGTTTTTAATACATGAATTTGTTTTTGTCCAACAATTTAGTACAGTATCACTAGAAAATAATTTAGTAAAGTAACAATAAATAAATTGTTTCATATCGTTTAAATATAAATTTAAAAAAAGTGGTTCTAAGATATACAACGTTGTGTACAACTCAGGTGACAATACGAACTTTACTTTTTGCTTCCTTTATAATAAACAGTCATATAACGAGTTCGGAATACGATTATACACTTTCAACGCGCGTTTTTCTTCGCCGTTACCAATTGGTACCAAGCCGGGTTTTATTGCAATTATATAAACTGTTTTGTGTTAATATCAGTAAGAATTGACACGAAAAAAGAAACATGTCATACACAATTACCAGTACCCACATTAAAATTTAAATTATATCAATGATATCCTTAACAGATGTGGCGAATTTAAGAATTTTGCCTGTGCCGCGCCCGGTTATGGGAAATATAACAATAAGCTACCCATTTTTTTTGTGTTTATTTGGTGGTAACATATCAAGAACTTGGTAAATTCAATATTTTCTCCACTTTTTTGACATGCTCCGGTTTTGCTTGCGTTTTTGCAGTCTTGCACGCTTCTGAGCTTTTTTTGGTGATTTGGTTTCTCTCAGCGTTAACTGGGTGGTCTCAACATAAACAGCGTTGTAGTTCTGAAGAAGATTTTTTATTAAAATTGTATTATTTTCAAATTTTCACTTATATGCCTATAACTTCTAAACGGTTCAGGATACTAATATGGGGTTTCCACTGAAATGTTTTGTTTTAGTACAATCCGTATCTCTTTCTCAGGAATTATAACAGATATCGACAAACAGTCAACGGTTATAAATTCGGCACATTTTGAATGTGTGCATAGGCGAGTTTCAGGTTTCTACCACTTCCAGTTTCAAAACCGTTTTTACAAACCGGTATCGGAAGACATACTTCCGGTTTTAAAAATAGAAATTTTGACGTTAAATTGAACGCTGAATCCATAGACGTATTCAGATTTTCGCTATCTCATATACATTTTGAGATAATCGTAAATATTATGGGTCAAAAGTTGCCTATGACAACACTTACTACTTTTTGGCCGGGAGACCAAAAAAAGTAAGTTGATGTTTTTTGAAGTGACCCATGGTTTAGACTTTGCGCATTTGAGCATACTAGGCCCTGAGTTGTAGTGGAAGAAAAATCGCTGAAAAAATTGATCCTAACTTAGAAGTCTATATGGGAGTACGTGAGTGAGTAAACAGCTGATTAGTTGGAAAATTTCATATTTTTTTAAATTACAAGAAATATACTGGATGTTCCATTAATAAAATCAACAAAAAAATTGAAACCCGGCATTTTTGTTGTGACTTCATCGAAATTGATATAAAAAATTCAATTTATTCAAACAAAACTTATACTAAAGTAAAACATTTCAATTAAACCGTATATCTCTATCCTGAACCATTTTTAAGTTCTATGTAGTTAAAATAAGGGAAAATATAAGTGGGCACCCGGTATATTAAAAATCTGATTAGGTATATACAATTAACTAAAGCACTCTTTCTATAGTATTAAACGTAATTACTGACTTTAAAAAAATTAATAATTTCGGCAGTTTGAAAAGTTAATTAAACTTAGAATGTTTCAAGTACCTTGTTTGGAAAATATAATATACGTAATTCATAACTGAAAACTCAAAAATTAGAATACAAATTATTATTACAAAATATCTGTTATTTATTTTATACTAGTTATAAAGTATTACTTGATTGAATTTACAATTTCAGTGTATTTATGCTCAATTGTCGTTTTATTATTAACATAAATTCCAAATTGAAAAATTTTGTATTAATTAAAATCTTCCAATATAATATTTTTTCCTCTATCTAGCAATGTTTTCAAAATAAGATTGTTCTTTTTTCTTTTTTAATAAATTCCTGAATTAAATGTTTATTAAATTTATCCCATTTTAAATTTTTATCAGCCCTGGTTCACGACTATACTTTTATTTTCTATGAATAAAATTTATTTGAAATTATTAGAGTTCGTACAGCCCAATGTCATGGGATTTACCTCATATATTGCCAATTACTCTTATGTGCATCAATTATTGCAATAAGTTTAAAAATACCCATCCAAATTTTGCTTATCTCTTTTATTGTACATTTTGCATACCCTGTATAACTAGGCATATCCAAATCCAATTCTAAAAAAATGTAACTGGCTTCAAGTTAACCTGTACAAATTTTACTCTATCATTTATTACCCTCTTTAATAAATGTATTTAATTTAAAAACAGTAAAAAAATAGTGAATAGAAAATTAGAATTAAACCATTTTGTCTAAATTGATACTTAACACTTTATTAATATTTATTAATATTTGTTGGTGAGAGTGAGATTCCATGTTATGTTGAATAATAAATGTATTTAATAAATTTAGAAATTTTTAAATATTCTTTAATTTTTGTATTATATAAAATGCTCTTTAAATCAGAATAAGAAAGTATACAATAAATTATTAATTAATTTAATTAATTATACATGGTTTGTTGTCGCTAGAATCCAACAATATTAACTCTAATTACTTATGAAATTTTAAATATTTGATATAATTATTGTGTAATTCACTTTCACAGCACCTTATAAATAACTTTAATATTATTATTCTTATTTTTTTTGGATACAAATAATAATCAAAATTGTTTTTTGTTACAGTTACAACACCTTCTCCACCACCACGTCCATGGATTCCATTGGCGAGGCCATCTACGAATAGACCAACGAGTAAGTATTTAATTTTTCTGAAATAAATATATCCGACAGTTAGATACAAGTCTTTATTTTACTGATTCACGACAAAAACTATTTCAGCCAATTTGTATAATTATACAATCAAAAATAACACTATATATTTACACAGAAATAGTTACAATTTTTTCTTAAAATCTCTTAGTGCGACTAATATGTGATAACATAATACACGTGATAGTAAACTATACAGGGTGTCCCATATAAAATTTGTCCCTTACGCCCTTCGTTAACGAATTATAGGGCTTCAAAGTTAAAAATTAAAAATGGTTTTTTATTTATAATTATTAAACTACTTATTTGAAATAAATCAAAAATTAACCATTTATAAACACCATAAATGCGCACTTAATAGCGTTATAAATAAATCTGCACTACCCTTGTGAAGTCAGGTACGGACCAAGTTCAATGGTTAATGAGGCACATTTTTTTATCTATCATTTTTTTCACTTCTAAATATGACAGCTAAATTCCACAAACATCTTTAAAAGAAAAGCGTCCTCTTGTGACAACTCGATGAAATTAACGGTTTAAGAGATATGTGCAATTTTATGTGGCACTGCACATCAGTCTGCTATATCAGACAAGTTTCGGCTCTAGTATGGTTTACATAGTTTACATACTGAGTTGCCGTGCGCGTATCAAATCCTGAAGAAGCTGCCTATTATGGAATGGAAACGTCGAGTATCCATCTCTAAATTGACATGATCTAATCCTGGAAAACGACATTAATTATATCTAATTCCGAAAAACGACAATCATTAACAAATACTGACATTTCTGACTCTAAAACTGATGATGAAATATAGTTTTTTTTAATATAACGAACTTAATAAAATATAAATTATGTTTCCTTACAAGAAATTTACAATGTTGTAGAATATCGTAACCACTAACAAGAACTACACTTTTTTTAATACACTCGAAGTATGTTTCGGTAACTATGTAAGCATCATCAGGAATTGATGATGAACAATTCATCATCAACTGTAGAATATTTTTAAAAAAGATAGTTTTGATTAGTGGTGCTGATGTTCTCCATTCAACAATGTTTAAAACCAAAAGTTCTAAATTCCCAATTCAAGAAATTTGTAAAGTTATAAATTGGTTTTTGAACTTTGTTTTAATTAGAACTGAAATTTGGTAGAGACCTTTAGATACACGATTATAAATAAAATACCAAAAGTCTCCATCGATCCCATGCATGCTTAAAAAGTTATTGAATGTCAAAGGTCAAAATTTTCGGCTTTTTAATTTTTCTCGTAAACAGTAAGTTCTATCACAAAAATTGTAGATCATAAAATTATCTATAAAAGTTGTCTTTACACTTTTTTTCTCACCATTTCTGAATATCGCGATTCTAAAAGTTGAAGAAGTAACATTCTATATGTCCACATTTCCACACCACCTGTGAGATAGTGTGCCATCCGGACAATAGAGGAGTTTCTTTTGAGTATATACTCTCCAGAATCGTATATCTTATGCATATAGCCACGCACAAACAAGTATTCTTACTTATATTTTACGTCCGATGATGTACCAACGTGGCATATGCGTGCATATTATATATCATTCAATTTTTAGAATCGCGATATCTAAGAAATTGTGATTCTAAAAAAAAGTATACTGGCAGTTTTATGATCTACAATTTTTGTCTAACCTATTTTTTTATATAACTTACCGTTTACGGGAAAAATCAAAAAAACTGAAAATTTTGACCTCGAATAACTTTTTTTAGCGGACTGGAAATCGATGGAAGGTATTTTATTTGTAACCAAATTTAAGTTCTGTGCGAATTTGTGGTATTCGACCACTATTTTTCTAGCTAACTTGACCGGACTATTAATAGTTTTACTGTCAGTAGATAGAACGTCCTTTAACTTTAAAGATTCAATAACTAAAGGCGATGACGTTTAGAATAAAATTTAACAAGTTGATTTCTTATACAATTGTCACAATCTAAACGTCATTGTCGTTAGTTACAGAACCGTTAAAGTTAAAGGAGGTTCTATCTACTGACAGTTAGAGTTTTACGCTGATAAAATAGACAATAGACAGTTCCAAAATTGCAATAATTTTAATAAATATAATATTTTTCAACTATCTTTCTGGTTCTCAAAAATGTATTATTTTTTTAAGGTATCTTCACTGTGATGTGCTACAATGTTCTATGTGATAAATACGCCACTAGACAGATGTACAGTTACTGCCCAAGTTGGGCCCTGAATTGGGACTATAGAAAAAAAGGCATCTTAGAGGAAATCAAACATTACGGCGCTGACATTATCAATTTGCAAGAAGTCGAGATGGAACAGTTTTATAATTATTTCCTGCCGGAACTGAAGATGGACGGTTATAATGGAATTTATTCGCCAAAATCCAGGGCAAAACATATGGCGGAGAGCGAGAGGAAGTACGTCGACGGATGCGCCATCTTTTATAGGGTTTCGAAGTAAGTCTCAAATTATTTTATAAAAAAAAACTACATTTTTGATCCAAACTAATATTTTTTTTGTATTACGTACACAACACTTTTTATTCCTAAAGCTACCAATATGTCTTTATGATCATTGTTTTCTTCTACGAGTTCACTGCATACTCTAGACAATTTTCCACGTTTTTTTCTATATTATCATCTACTCGATCTTCTATTCAAAGTTTTGCGTTCTTTCTTGTCATAACTTCTTTTTTTTTAATGCTTCTATTTCGTACGAACAACTAAATTAAGAACTCGTAGAAGATCTAAAGGATGATTTTACATTATATTTGGTATCAACTACTATTTTTATATAATTTTCTATTACCTACAACTAAAAACTACTAAAAATATTTGAATTTTCGCATTACTTGCAATCACAAAAATCCAAATGTTCCTACCAAATACAAAAAAATAAAATGACAATCATTCACTTTTGTAGACTCATCTTGCCTCGTTCTTTTTTTTACTTAAAACCAGCGTTTAAATCTGTTTTTTTTTTAATCCAAAAGGTTATCCATGATGAAGTAATAAAACTCTTTAAGTCGAGTACCACAAATTTTATTAAATTTGAAGAAGATTGGCAACTAGTTTCGGTAAACTGCCATCATCAGGTCTAGAATACAAAGTTCTTAGGGCTGAGGGAGAGAAAACATAGTAACTTTTACAACTTGTTTAAAAGGGGGTACATGGTTGGTTTGACGAAGTGTGTTCGCGCACTGCTGAAAAACAACAGGAAGTAAAGGGAGGAAAGTTGGGGTACAGGAAAAAGGAGGAGTAATAATATTAAGATAAAATAAGGTACGACATATTATCTGCGAAAAATCGCTGCATAAGTAATAATGAAGGACGGAATGTATTGTAGAAGGCTTCATTGTGAGGGCCTTGAAATAATAGTAAACAATTGTGAACATAGCGGGTGTAGCAAAGGATCTTCC
This sequence comes from Neocrepidodera transversa, assembly GCA_963243735.1. Taxonomy (NCBI): domain Eukaryota; kingdom Metazoa; phylum Arthropoda; class Insecta; order Coleoptera; family Chrysomelidae; genus Neocrepidodera; species Neocrepidodera transversa. The sequence continues at coordinate 13,642,954 of OY725348.1, forward strand.
CTAATAGCATAGAGACGTTTGTTAAAGTACTGGAGAACGTTTATAAGACGTTTTTCTTTAGTACAAATATCTCAATTTCTAACGTCATATAGACGTCGAAAAAATACGTTTTAAAAAACGTTTCAAAACGGACTAAATTAATAGTTCAACAAAAGACGTTTTTTAGACATATTTTAGAACGTCCACTTATACTTTTGCGGACCTAAAAATACAACGTCTTTAGAACGTTTTTGACAGTGGTTGTAAAAACTACTACAAAAACGTACTTTTCTGACTTTTTTTGAAAACATACTTTTGAGGACCTAAATAAAACGTTTTTATAAAGTGTTTAACGGTGGTTTTAAAAACGACTTAAATAAAAAGTAAACTTTTTTTCTCAAAATATACTTTTATGGGCCCAAAAACACTACGCCTTTTGAACTTTTTTGCCGTGGCTATAAAAACAACGTTTAACGAACGTAACTTTTTGACTTTTTTTTGAAAACATACTTTTTATAACTTAAAATCATTCTGACATGGACGTTCAAAAAAGGTGTAGTAGTCGTTTGTTATCATCGTACTGTAGCGTACAAAACGTTTTGTTTTTAATTTATGAAATAAGACGTTTTGTTGACATATTTTGGACGTTTCTTTATGTCCATTTTAAAAACGTTCTTGCAGAAACTTTTATAAATGATTTTATTTTGGTCCTCGGACGTTCTGACGTTAAATGAACCATAAAAAAAAAGTCAATCGGACTTTTTGAGCTATTAGGGTTATGTTTGAAAGAAGGATGGTTCATGTAAGTAAGTTCTAGGTAATTTAATAGGGATTTCAGCTAAAAGAGGAGAGATATTGGAGCCCATGGCTAGGCCTGATATTTGTCTGTATAAACTGTCATCAGACTGGAAGAAATTTTGTTTGATGGCTAAATAAAGTAGGGAACAGAGATCCTGAGAGATGAGGAGGTTAATACTGTTATTACGTAACAGGATATGGACAAGTTGAATACCTTCTTTCGGGGGTTACTGAGAAACAGTTTTGAAACGTCTAAAGAAAGCATTATTGCGTCTGGAGATACTCTTATATGAGATAATTTATCGGTTAAGTCTCGTGAATTTTTTATTGAAAATTCATTTTCGAAATTAGTCACTTCTTTAATAACTCGGTTAAGAAAAGAAGATAGTTTAGAAGATTGGGAATTGATGAACTCACAACAGGTCTAATGGATTAGAGTTGAAATGGGTGAGGTTGTTATTGTAGAGTGTAAGTTTAGATTTGAAATTGTTGAAAAAGGACACTGTTTTTTTTTGTTTTTGTTTTTAACAATATTTTGATATACTTCTATGCAAATTCGCCATCTTTCTATAAGAAATTTATAGCTATAAGCTCTTAAAATAGCCTATAGTTTTATTGGCCATTTTATTAATGGAATTAGAGTTACTCGATGTTGCTATATAATGTAACACCTTTGTGTTGATGTAGTGCCCATTACCGCATGGTAAAATTGTTACTAAAGACTACATTAACGTTTTAATGAAACTGTTTTCTTTTCGTTTTAGATTCACATTAGTAAAAGAACATTTAGTAGAGTTCAACCAATTAGCTATGGCCAGTGCAGATGGAATGGAACACATGTTGAATAGGGTTATGCCAAAAGATAATATAGGATTAGCCGCGCTTTTACAAACTACTGAAGCTGCTTGGGATAACGGTAAGTATTTCAATAATAAATTCAACAATCTAGATATGGGCGAAATTAAAACAATCTATTTTTTTAGCCCCCCAAGACGCACCATTTCTACAACAACCGATCTTGGTATGTACCGCCCACATCCATTGGGATCCCGAATTTTGCGACGTGAAACTCATCCAGACGATGATGCTCTCCAACGAAATCAAATCCATCCTCGATGAATCAGTTCAAACATTAAAAGCTCATGACATCAACACAGATCCTAGCAACATACAACTGGTACTGTGCGGAGACTTCAATTCATTACCGGATTCTGGTGTCATAGAATTTTTAGGTAAGTACCTAAAAATATTTATTTGATACATTGTAAATAAGACATTTTAAAATATAATTTTAGCAAATTGAATTCTTAACCATTTCACAAAAAATGCAGTCAAAACTATTTGCATCTAGTTTTTGCATTTCTTTTTGAAATTCTTATTTATAGACCAGGTGCTAAGAATCATTCCATGTGAAAAATCCGTTGAGCTCTATTTATCAATTGGAATGTCTTTTTAGACTCTAAGTTAACAAAAACTGGAGGTTGCCAGATAAATTAACGATCGGGTTTAATGTAAAATATCAAAATTTTATCTTTTCTGGAATTTCAGTAGCTACACTGATTTTCAATGCTTCGTGTCCAAAACAAGATGACGTTTTCTCATATCAGCGTTCAGGAATGTATTCGCAACCAGGCGGACTAGACCCGCTCCTGGAGCGGCAAAATTTAGGAAGTAGAAAACTAAATACGTATGGATAATAATAATTTTTAAAACTTGTGTTTTGTTCCATTATTGTTGCATTACATTCCTAGTAAACGTCGCAGTCAACTTATTCCATATAATTGGTTTAAGCTATTTAAAGTAGCTATTTTAAGTAATTTGATTTTAAGAAGTATAATAAACTATTAGATAGTTTGTGTTGAAAAAATCAAATAAAACCGATTTTTGAATGTGTAAGTGCCTGTAAAATGTCAAGATACAGCTCAAATATGTAGCACTGTATCGAGCGTAAAGGTGATGGCGGCAGAATTTTACTGTCTGGGGGCGGCAGACGTCTATATTTTGCGATAATTGTGACGTCGCTATTGTTTTAGATTTTTTGTTTCTTCTAGCATCATTTCAGTTGGTTCAAATTATTGATTCACCATGTAAAAAAATATTACGTATTAATGCAAGCGAGAAATAATTGCCTTATAATAATTTCTCTGAGAAGTTGTGAATCAATTAATATTTTCAGCATTTCTAAATTGTAGTTGTAATGTAAAAGTTAAATCTCCTGAATTATGCGACGCAGGGTGTTTTTGGAGAGATCTTCCCTCTTTTGATTTAGAATGTATTTTGTTTTGAATATACTTTTATTTCACTTGGTCTTAAGTCAATTATAAAAACTAGTGGTCGCCCAGTGGTCGAAATTCTATCGTAAATTATTAAATTTTAAAGTTTATGTTCATACATATTTATTTTCTCTATTTTTGTTTATTTTTGTCAATTTTTTTTCATTTTTTTCTTTCTGTTTATTTATTTTTTCGTATTCTCCTCTTTTTCTATTTTTTCCTAATTTTTCTATAGTCTCTATTTTTTACTATTTTTTCTATTTTTCCCCATTTTTTTCTTATTTTCCTTTATTGCAATTTTTTCTGCTTTTTCCCATTTTATACCATTTTTTTTTCCTGTTTTTCTGTTTTTCCTAATTTTGCGCATTTTTTTCTATATTTCCCTTTTTTTCTTATTTTACTCTTATTTTCCCTGTTTTTTCAGTTTTTTTCAATTTTTCCATATCTTTCATCCTTATTCCTCTTTTTGCTATTTTTCCCCATTTTACCTATTATTTCCTGTTATTTTTCGGTTTTTCTTATTTGTTCCCATTTTTCATTCTCTTATCAATTTTTTTTCTATTTTTTCTCTATTTCTTTCTATTTTTCAATTTTTTCTTATTTTTACCATCCGAAAATCGTCCAACGCTCGCGCCAGCAGGTAATATAATGGGGTACCCTGGCCACCTCCTCCACTTTTTTCTACCCAGGCGTACCGCGTCGGATCTAGTCTACAGGTACTTCATTCTGCTCCGTCGGCTCTGGGCGGAGCCGAAAAATGCTGCTTTAAATGCATCGAAAAACTACTCAAAATGGAACGTTTTAATGGTTTTCACGCATCGTTTTTAGGTGCGTTAAAAACATCAATTTTCAACGTTTTTTGACTCTTTTAATATGCTATTTTAAGACCGATTTTGGGGGAAATACGTGTAAGAGCATGAAAAAACTTCTCATTTTAACTCCCCTAAAAACAATGCGTGAAAATCGTTAAAAATGTTTCATTTTGAGTCCTTTTTACTTTCCGAACAACAGAGTTGTATAGAAGGAAAGTATTGCGATCATGATTTTTTGGCCATACCCAGATTTTAACGGATCTTTACGTTTTGAGGTCACCTGAATCCATTTATTATTGGTTATTGGGATAAATAACAACAGTGGATTTGGCTTTTAAATTAACTTTTATTAAATTCCTTTTAACCGACGAATGCACAAGGAAGGTTTCTATTCGACTAACTGCATTTTATTCTTATATTTAAATCTAACACAACGCACTTTAAAAAACAAACAATCAGGTCATAGGACCAAGTAATCTGATTCAGCGTTTTCGTGCTCTTAAGATAAACATACATTCTAGCCCTCAATATTATTTCTTCTTTCATAAGTATAATAAACATTTATATTAGTTGTGTTTATATTAGTTTTTGTAAATATCCAACACGCCCCCCTCAAAAATTAATATTAAACTTAATAATTCTAGTATGCTAATAAGAATACATTTTAATCCTATAATTTCTATAATTAATTACCTTCCTTATGCAACCTGGGAGTATAAACAATATAAAAATAATATGGTCCAACATTTGCTGCTTGGATTAGGAAAACCCAGGAAAACCTAATCAAACCATGAACTTACTCTAAACCTAATCTAGTTCTAAATTCCACAAACTTGGGTGATGGCAGTGGTTTCGTCAAGATATCAGCTAATTGATTACCTGTGGACAGATAGTTTACTTCAATAACCTTTTTCTCAACTTGTTCTCTAGAAAAATGATATTTAATATCTATGTGCTTAGATCTTTTATGACTTGTTGGATTTTTAGCAATACTTATACAGCCATTGTTATCTTCATAAATAATAATTGGCTTTGAAATATTTATATTAATACTAGTTGCTAAAGATTTTAACCATATTGCCTCTTTAACAGCTTCAAATAAAGCCATGTATTCAGCTTCTGTTGATGAAACAGCAACTGAATTTTGTCGTTTCGTATTCCAACATATAGTACAAGTTTCAAATAATTTAAATAAATAACCAGTTGTACTTTTTCTATCACTGCCCTCAATACCACCCCAGTCAGAATCAACAAAACCTACGAGAAACTTTTTATTTTCACCTCGTATATAATTTAATTTAATATTTAACGAGCCCTTTAGATATCGCATAATTCTTTTAATGCATTTCCAGATTTCTTCATTATTATTATTCATAAATCTACTTAAAATGTTCACAGCGACACTTAAATCGGGTCTCGTGCATATCATTAAATACATTAGACATCCGATAGCATTTCGGCAGGGTGCATCATATGATTTATCAATATTTAACGCCATGTAGTCTAATTTACTTTCAAGTGGACTATTGACAGGTTTACAATCGGACATGTTAAATTTGTTTAAAATAGTTTTTATGTATGCACTTTGGTCTAAACAAATTTTATCGCTTTCACGAGTAATTTTAATTCCCAGAAATACTTTAATTTCTTTCAAATCAACCATTAAAAACTTATTCATTAAATAATCTTTAAAACTAGTCATTGTTTCAATATTTGCTGTAACCACTACTAAATCGTCAACATATAAAATTACATAAATATTCTTTAATATATCACCTCTATCTAAAATATAAATACATCGGTCTACAGGGGAATTTTTAAAACCTTTGTTTGTAAGAGCGTTTTCAAATTCTTCAAACCAACATCTGGCTGCTTGTTTTAAACCATACAAGGCTTTATTTAATTTAAAGACTTGATTAAATTGACTTTTGATTCCTTCAGGAACTTTCATATAAATTTCTTCCTTTAATTTATCATTTAAAAAGGCGGTTTTCACGTCCATATGATGAACTAATAAACAATGCTGATTTGCAAACGCTATTATAAATCTAAAACTTGAAATTCTAGCTACTGGAGCAAAAGTTTCATTATAATCAATAAGATATTTTTGACCGAAACCCCTAGCTACAAGGCGAGCTTTGTATTTTATTGGATTTCCATGCTCATCGTTTTTAAAAGAAAATACCCATTTACAACTAACTATATTTTTATTTTTAGGCCTTTCCACTAAGGTCCAAGTCTCATTAATTAAAAGAGAATTAATTTCGTCATTTATAGCATGCTCCCACTCTAACCTATCGTCCCTATTTTTAATTTCTTGAAAAGAACTAGGAATACTATATTTGACCGATTGAGCACACAAAAGATAATCAGGTATATCATTCTCATTATATGAAACAAGAGGTAAACTTTTAATTCTATTACTTTTTCTTAAATTTGAACCTTCAGAAATATCAGTTTGGATGCAAAATTTAACTAAATCTGATTTCACAGCTCCAGATTTAACTTCACCTGGTTTTTCACTGTTAGATTTATTCACAGCTCCAGATTTAATTTTATCTGGTTTTTCACTGTTATATTTATTCACAGCTCCAGATTTAACTACATCTGGTTTTTCACTGTCAGATTTATTCACAGCTCCAGATTTAACTACATCTGGTTTTTCACTGTTATATTTATTCACAGCTCCAGATTTAACTACATCTGGTTTTTCACTGTTATATTTATTCACAGCTCCAGATTTAACTACATCTGGTTTTTCACTGTCAGATTTATGAGACTTAATCACTGATTTTGACATATCAGAAGGATCGGTTTTATTTTGAGATTTTTGAAAATTAACTCCATCCGCCTGAGATACAGGCCTCGTTTTTAAATAACTAGTCTCATCCACAATTACATCCCTAGCTACAATGACTTTATTTGATTCCACGTCCCAAACTTTATACCCATTTGGTTCATAACCGACTAATATACCTTTCCAAGACTTTTCTTGAAATTTTGATTTAGTAGTTTTATTATGGACATAAACTGTTGAACCAAAAACTTTCAGATACTTAACTTGTGGTCTTTTATTGTGCCATAATTCATAAGGAGTTTTATTTTGTTTCAGAGCCCTAGTTGGTGTAATATTTATTAAATAAGTAGCAGTTAACACTGCTTCCCCCCAAAAAGCTTGATCTAACTGAGCACCGTTTATCATAGTGCGAGCTTTTTCAGTTATAGTTCTAACCATACGCTCTGAAACACCATTTAACTGTGGGGTTCGTGGAACAGTTAAATGATAACTTATGCCCTTCTCCATACAAAAATGTTTCATTTCGGAAGATAAATATTCTCCCCCATTATCGCAATATAAATGAACAATTTTTAAATTAAAATGAGCCTCACTTTTTGCAACGTAATCCTTAAAAACTGAAAAGGTATCCGATTTATTTTTAACTAAATATGTTACACAATAGTGAGTAAATTGATCAACAAATAAAACAAAATAATTTTTATCTTTAATTGTTGATGGAGAGATTGGGCCACAAAGATCAGAATGTACAATAAATAAAGGCCTTTTTACGTAATTTTTGTCTTTTTGTTTATTAAAGGGTAACCGTGCTTGTTTGCTACTTATACAAGCCTCACATAAATCATAAGTAGGTGTAATATGATTTATTAGATTAAGATCATCAATCATTTGTTTATTTTTTAAATCTATAAATTTATTTTTACTTATGTGCCCTAGACGTTGATGCCAAATTGTATAATTTGACTTTACTGAACTAAATGTCTGTGAAATATTGTTCACTAATGCAATTTTTAACGTAAAGTCTATACAAATTAAATTGTTTGATGGCTTACCTTGTATTACCATCTTACCCTTATTGCTTATTTGTACACCTTTTTCATTAAAGGTAATCGTCAGGCCAGCACTTTGCATTTTCGTTACGGATAACAAATTATAGGGAACTTCTGGACAGTAGAGAACGTCTTCCAGGATTCCTTGGATTCCCAAGTTGCTTGTAACTCTTAGTGAACCCATTTTTGTTGCAGTTATAAATTCTCCATTCTTCGCTACAGAAATTTTAACCGGTGTCAGTAGAGTCGAAAAATGATTACTTAGATCAGATTGGTTAATGATGTGATCTGAGGCTCCAGAATCCAAAATAAACGTTACTTTATGTTCAGATGTCGTCATGCTTTGTTGTGTTCCAAGCATAAATGCAAAACCTTGGGTTTCGGTTGAACTCAGTTGCACAGTCTGAACAGTTCTCTGTCTTTGTTCCAATGCTTTCTTCTAAACGAAACAATTCCTTTTAAAATGACCAGGCTTACCACAATGATGACATTTTACGATAGTTGTCTTTTTAAATCTATTATATTTGGAATTTTTTCTGAACTGGTACTGACGTTTTGGAATGTGTGACATTTTAAAACGTTGATTTTCTTCGTTTGTATAAGTTTTCTTGTCACTTAAGAGAACCTTTTTACTTGTATCTCTACTTTCATTCACCAGCTTTACCTCGTGATCAAGTAATCGAGTTTTTACGAAAGCCAAACTCAAATTATCTGAATTAAGTGTTTCTATGGCAGTTATCACACCATCATAGGAATTCGGAAGTGTCAGTAACAAGTGTGATACTTTGTCAGTTTCCTCCAGTTTAGCTCCTGCTGCCAATAATTCACCGACCAGATCATCAAACACCGCAAAATGTTGTATCAACGAAATATCACCCTGTAGTTTTAAACTTAACAGTCTTTTTCTTAGCGCCAACTGAGATGCTAAACTTTTTCGCTCATATACAATATCCAAACTTTGCAAAATTTCTTTAGATGTGCTGTCTTCTTTTGCGAACCCGAGAAATGCGTCAGACAGATATTCCACTAGAATACCTTTTGCGATACGTTCTAATTTACGCCACTCATCGGTTACCGGTTCGGGTATTTCAGTGTCTATCACTTTTATCGCGTCAGTTTCGGATAGAATTGCTCTAATTCTAAATTTCCACACCCCATACTTTTCACCATTAAATGGTTTAATGTTTCTCTTAGCACTTTTGCTTTCCATTGTCTATAACTCACGTCACTTCTCGCACAAAGTCACTAATAATTATTTTTCACTGAATTATAAAATTCTTTATTTATGTCCCTCGTAATACGCGATTTATTTAAGCCACTTCGATACCTGGGCCCATAACCTATTGGTTATTGGGATAAATAACAACAGTGGATTTGGCTTTTAAATTAACTTTTATTAAATTCCTTTTAACCGACGAATGCACAAGGAAGGTTTCTATTCGACTAACTGCATTTTATTCTTATATTTAAATCTAACACAACGCACTTTAAAAAACAAACAATCAGGTCATAGGACCAAGTAATCTGATTCAGCGTTTTCGTGCTCTTAAGATAAACATACATTCTAGCCCTCAATATTATTTCTTCTTTCATAAGTATAATAAACATTTATATTAGTTGTGTTTATATTAGTTTTTGTAAATATCCAACATTTATACCATTTTTAGCATGATGTCTGTCTGTGTGTGTGTCTGTGTGTGTGTGTGTGTCTGTGTGTTTGTGTGTGAACACGATAGCGTCTAAACGGCTGAACCGATTTAGATGAAATTTTATATACATATTTAGGGTAACAAGGAGACGACCTGTATATATTTTGGAGTTAATCGGACAACCGGAAGTGACAGTTGCTATAAGTGATGACGTCATTACTTAACAAGATGACAATAAAGTTTTACACATATATTTTTTATACGTTATAGTTTAATTTCGAATGTTTAAAATTTTCAAAAACTTTTGCCATTGTTGCCAGATTTATCAAAAAGTAATTTTTTTTCATATTTTTCTTAAATAACCAAAATAATGTATTTTTATGAAAAATTACAGGATATGAAAGTTGTAGAACATAAAATTTTCTACACATTTTGTTTTTACCGTTTTTTTGATTTCCTCATAGTTTCGTCGCTAGAGGGCGTGAAAAATAATGTATATAGACATTTGCGACTTTTTTTAGATTTTGAGACAAAATTATGGATTTTTATGAAAATTTACAAAAAATCAAAGTTGTAGAATATAAAATTTTCTACAAATTTTGTCATTTTGTCTTTAATTTTTTTTCGAGTTCCGCATAGTTTCGCCGCTAGTTTTTATTTTAATTTTTAAGCAATTTTTATCCTTATTAAATTATTATTTTTTAGTTAAATTTTAATATTAAAAATTTTAAAAAAATATCTTTAAATTTGTAATAATTAATTTTATTATTATAATTTTTTTCAAAATTTTATTACAAAAATTGTGATTTTTTTTAAAAATTGGCCAAGAAACATTTTAAATTATATTATGATTTTAAACTAAATTGAATAACTTGTACAATATTAAAGTTATTGAACTTTGATTTGCGCCATTCTAAAGATAAAATAAAACTCTAAATTCAAAATCAATTTTAGTTTCTTAGAATTTAGAATTGTAATATTTATAACCAAAATAAATAATTTTTTATATTTTTTTTGTAATTTCGTTTTATCAATAAGTATAAAATAAATGAAAAAATTAAATAGCATATCCGAAAAGGATCCAAAAGTACTATGTGTGTAAATTATTTCATAATTTTAACATAGTATTTGTAAAAGTTATAACAAAAAATGAAAAAAGTTAAAACAATTCAATGGGTTTACCCATGAATTTTTGACAAAAAATTTTTTTTTTCTTTAGTTTTTTAAACTAACTTTATTAATGCATTTTCATTCAAAAAACCTAAAAATAAGGTCTGTTTCCAATTTTGAATAAAATTGAATGAGATATTAATTATTTATTGATTTTAAAATTATTCAAAAAAGGTTTTGTTTCTTTTTAAGATTAATATTAATATTACAAATTTAAAAAATACCATTAAATTGATAGTAAAAAACTCTATAGTTGTGTTTTTTTTCAAAATTTTATTCAAAAAATTGTAGAATTCATAATTTTTTTTTGAAATTTAATATAAGTTAAAAAAAAATTTAATAACTTTAAAAATATTAGAGATATTTAAATGGGATTTATACCATTCGATAGGTATAATTAATGTATTTTAATGCAGGAAACCTAAAATAATCGATTAAACAATTACTTTACTAGGAGTGTTCGGAAAGTTGGGTGGGATTACCCCCTCATTTTTTTTATTTTTGACACATTTCACTCACCTAAAAGCTGAAGTGCCTGAAGTAGACCTGGGTAGAAAAAAAGTGGAGGGGTGGCCAGGATGCCCCAATAGTTTTCGCCTAAATAAAAAAAAAGTCTATGGGTTAAGATACGAACTCACGTCTTCGAGAGACTGGCATATTAATGTCAGCCTCTTGGCCCATTCTGCTATAATCGCATCGATAACTAAAAGTAGTCTAATGTTTGAGATAAACAATGAATATCATATGAAATTTAATTTAACTTATTTGTAACACTTTTTTTACATTAATTTTAGCTTTCTGCACTCATCTGGTATGTAAACTTTAACTATGCAAAATCTCACACTCCTCCAGTATGTAAACACAGACGCTCATTACGTTAAAAAAGGGGACCAAGTTTTCTCTATGCGTATTAATATATAGATGCCGGGAACATATGTACCCATGATAAATGTAAAACAAAAAAAGTGCAGAATTTTTTTGGATGCCAAAATCAAAAATAAATACTTTGCTATATTCAATATTTAGCATATTGCGTATACAATATTAAAAAAAAAAGAAAATATTGTTAATAAAGTTAAACAATCATGATTGCAATACTTTCCTACTAGACAACTTTGTTGGGTTCGGAAGGAAAAAGCATTCTTTATTTTACACTTTAAACCACATAATTAAAATATCTTGAAAACCACTTAGCCATAGTTAAAAATCTAAAGTACGAAACTTTGCGTAACCTATGCCAAAATTAACAGCAAAAATCTCAATTGAAGGTTTGATTATTATCACTGAAAACAAACCAAATTTAGTTTTGCCCGCAGTTTTCTAGAAATGAAATCATTGTACAAATCTATATTTATCAATTGAATATTGAATTTTTTTAATCTTTACATTTTTTTAGGAACTGGAAAGGTAGCACAAGAACACAAGGACTTCAAGACGTTCAGTTATAAATCTTGCTTGGAAAAGGTTCTCAGCTGTGATAAACCGAATGAGTTTACGCATTCCTTTAAATTAGCTTCAGCCTATAATGACGAAATTATGCCATTTACGAATTACACGTAAGTATATTTATCTTTTTTATTTACGGCGAACAGTGAAACCCTTGGTCTAACTAAACATATCTTGGCGAGGGTGTCTTTAATTATGCTAATTAATAACAATCAGTTATTTTTCTTACAAAGTATGATATCTCTTGTTTTGTAAAATATGAAAATGTTTAAGGACATTGAAGAGGAATGAATACAACACTAATTTTATTTTCCAACCGATACAACTTACTAGTCAAATTGAACTGAAAAAAAGTTGGAAATTAACTTATTATTTTTGTTTTAGTTTTGACTTCAAAGGCATAATTGACTACATCTTCTATGCTAAGCAAACGATGACACCTCTGGGTCTACTGGGTCCGTTGTCGCAGGAATGGTTGCAACAGAACAAGGTGATAGGTTGTCCTCATCCTCATATCTACTCTGACCATTTCCCGTTACTGGTCGAGTTGGAAATGGTTCCCACCATTACGTCGGCGATGAATGGGTTAATCGGTCATAGGTAAGTAGATAGAATAACATCTATTGCATTAATAAATTAGAAAATTTTGTCTGATTTAAATTAAGTAGGTTTTTTGTCCCAATTAAAAGTGGTGTTTTTTTACTTTTTAAATATTAGTGAATGTTTAGATTTTTTTTAAATAAAATCTCAGATTAAATCAATTCTGTTAGGTTGATACTGAGAAACATTAAAATTTATATTATTTAATTAGTCTTTTTTACACTTTTTAATTATACTTTGATCTCAAATTTTTATAGAAAAATTTAATTCACATATGTAACTTTATTTTTATTATTAGTCTAGTTTTACTTTTACTTTGTATGATGTTATTGTCGAAATAAAATTTAGAAGGATAATATTTTCATTTATAAAACAAGAGTAGTCATCTCATTTTAGAATTTTTAGATAACTATAATTATAGTTTAACTGAGAAATATTTCTGTTTAAACCTAATATTATATTTGCTACTTTTGAGTTTATTCTATTTGTGTTCTGTAGTACCAAAGTAAAATTATTCTTATTCTTTTTCTATCAGCTTTCTTATTCAAAATATTTGGTAATAATCTCTTTAGATTCTAATTTGCTGAACTTTGATTGTTTTGACTTCTTTGTTTTCGCCATTTCCGTATCATACAATAAATAAAAAATCACAATTTCATGGGATTCGGTCATATTATTATTTCGATGTTCTATGTATATTTAGTTCTGGTACATGTCATTTAACTAAAATAAATACAAGTTCTAAAAAATAAACAAAATTGTAATATAAACAAACATAACTTTTTTTAAAACACATAAGTGGTAATTCTGTAAAGATTGTGGTAAATATTAACGACGTTAAAAAAATAAACTTATGTTAGTATCCACTAGTTTCTAGCTCAACCTCGTAACTCCAAATTTCAGTATAAAATTGATTGTGCCCAAAACTCGTAAAAGATATTGCCATGTTTTGTATGTGAATCAATCACGTAAATAATTCAATAGAAATTATTATAATAGGTGGCAACAGTGCACATCGTCGTACCTTTACTTAGTAGACAGTGTTCCACTTTCACAAGAAAATTTAACTAATACTAGACACTGTCAAAAATTAATTTAGTATACGCAGTTTGAACTTCAGATAAGTAGTCTTAGCGAAACTCACAACTAAATTAAACATAAATTTTGACTAGCATTGTTACGCCCCTGAAAATTTGAATTTTCCTTTGTTGCCTAGCAACCGACTATGCCGACTGAATCTTATCTGTGCGCACGGCCACGTGGTGTACTATTGGTGATATCTCTAATGATAATTTCGTTGTGAGTATACGTGGGATCGATTGTGCCACATTAAATTGGACCTATTATAAACAGAACAGAATAAAAATGAATTATAATTATCGTATGCGGTCTTTAAGATCAGTGTAGTTAGCTCAGGAGTAGAAAACAGCATCCGAATCGGTAAGTCGCATGGTACGTTATAGGAACAATTTGGTTTTTGATTAAGTATACTGTGTAAATTTTAAGAATGAGCTTGTACAAACAAATAACATCAGTACTCTATACGCATCCATTTCACATTATTGTAAATAATACCTTTCACAGTGTTGTTATGAATGATGATAAAAGTACAGCCATTGTAGGTAGTATTGTTTTTGGATAAAAAAACCATTTGATTTTTACTTTTTTACGTTTTTAGGTCTTCTGTATGTCTGTTTGTGATCAAATTTTTTGAAAACGACGTCCAGACTATACCGAATGGTGCCGATCGGCATTGCTAAACAAGTGTGAACGTGCTTTGCTGAACCATGTCAGTGCCCAGGGTTGTTCACGATGAACGTTTGATTGTGCTGAAAAGTTGGTCACAAAATAGTGCCCGATGGTGCCACTCAACTTGATCACGTTTTCATCGCTATCGTCATAAAATAGTAGATTACATTCGATTGTGATAACTTGTTCGACCCATAGATGGCGCGATTTCAAACATTTTGTTACGTTTTTTGTGCCACCCTGTATTTTTATTATTCCTTTGTTCGGAATATCTGATTTTTAGGTATTACTATAAAGTGTCTTTCCCATGTTACCAACTCTCTCTCTCTATTTGCCTCTACAGTCAAAACAATTGACTTATATATCGTCTGTGCTGCAAATTTTAAATTTTCTTTCTTCCCCTCGTTATATACGGGTTTTTCTTGGATTATACGTTTTTTCTTGCACTGCGTTTTTTCCTGAACCACGGTTTTTTTGGACCAAGCGTTTTCTCCTTTAAAACAAGTTTTATTTTTTAGTTTGAACCACAATAGTTCTTTTTCTTTGGACTAAACTATTTTTTTTCAACAAATCTTCTGGCTACAAGTTTCAGTTGAAGAATTGAAAGAAAAGAAAAACCGCAAGAATAATTAAGAATAAATTAGTTTCTGGTCATACTCGAATCAATAAATATATTTAATAACAAGACAAGAAATATTTTATAAAAAACATTGAACCCAAAAAAAAATAAAACTTATCATTCGAACATAAATAAAAGGATATTGAATAGATGAGGCTTTTACTTGATGAAGATCCATACTATACGATGAAATAAAACAATTTAATTTGTTTAAATCTTCATTATTTGAACTGTAACCTCACACCCCCTGGCCTTTATCTCATGAAAAAGGCAAGTACAAAGTAACAAACCGATGGCCATTTCGGTAAGAAACTTCCGTACTCAAATTTATCACAAAATATACCTGATCGTCTAGTTTTGTTAAGTTAGGACCACCGTTGTGTTTAATAATCGAAGTAATAATAATAGCATTATTATTATTAATTGTAATAACCTCAGAAATTCTTTTAAAGTTTGGTGACAAGTGAACATAAATCAAAAAACAAAAATCTCAAGAAATTATTTATTCATTAAGAAAATTTACTGATGAATGATGGCGCCATTTGGCATAAAAGGCATAGGGAAAACCAGACAACTGGAAAACCTAACCACCATCATAATGAATATATTATTTATAAATTAACCAATTGTGTTGACAATAAATAAAGGACATTTATGTACAAAAAGTTCTTAATAACTTTAAATACCGTAAATGTCATCAGATGTGCACTGTCTCCCTCTGCATTATTGGCAATTATTGCTCTTTTCTGGTATCAGAAATACCTCTTTTTATTATATTGTTTGTATGGACAACCCTATTGAGTTACGGCCAGATCAGTACCAGCGATGTAACCCATATTTCTGGCTGAATACTCGTTGGACCATAATGTAGAAATATAATATAATGCGATTGCCACAGTACGCCTCTGCGTAACATTGACAATATATTTTAGAAAAATATATGATACGTATTTAACCTTTGGCTCAGGGACTATAAGACGTTGGCGAATTAAAATGTGAAAATACTTATTCTGATTTATTTTTATGAAGGTAAAATAAATCCAACGAAGTGAAGAATTCGTCGTTTACGATGAGAAATGTAAAAATAAAAATGGGCAGACGCCGAAATATTTAGCGTCGGGACGTAGAGCGTAGCGTCGTGGAATGGCGTCGAAAAATGTAGCTTTAATTGATGGTGTTCGTAGTTAATTTGTGAAAATATACTGGGCCTTGAAGAAGTGAAACCCAACTGGTTGTCGATAAACTATAGACGTCGGCGTCGCGACGCCAGATACAAGATTTTCGGTGACGATGTTGGTAGTTTGAAATTTGATTTTTGACTAGCCCTTCCTCCCGCTTTCACTCACGTTTTTATGTCGAGTTTGACTAAACATTCCTTGTCATAATGTTCTCTGGTACCGTGTACTATTTGTTTTTCTGTAAGTATCTTGGGAAAAATGCAAACGAAGACCAAAATAAAATATAATAAAAAATAACTAGTTTTGACAATCTACACTCAGACAGATCAAGTGGTTTGAGAAAATATCGAATGGCTTAAAAAAATCAACAAAGTCTAAGGGAATCAAAACACATTACATATAATGGGTTTTTACTATCTCTCTAAAGTTTCTTAAAATAGTAATCCAATAAGACGAAACAAATACCATTAAATTTCTGAAAAAATAATAATATGATATACCGGGGGTTGGTTGGTTACAGAACTAAGTTCAATATAGAACCGTTACGCGTTTCGCTAACACAGTAGCTTTCTCAAACGAGTGAAGGTATAATGAACACGGTCACGGTTCTATATTGAACTTAGTTCAAATAATGAAGATTTAAACAAATTACATTGTTTTATTTCATCGTATAAAAGGATATTCTACACGGTACTACAGAAATTCTTTCACATCGTGCTGTCATCGATGAAGGTCAAAACTCATTGAAGGCCAAAAATGTTATAGAACGAAATAGTGCTCGTTTTTGTCTATTTTTCAATTGGGCGTGCTCTGGTGCCACTCCATAGATGAAAGTGCCACTTTTGGCACAATTGTGCTACATTGAACAACCCTGGGCCGAACTGAACGCAAACAGAATCAAGTCAGTATCTCATATAGCACTCCCACCTTCTTTACATGTGCAAAGAATAATCTCTAGGATTTAATGCACGTTCGCATGTTTCATTCAGAATGTGCAAAATAAATTATAACAGGTGGAAATCTTCTGCTGGAATAGGTACTAAGTATTCATGTTCTAGGAATATACGAATTAGATATATTCATGTTCTTATTACATTGTATTCTAATACCGCACATGCAGTACAAACACAGCATGTCTCTAATATGTTAACTTTATTTAAGGAATACGCAATGTTTTTGGCATGTTCTTGATATGTTTTGAGCGACATGTTCTTGGCATATTCTGAGAGGTATGTTTTAAGAAATTAATATACATTGCAGTTAATAAATAGTATATATATAAATTCGTACAGGTAGATTTTTTACTTTAATTTACGGTATTTTACAATTTACCATTTACAATTTTTTATTAAAATTATAAATTTAGTTTCAAACGAATTTATTTACTATTAACCTCACTGTATATTATGTTTATTATTTTCAACATTCATTAGTTTTTGACATTAGAAGTAGCGTCAAAAATATACAAGCCCTTTTAAAAATTAAAAATCACCATAAACTAGACTATGCATATATTGTCAAAAAAAAAATCAAAAAAATGTTGTTCAACACTGTAGACAATTCGGATTTATTATTAAATAACCAACTTGATCTTAACAATTCGCCACTTTTAAATCTCTTTTAATACCAAAAGCCTTTTCGACAAATGTTCTTTTAAATTATTTTTAAATTCTGTTTAGTTTTTAATTGCTTGAACGATTGTTAATAGCTATTGGTTAAGCACTCATAATATTAGAGAGGTAATTCTGTCTTAGTTGTTTTTAGTATAAATTTCTTGATATTCTTGTAAATAATATTAGTCTGATGAAGTTACTTAGTAACGAAACTACTCACTATTAGACTAATAACTTTTGTTATTATTTTTGTGAAAATCGTAAAACGTTGTTTTATTTATTTAAATTTAATAATGGATTTTCATCAAAATGTTATCGTGACTCTAATCAAACTACATACAAACCTATAAGTACTGCTTTCAAAACAAAAAATACATTTTATTCAAAAACCAGTGCCGGAACGACGTTCTGGCGCGTTCCGGCACGAGTGCACCCCTGCCCCTAGGGTGTTCTTTTTGTCTTTTACTCATACGAACACCACGTATTATTAAAAATTTTCCATTTTACGATACCTTTGATTTATCCTTAGTCGTTTTACTTATTAGGAATTAAAAAAATCAAATACAATACAATACGTATACTCATAACCCTATTTAATCTGTCTAAAAAAAATCAATTTGAGCTACTTTTTAATATCTCTACTAAAATAAACGAATTTTAACAGTGAGTATTAGGTAAAAATACGGAATTAATATGAGAAAATTTAAGGTACGTTAAATATTTTATTGTAATTTTTATAGAATTGGCACTATTTACGATTAAATTTTTTTTGACAATTTATTTAAGTTATCTCACTTTCACGTTATTAAAATAGATATGGTACAATTGTTTATATTTGGTTGGTTTAAAAAATATATATGATGATTTGATAAACATATATTTTTTAATATTAATTTAAAGTGTTTTAAAAAAATCGTGTTTTTTATTATGTAATTTTTTTAATGTTCAGGCATAATATTCAAAATAATAATTATTAATTCATGTATAACTGAACCCCATAATTGTGTTTTTTATTTGTTAAAATTCGGTTACGAAAGAAAAGAAAAACTATAATTATTGTTTTTCAAACGTAATTTTTTTCTGAAGATTTTCATTTCTTTTATATTTAAAATAGAAACTCAAAGTCGATAAATACATGAATTTAATGTAAAAATTATTTTATTAATTTCAATACAACTTGCAACATGTTTCGGCACTTAGGCCATCTTCAGGCGAATGTTTGAACAAACTTGAGTGTAAAAATTATTTAACATATATATTGACATTTGAAATACCGTTTCACGTGGTAAGCAAAAAAGGAAAATTGAACGTAGGTATCCAAAGAAAACTTAAATTGTTTAAATACATTTTTTTAAAAAACAATGAAAGGTCACTCATGGTTGATATAAGAGAGCCTATTCAATAATTTGTAAATGACCATCAAAGTGCATCATAAAGGTGCTTAATCAAAACTTTTTAAGCATCTTTATGATGCACTCTGATTGTGATTTACACATTATAGAATAGGCTCTTATGTCAACCATGAATGATCTTTTATTGTTGTTTAAAAAAAAATTATAAGTATATTATAAGTATTTAAACAATTTACGTTTTCTTTTTTCCTTACCCCGTGAAACATAATTTGTTAAATAATTTCTATACTCAAGTTTGTTCAAACATTCGCCTAAAGATGGCCTAAGTGCCGAAACATGTTGCGATTTGGTTTGGTATATTTCAAGTTTTATTGAAATTACCAAAATATTTTTTATATTAAAAATGCATGTCTTTGACTATCTACTTTGATACACCATATCACATTTGGGAATAGATAATCTAGTTTATTCTTTTATATTTCTTATTTTCGCTATTATTGATTTGACGTCAGGTTTTAAAATCTTATTTGTTGCGCCAACAAGTGAAAATTAATTCACTTTAAAAAATGATGGATTTATATTTAATTGGATTGTTATCAAACCCATGTTTTATACGAAAAGGTTAGGTAAATCTGAAATAATCCCCAATTTTTGTTTATCGCTTTCTGAGAGTTACTTCATTCTCATTATTGTCTCAAATTTACAACAACTGATTTTTATTATGAAAAAGCTACTATATGCCGGTTTTAATAAAATTCTCAACAACTTAGTACTGATTAAGTTTTAAATAAAAAAAATAAATGTTTGTCAACGCTTGACGATAACATTAAGAACAATATTTGTCTTTTGGTAAAATTTAAGAATAATATTTGTCTCTTAGTTTGGTAAAATTTAAGATTAGATTTTGGTAGAATTTTTTATTAGAAAGGTAAAATTTATTTGAAATATGTATACAAACATGTTATTTTAATTTTATTTTCGTTTTGGTTTTTAGCTCGTACAAGAATCAAACAAAATATTACAACCCATCAGGGTATCCACAAACCGTATATTATCAATCGTATTTTTACTGAAAAATATGTTACTATGATGATTCATGAGGTTTGTACTTTTTGAAACAAATTGGGAATTCCACACTTAATGTTTTGTTCTTGTTTATTTTTTTATTATTTTTTTGGACAGGTTAAAAATTTGTTTTCCGGAAATCCAAATAATTTTCTTTTGGTGATCATAATTATGGGATTTTGTTTTAAAAATTTTGGGAACTAACCTACTAATCCGTTAAAGGGAAAATTGACGTTCATTTTTAATATTTACTAACTATAGTAGTGTTGGACTTAATTCGGGAAGTTTAAAAAAAATTGGAATTACTTTTTTTTATGTATTTATGATATGATTAATTTGGTTCTAACTTAAAATTAAATATAAACTTAACTTTTTCTATATTCGTCCATACAAGAAAAATTTATGACAAAATAAATATACTGCTAAATAATGTAAACTTCTCCAATTTTGTAAGTTAAAACTTTATTCAAAATATTTGAATTATGTTTATTTTCGATACGAATTCTGATTCATGGAGTTTTTATTTTTAATCAAGTAGTATTAAGATTTTTTTGAAAATAATCTCTTTCCTATGGATTATCAAAATATCACACTGGTTTAAATTTTCATGTAATTTGGACCAACTTTATGAAGAAGAAAATTCAAAATTTTAGGTACACTATTAAAAAAAAACGATCATTCGAGATATAGTAGGACTTTTTGAAATTGTTAAATTTCTATCGGCTAAATTTTTGTGAAATGATCTATAGTCCATTTAAAGGAACGGTAAAAGGGATAGAAATACTCCGCATGAAGAGCCCTATCCCTTATGTTTTTGGGGTCGCTGATTACGAAAATGAAGGTTAAAACTACCGGCAAGGGGCGGAACACCCTTAAAATTGCAAAAAACACCCCTAAATAGGGGTGTTTTTCGACTGTACCTGTTGTTTTGCTCAGCTAATGCAATTTTAGGGGTGGTTCAACAATTGCTGCAAGTTTGAACCCCCATTTTCGTAATCAGTGCCCCAAAAAACATACAAGATGACTTGGTTCGCAAAACACCGTAACTGGTAATTTTTCCCGAAAATTCACCCCTTGGAAGGGGTGTTTCTGGTATGTGGGGAGTGTCATACAAATTTTCCAGTCTCGACACCCCGATTTTGAAATCAGCGACCCAAAAAACATATTTAGGGGTGTTTTTTGCAATTTTAAGGGTGTTCCGCCCCTTGCTGGTAGTTTTAACCTTCATTTTCGTAATCAGGGACCCCAAAAACATGGGGGATAGGGGGTCTCTTCATGCGGAGTATTTCTACCCCTTTTACCGTTCCTTTAAATGGACTACTAGGGAAATGCAATAGAAAAGATATCTCGTCTCGTGTCAGTTAAAAGCACTGTCGGATGTTGTTTTAATTTTAAACAATTTGGGTGCAAAATCGGTTTTTTCGACTAGCTAGTTCGGATTTGAAAATAAAGAGCTAATGGCTCCAAATGTAGGGTCTGTTTTTTTTTTCAAAATGCGTGTTTTTTAACTGGTATTCGAATCCAGCTAATCTTTCATGAATTGTTTCCAACTTATTCTAAATGTTTGTAAAAAAACCGCTCTTTTCCACATGTTGATTTACATAATTCAAAAGGGTTTTGACAAAAAATCAACATTTTGTAAAAGTTCAAGTACGTTCTTCAACTTTAAAATGACGTGCTGTAGGACCTTTTTTAATAATGACTTTTCTCACAATAATGGTTTAAAGTTGTTACATAACTAGTAAAACGAGATAAATAAATAGGATTTTGCAAAAACTATTTATTGCATAGCGCTCACCTCATGGAGCTCGTGCTGAAAATGTTGCACTGAGTTCGAATTCGAATGCACCACCAATGGAATTCTAAACCCGCCACCAGTTTTCCCAATAGGATACAAATTATGCACTCAGTGCGTACCAGTTTTACCAATGGAATTCGCTATAAGATTAATTTACACCAAATGGTGAAACCCTGGAAAACGTTTACCATTCATTTTGAATAAATAGTGTGAATCTCCAATTTGGTAATTTCTTCGCGTACGACAACAACAGTTAAATTATTGTCATCAGCCATTTTTTTACAGATTTTTTTTTTTTAATAAAACACAGTCAAACAACGAAAATTGGTTAACAAAAAACAACAATTTGAAATAACGGTCTGTGAGTTATCATTTCAGTTTGCTCCGTCTTTAAAGCTGGAGCGAATGGATAAGTTCACTTTTCACTGGATATGCAAACATCGAACGCAGAATCTAACTTTTAGAATTATAATTAGTGCAATTACGAACGATTTCGAGAAGTTTGAGCATGTAGATTTACTATATCGAATGCATCTTATGTAGAATTCAAATTTTGCAAAGAGCATTTTCACCAGACATAACCTGATTGTTCATAATATTAAGCATTATTATGAGACTGGAAATATTTGAGAAGCCCAATGTTTATGTTTGTTTCCATTATTTTGCTTATGAAAATAGCAAATCTATCGTTTTTTAGTTCTAAGGTTTGGTTTTAAATCCTATTTTGAGTATTGGTTAAATATGGGCTATTAATGCCCGGTTTCTTCAACATATCTTAAAGTAAAGAACTATCATGAAGGCCAGCTTAAGTTTAGATTGCGTTGCACAGTGGCAAATTGTTTCCTATTTTACCCAAGACACCTTTTGAGCTTGGGGTTATATGACAACGTCGCAAAAAACTAGTTTTGTTTATATAACCACCGATGATATAACAGATGTTTGTTGAGTTTTCTGCACGATTTGTTTTATCACTTTAAACAAATCTAAATTTCTTAAAAATAATGGCAATAAAATGTAAATAAAAATTGGGTTAGTGGAAGAAAATATATAAGGCAAATTAAAAACATATGTACAAATTCAGTTAATAATAAACAAAAGGATATGTTTGTTTTGGGCCAAATTAGCCAGAAATTAAACGCAAAGTTAAGCTAGCACACTCTTTCAACATTTTAAATCGTACAAAAAACGGTCATCCTCGTACTCCTCAAAATCATTTGATCTGTTGAAAATAGATTTACATTAGCTACAAAGTCCACAAAATCCATTTTTTAACACTAACATCAAAACACTAGTTTACAAAATAAATCGACGAACACAAATCTACACTTTGGTGCACATTGCAGAAACTGACGTTCGTATTCCGCTTTTGAGGTTAACTTTCTTAGCTTAGCTCAAGCCGAAAAAGTCGGCGACTTGGCATTTAGGGTCCGCTTAAGCTGAGAGTGCGTTAAATTGGTTATGGTGCAATGAAATTTTAAGCCAAGCAGAGCTTAAGCTACAGCTGGACCCTAAGATTTGTTGGAGTTACCGGGCATAAACACATTAAGATTATCTACAAATTTGTTCTTGAAAAAATTTACAATTAAAATGGATGGGTTAATGTAATAAGAGTTTTGGTTAATAAATATTCATCACATGAACTAATTTGTAGTAGTTAATTATATTTTCATTAATTGGATAATTTCTGTAATTTTTATTACATTTACCAAGTTTATAAACTGTTATTGTTTGGTTTTATGTTTAATAAGCATAAGTAGGGTTTACATCTTTTTGGTCAACATCTAGATAATTTATTTCTTTATTAGTATTTTCTACTGTTTTTCAGGTAGCAGCTGTCGGTAACTGGATCTTAGCCATTGTCGCCTTCGCATTTGCTGTGTACCTGTTGATCAAAAGACAAGAGAAAAAAATCACCAAGCCACAACAGGCTCCACACTTCAACCACATTCGCTTTCATTTTTCGGAATAAAAGTACCTGACGGCTTCGTCCTTTTTAATGAACCAGAAAACTCAAAAAACAAAAAATATTTAACATTTAAGTCCATCAATGAAAAACCTATAAAGTTGAAATGTTTTTTTTTATTAAGTTGGGATTCTTTATAGTAGATCGTTTCGTAATTTGATAATTACAATTACTTTTTATTGAAGGAATGATTTTTTTCTACTAATTTTAAAAAGTAAATGAAATTGTTTATGAACATTAAAATCGCAATGTTAATTTTTTACCAAACTAATTTAAAGCATTACTAACCGTTTCATATATAAAGTATATCCTTTTGTTAAAAAAAATCTTTAGTTTTCTTGTTTTGGTTATTTTTAAACAACCATTAACAAAGCTAATTACAGCCAATGCAGTCAGTTTTTACTTTATGGAATTAATTATTATCGTTGTTTATCTACAATCAATGCTTTCTTCAGAACTCTTTTCCATCCATCTATCTGACAGCTTGTCAAGCTCCAACAAACCTCTTTCTAGTACTTCTAATAATTGGTTTTCAATTAAAGGTCTTTTTCAATTTATTCTACAAAAAATTACGAAATTTCGGTCACATTTTCATTTCACATGTTTTCAATCCCCATACAGTATGAGTTAAGCATTCTCAACAAAATAATGGTTATTTTATTACATAAGGATCTTTTTTTGTATGTCTTAATCCGAACTTAACCGATAGACTTTACGACCTTTTTTTCTTTACCCAGAAAATTTTTAGTTTTAATAGGCTCTTGGGCTCCATACAATCGCGGATTTTTGCACCATAGTAGTACCCTATACGTATTTTATATTATTTTTCTTCTGGAACTAATACACTTTGTCCAATTTTGGTTTAAATTTAATCTTCTCTACAACAACCATGTCTCAAATGAGGATATCATGGGTTAAAAGATACATTCATGATGTCAGAAATACTGACCTAAACGAATATATATTTAGTTAGTTCTTGTTTACTACATTCTCTTCTAAAAATATCCAAATATCTGGCAACAGACCAATGAGTTTTGGATGCACAATGCAACGAATGAAAACAAATTTTACAAAAAGTTTAACCAATTTTTTATTGGTGAATTATAAGTCACAGGAGGTTTAAACATTTCCTGTTAAAAATTCTAACTTCTTTAAAAAAATGTATTTTTAACACTAAATAATAAAACATAAAAAGTTTTTTGATAGTGGAATAACTAAAAAATAATATATACAAAATTGATGAGTATTAAAAAAAACATTTCTTCTTTATATTTATAGCTACTAGTACTTCAGATGTATAATATTGTTAATATGTTTGTGTTCATTTGCTGAAGTACAAAAGTGCACGCGTATTAGACTATTCTGATGGTAACAGCGGACATCCTTGGTCTTTTTTTATATTTACAATGAGATTTCTGTGATTTTTATACTAATTTAACTTTATTTATGGTTAGCCCGCTCTTATCATCGGACTCGTGTCATATGAGTTTTTCTGTTGTTTTCTTTTGTGTTGAGGTTATTATGAACTCGAAAGGAACTTTAAAAGTGATCTGGTTTCCATTTGAACAATTAGTAGAAAAAATGAGAATGTTCTAAGGATAATTAAAATGTTTTTTGCCAGGTTTTAGTTCTGATTTTATAAACAAATGAAAAGTTAAATTTGTATATAAACTTTTTTAATAACAAACTACAATTTTTGATTTTTCTTATAGGCATCGAAGACTAGTGCTAACAAATATTGCAAAGGTCTCATTGGAGATGAATAACATTAAATTCAAATAAGTTTTTAAACTCGAATTCAACGATAGATAGATTTGATTATATCTGTATATAAATATACAGGACATTTAGAGGGTGTAATTAAGAAAGGCTCTACATAAAACGAAACATTGGATTAAATGTCCAATTGTAGGAGACTAAGGACAAAAAATCTATAGTCTAAGACGATGCAAACAAAAGTCCAAATTGACAAGATTTTATTTTTACAATAACAAGAAAAAATAAAATCGGGTTTTTGTTTGTAGCATCTTAATTTGCGAAATTGTTAAGATTTTTATTTTATTAACAATTGTCCTTAACTGTCTCTCATTGAATACAAACCATAATTTTGATTCGTGTAGAATACTATTGACCCTCTAAATGTACAACTTTTGTTCCGTTTAACTGACCCGTGTTAATTATTAAGTTAGCAATATATTTCCAATGACTTTTCTTTTGGCTACTAATTTAATTATGGAAACCAGATTATATATATTTTGAGGTTTTTCTAATTCAAAAATATAGTAAAAACACTGAAACTCTACAATTAATAACAAAAAATAAATTTAATGAAGAACTATATACCCATCTTCAGGAAAGATGAAAAAACGTAACTTATTATTTTTTATATTAAGACGAATACAAAAGTACCTTGCTCAAGCTTACCAAAACTGTATTGGTAGAGTACGGTGCTTCAAGTTTGAGCAGGGTACTTGTACTTGCATCAAATAAGTAATTTACGTTTACAGGAATGAAATTCTCCTTTTTTTAACTTGCAATTGATTCTCCATTATTTTTTATCCATTCTTTTTTCTTTCTAATTACGAACTTCAGCCATTTGATATTATCTTTGATCATCTCTTGCTACCACCATATCATTTTGGTACATCTTGATTGTCTACTGGTTTCCACTTTTAACAGTGTTTAAGTTGTTTAGAGTATAAAATAAACAAAACGACCCAACTACAAATTATTCATGAATTTCATATTTTTTCCCTGATGTAATATTACAAAAATTCACATCTAATTATGTGCTGTGAATAAAAATGAAATCCTACATTTTATACATTTGGACCATATAATATTTGCTAACATTTTTGAATTGGAAAAACCTCAACTCAGTTCAATATGTTTCTTATAGTCGTCGCTGTGAGATTTTGTTGTGTTTAGTTTATAAGTCTGAGGATTTTTTTTTATATCTGACTAAATAATCGTATTAAGTGTAATTAAGGTTTTAACATTTTATTTTTTTGTGACAATTAGATGATTTTGTATTAGTAATATTAGTGAGCGGAACGTTGTGACAACCAACAGAGAGAAACGGTTTTCGTAAAGTAGTTGGTGGGTCTGAAGTAAGTACGGAAAATTATCAATTGTGTAGAATTCAATTTTTTATACAAATTGAAATTTGGATTCTAGTTCAAAAATATCGGAAGTATGTATAAATCTTAGATTGATGTATCTTCAAGTTGTATCAGTATTAATTAGTTCTCTTCTACATGCTCGACCATATTTTCTCATCAATCTTTATTTTAAGGGAAGTACAAAAAAAGTAACATAAATACTAAAAAAAGCCGACTGTTTGGTGCCTAAAAAATGGCATAATCTAAAAGCAAATTACTCAAAATTAGATTAGTTGTTATATCTTGATGTGTAATAATTTTATCCAGTTTATTTTCCATCCTAATCAGGTGTCCAAAGATTCTTTTTGTCTATGATCTTTAGGATTTTGTCTTACATTTCTGTTTTTCTTTTTACGTAGCTCGTTTTTCGTTTCGCATCAGTATGTAATTAAGTATATAATCATTTTTGTTTACTTGTTATTAAGGTATCTTTTGTTCAGTACATATAGTGGTCTTCCCGCAAAAAATAAAGATAATTTCATTGAATCTCGTCAACATTGTTATTTAGTAATTCTGTCATCTTTCGAATGGTATCAACAAATTTACCTGTTGATTACATCTATGTTGTACAGCACAAAATCATAATATATACTCAGTATTTTTATTTTAGCATATTGGAAATTCTACACATTTACTAATTTTCTGTATTTATTTCACCCTTTATATATAATTTTTCTTTATATGTATAAATATATAATTATTTTAAAATATTTTTATTAGGAAGTGATAGATATTTGTGATTCGAGAGAACCTTTTCTACCCGTAGACTCTCGACGTTCTAACTTATATTTTAGGAATATCTATGTACATGTAATTTTATTTTCCTCCTTTTGTTTTTCTTCAACCCGCTCATCAAAATGCAATTAACAAAAATTTCTAATTATACACTTATTTTTATACCATACATAGTATCTTTTCTGACTTTGAAGAAATTTTATACAAGACACTCATTAAATGTAAGTTAAGTAGGTTATTCGTGATCCACCTACGTCGCAGGATGTTTATCCTTCCAAATTTTTGTAAATATCGTAGAATTAAATAAAAAGCTATACCTCATCGTGGATAAGCACTCTGTATAAGGTGAGTTCAAGTAAAGAATAGATTTTTCAGACTTTTTGAACAAGTGAGGCAGCTGTACATATCTTGCTACTATGTATTTAATAATAAATATTTCTGAATTTGTTTATTTTAGGGACTTGCTACCAAGAAGGTGGCCATTTTTTTAATAAATCTGAAAGTATTGTGAACAAAGTTGTTCATTTATGGGATTAATCTAGTGCTTTACATGAATCGAATAACGTAATATTTTATAATTTAGTAAATTAAGATACTGCAAACAAAAATGAGATTTATTTTTTCAGAGAACAAAAATTGGGTTTTTCTTTACAGCGTCTTAGTTTGTAATTATAAAAAAATATTTAAGTTATATGCTTTATTATATATATATATGGCTTAATGTGAGGTTGTGCCGCTTTCGCTTTCTAAATCGATTTAACGGAGTAGAACAGTCTTCATATTCCGATCATTGTACTTGTTTGCTGATTTTCCGCCATTTCTTCCGGTTCCTTGTTTTCTCCTTCCATCTTGTAACTCCTGCCTTGCTAAAGTCCTCTTCTACCTCTGCCAACCATTTCAATCTGAGTCTTCCATGTCTTCTTCTTCCTCCTGGCTGCTATTGTAGCATAGCTTTTGTTACTGATTCTGCTTCGTCTCCATATATGTCTTAGCCACTTGATTCTTTGAGCTTTAATTTTCTTTATTATATCTTCACCATTCAGTTCTTCTAATATTTCTTGATTCGTTCTCCTTCTATATTCCTGCTCTCCGTTCTTCACTGTCCCCAGAATTGTTCTTATTATCTTTCGTTCGTTTATCCATAACTTATCTTCTTCTATTTTCGTTGAAGTGATGGTTTACTGCTCCATCCATTGTTATGGGTCTTATTGTTCTATATATATTCTTCTTTGTTTAGTCAATTTTTTGTTTTTAACTGGTTTTTATTTCCTTGGTACGCTCATTTTGTTGCCATTATTTTTTCTTCAATCTCTGTTCTTCTTTCCCGTTTATTGTTTATCATTACGCCCAGGTATTGAAATTTTTGTACTTATTCGAATTTTTTTATTTCCTATTTTTATGTCTCCATTTTGTCCTGTTTTTCTAAATCTCAT
This sequence comes from Neocrepidodera transversa, assembly GCA_963243735.1. Classification (NCBI taxonomy): domain Eukaryota; kingdom Metazoa; phylum Arthropoda; class Insecta; order Coleoptera; family Chrysomelidae; genus Neocrepidodera; species Neocrepidodera transversa. Next base: position 13,672,193 of record OY725348.1, read on the forward strand.
TTTTTAGTTTTCTTCACATTAATTTTTAGACCAAACTTCTTCCCTTCTTGTTCAATCTCTTTTAGTATTTTTTCCATGATTTTCCATTTTTTGTAACTAATACTATGTCATCTGCATATGCTATTAATTCTTGTTGTTCTTAGATTTCCCTTTTGTACATTTCTTAAAACGACTTCTAGAGCCAGATTGAACAACGTGGGTGAGTGTATCCTTGTCTTACCCCTTTGTTTATTTCGAATTCTTCTGTTTGTCCTTTTGATTGTGTCATTGTCATATTTATTACGTTTCTTAGTTTTTTACTTACTTCTTGAGCTTTTAAGGCTTTCATAATTTCGTTCCTCTTTAGCGAGTCGAAGGCTTGTTCGAAGTCAAAAATAATATTTCTATTTCATGTTGATGTTCGTATGCTTTTTCCATGATTTGTTTAATAGTGTGTATTGCATCCGCCTTTTATGAATCCACATTGATATTGTCCTATAATAATTTGAGTTTCAGTTAGTGATGATACTATTTTGTAGGCTACGTTTAATAGTGCGATACCTTTTTATATTTCTTACATTATATTGGGTCTCCTTTTATGTGTATTGTTATAATTTGTCCAATTTCCCATTCGTTCGGCATTTTCTGCTTTGTTATTAATTGCTTTTCATTTTCGGGGACCATCCGCAATTCATTTTTTTTAATACGAATCACCGCTGATAATTTTGACTTGTGTAGAGCACTAGATTAACTCAAATCTTCTTTCTTACATTTATAAAGTTTCCACCCTATATATCTTTTTTATCTTAATCTCTAATTTGTGATAACAATTTTAGCCGTTTTTTGGCTTAACATAACAATAAATTTATTAGTTTGGGAAATTCTTCATCTGTTTCATCATCAGCAGAATTTTGTTTATAAATGGAAATTTTGTAGGTAATATGCAAATTTAGATTTTTTATTCATATTCAAGATGACTAACTTCCGGTTTCGCCAGAAATGTCCCCAAATTTATATTTTTATATGAAACTCCCTATATATTTGTTAAATAAACAGAAAACACGATCTAAGAACAAAAAATTTTTCCTATCCGGATCGAAATATTTGTGTGGAGGAGATATAACACGTTTTGAGCTTGTGATTTAATCAAAAGAAAAAACCTATTAAAGAAATCTTAAATATAACACTAAAATATCCATATTTGCATAAACTAAAATTGTTAGTCAGTTCAAAGGTTGTTTCTAATTGTAATTATTTGTGTTAATTATCGTTCCTCACTTGTTCATAATCTATAAGAAAAAAAAAATTAGAGCTAGTCTATTCGTTTAACTATTTTTTCTGACTGGGTGAAAGTGACAATTTGTGTACAAGAGCTTAGTCGACTTGATTTTATTTATTTCCGTCTCTAGCGACTTTAGAAAATTTACTGGTTATATCGATGTGAAGCGCAATTTGAGAGAAACTCTACAATGAACTCGCAAGTTTGAATAAGAATAAAATACATTTTATATCAAGATGTAGGCAACATAAGTATAGAATAACATTTACTATTATTTTTTTTATATATATTTTTTGATATTAACCAATAAGTTGGATTTTTCTACTTAATATATAATTATAATCAATTAGATATTTAAATTGGCGTTTATGGGCATTATTAAACATTAGGTAACCCATAATTTTTGTATTACATATACTTTGCGAGTGCAAAACATTCACAAATTCATTTTTGAATAAAGAAATAAATAAATAAATTGGATATACATGTGTAATAATCAAAACTAACAAACGTTTAAACTAAACCCTACTTCGATATCTGCATAAATTCCGGAGCGCCGTTGAACAGTAAATTCATGGGAAAAATTGAGAGTATTTAGAACAAACTTGTCTAGTATTGAATAAAACTTACGAACCGAAGCAAGAATAAATGAACAGTTTTCCAGTGCCGTTTGTGTGCGTAAATATTTTTCTTGCTGGCTGTACCCCATAAACCAGAATTATATCATTCAATTCAGTGTTCCTCGATAAAGGCACTGTATAAAATAAGTAACAAAATGCCTGTCAAGACATGCACAAATGAAAAATTAGGATTACTTCTAATTTTTTGACATAAAATCTCAAAATTAATTTATTACTTAATATGCAATTATTAAATGTTATTGATCCGATTAAATTAATGAATACAAATATAAATTATTTTCGTACATGAGATGTTTTAATAATTTCAAACAAAAATGAATTTGTGTTAAATTTAAGTTAACTAGTGCTGTGCTAAAAGCATTTATAACTTAAAAATGTTAGTTCTAAATTGTCAAGAAAAACTAAGCTTTGAAATTTCTGTAAAATTCATTAAAATTAAGTTTATTTAATAATACGTAAAAATAAGGTTTCTGAATGCAATAAATTTTTTGGTTTTTGTACAATTATTATCCTAATATAATTTCCCTTGATAAAAAAATTATGACTTTTTCAGGAAATTACATCGAACGTCAAAGATGCTAAATTACTCTCTACGTCATATTTAGTCATTTCCACTGTATATACGAGTTGTACTGTATCTCTCAGATTTTCGTTAGGTACTTAAATTTATTCTATAATTCTTGTAAAATATATTGTTTTAAGATCTCAGATTTTTTTTTGTATACTTATCTATTTTTAATTGATTTCTCGGTAGTGCTTACGGTATTGGACAATGGTTTTAATGATAATTTTAAGTTTTAAAATTAGGTGTTCTCCATCAAATATTTATGTAAAATAGAAATTAATAAAAAACTTGGACCATTTCGTTTGTTTTTTTTTTCAGTTGTTCAGACCCTATCAGAATTAAATTTCTTCCGGAATTGGACGTATTAATTTTGAAATGTACACGCGATGTTTTCACACCAACCCTCCCACTCCAAATAACTAAAAACAATGACGAAACCTTAATAGTTGGAATAAAGAAGGAAAAAAGGGCAGATTTTGATTTTCAGTCATGGGCGACTTATTGAAAACTGCCTACAATGTAAAACGTCGAGTATACAGCTCGAAATCCAGAAAATGATAATTTTTTTCAATATTTAATTAGTCATTTTTGTATGACAAGGGATGAAATACGATTTGAGACGATTTGCCACATACCATATTGTTCATATTATTTGTATTGAAACGAGACAATTTCAGACTAATAACGCAGCAAACTATATTATGATAGGAAAATGATAGTAAAAATTGGAAATAATTACACTTTGGCGTTTACAATAAACAAATGGTAGAAACCGATAAGTTTTGACTGCCAACGGTCGTATTAGTCTAAAATTTTCACAACAGGTATTGAAAAAGTGAGTTTTAATGCAGGTAATATGAAAATCGCAGCTTTTTAATAAGTTAAAAATGGATACTATTCACTTATAATCTCCCTAGGGCATGAATTATTGCCGGAAATTTTTTGAGTACATGAATTTTCTTTAAAAATTCATGTACGAGACAAATTTCCCGCAATTAATTCAAGCACGTGGGGGATTCGGTAAGAAAATTTCACACCGAAATATTAAAAAAATACTAGGACAATGACTGTTTTCGATGGTAAATGTAAATGTCATTTTACTATAAACGTCAAAATTAGTTGAAAAAATTCCGGAAATTTTAGTTGCTATGGCAACGATACAAAATACAGGCTTTTAATTGGTCGAAAATGTTAGGTGTGAAATTTTCAATAACAAAACAATTATCCACTAAAAAATAAGATTTCAATAAAAAGGAGAAATCGATACAACTTTTCATGGTCTACTTTTTTGCACTTTGTATCACCAAATAATAATTGTCTTTCACTTATATCCTTTATCTATTGTCCTACCTACACTATAAAAATGTCATTTTTCTTAAAAATGTTACATACAACCTTGTTTTTTTTTGTCTTAACATTGGCTAATGTACCAAATAACATATTAATAAAAGTTCAAATTACTATTATATAAAATATGAAAAAAATGTTTCACAGATATTTGTAATTGAATGCTAATAAAACTTTTAATGCTCTTATTAATAACCACATGATGCAGGATTTTAAGTAAAACACTATTAATTCCAAATAATTAATATTTACCCTTAGAAATACATAACTGATGAACTATTTAGAATAGAGATATTAGATAACTACAAGAGTAGTTTTTAAGTATAATATACAAATGGTCACCGACAATTGACAAGGTGTTAAAATAGAAAAGTTACAAAAAATCCAAGTATATAAAAATCCAAATGCAGCCATTCAATGAATATAAAAAGTTTTCACATCTGGCCTAAAAACAAAAAAAAATCAATATTTGTTCACCATTTGTAAAAAAAATGGACTTCCTTTACCAAAAACTCAAATAGCTTTTAATCAATACTTACAATCCTAGGTGTAAAATATCATCCAAAATTACCTACTCTACAAAAAGGCAACGTGGTATACATTTTTATATACACAATAAAAGTTACAAATTGCCAACAAAAGATTCGTTTGCTTTGCAACTTTGACATGAATTACAGGATGAAAACAGTTATTTACACAGAGTAGTTTTTCATGCAACATCTACAATTTTCTAATTTTTACAAAAAAGAAAGACCAAAAAGTAAGTATAACTTATAATTTTATAAATTACAAAAAATTTCCGGGTTTTATTAGAAAAGTAAATTTACAGATACTATCTGGGTATGAGCTTGATCTGAAAATATAAAATTCCGGTATATGTAAAATAATTTCAACTAAACTCTTATAACAAGAAATGAAATAAACAATTTTTCCCAGATGATATCTGTTTATTTACAAGAAGTTCAATTATATAAATTTCCATTTACGTAATAAAATAAACAATTTAACAAATTAAGCCTTAAGGATAACTTTAAAATAGAAATCAAAATTTTTTGTTACTAATTAATTCAAATTTATATTTATCAAAATAGGAAAAGTGACATTTGTAGATTGTCGCACATACAATTATTTTTTTAGGAAGCACCAGGCCAAGTCACAAGAAGTACAGTGTAAAAATATATAGAATCTGAACAGTATTGCGAATAACTCGTTGATTGTAACTGATTATTAAATAGAAAAATAAATTTAAAAAACTAAATACTTCAGAGCGTTCACAAATTAGAAAAATCAATGATTTGGAACAAATTAGCGAACACCCTGTGTAATATATATTTTTTCCATATGAAAATAGTTGTTTTGATTTTTAGCTTAGCTTGATCACCGAATGGCACTAACATTATAAAAAAGTTGGAAAACTACTTATAAATTGGAATGCGTTCTTTAATATAAGAATTTTGAATTATAAAATATTGCAGATCTGTAGTTTAAATTCTTTTATCAGTTCAGTTCAGGCCCATAACTACGACCTGATCTTCAATTGACCAAACTTGCTAATTATCACAAAAAAATGGAAAAAAACAATTTCGTTATAACATTGTTAAATATAATATATATAGATATAAAAAGCGATAATCTAACAAAGCAAATAAAAGATAGTAAAATTCTAAGGCCACTTAACAGAGCCAAAAGGGCTCAATTATCTAAAATAAAGAATGATAATACTTAGCATGTAAGTAAAAACTGAACCGAAACTTAAAAACTTAATTTTTTTTAAAGTATTTTGAAAATGATCTCGCATTGAGCATTTGAAGGTTCATTAGTATATATTTTTTTCTCAAAAAAGTAGGATTCCTAAAATGTTGATTTTGCAGGTAGGACGGATTTACATATTTTCAAATTGGTCGACTCTGCGCTTGGTGTTGCCCTTACGGATCTCGCGAAGAGTCTTGTACTTATCCCTTCCTTGACGGACGTTCTCCCTGTGGATCTTGTCCATGGCAGTTTGTCTAGTTTCGTCAAGCGACTGTGCAAGATCTTTTTTCAAAGCCTAAAAGAAGAAATAATAATAATTACATTCAAGCCAATTAAACTGTTTTAAATTTAAATCATTTATAATTTATACCAATAACAGATCGTTTATAAGAATTAAAGGAAAGAAGAATATGTATATTGTAAATACCCAGGCGCCAAACGAAGACGAGATTAAAGAACAGTATTATGAATAAATAGAAGACCTTTTAGACATACCTATAATAACAGTGGATCCAAAAGTAAATATGAATGACTACAAACGAAAAAACCCAGAGATAAAATATAGAGTATCAGGGCTTCTGAAGCAAGCAAATAGCAAAAACAGAAGTATTTTTGTAAAGAAAAAATTGCCAAAATTATTGATAGTGAAGAAAAGTGGGAAAGCATGAAAAATAATATAACGCAGAAACACACAAAATTGTAACTTGAAAAGACATTAAGATGAAGAAATGGCTGGACGATGAATGCGAATAAGAGATATCACTCAGGAAGCGGTACAGAGAAAATTGAATAAACACAGTATAATCAATAAACGAAAAAAGATAAACAATCGTGCAAGATGAAGAAAATAAGTCAAAAAACCTGCGCGAGAAGTACCAGAGAAAAATAAACATTTTACAAAGAATTCTAAATATTACAAAGAATTTATAAATCAGTTATGCGACATATGAGTGCGAAACAAGGGTATTAAGTAAAGCCAGCAGTAAAAAATAAAGGTGTGGGATCAAAGAATTGAATGAGATGTATGATGAAGAAAAAGTTAGTATCTTTTTATTAATGTTAGAAGACTAGGCTAGATAGGTCAACTAGAGAGACTAGAGATGGAAAGAAAAGTTAAGGGAATAAATATTATTGAAGGAAAAAAAAGAGGAAGACCGAGGAAATTAAGAGAAATAGTGGAAGAAAATGAAAAACAAATTAAAAACTTTAGTAATAAACCAAGTAACATGGAAGATTACAAATATGGGTATAAATGACCTGCCTAAAGCTTAAATATAAAAGTGTAAGTTTTTTTATTAACTTTTCAGGAGGGCAAATTATCTTATCATAATTATGATTATTTTATCATTTATCTTTCTATGAGCTTTTCCCGAAAATTTAACAACTGTTTTAATATTTTTTTTAAAGAAGTATTAAGAGTTTTAGCAACTAACTCACTAACGTTAACGCTAAATTTGGTTAGCGTATGGAATAACGGAATGTAAAAAATAGTTTTAGTAAAGCAATTGCGTTTTTCTGCATTTTATGTTATGTGATGTGTCAATTATGACAATTGTTTAATATGTGTTTTTTATATTAAGCGACTGTTATTATTGTGTAATAATGAATTTCACACTAAAAGAGGCGATGCTGACTGTGATTTTTCGGAATTTATTGTCCCCAATTTCCCGGATAATCAGTTTAGGCAGCATTTTCGAATGTACCCAGAAACATTCGATTTTTTTTTTCAGAAATTGCAGAGTACGAGTGAGAAACCTGTTTCATGTAGGCATCCCGAAATCTCCTCTTCAACCACTCTCTTAAAATCATCATCAGTTACTTGAAAGGAGTATTGTTTGTCATTTTGATCATTAAGTTCCAGCAAAGGCATTTTGTCAAAAAAAAAAAACTAATAAATTTAGGCAGAAAATGTCTATTATTATTCTTTCAGCAACATGAAACACAAATCAGCATCAAGTTTATAAACAAATATAACGTATAAATCTTGAACTCAAATACTTAGATTAATCGCTTACATCTATCAAAACGAACCGAGCAAACAGATTGGCCTCTGACTAGTCCGATTTTAATAAAAAAACGTTCCAGATAGATTAGTCAGACGTAATAAACGAATACAGCCTATGTACAGGGGACCCGCAAAACATCACGCTACTTCAGAAAATTATCTGTTCGAAATGAACAGATAGCATTAGCGGGTGAGGTTCTAAAACTCTCTATTTTCTCATTAGTGCGATTTAGCGCAAAATAAATTCAATATCTAATTAAATCAAACCAGTATTGTAAAGTTAAGTAAATTAAAAATGTATTTAAATCCCTGTAGGTTTAGTATATGATACATTGAACATACCCTGTATACTGTATAATTACTTATTTTTTAATTAAATGCAAGAAAAATTACAATTTAGTGATGAGTAATGATCTAATTTCGAATTTTTAGATTTTATAGAAATTCTTAAGGCAGATCGAAAGTGGAATGATATAGTTTGTATACTAATGTGTCACAGAGTGTTTCAAATTTTAATTGATCATCTTTAGATGAGATCTCAACGTGGTCAACTACCTCATAAAATAAAAAAAATGTTATTTTTAATCAAGTTACAAAAAAATATTTTTTAACATTTAAATCAAATTTTCTATAAACAAAAATTATGTTTGTTAAAAACATGCAGCACAGCAAAGAATTAAATGGTGGAAATATTGTATTTCTTTTAATCTACATTAAATTTTTCACAGTCATATAGTTATTTGTTCATTCCAACACAAAACAACATTCAACTAATTAACAAGTACCTGATGTAAACTTTTCCTATTTTTGCAGAGTCCACAACAAATAGGAATTACCTACAAGGGAAATACAATTAATTTTCCTCTAAATAATCCTTAGCGAATGCAAATAAAAACGCATATTTCAATAAAAATAAAATTAAGTAAACTAGATTTTCATCCATTCTCAAAGTGTATCATAATTGGCAATTGCAAACAATTGAAAGGGTACCAATTAAGTCGATTCGCAACATGTTTCGACCTTGGGCCATCTTCAGGCGAATGTTCGAACAAAGTGATAATTTGTAAGACAATGAATAAGAATAAGTTAAAGAAAAAATAAGAAACCTAACCTGAAATAATTCTGTTTTTCAAAAATACATCTTGTTACATTAAAAAAACACTTAAACTTGGTATCCAAAGTGGTAAAATTAAATTCTAATGAACAACAAAATATAAAAATATACAAAAGTAGCTCATGTTGAACAAATCTTTTCTTATTATGAATAGAATATATTCTCAAAATTTCAAATCTCTGGGTTAAGTAGATTTTGCTGTGCGTTGATTCTATGTCAGTCAGTCAGTCAATCAGTCAGGACTTTGCCGCTTATATTATAGATATACTTATATAGAAATTTATTTTCGTAACTTTATATTTTCGAAAACTCGAAATTACGGAAAAAATATTGCCGTTTTTCACTTGTTTTTTTTATATACCCAAAGGTTTAAATAAGCAAGCATTTAAAAGTGCTTTGTTTATACTCAATATTTTGAGTGAAAATATAAAATGTAAATATCTCAAATTCGTTTTTATTTATCAAATAAAATGTTTACCTGCAACTGATCCTGCAAACGTTCGTTTCGTTCGGCGAGCGTACGTCTGTCTTCGATGGGATCAACGATGTTCTCGTCAGTGCTGAGTTCTTTGCTAACATCACCATTGACTAATTCATCATCCTCGTTGTGGTCGTTCTCTTCCAAATGACCTTTCGTCGCATTGGCGAGTTGTTGTTGTTTCAACTCTTCTTCTTTGCGCCTGGCGGCCTCGACTTCTTCTTGGAGCCGTTTGGTTTCAGTATCCTTAGCTTCGACCTAGAAAAGAAAAATTGTCGATAATATTATCTTCTTAATCGTTGTTTTTTTTTGCGCTACTCCCAGTAACTATTAATGATTATCTGAATTCCACAAACAGATATAAAAAATATTGATAAGTTTAAAGAAAAACTGTAACTTGCCTTTAACCGCAAATACTTTAATTTGAAAGCAGACATTTTGTGGAAATAATGTTTTTTTAACGATATATATATATACTGGTCTCTATGATTAACAGTGATGAATCACATTTTTTTAAATACGAAAATATTTATCATTCCTTACTTTTGCTTTTCGTATCACTCAAATGGTTCAATTAAAATATTTATAATTTTGCTTTAAGAAAATATTGATGGATATTCTCATTAGAATCTATATATAAGTTTAAGTATTTTCTGCACCAAAATTATGATAAAATAGTCCTTTAATACAAGAATTTCATTTCAGGGGATAAATTAAGAACTAATATTAAATTTGGTCCGTAACAGTTTTTCTAACCAATTATCCTGAAAATGTAGTTTTTCAGAAATATACAATGGATAGAAAAAATGATCATAGAAGATAAAATTCACAAAAATGAATAAGAATGATAAGTAAATTAATATACCTCTTCTTGGATACGTTGCACCTCCACTTGTTTGGCTCTGATTTCGTCTTCAAGTTTTTGTCTTTCAGCGGCTTCCATGTTTTTGCTCTCCTCCAAACGTTCCATCATAGCTTGTAGTTCGTTCTGCCTCTTTTCCAGCTCCTCCTTGGCCGCCTGCAGCTGTTTGAGCTGTTCTTCTAACCTCCTGATCATCTCTTGGGCCTCTTGAAGATTGGCTTGGCTTCTTTCCATCTCCTCTTGCATGGCTACAAAACAAATAGTTTAACAAAGGGTTTCAAAAATGAATGAATGGTATGGAAATTTTAGATTGAATTAAATTTTCTCTATTGAGATTATCATCTTGAAAGTTACAGTAATTACAAGATGTTTTTATTATATTAGACAGGGTACATTTCTAAATGAAGATTAACGAAATAGCAGAAAAGAATAACTGGTTAATGGAGCACATTGCTATATAGAAAGAAAATGCGTAGATAGTGTGTGCATGGACTGAAAATAAAAATATTAGTTTCAGTAAGCCAAGAAGAAGATATTAAAAGTACGTCTTGAATACATGTTACAAACGGACCAGAAAATATTATTTGATTTTATTTTCAGTGTATAGAGCTCTGGAGAAATAACCTGATTGTACTGTGTGTATGTATAGTCTAGAACTTAAATAATTTAAAAATGTAAACATACGATTATTTAAGTTGTGCACTTTTTTGGTAATTATTAAACTTATTTTTTCTCTTGAGTAATAAAACACACTAATGCCCGGTTTCTCCAACATATCTTAAAGTAGAGAATAATCAAGCTCGATTCATTATGAAGGCCAGCTTAAGTTTAGATTGCTTTGCACAGTGGCAAATTGTTTCCTATTTTACCCAAGACATCTTTTGAGCTTGGAGTTATATGACAACCGCAAAAAACTAGTTTTGTTTAAATAACCACCGATGATAAAACAGATGTTTGTTGAGTGTTTACAGTTTTCTGCACGTTTTGTTTTATCACTTTAAACAAATCTAAATTTCTTGTGTTAAATAAAAATGACAAAAAATTTAGATAAAAATTGGGCTAGTGGAAGAAAATAAGGCAATAGGTAAAAACAAATGTACAAATTCAGTTAATAATAAACAAAAGGAAGATGTTTCGGCTCAAATTAGACAGAAATTAAATGCTATCTATGGTGTTTCAAATGATGATGATAACAAATTCAAAAACTAAAATGATAATGAAGAGAGTGAACTTATTTGTTAGGAATTGATTACAATATATTAATCATTGAAGAAAAACTTATTGCCCTAGTCTAACATTTTAAATCGTACAAGTTCAAAAAAACGGTCATCCTCGTTCTCCTCAAAATCATTTGCTCTGTTATAAATTGACGAATACAAATCTACACTTTAATGCACATTGCAGAAACTGACGTTCGCATTCCGCTTTTGAGGTTAGCTTTCTCAGCTCAAGCCGAAAAAGTCGGCGACCTGGCATTTAGGGTCCGCTTAAGCTGAGAGTGCGTTAAATTGGTTATAGTGCAATGAAATTTTAAGCTAAGTTGAGCTTAAGCTACAGCTGGACCCTAACATTTGTTGGAGAAACCGGGCATAAGTCCAGTACCACAATAAGTATATTGGGCCTACAGTCGTTAAAAATTAAATGAAAAGGTACTGAAAAAATTGAAGACTTCTAAAGTAATGTAAGTGGAAGCTCCACCATATGTCATGGTCCAACGTCCAACCAGTGTTGGTTTTCAGATGGGTAACAGGATCATCCTGATAATAGGTTTGCCACAAAGTGTGACTTTGATAAATTTTGGAATAAAATTTGTTAAATATTCTCACGTAGAGAGAACAAAACCATAAAGGTAGTTCAAACATTAGAAAATCTAGCACTATTACCCGGTTGAGGGCAATAATACCGGCTCAAATAAAATAAAATTGGATGAAACATTTTAGTTAGCGTACACGTGTGTCGCATGACAAGATGGTGTATGACAACATGTAAATGAGTAAAGCCAACAGCAAAAACAATAATGACCTGAATAACAATAACAATAAATTTTAAAAGTATAAACAATAGATTATAAGAATGAATGTGAAAACGTTAATCTAATATATAAAAATTAATATTTGTTTGTTTGTTTGTTTGTATTTTATGCGCTGCCGTACCATTCATCCGATTACGATAAAACTTGGTCAACTGCACTTGTGCGAAGGTTATAGGCCTAAATTGAATGGCCGAGGATGAAGTTTACTATCGAACAACGAAAACATGGCATTGCAGTCATCCATGCTTCTCACATAGACAACTGTATGTGGTTATGGTAGGTATCATTCACGCGCGCCCTAAATTTCACACATTTTACAGTACGAGCCGTAAATCATCCTACTTCTCACGTGGACATCTGGAATATGACATGCTCACGCGTCGGAAAATCGATATAGCATTGCAACGAATGACGAGAACAGTTAGTTAAATATAAATATGAGTACGGAGCATAGAGAATGTAAGTATAAACTTAGCAACTCGGCACATTCAAATCAAAGAGAGAAGAAATGAAGAAAGAAAGAAAGAAAGAAGAAGAAACGTCAAAGTCAGTGGATGTCAAAAGCGAAAAAAGGAAAGAATAGGATGGATAGAGGTTGTATTATTTTAAAAAGGAGTTTGGAACTTCATTTTTTTTAATCTTTTGATTATTACTTTTAATTCAGTTACTTTTGTTTGGTTTTGGGTTTATACATTTACAAGACCATAATTCTGAATTTTCGTTTCCACTTTATAAATGTTTGTCTTTCTTTGGTGCATGTTTGTCCAAGAAAATTCACTTCCTTTAAAGTATTCATCAGTCCTATGTCAAAGATTAACCAAACAAATTTCATTTTCTAAGAAAGTTTAGCACTGTCAAAGACATTCAGTTCAACATAAGTTAGTTCTAAACTGGTCTGTGTGTACCCTAAACGAATTAGTCATACACCGACAAACTACAGGCTGTAACCAGTAATGGTTTTTTCAAATTATCCTTTTGTAATTGAACTTATCCCTAACCTAAGATGGCTACTGATATTTAAGAATGTGACAACTAGTCCAAGGATTTGATAATCTTCAGTAGTGATCGGCCGAAACGGATTTTTTTGCCGAGACCGATATCAATATTTCATTTGCCAATACCGATAGATTATCGGTACCACATTTTTAAAATATAAGTAACAATTGTCAGTAGTGGCAACGCTGTAAAGTGAAAATCATCGGTAAGTCAAATACTGTCCACAGTAAAATGAGTATTTGGTTCCGGTATTTTGATCTACATGGTATTCAATTAGTTCGTTTTTCTAACCCACCAGAAAAGCATAGTTGCCAAACGTGGGATAATTATCTGAGTTAAGGATAACTTCAGGAGAGTTGTGATTCTTTTGTAATGTTGTTGGCAGGCTTATATTTAGGATAATTCCGGAATAATTGCATAAAATTTAATAATATAAATGTATGCTTGCCTCATACCTATTAGTACTAAATTGTACGTTTGTTTCCTTAAATTAAAGAACCTCTATTAAAGTATAGTTGACATTGGCAACAATGCAAATAACACGACAACAAAGCTTTAAATGCTTTTTGGTTTCTGCTCCAGCTTAGATGAGTTCATTAATAATTAAAACCGGGGAAAGTTGCTTAGTGAAAATATTGTATATAATCATTTTACTGTGGCCTGGCATTGACGCGGACGTAACGTAAACAAATTTCGGTAATTCCCCGTCCGCCCGAGTGATTACCCGTTTTACGAAAAGTGTAGTGCTCAGTTCTTGAATAGAATAGTGCAGTATTTTCATTTTTTCCGATTCATGTAAAATTATAATGGGGGAAAATAGTGATAACAGTCAAAAAAACTAATAAAATGGTTCATCTTAAAAAAGTCGATATAAATCGATAAAGGCCTATACCGATTATAGGCAAAATTTTCCGATATGCCGATACGATACCGATACACTGATATTTATATCGGTATCGACCGATCACTACTCTTTTCATTTGCATATTAGATAGATATGAAGAAACAACACCTAGAAATGGCCCCAACAGTTATTTTCAATTTTTTGTAATTTTTTCAAAGATAATACAAGTGAATCACATAAAATTATCTCAATTTTTGTTTTGTTTCATGTTCTATAATTTTTTTAAAATCAACAGCTTTTTATGCAAGATAATATTGGCATTATTTAAACAAAACAGGAAAAAGTTTAAATATGGATTTAGAAGGGCATTTATAATCTGACAATTTTTACCAGACAAATTAATCAGGGTTTGTAGCTCATCCTATTAAAACTAAATGCTTCCCTAATATTTAGTAATTGCGTTACTTTGTAAAAGTAACACAATCGTTACTTCGTTACAGTAACGCGTTACTGCAAAAGTAACGCGTTAATGTAAATCTAAGGTTTTTCTCCTTTGTTTCTGCTGTTTCATATGAAATATTGTTTTTATTATTTTTTTGTACCCTGTCGATTTCACGCGCCACTGTGTTCTGAATAGCATTTTAAAAAATCAAGCTTAATCATACAACTTACGCGTTACTTTTTAGCAAAAGTAACGGTAAATTAACGCGTTACTTTTTTTTAGTAACGCTCCAGCTGTGTAACTTGGCAAGCTGGCGCCATAATCAGCCCTAATCTGTAATTTCCAATTGAGTAGAAATGTTTAAAATCAAATTGAAATATGTAAGTAGATTCGTAATTGACAGTTTTTAGGATCGAAATATTGAATAAAAATTTTTTCGATTAAATTCTCAGTAACTGACTAAATTAAGATTGTCGGAATTCTTATTTGTGCATGCTCTCATAATCGGATTTAAGAAATATTTAGATTAGTTAAAATGAGATTTGGGAATTTAATGGTTATTTTCGGAAAGTAAAAACATTGATATTAGTATTTTTCTTTTTTTTTTCAATATATATTAATGGCTGTGGGCTTTGTTTTGCTTTACAATATTGCTTTGTTGCCCGCAATAAACTTAACCGTAAATTTAAGGTGTTCTAGATTTGTTTTCCGTGTTGATATTTGAATACACTTTTTTAAAAGTAATTTTAACAGTTCTGCTGTCTATAAAATTAATCAAATCGAGTGATGAGGAAACATAAAGATGAGTTTATCTTTTATGCAATTATATCATCTAACCTTTTTGATTGAAAATAACGAGAATTCCAGTTAGAAAATACCTAAATAGCTATGATGCGATAAAAGAGAAACATTCAGATTGACTGATATTTCAATTCTATGTGTAGATTTCAATTCGATTAGTTAAAGTCACAGATTATATCTCAGCGCAAGAAATGTTTGCGAATTAATAAGTGCGAAGGCTTTGAAATTATGGAGAATAACTAAAATTGCACCGATGTGGTTCAATGCTCTGAAAGTAACGAGCTATGAGAAAAATGGGAAGATATTCAAGTAAAAAAAACATTGAGAGTCTGACAAGAAGAATAGGAAGAGAACAGATATAGAAATGTTGCAAGTCTTTACTGAAGTTTTATTAAAGACAGAGGTAATATTGTAACCAACTTGATATGTTTATAAAAGAGGGGGTGGTAAAAAAAAGCATCAGTTGATCAATAGATCAACTAGCACTCCTAAGTATGAGGGAGAAGGGAGAAAATAACATTCATTGGTTTACAAATAAAAAAAAAAGTGGTATGTGTACAGATTAAATATACGTGTCGAAGCTGTTTTGGTACAAAAAAGTGGATCTTAATAACTAGTAGCAAATAAGAGAGGGTATAAAGAAATAGAATAAAACAGTACAAACATTTGAAACAGTCAGAACAGTCAGAACAGTCAGAACCTACAGGAATTCTAGGTGACGACCATTTAAATTTAATGAACTAGTGTCTTACCTTTAATTCTATCTTCATATTCTTGTTGTTTCTTTTCTGCTCGCTCCCTAGCGGCAATTTCAAATTGTAATTTTTCGCGCTGTTGCTGTTTAGCCAACTTTTCTTCGCGCGCTTGCGCTTTCATTTGCTGAACGTCAATGGTGTCTGGTTTGCGTCTGCGCATGTACAACTCGTGGTTGCCCATGCAGAGTGCGAGGATGCGCTTATTGATGCGCACGCGCGGCGCGAAGAATACGAAATCGGGTGCCTTCTTGTCGATCGGTTTGATGATGAACTTGCGGTCGTTGAAGGAGATATTTCGGATTTCGGACCATGGGAAGCCGATTTTTGGTGTTAGCCTGTCGAGAAAAAGTAGATAAATAAAGCAAACTTCATTTACGAATCTGTAAAACCAACAAGAAAATTTTAAAACATATATTTTGAATTACAATGTATAACACCCAGATACATTCCACATTTTACTTTTACCTATAACCTTTTTTTTTCATTGCAAAAAGGTTTATTTGTAATTATAATCATAAAGTAACAAGACAATGCAATTTAAGCAAGATGGGCAGAGAATATTAGAGAGAAATTAGATTAATACTCGATAATTGAGAGAAATCAGTTTTAGCATGGTATAGACAAAGATTAGCAAGAACCAGGCTACTGAAAAGAAAACTATAACCGAAAACAGTGAAGAAACAAAGAGTAAAATTGAGACTCCCATGGACAACAGCCATTTCAGACATAAGGAACAATTTAAATTACAGAAAGCAAAAACTAATCCCAGGCCAAAAATTTGGCTTCAGAACAGAACATGGTCCAACAGAACAGTTACATAGAATTGTGAAAAATGGATGTTAGTTAAGCTTTCGATAGTTAGGCACGAAGATCTACTTGAAGAAGATGCTACGCTCGTTTAAATTTGTATTCTAAAAATGACATCAGTAGGCGGGGCTAAGTGTTGTATCAAGATGCCTGTCGTACCAGGCCCGGACTACCTGTTTTTTTTAATCTGGTTAGAATGCTCAAGTATTACTCTCTTAACACCGTGTGTCAACGTATAGTTGAAGTGGGTCCAACACACTCTAGATGCAAAAATAAAAATGTAATGATACGAAACTATTTAAGATAATAGTGAAAACTACATCAACATTTATTTTAATACCGCTCTGTAGTGTGTTTATACTATCCTATGAAATGTTATTTTTGAGATTTTCTTATTATCTACACCATTCCTACTGGGGCAACTGCGCTTGGCACATGGCACCATTATTTTTTTAATGTTTTTTATCAAAAATATTTTAAATACAAGTATATAATTTATAAAAAAAGAAAACAACACAAAACAAAAAACTGTCACAAATTAACGAAGTGGAGTAACAATATGGCGGAAGTGTTGACACTTTTAGTCACGTGATTGCGTCTCCTTCCCGTTTCTACCTCCATGAATGTAATACAAACTATTTAAAAAAAGAAAAGAAAAAAGATACTTACTGATCATCTTTTTCATAAATATTAAGTCCAAGGGCGTCGACACCAAGGTATAATTCGGTTCCCTTTTTATTACGAATTTCGAAATAGTTTACACCGTACATTTCAAGATCCTGCGCTATTTTTAAGTATTCCATCATGGCATCTTCTCTCAGCATGCCCCTGTGTTCCTTCCACCAGGTCATTATGCTGTTTTCCCACTCATCTTTAGACATCTTGTGTTGGTCCATTACTCTGTAAAATAAATGACATTGATTATGATGAAATAGTTTATTAAACCACTTTTATCAATAATAATTTAATCCAGACATGTTCAAGAGATATCTAAAAAAACATTCCGAAAATATGTAAGAAAGTGGATAAGAAAAAAACACAGTATCTAATTTTGCACAAACTCTAATAATATAATAACTTAACAAAACAGGGACTTGTATATTAAGATTTGCAGTGAGAATAAATCAGTCAACATTAAAAAACTAGGCGACAAGACGAGATTAATAATTAAACAAATTTGGAAGAGAATAGATCATACCTACTGAAGAAAATAAGACCCAACCAACTTTACTCACATGCTTTAAGTGCAATGTATTTATTTATAAAATTAAAATAATAATAAGAAGCCGAAAGAACAATATACAGCGAAATTAATCTAGTTTAAGCAAGGATGTAGAAAATGAAGACACACACAAATTTTAAAATCTTATTTTACATAGAAATGACGAGTATATCGGTAACGCTAACTTTAACAATGGTAACCATGGAGATATCACAAGCGGAAATGACAACAAAGAAGTGAACGTTAGAGTTAATTAATATAAAAATAGGGGTGAGGAAGGTTATCAACGACAATGTTAAATAAGTGTAGATAAAGTATGAAACAACTTTGGGATATGTCAATTATTACTGGAAAAGGTATAAACTAAGTAAGAAGCAACGTTGTAGCAAGTAGAAAAAGACTGAGAACAGAGCTCTAAAAATTAATCAGGTAGGAAGAAATACAACCAGTTCGAAAATACAGAAAAAATTTAGGCGGAAAATAGAGTTGTATTTATTGCAGATATCATAAACTGCTACAAAAGAACAAAGATAAAAATGATATGATGTGCCTTTCACAAAAATAAGATTAATTAAAGATATTTTAAAGGCATTGTTCATTTTGTAAAAAAGATCAGATTGTTGAAAAAACGACAGGGACCTAAAATTAGATAAGAAGATCAATTATACAATATCAGAAACATGATTATTAATTGTTGGAGAATATTGATTAGACATAAAGCAGTAAAGCAAAATAGTAAACAGTAAAACTTAGTCGCACAAGTAAAATATGCATAGACTGAGTAATATGACATTAGATACCTTTTTAATTAGTGACAGCATGAACACAGCAATATTCAACAAGCAACTTTTTTTTAACAAACAATTAAACAGTACAAACTGATCATTCTTACTTGGCAACTTATAAAATCTCAGAAATTGTTTTGATGGTGAAGTCAAATAAGGCCACATGACAAAGATGCTTTTTTTTAAATTGTACCAACAAATATGCTGAATTAGTAGTTAAAAAAATAAATCCAAAATTAAAAAAAGGGTTAGTACATACATATTTAATTGATATTTCAGTATGTAATAAAATGTTATTGTTTAATAATAATTATTAATATTTTATTTGCTAATGATGTTATTTTTAGCCTTTCATGCATGACTATTTATATTTTTTAATGTGTAAGTTCAGTATCTCATTAGTTATTGTTTAATTTTAAGTGTTGTTTATAAATAGTCATTAACTCATAACAATTTGAATATTAATATAGATTTTATGCAATTATATTGCTCCTTATCGACTCCAAGACCTAATTGTAGTGGTTTATGTGTATTTGTAAAATCGTAATCAACTTAAACTCAAGCAATTTAATTAATTATTGTTTGATTTAATATAGTGAATTGTAGTATGATTATTATTATTCAGGTTCTCTTATTTTTCTCCAGAAATCAAAATATAAAATGATAATTCAATATATTTTTAAAGAAAAAAAAGTAGACTTACCTCTGAGGTAATAACCTGTCGTTCGTTAGGAACCCTGGAATGTGAACGAGTTTCTGGTAATCCCCGTGCCTGGCTTGGACGGCATAGGACGCCAAAAGGACAGATGTTTCCGGGGGACAATAAATCTCGTCCGATAAAATCGCATTTTTGACTTGAAGGTAGAAGAGCCGAAGAGTAATGTCTTGGATCAACTCTTCCGCCACGTCTTCGGGATAGAATTTGGCGCGGAATTTGAATTGGAGGGGGTTTTCTTTTTTCACATCTTGGCTCATAACCTGCAACAGAAATATTAAATCAATAAATATCTTCAACAATTGTTGTTTCTAATAATTAGATCTGGGATTTATTTTTTATTATTACGATTCTAAACAAGTTAAATGATGCGGTTACTGCAATTAATATAATGATTACGTGATTTTGTAACGATTAAAAACACATAAAAATACATTTTCTTGTTATAGATTGTTTACAATTAAACATTTTTTTAATGGAGATTGTTAAAACAAGGTTATATTAAGTCGGGTCTCCACCAAAGCAAAGCTTGTCGGAGCCGTGTCGGCGACTATTATTGGTAACAAAGTTCCCGAAAATTCAAGGAAGTCGTCGACTTTTTATGTCGCAAATTTAAGTTGCCGACTTGTTTTGGATATTTTGACTATTTTGTCACTTGTACTTGGCCAGACGTATAGTTTACAGTGTTTTGTTTTTGTTCTTTAGTTTTAATTTTTTTTTTTTTTTTTTTTTTTTTTTTTTTTTTTTTTTTTTTTTTTTTTTTTTTTTTTTTTTTTTTTTTTTTGTCCGGGACCGTTCTTTGCAACCGGATTCACTGCAGCCTCGTGGGCTTATTGCGTTATCTCCCGTCTTTTGTCTACTGCACCCAGTCCAGTTTTAAATTTAGTATGGAGTGGAATAATGAAATATCAAGACGGCTCATTGAAAAATGTCAGTCTCCACCGGATCAACTTGATTAGCGATTTTTTCGAGTATTTTGACTATTTTGTCATTTGTACTTGGCCAGACGTATAGTCTACAGTGTTTTCTTTTTGTTCTTTAGTTTTAAATTTAGTATGGAGTGGAATAATGAAATATCAAGACGGTTCATTGAAAAATATCAGTCTCAACCTGAACTTTGGTATTCGATGCATTTATGCTATAAAAACCGAACCAAAAAGTACGATGCTTGGAATGCTATTGCAACTAAGTTATACTAGATTGAAGAATGCATGAAATCAAAATTAAACATAATTTTTTGTAATTGCATACGTGATTTACAATTATTAGAGTAATAATTTTGCGAAATAATAAGGAATGGCGCTAATACTATGGCGAGAGGAATTTCGCTTTTTTCATAGTAACAATTGTAACAAAGTAGGTCAACAATATTTCGTAGGTGGGAAATTTGTTTTTCGATAATATTTATGAAATTATTTTCCCTCTTTTTTAGTCAATATATTATTTTAATATTTAGGTAAATAAACCAACGTGTTATGATTTTCACGAAAAATATATAACAACAAGTTATTAAATAATTAGTGACATGTTTCGTTGTAAAACAACTACATCAGATATTATTTGCAAATTAAATCAAAAATATATACAACTGAGACTAAAAGGTATATTAATACCATTACAATGGCTTAAAATTTTGAAAACATTCATTATTATTATTTTATTAATACTTAAGGCTCAGTATTAGGGCCATTATTGTTTTTACTCTATTCATCTGATACTCAACTGTGCAGCCCAATTTTTTGCCGACGACACTCAATTGTTTTTAGATTTTCACTTCAATGATTGTGGTCATGCAGTAGAGAAAATAAATCAAGATTTAAATATGCTATACGAATACTCCTCAAGTCACAATTTGAATATAAATGCCACTAAATATCAATATTTAATATTTTGCATCACTAAAAGTAAAGATTTTGTTACGTCAAATGTACTTTTACTTAGAAACCATACCACACAAATCCGAAGCTAAAAATCTTGGACTGTACTTCGATGAACGTATGAAATTTGACAAGCAAGTTAATCATATACTTCAGCAATGCTATAACGCACTCAGATTGCTTTATTCTCATAAATCCATAATTTACAACAAGTCTATGAAAGCTAATCTTTGCCAAAGTTTAGTAATATCTAAATTACTCCAGGGCATTGTCATTTATTATCCTTTTTAACTGCATTAAATCGAAATCAACTTCAAATCATGCAGAATACATGTTGTAGATTCTTCAATGGACATAGAAAGTTTGATCACATTTCTAATTATTTTCCTCTGACTAGATGGTTATATATTAAAAAATTGTTTAAATATTTATTTCTTTCGTTAATTTATAAAATAATACTTACATCAACACCTCTTTATCTTCGAAATAAATTGATCTTTAGAACATCTACGCATAACGTTAATAATAGAAATTAAACAAATTTATCTATGTCGCGTCATTTCACTGCATTACATAAACGTAGTTTTTCATACAACGCGGTTTATCTGTACAATAACCTCAATGTTACTATCAAATAAGAACGTACTCTTACTGCTTTTAAAAATGCACTTTGAAAACAACTCAATAAAAATTCTTACTCTGTGTGTCGTTCGATCCTTTGTTCTAGAATTTTGTGTGAAAATTTGTTTTAATTTGTTATTAGGATTTACAAGTAGAATTTTTGTATTTATTTATTCGTTGATATATTTTGTATTTCGATAGGTTAGGTGTAAGAATAGCTCTTGGCTAAATCTCGCACAAACAAATGTATTGTCTTTCTTTTTAAAGACCATTTATTATTATTATTATTATTATTAAATACACGGCAAATATTGGAGCTTTTCATACCTAAGGCTACACTATATAGATCGTTAGATAGTCACATTTCCTAATTTGGAGTACTAAATCATATCTTTTATTGCAGGATGTGCATATATATATCCGTATTTGTAATTCCATGACCGAAACTTTTTGTTGCAGTTGGGTACACATTAATTCAAAGATTCATAGAACGCTTCAACGCCAATTCAAAAAATATTTTTGTTGTTAGTTACATTTGGTTCTATAAGAACTGGTACATTTTAATGTAACTTCTTATAAATTATTTTGGTTCTGATCTAGGGTGGTAGGATCCCTATACAGTGTTATAAAATATGAATATAAATAAACACGGATTTTTTAAGTTAAAACATTTATGAAAAATCCCAATTCTAAGATAATACACCTAGTTTTTAATAATATGTGTATGTTTGTCCTCGAATTTAACGATTGGCCAAAACTACTGATGAAATAGATAAAATAAAAAAATAACTATTATATTATTTCATTATCTTGTTAGTCAGTTCAAAAGGTAAAATAAAAACAAAAGTTTCGCGTGTAGATACACAGTTATGCTATAACTAATACGTTTTGCTTGAAGTGTTTCTAATTACATAAATTAACCAGCCCAACGATGCAAAAAAATGTAGCCACTGCATTGGAAGATAATAATGCAATGCAACATCTTATACATAGGTAAAATTATTATTATGAAACACAGATTGTAGGGTTACTTCATAATGAATACAAAATAAGTGATATATAGGGTGAATCAACATGAAGATATTTTTGTTCTTAAGAAACTGTCATATATTTTGTGGAAAAAAATAATAAATAAAATGTTGATATCTAGCAAGATGCCGAATATTTTAGAAGAAATTAAAATTGTTTGAGAAAGGCGCATAAAATTTCGCATTCCTCGATAATCACTACCTCGTGAAATTGGTGTGATTTGTTTAATTTCGCTTTCTATTTGGTATTCGAGAATTTCCCACCATCTCACCTGAATGTATTCTTAAATGGTTTAAAAACAGATATGCGCTTAAAGATAAGGCTTTAACTATAAAAAGAATGCTATAAATTTAAAATCAGTTTAACCTAAGTAATTTATGTAAAAACTATATTACATGTAATAAATTACAATGATGCAAGAACCCATTCTAAATAAGTCATTTAAATGCCTATAAAAGTAACATAGAAAACATTTTTATTGATATTTAATTTCTTTTAAAGCCTAACCTTGTAAAAAAATCAAATTTCTTTTATTTTTATCCATTTAACTCGAGAACTTCATACACATCTTTGAAGTATGTGGACATTTGGAAAAAATCTTCACCACGGGTGGGAAACATAATTAATTCGGTCAAACAAGACATCAAAATCTGAGAAATATCGACATATTTGAAGCAAACATATCATAAAGCAAAAGAAATATGTGGAAGAGAAAAAACATAAGAAAAGCAGATATTAGAGGACTAGGGTTAAAAGAACTAATACAAAACAAAAAGCAAGCAGGAAAAATTAATAAAAACAAAGGATATACTAGACAAAGATCAATAAATATATAGAAATGAGTCAAAAAAGTAATAAGAATAAAAATAAAAGTAGTAAACAAAAATAACCAGGAAAACAAATTAATGAATAACACAAATGCAGTAGTAACAGATTACGAGGGATAAGGGGGAAAAGAAATAAATTCGAGCAATCGGGAACGTATGTAAAGAGAGAGATAACCACTGAAATTAATGAGTACTGCAACGTAAAAAATAATTAAAAACTAATTAAACACAAGGAAGCTTGGGAGATGGTAATATAGATCTTGAAATAATAATATAGTAGTAAAAAATATGTAAAGAAGCATGATATACCGAAAAAATAGCTGTAGATTGGAAAGTAAGATAATATGTGTATCTGCAACAGATTTTAAAGTATACTGCAATAGATTTTAAAGTATATATTAGCATAATTGAGAATAAACTGAGACTTTTGTGGATAGTATTGACGGAGCAATAACATGGAGAACAAGAAAATAGGAGTAAATCAAGATTAAAAATGATAAGATAGTAACACCATATCTCGTAGATTGATGAGTACCATGGAAACAATACTTGGGAATGCAGAGTAGGTTTTTGAAACTATGCATTCCGACAAGGTGCCACTGATGATTCCTATAAGGATGAAACATGTATGGTAATGGTCGGAGTGTAGTTTAAAAAAAAATACTCTCTATGTTTTGGTAAAATAAGATGTTTACAAAACCCTCTACTTCATAATCGTGATTAGAATATTGATAATAAAAAAATAGTGAACAAATCTTGTTTAGAGAGAATTAAGGAAATATGGACAAGAGGGAACAAAATAAAAATAAAATTATAATCTTAGCTATAGATTAAAGACAGCTACAAAATAAGTAAGAAGAAACAGAATTTCTTAGAAAAACGAAAGTATTCATAGCCATATTTTCTGTAAAAAAGCAAATTTCCGAACACTTTCACTTCCATTACAGAAATCGTAAAATTCTCTTATTTTTTACTCCAAAGCCCTTCCAAATATTGAAGACAGTCACATTAATCACGTTAATTTCTAATCTTCTTAAAGTTTAATTCTTCTTCTGGAACTTTTGTATTATTCTTGATCCTCGTTTTGGATTATAATTTACGCCAGACAAATCAGTAACTTATTGAAGCTATTAAAGGGAACTTAAAGCGAACTAGGTCTCAGTCAATATTCACATTTTTATTTAATTAACTCAAATTCTATGCAATAGTAATTTTCTACTAAGTAATTAAACATCAACTAATTATCACAAACTTTTGTACATGTATATTAATTAGAAAAAAGGTAAATGATATTTATTATCATTATGTTACATCTTGAGAAAAAAAATATTTATTAGAATTATTTTGATGGTGATTTGAGCTGTCAGAGTCGTGGTGGAAAATCAATCTGTTTAATTTCTATAAATTATGACAGGCTTGTCATCACAAAGTCGATATAAAAAAAACTGATCATAGTAACTTCGCAAAACTTCTAAACAAACTCAAATTAATGACAATAAGAAAAAATTACAGAAATTAACATTTTCTATCTTAAATATCTTTTGAATCACCATGTATTTTATTTATAAATTATATATTTTTGAAAATGGTTCAATGTCGACTACTGACTTGTATTACAAAATGTATAAAATTGTATTAAAAATAACCTGCAGAGTCTATCAACTTTATGACTCACCCTGCATAAAATGTTTTTATATCTTGATATAATAAGTCTAACTAAAGTAAATTCAGACCTAATATTAATATTTTCATATTCCCACTGTAAAGTAGAATACACAGCATCAACAATTTTTTTTGTTAATTTTTTAATCACCCTGTATCAAATAATACTTTTTCTACACAAATCAATATTATTTAATGTTATTAGAATACTATTACAGCAAAAAATCCTTAATACATTAAGAAAATTACATTTTAATACGTTTTAAAAAAAATGGCCATTTTTCAACTTCATCACCCTATAAGTTGAAAACTGGCCATAGGATTGAGTTGTGACCATGGACACTATTGTTCAGGAAGTCGATATCTTCAACATACCAGGCAAATTAACTGGAACCCATTTCTCCATAAGCTGGCTGCCTGGTCCTTTAGAAATAAAAATTCGAATATTATTTAAAAATAGAATAATAAAGAATTTTCTCCTCTTAGGAACTGCACACTGTATTTATAAAATATAAAAAAAATGTAACGAATCCGGTTTCTATTACAATTTCTAAAATTTTTCAGCGTACAGTATATGAATTTATTGATAGGGTCGACCCTGTTTAATCGCGATTAGGACATCATTATTATCAACAGGTCGGAAAGAATGACAAAACATCCGTTATACCATATTAATATACAAAACGCCACTTCCGCTTACTAACGCGATCTTCCCCGACTATTTATACGTAGATAAAAACTATTTTTCAGACTAAATCTGATGTTACGTAAAGCATTTGTTGAATGATTTTTTTGTTTGTTGGGAACCCAGATTATCGTTATACTAGAATATAAAAATAATAGTATATTAATTAATACATAAAATGGCAGAAACAATAAATATTCAACAAAATAATTTGTAGGAGAACAGCTAATAATATAAAAATTATGCAAATATAAATAAAATTATAAAAATTCTTTTACATATGGTACAAAATCAAAATAATAATAAATAATCATATCATATCATGAAGGTGGTGAAGTTTTCCGGGATTTCCTACACCTATAAGTAAATGGCACCCCAATCATCATTAAGTCGCCCTGGAGCACCACGTAAAATAATAATAATAGCTGGGCTTTCCCCTTACAAGCCTTAGTTGGCTTCTGGGGATCACTCGTAAGGATTGAAGTATAGGGATAGAATTGTTATTATAGTAACTAAAAATATCTGAATAATCACATGTTAGTCGTTCCTCTTTTATCTTATGTTATGGAAGTATAATTTTATCCTTTACCAACGTTTCTCTACTTCTTCTGCCTTTGGCTAGTTGCTGTTTTTTTGCCAGGAAGTTCTATCTTGGTTTATCTCTTCTTTGCGATGGGCTTACAACATACAGGGTGTTCCACTTAAAATAAGCCGAATATTGCAGTGAGAATATTTTACTAATTGAACTAAAAATTATAAACACCCTGTAACGAGATGTTCATTAGTGGATCAATAAATATACTAAGGTAACAGCCTTTTATTTAAACCTGAGAGTAAATTCGTTGTAATTGGTTCTATCCGCAGATATTTAATTTTTTCTTACATTTTAATCAAAATAGACATAACTTAAAACACTCTGTATTTAGGTATGCGGAACCTTTATGACAGTATAGCTTATTTTTATGTACAATTCTTAAATGTAATTATATACGGGATGTGCCATTTAAAAAAACCTCATTTTGATATGGTACTTTTTTTTGGAGACCCTCTATATAAATAATGAAGTAGCTTTTGACCAAAAATAATCCTTTCCCGTTGGTATACCTTTTTCTAGGTTGGCAACTTGGAGGGAACTCTCCCCCATTACGTTTTTGAACAATACTACTCCTGTTATGAATGGTTGTATATATTCTTCATTACTTGCTGTTTACTTGTTTTCGTTCTTTTGTTTTCGGCTCATTTTTCTTTTATTTGTAGTATTGTGAATATAAAATCTAGCTTTCTGTGGTTTTCTCCAAAACCGGCTTTGTTTGTCTTGTAATACGAGACATTTTTTTTGTTTTTCGTGTACCAGGTACTTTAGCATTTCCGGCATTATTTCGTCGCATCTTGGTGTTTTTCCTATTTTCTGTATCTTTGTGTATTTTCCATTTTCCACAGTCAATTTTATTTCTGCTTAATTATT
The DNA here is from genome assembly GCA_963243735.1 of Neocrepidodera transversa. Classification (NCBI taxonomy): domain Eukaryota; kingdom Metazoa; phylum Arthropoda; class Insecta; order Coleoptera; family Chrysomelidae; genus Neocrepidodera; species Neocrepidodera transversa. Next base: position 13,699,780 of record OY725348.1, read on the forward strand.
TTTCCCTGAATAGTTTTTATAGTTATCTCTTTGCTATTTCCTAAGTTTTTTTAATGTTCTGCCGATTATTGTATTTTTTTTTACTTTAATTCTTTGTTTTTTATATTGTTCATATTTTTGTTCCATTATTTTCATGATGAATTCTCTCCAGTCTTTTTATTCTTAATTTCCGTTTTTGCTTTTTAATTCACTGTGCAGTTGCTAGTTTTTTTATTTCTTTTAAAATAAATGAAGGTATTAGTACCACAAGGAAGTATTCTGGGACCGGTTTCATAACATTTATAATATATATTAATAAGTTAACTGTAATTACATAACCACTTTTTAGTTAAGTATTCATCTGAATCGTTTTAAACAAATTAATTTAATAACGATTTGAGCTTCTATGGAAAAAAATTATACCAATAAATAAAAATGAGGGGGTAATCCCACCCAACTTTCCGAACACTCCTAGTAAAGTAATTGTTTAATCGATTATTTTAGTTTTTCTGCATTAAAATACATTAATTATATTACCTATCGAATGGTATAAATCACATTTTAATATCTTTAATATTTTTAAAGATATTCAATTTCTTTTAAACTTATATTAAATTACAAAAAAAAAATTTGGAATTCTACAATTTTTTGAATAAAATTTTGAAAAAAATCAGAATTATAGAGTTTTTTACTACAAATTTAAGGGTAATTTTTTAAAATTTTTAATATTAATTTTAACCTTAAAACAAATCAAACCTATTTTTGAATAATTTTAAAATCATTAAATAATTAATATCTCATTCAATTTTATTCAAAATGGGAAACAAACCTTTTTTTTAGGTTTTTTGGATCAAAATGTATTAATAAAGAAAGTTTAAAAAACTAAAAAAAAAAATTTTTTTTGTTAAAAATTCATGGGTAAACCCATTGAATTGTTTTAACTTTTTTCATTTTTTGCTATAACTTTTACAAATACTATGTTAAAATTATGAAATAATTTATACACATAGTACTTTTAGATCCTTTTCGGATATGCTATTTAATTTTTTCATTTATTTTATACTTATTGAAAAAACGAAATTACAAAAAATTTAAAAAAAATTCTTAAGTTTGTCTATAATAATTACAATTCTAAATTTTAAGAAACTAAAATACATTTTAAATTTAGAGTTTTATTTTATCTTTAGATTAGTGCAAATCCCAGTTCAATAGCTTTAATATTGTAGAAGTTATTCAATTTAGTTTAAAATCATAATATAATTTTAAATGTTTCTTAGCCAATTTTTAAAAAAAATCACAATTTTTGTAATAAAATTTTGAAAAAAATTATAATAATAAAATTAATTATTACAAATTTAAAGACATTTTTTTTAAATTTTTAATATTAAAATTTAAGTAAAAAATAATAATTTAATAAGGATAAAAATTGCTTAAAAATTAAAATAAAAACTAGCGGCGAAACTATGCGGAACTCGAAAAAAAATTAAAGACAAAATTTGTAGAAAATTTTATATTCTACAATTTTGATTTTTTGTAAATTTTCATAAAAATCCATAATTTTGTCTCAAAATCTAAAAAAAGTCGCAAATGTCTATATACATTATTTTTCACGCCCTCTAGCGACGAAACTATGAGGAAATCAAAAAAACGGTAAAAACAAAATGTGTAGAAAATTTTATGTTCTACAACTTTCATATCCTGTAATTTTTCATAAAAATGCATTATTTTGGTTTTTTAAGAAAAATATGAAAAAAAAATACTTTTTGATAAATCTGGCAACAAAGGCAAAAGTTTTAAAAAGGTTTAATCATTCGAAATTAAACTATAAAGTATAGAAAATATATGTGTAAAACTTCATTGCCATCTTGTTTAGTAATGACGTCATCACTTATAGCAACTGTCACTTCCGGTTGTCCGATTAACTCCAAAATCTATACAGGTCGTCTCCTTGCAACCCTAAATATGTATATAAAATTTCATCTAAATCGGTTCAGCCGTTTAGACGCTATCGTGTTCACACACACACACACAGACACACACACCCACAGACACACACACCCACAGACAGACATCATGCTAAAAATGGTATAAATGGATTCAGATGACCTCAAAACGTAAAGATTCGTTAAAATCTGGGTATGGTCAAAATATCATGATCGCAATACTTTCCTTCTATACAACTCTGTTATTCGGAAAGTAAAAATATAAAATGCTTTTAACAAAGTATACAAATAGTAGGAAATTATTATGTTGGCAAAAACTATCATAATTCAATGTTTATTTGGATAATTTATAAAACCTTGAAAATAAATATTAGTTTTAACTCGGTATATTATTAATAGATAACTTTACAGTAGGTGCATAAAGTAATTAGACATGTTTTTAAAATATATTTTTTTAAGAACTGTATACATCAGACATATTTATACTAAAGATTAAAAATCATTTATACTAATAGTGTTTCAGAAGTAATGAACAGAATATATATTTTTAATTATTAAATAAACATGTTTTTAAATAAATAATAAAATACGTGTTTATTTTAAATATTTCGAAATTTCGAGTTATTTTTTAAAGAATACCGAATTAACATAAATATGAATAAAAAGACTTTATAAATAAAAATTAAATAAAATGCTTAAAAATTATTAAAAATGTACAAAATCAATCGAAAGGGAAAATACTAAACATAAAAATTAAAAAGAATCGGAAAAAATTGAAACAATCGGAAAAAAAACAAAATCTGTCGAAAAGAGCGGAAAATATGGAATATAAAATTAAGATTCGAAAAATTCGGAAAAATCGAAAAAATTGGAAACAATCGAATAACATGATAAATTGAAAAAAATCGAATAAAATCCACAAAGATTTTGGAAATTATTGAAAAAGAAACGGAAAAAACTCGAAAAAAGAAATCGAAATAATCAAGAAAAATTAAAAATTATAGAAAAATAATGGAAACAATCTGAAAAATATTGGGAAAAGATAGAAAAAACAGTGAAAAGTGGAAAAAATCGGAAAAATGTATGTTCGTTCTGCTAATAATCCGTTCGATTTTAAAACGAATTGAACATCAGAAAAATTCTAAAAAATTAAAAAAATTAGGAAAGGTTGGAAAAAATTGGAAACAATTGGAAAAAATCGAATAAAAAATTAAAAGAATCAAAAAAAATCGACAAAAAAATTGAAAAAAAAAATCTGATGTGGCCACCACATGACCTCTCGCCATGTTTGAATCAAAAATTTACACGGTGGCACAAAAAAGTATGAAAAAAATTTACTTTTTTGTAAATCTGGCAACAATGGCAAAAGTTTCTAAAATTTTAATGGGATGAAAATAAACTATAGGGTATACAAAATATATGTGTAAAACTTTATTGCCGTTTTGTATTATAATGGCGTCATCACCCATAGCAAGTGCCTCTTCCGGTTGTTCGATTGACACCAAAATCTAATCAGATCTAATCTAGGGTATAAGAATCGTGTATGCAAAATTTCAAATTTTTTCATTCAGTAGTTTTTGAGTTATCGTTACTACAACATCCATCCTAACACACACACACACTAACACACTAACACACACACACAGACATCATCGCGAAAATATTAAAATCGTATTCTAGGGACCCTAAAACGTGTTTATCCATTGAAAACTCACTACCCAATTTTTAGCATGATTCCTATACCTCTCTTATCTGAAGGGCGAGAGGTAAAAAGAGGAAAAACCAGGAAAAATTGGAAACAATCGAAAATTATAAAAAAAATGGAAAACAGTCGAAAAATAAAATGGAAAAAAATTAAAAGAATCGACAAATATTTAGAACGATTAGAAAAAAATTGAAAAATCTGGGAAAAAATTAACACATCGGGAAAAATGGAAGAAATCGATTAATATTGAAAAAAAATAGAAAAAATCGATTAAAAAATTAAAAGAATCGTAAAAAAATTGGAAAAAACGGAAAAAAAATTGAAAGAAATCGGAAAAACAACAAAAAACGAATTGAAAATCACAAAAAAAAAACCGGGAAAAATTGGAAACAATCGAAAAAATTGTATGTAATTTTAATTACTTTATTTAATCTGCTGCGAATACGTTTCAATTTTTATAAAATATATTTATATGTTAGTGTAAGATTCTCATATTTAAAATAATTAATATTAGAACATACTGATATCATTCCTATTATTATAATTTGTACATGTGGGCAGATATATTCGTATGAAAAAGTCTCCTAACAAAACAAATTAATATTGACTAAACATGTCAGGTTATGCGTACATAACTTATAAATAGGTGAAATATAAATTCAATCAAACATCTATATAATCAACTAAATAATAAATATTTTGTTCACCATTTTTTTAAATTCAAAAATTAAAACTGCTCGAGCTTTTAAATTTACTGCCCTAACAATTCTTTTCATAGAAAGTAATATAGAGAATTAATGGCGAAATAATTTGCGTTTGACTGTTTCAATTCTATTGTAGTGTCTATTTTTTCAAAAATTTCCACGCATATTTTTTTACAATTTTAAGTTGTAATGTTTTTTTTTATATTTTACTAGAGTGTCTAGAGTGCCGTCCAGTCGGACCCGGTGAAAACCCAATAGGTCCGCCTTGACGGATATCGTGTCTAATTAAAAAAGGTCCGTCAATCGGCTGTTAGGATTTAGTTTGAAATAAGTATAAGAAAAGATGAAAAAATAAAACAAGAGTCTAGAGAGCCAGCGTAATTAACCTGTGTATTTTAATTTATTTTATTAAAAGAAGTCTTGACTATCTAAATCTAGCCTGTTTATTAAAAAAAAGAAATAACTTCCATTTATTTCGTAAAAAAAAAGATATTCTCCGAAATCAAACCAGGAACTTCTATATCTATCATCGCACACACACTTCCATTAGACCACACCGTATCATAGTGATAAATAATCAAACTTTCTAGACGGACCCCTAGACACTCTATTTTTTCTATAATTATAATTTTTATATAAAAATGGAGATTTTTCCAAAATTTGAGGTTTTAAAGTTATTTTCTTTCATAATAATCCGCGATTTAAACTAAAATTTTGAATTTTCTTTTATTTGTTTGCAAATTCTGGAATTGTTCAAAACATAACTTATTTAATTTGCTCAATTCTTGTGTTTGGTATTCTAAATTTTGTGTTTTTTTTATTTATGTCATAATTTGATTTATTTGTTAGAATATAAGTTTTTCTGAAAAATATGGCTCAAAATTAATGGTTTTTTAAAACAGATTTTTTTAATTTGAATTTTTGCCAAATATTTCAAAAATATTCAATTTAAAGGTATACAAATGTTTTGCAAAAAATATATCTAACTTTGGAAATATACCGGTTGATTTAGCCCCACTAGTCCCCAGCCAGATCTACAGATCTGTGTTAGGGTATTATAGGAAAGGTATAGGATAATTTTTCAGCTTGCCTCAAATACCTACCCAAAACTGTCTACCAGCTCTCTGACTATCAGACGAATGATTAATTCTTTAAACATAACATCACAATTTATAAAAAAGCACAAAACTATCTTGTACATTTTGCAATAAGTAGTTTACCTTGATTTAATCTTACATAAATATTCTTTAATTTTATTAGTATTGGTTCACTAATTTTCCTTGCATTATGCTAATGGTTAATATAATCCAAAAAAAGCAATTGTTTAAGAATTATTACTTATATGAGATTTTAAATAAATAATTATTTTATTAAGGATGGGGCTTAAGCTGCTTTAGCAAAAAAATGTTAATATTAAACAATAATATAAAAAAATAGGTTAGTTCTCTTTTTTAATTTTCTGTTTAATACGTATATTTATTTGATTTGCAGAAAAAAGAAAGGTTGGCTGAAAATATGTGGCAGTAGATCTCATCTCGTCTTGAATTTAAATTGCTTGTTAGTAAATTTGTTTTAGGCGAAGGCATATTTTTTATGGTTAAGGTAGGGCCACATTATGGGCCAGTAACACGACAAATATTTAGCTCCACTTGGCCCCGCCCCCTTGGATTGGACACCGAGAAATACTGGGCAAGGCTGGCCAAGTGTAGTTCATTGGAAAATATTGATCCACAAAAAGATACAGAACTTGACTATTTTTTTCAAATTGTTATCAATTGTTGTATTATATAAAGTACATGATGGAACGTGACAACGATATCATGTTAATTGCAGCATACTCACTGATACAGGATGCATCTGCTTTTCTGTTATTAAACAACATTAAATTACTAGTCTTTGTTATAACCTTGGAAACGTATAACCTTTACTTGAAAGCTGGGCCAAAAGTGTAGCTAGGTACAAAAGATACATGCCAAATGTGGCGGTTTCTTTGACTTATCTGGAACTACCTGCAGATGATGGGAAAGAGCTCCTATTGGGTCAGTCTAGCCCTAGCTTTCTAGCTTTAAGCTACACATTTTGGCTGTTATTTCGGAGAGCAAGTAGCAATGTAGGCTCAGGACTTACTAGAGGTGGTCCTGATCCTTACCCTACTAGAGGTTGTCCTGATCCTTGTCCAGCCAACTCATCTAAGCGATGGTTTAATAAAATCCTCTTATACCTTTTTATCCTTGGTAGCACTTACTTTATTGACCGTCCCTGGAATACTTTTGAAGTTATGACCAAAGACTAAGAGTCAGCTTAAAATACTATTGCTTAGGTTTAGCCCTTAAGCAAGAAGTCACTTATACGATAAATCAGGAAGGTCCAAGTCTAGCTGAATTCAGTATGTTATGAGCATTAACGTGAACAAATAATCATTTATATAAATCCAAAAGGTTATCCATATCTCAAATGCGTGATTAACAATGAAGAAATAAAAATCAATGTCTAGTACCACAAATTTGTTAGAAGGGGGGCTGGCAACTAGTTTCGGCGTACAAATGACATCATCAGGTCTATAAAAAAAATAGTTACAATGAGCAATAAAAGAGAACTTGATTGTAGAATGTACGCACTTACGTAAACTAGGAGAGGGGTGGTACTGGAAAAAAATTTAAATATACTTATAGATATAAAATTTGGTAATTCACCACATTGTGCGAGTTGTTTGATAATAATTAAAAATTGATTGAAATTGGAGCTATGGGTTTCAGCAAAGGTAAACTTAGGAATAACTTTAACATTCACAGCATAACAGCGCAGCGTATCGTACATAAACATTGACAAATGCTCATAGACATGCCCAGCGGTGAAAATTGTGCTATTTCTAAAGAAAGAGATGAAACGATCGTTCGGTCAATAGCTATCTCTCTCAAAACAGTATCGTTTAGTTATGATGTTAGAGATAGCGCTAGACCGAACCTATACGCCATCTTCCTCACTTTTTTCAACAACAAAATATAAAATCAATATACGGGTTGGGAATGTCCATGAATATGTCAATATAGATAAATCTCATAAAAACATTACAAAATGGTTAATAACAACTGATATTTGACATATAAAAAACTTAATATACAAAACTATAATAGTTAAAGACAAAAAATTAAAAATTATAGCCTGAAGGGCAATTATAAGTATGGGTGATAATACAATAATAAGTTGAATTAAAGTTTAAGGTACAAAAAAATAAGAAACGACTTAACAAAAAGAAGAAATCGAGAAAGAAGATTCTGCTAGAACGTCAAATGAGCAAACTGGAAGAACAGAAGAATTGACATTGATAAGTTAGGTTGGGGAAATGAAAGATTTGTTTACTAAAAAAGAGCGAGTTGGTAAATGAAAACAAAGGGAAAAAATTGAAACTTATGGTCAATTAAGAATTAATGAAATGAATTAAACAAATGAACAGATTAAATTATGTCTCCGAAACTGTCAAGTAGGTATGCAGATGGTGAATTTAAATTTAGCTGATTTCGTTTATAAAACATCTAGGAATGATATTCTAGCATGTACCGCACAAACTCCTATTGTGGAATCTGTATGTCTGTCTGTCAGTTTTTTTAATTAATTTAATAATCAATAGGTGCTTATTAGATGTGGTACCATTTCATTATCTATTACTAAATGCGTCAACATGATTTTTCCATATTTTTAACTTTGGCCGCCATTTTCTCAGTAACGGTTCGTTCGACATCAAAATTAAAAACACTTTTTTAATATAATTTTTCGTCCTAAACAAGAATCTGAAGATAGATATGAAATATCTTACATACATACAGAATTATAGATTCCAATACTTCACTCCTTCGGAGTTTGTCAAAAAGTAAATCTGCAATTAACTATGTCGAAACTAATGGTTCAGAATTGAGACATCGTTTAATATTATTAAAGACCGGTACGATTCACTTGCATTCAAAATACCTATTATTTTTTTTGCACGATCACGTTTGCTACAAGAAATTGTATGTGATTTTTTTATGACATTTATAGATTTTCTATTGTTTCTACATATGTATAAAATACATATTTACTACTCTTTACTTATCATTTATTTACCGCCTTAAATATGGCTTATTAATTTCAAGATAAAAACGATTTTATTACTTATTCGGAAGGTGTGATATCATACGAGCAAAATATGATTCAAAAATAAAAAATTCGGAAACACAAGTTTGTTTTCAAAGAAAATACAAATTAATTTATTACCGTGTTAAATTGTTGTCTTACACATTTTAATCATAGCAAATTATGAATCACTGATTTGATGTTATGCTATTTTAATATTAAATCTTAATTAAATATTTACAATTTAATCATAAATTAAGACCAAACACAGACTTTATTTAACACTAACTGCTACCATTTCACACTTGCTGTAAAAAATAACTCATACTTTATAAAAGTGTATAATAATAAAGAATTCTAAATCCATGAGTTTGCTTTAAATATCACACTATATATTTTTATCACGAATTGCCATTTGAACAAGTACAATTTTGAAAAAAAAGTATTAACTATTACTATATAAATAAGCGACTTATTAACCAATTATTACTAATTATGAGAATTTTATATCACCTTGTATATAAAAAATAGCTATTTCTCCTTGATTCAATAATTAGTAAGATTAGAAGGTTGTATTTTAATTAAGTCTTATTGATGAGTCGATTCCATTTTATAATGCATTTTGTAGTTTTTAATTTCCCTTGACACACAGTTGAACGTTGAAATGTACTATTATTATAGCGCTATTAAAATTGATATATTATTATTTTCTAATGTACGCTGGGAAAAATCTGTCCATTGTTAAGTTTTAATTGAATCTTCGTTTGTCTATTGGATTATGTTTTTACGGTGATTTTTTTAGGAACAAAAGTCTAAAACTAAATTGTACATTTTTTTACATGAAAACGAACTATTAATACTGATCATACTTGATCAATCAATAATTTATCTTTAAAACTAAATACTTATCGTACTAAATTTATCTAATGATGTCGAAGCTTAATTCTAACGAGTCAAATATTATATAAGTGAAATTTTACTCTACTTTTAATGTACAAATATTACATTAGTTCAAAGGCGTCAAAAATTTTAATAATTTTAATAAAAAGAAATTTAATTTCTTAATTTCTATCAAAACTTTAAAGCATTCTGATAAAAACCTCAAGAATTTTATTAAAAAATTGCAACAATTTTAATCCACAAACACTAATTATCCTATAGTTTGTACATCGAAGAAACTGTATAATAAAACATGGTCATCTCTAAGGGTTCGTTCGAATTTTACATCCTACTTTAGGACTTTCACACTTATTTATTATAATAAATAAGTGTTAAAGTTCCAAAGTAGGGATGTAAAATTTACCATAATTTAAACCCAACAACGTGCCGTTCGTAGTTTTATTATACCGTTTCTTCGATGCACAAACTATACTTCAAAGAGCTCTTCTCTTCAGTCTTTGTTTCATTTTTTTTCTATATTACTTTCCTTCTTGTGCGGCATCAAATCTAGATGCCCTTGTGATGCCTTTTGGGCCACACGGAATAACCATAAATAATAATATATCAGAGTTCATTAAACTAGTTATAATTTAAACAATATAAAGGTTGAGACGTGAGTTATACGTAACGTGATATAGCAAGGTAACGCCGACAGGTTGCATGCCGGCCGTTGTCCAGGTCAGGAAATGTTTAATGTTGTATTTGCATATATAGGTTGTTATCTCTATGAGACTTGATTCGTTATTCATTCTCGATTCTTGATTCATTATCGATTTATTATATTGTAACAAACATGTATGAGTGAATAAATTTGTTGTCGAAAGTATCTACTGTTTATCTTACCTACATAGCTACCTTACTATCGCCACATTACACTCTAGAGCTAAATCGGTTTGATGATAAGGTAAATTAAAATAGGAAATTTGTTGTGCATTACTGGAAAACTTTTCACAGAAGGGATACTAAGTTAATTTTTCGTTTTCTTAACCATGCTTCTTCCATCATAGTTTGGCATCTAATATCATTTTAAGGTACTTGGCTTTGCTTTCGAATGAAACTATAGTTAAGTGGTGGTAAAATTTTAAGTCTCTTTAGTTTGATCTTCCAAATTTTAGTCCAGTCAATGGCACATTCTGTTTTTAGTTTATTTGTAGGTATATTAAGAATCTTAACGCAGGACCATTAGAAAAAGTAGAAACGGTCATCTAATTGGAATATTACACGTGTAAAGCCTCTAGGTCTTAAAACACCACCTTGTGGCAAATTCCCATTAGCTTTTTTGAAATCAGAGTGTTCATCTTCTTGTTTAATTAGAAATATATAAAGATACAATTTCGACATATTGTTTTGGAAATATTTTATTAAGTTTATTGACCTTCATGACACATCTAATCAAAATTTTTGAAATTCTGTTTATTTTACTGCGTCTCACAAATATTACAATATACAGATTTGGCCAAAACTTTGCGGGGCATAGGGAATTTCATACAACAGACAAGAAGCACAATAAATGATATGCGCGGAATAAGAACAAACTATTTTGGTATACTCCTTTTTAAATACATTCGTAATTTATCGTAGCGCATCGGATCTACGTCGGCGTTTGGGGAAATACACGGACAGTCTGAGACCTGAGAGTTTATCGCTCTCATCAACACTTTACCCTAAGAGTGGTGGAATAGGGTGGAGTCAATGTTTCGTCTTATTTATTCCCATTGAATTGTTGCATAAATACATTCTTCTTACTCTCATTACAAATTCCCTATGTTCCTTAAAAATATTACCAGATCTGTATATAGAATTACTATGGTTTTGTTGTTGTCAAATTTTCTAACTATTAAATATCTGTTTAGAAAATAACAGATAGTTATTAAATTGCGTATATTTTTAAACTAATAGGCCGGCACTTTCGTTATCAAGGCACTAAGTAACAGGTAAAAGTGGTCCGTGAAAACTCGTCACCAACCAAAAATATAAACATGTCTAGTACTATTATTTTAATTGATTACAGACTACAAACATGAATCAAGTGAAAGCAGACGTTGGTTAAAATTTACTTTTGAGATTATGTACGTGAACCAAAAGAAGTAGGTGACTACTTTGACCTTGATTAAAATTGCACAAAATATCTTAACCTATGTTAAATTTGTCTTATTGAGTTAAATATTTCATGAATAACTTTAAAAATTAATTAAATACAAGTATAAACTTGACTTCCTTTTTAAATCTTCGAAAAAAAAATTGTAGGTGCATCATTATCGCTGCGTACGAATGTTAATCCATGTTTCTTTCAGAGACACACCTCGTTGTCTTTCTCTACATCTACATCAGGAATGCGACATTCACCTTTTAATTGAATACTTGTTTATATGCGTTGGCCGACGATGTGAGTGTCTTCCACAATGTCTATTAGAAGATTATCAAGAGTGATCTTAAAGTCATTAGTCATAAACTAATTAACACTTTACGTCACTATTAGTGAAGTAAAAATATAAATGTAAGTGATTAATTATTTAATGGTAAACGTTGTTATTTATCATTTTTCTACGCAAAATTTAAATGGTTTGTTTACAAAAATCCTGATACTACGTTTAATTTGTCTGGATAACTAGAAATAGAATTCGATTGTAGGTTTCCGAAATGGCATAAATTAAGCGAACGATACCAAATCACATGATTCAGTTTTCGAAAATCAAATAGTTAACATTAAGACCCGTTTCAGACGTACTGCTTTGTGGTTGCCACCACTGAAATATAACCTATAACTGGAACGCCAAAGTATAACTTCTAAAAAAATGAACTGTTTTAAATCTTCAAAGAAATCAGGGTGTGAGCATGCGCACTACTTTCCTAGCATTCACTGTGAAGTAACGGTGTATAAAAGGTATATCTGAATTGGAAATTTCAGGGGAAACAAACATCATTCTAAGCCGCTTCTGAATCGATTCATCTAATCAAAGACGAACCTCATTATTTGTATATCGTTGTAGTGATTAAATACATATTCATACCTTTAACTTTACTGCGTCGGCACAGATTCTGAAATTTCAGTTCCCTGAGTTAACCTAAAACTTTCTCGCGCATATATATGAATTGACGTTCCAGTTATAGGTTATATTTCAGTGGTTGCCACCGGTAACAGTGATGCGAGTAAAAATGCTCACATTGTGGGGATTAAGGTACTAGATGAAACAAAATGCGAGGAAAAGACAAGTGCGAGGCACTCGATTGACTCGGTTAAACAAATAATAAAAGCAGTTTCTTCCAGTGTTTCCAATATCCAACCTTGAAATTATACGGTGGCTGGGTACAAAATATACACTTTTTATACGCCATTGTATATTTAGATTTGCAGCCACATTTTTCCAGTCAGACAGACTGCCAAAATTCCAAAGTGCATTTCAATAATACGAACAATATCAGTTCGGTGAAAAATTGTTTCTACTTGTTTTAGGCTTGTTCTCGAAGCGATTACCTAACTTGTTACGAACATATTGAGTCTGCGCAGTATAAAGTAATTGAACAGGAGTCTGCGCAGTATAAAACAATGGTATTGATAAACGGACTTGGATCTTTTAGAATTATAAAATTATTCATTTTTTAATAGTTAATAAATTGATCTGGGGTTCTCCAAGAGTCTAATTGGGGTTCGTTGTAGTTAACTGTCTTTATAAATAATATTAGTCAATTATGTATTGATAAGAAAATTATAAAGGGGTCAGATGTCATACCTAAGACGACTCATCCTGGCTAAATGACTTTTTGGCAATTTGAAGTTTTAATTAATTAAGTGAGAAAAAAACTATAAAAAAAAATTGGAGATTTGTCAATTTTGATATTGAACATTTTTATGAATTGTCACGGGGAGGAATTTGTAACAGATGTTGAAATATTGATCGATAAAAAAATGTATTTATAAAAATGAATTGATAAAAAAAAGAGAAAATAAAATTATACAGCAAAGAAGACATATTTTTTACAGGTAGAGAAATATAAAGAATATACCAGAAGGTAGAAAACGAATAATAATACAGAGTCAGATACAGACGGTAAATAAGGAATTAATTACAATAGTAGAATATTCAGAGGAAGAGGAGGCAGAAACAGAAGACACACTTGTAAAAAAGCAGAACAGGAAGTAAGCGAAGAGGAAACAGGAAACGTTCAATTTAAACAAATTGAATTTTTTTATATTTTTGTACATTTATTATAGACTGAACTGAGAATCGTAGAAATGACTCCTGATCTACTGGGTGGTTCATATCAGAATATTTTATATGCTGACGATTCTTACATTGATGGTGAAGAGTAGGTAAATGAAACGGTATGTCCTACTACCTCAAACAACTTCTAACGAAAATTTTTAATTTGGAAGCAGTGCATAGATGAATTTTGAATTTAATTTTTTTTTATATTATGTGGTTAATAGCAATATTGACATTTTTTCTTTCTTATCTAAAACCATATTTTTATAATGAAGTTATTGTGATAAATTTAACTTCAAGTAAAGTAAGTCAGTTAGTACATTTATGAATTTAATTGTGTAGTAGAATCTCATTTTCCTGACAGTTATGTAGATTATTTTCTTGTTAAAAGGGATTTCTGTAGAAGAGTGTTAAATTAATCACTACTTCATATACATCTCAAGTATACATAAAGGAAAAATATTGCAATCGGTAAAAAACCGTTTTCAAGATTTTAACATTTCTTTACGTTCGTTGAAATTTTCACAAAAAATTATTTAGGTCCTAACATAAACTGATTAATTTTTGATCGAAGCAAGTTTTTTTTTATTTATCTTATCTATAATATTTGCTAGTGTTTATACTGATTCCGTTAAATACATTTTTTACACAGCCCATTTTTACAATTTACAATTAATAAGACTGTATCAAATGTAAACAATTTAAATTCTAAAGTAATAGAATGATCTCACTGCCATGCTGAGAAATAATTTATCTCAAAAATTAAGATTAAGATATTAAGTTTAACAGACATGGGAAAACTTGAAAATAATTTTATCATGTCATTGAAATACGTGAGTAATGTACAAACCAACACATGTAGGACAAACGTCTGCACGTATAATACATATGGAAAGTAAAAAAAAGTTTTAAGTACTATACAGCCTATTGTACGTAATTTAATATATGAGTTTTGTTATGGACAATACCGACATTAATGCCTAATAAAGGACTAATATATGATTTCAGTCAAATCAAAAACATCATATTGCATTAAATATAATCAATAATTGATGTTAATGCTAATGAATACAAGGTTATCTAATTTTCCAGGGATTAACTTCCTTTTTATTTATTTATGTGATTGACAATGTGAATATTAACCGTCACAGCTAAATTGGAGTTGTTACTTTATTTTTTAGCCTATTTATGAAGCATATTAATCCGCTACATTATCTGATTTGGTCGTACACAATATTAAAGAGAAATTATTTTATTATTAAAAATGTTTCCAAAAAATTTTCAACGGCGCTTATTAAAACTTTAAAAAAATCCAAAACGTTATTCATGAAGAAATAAAATCAAAGTCTAGTACCACAACATTCTTTAATAAATAAAGTTGGAAGGGAAACTGGCAACTAGTTTCGGCATACAAATGCCATCATCAGGTCTATAATATAAATATTGCAATGAGTTGAGAGAAGGAGGACTAATATAATATAGATTTACCAAATAGTAATACATTAGGTTGTCAAAATTTGAATAATGCAATACGTTGATACAGGGTTACATGTGCCCACTTAAAATTAAATGGGCTGGAATTTAGGGGTGGTTTCTAAAAAAGGGAAACATTATATGCATAAAAAAGAAAATTGTAAGGAAAAAACATGTTGGTGTAAATTCAACATGGTTGTTCAATTTAGGAAGGATAAATTTATGAAATCTGATCAGTGTGATCAGATAGTGGAGAAACCGGACATACGCCGGGATCAGGTGGTAAATAATTATTATACAGTAGGTTTGGGCAACTCTATGGGCGGTCACAAATCAAAATTAAAAATTAAGCACATTAAGCAAACAAGATAACAATTTATCATTACGGCGTATCTATGAAGAATGAAATGAAATATGTCATATCCAATATGATAAAATGGTAGATGACATATGACATTTGACAGATAAAATTTATGTAGTACAATATACGTAAAATAAAACAATGGTAAGACCAGGGCAATTAAGTACAAAAATAACAGTAAAACAATAAATAATTTAAAAAAAATTCTTAATTTAGAACGTTTTGTTCATTTTTATTTAAAAATGTTTTGATATATTTACTTAGTATTCATACCATTTTGTTACTCGATTGTAACTTTAACTTTTATGTGATTTCTTATTTGTTTTTAACAATTTATAATTTGTATTGTATGTCTGATGATTGCCATTGTTTGGCCGAAACATATCGCCCTTACCCGCTTAATCGAGTGATTTACAAAATTATATTTTATGTGGTATGACGTTGAGTTTTTTATTATTATTTTAGTAAAACAATAATCAAATTAGTTTAAAAGTTAAAATTAAGAGCTTAGTACATTGAATAAAATGACTAAGATCAAGTGTAGGCAATGAATAATGAAATTATATAAGGGGTCGGGAAATAAGAAGTGGTAAGAGGAAGACAGCCAAAAAAGAAGAAGAGAAATGACATTTGGAAAAAACTATGTTAGGGACTGAAAGTGTGATTGTTGATTGTTTATTAACGAACAGTTAATAAATAATTTAAGAGAAGGAAACGATTATAGAAAAACAAACCTATTGAAAGAGAGTAAAGATGGGAATCAATAGAAAGGGATCAATTGAGAAAAGAAGGGCCAAAGAACGAGCAATCTAGATTAAGTCTCTGAAATGGTCAAGTAAAAAAAAGTGATTGTCTATATTTCTGATTTGTTCGCCAAGACGGAGTGTATCTCAAATAATTCTAGATTAAGTTTATTACTCTTGCCTATCTCATGTAAAAATTTAGAGTCAGTGATCGAAAAGGAATGGTTCGTAGAAATAATATGATTTGTGAAAGAAGAAGGAGTGTTTGTAATATCTGTATTTGTCAATATATCTACAGAACCACCGAGACCATGTCAGCCAAGTCTGAAACTAGAGACCGGGCTAATGATTTTTTAGCGTCCGAATCAGGCGCTCATATTTCTATTAAAAAAACAAAAAACGAACAAATAGCTTATCAGCTTAAATAACGTTAAGTAACATCTGATTTTCAGATATTCAGTTTTCGAACATATTAGGGAGGGGACACGATCTCTTCCCCCCTCCAACCATGACAAGGGGGCCCACCTATAAACTTGGGGCCCGGCCTGCCTCTTCGCGGCTCTATGTATGTAATATGTTCTTTGATTCTTCTTTCCAATCTTCTACCTGACTGGGCCAACATAGACTGCATTACAATCGGGACAACTGAGTTTATAGACACCCGTTTTATAAGGGATCATCTTTGGTGCTCACAATAAAGGATTTAAAATTGGTTTTAAAAGCTGTATTGATAAAACTTTAGATAATTTATAAGAGATGTTGCCGAGATAGGTAATAGAACCAAAAAAAGGGAGATACATCTTAGGTGTTAGCAGATATATGTGCAGAGTTAAGTTTAAATTTAATAAACAAATTGTTATAAAGATTGTTAATAATATCTAACGGAAAGTTATTGTTAATCGCAAGATATTAATTTCTGTAGTAAACGCATTTTGAGATAGAAAAAGCTCTATAGAGGGATGATTAGAGAAAAAATTTATTAACGTATCTGTAGTTGTTGGTTTTCTATAAATTTCGAATTCTAAACGAGATGTGGATGTGTTTATAGATATAAGAAGTTCAAAAAAGGCAAGTTTATTGTTCGATTCGAACTCGATAGTAAATTATATGCGGGGATGTAAATAAGTAAGATAAACATCTAATACTTCTGATTGAAGACCTTGGAAGAGGACTAAGCAATCGTCCACATAGCGAGAGTAGAAAAGGATTTTGTTTGAAAGGTGGAGGAATCTTCCTTGGTGGTTCATGAAAATTTCGGCTAGAAGTGGTAAAAGATTTAGAGCCCATAGCAAGTCCTGTATCAATGGATTCGTTTTCTCTTGAATTATTTACTAACTCTTCGTTAGAAAACAAACACACTTTCAGTCCCTAACCTATCTTTTTAAAATATCATTTCTATTCTTCTTTTTTGGCTGTCTTCTTCTTACCACTTTTTTCACGGCCCCCTTTTAATTATATAATTTCATTCTTCATTGCCTATACTTGTCACTTTATTCAATGTACTAAGCTCTTATTTTTAACTTTTAAACCAATTATTGTACTATTATATAAATTTTATCTGTCAAATGTCATATGCCATCAACCATTTTATCATATTGGATATATGACATGTTTCATTTCATTCTTCATAGTTACGCCGTAATGATAATATCTGCTTAATGTGCTTAATTTTTTATTTTGATTTGTGGCCATCCATAGGGTTGCCCAAACCTACTGTATCCGACGGGGAGCACGTCTACCCCATCCTAATTCTTTACCTCCTCCTCCACAAATTTATCCATCCTAAATTGAAGTCCACCATGTTAATTTACACCAACATGTTTTTTCCTTATAATTTTCTTTTTAATGCATATAATGTTTCCCTTTTTTAGTACCACCCATAAATTCCACCCCCTTTAATTTTAAGTACGCACGTGTAACCATGTATCAACGTATTCTATAATTTAAAATTTACCAACCTAATGCATTACTATTTGGTATTATAGGCCTGATGATGGCATTTGTATGCCGAAACTAGTTGCCAGTTTCTCTTCCAACTTAATTTAAGATTTATTATTATTAAGGATTTTATATCTTTAAAAAAAGTTTGTGCGGTCGGGGAACTCTCTTCAAGAACGAAGTTCCTTACGTTAATTTTTTAACCGAAAACGTGATTTAATATATATTTCTCTCTCGTATTTTTCCTAATTTTCCCAATTTTTATCTATATTTCCCGTTTTTTCCTCATGTTTACTATTGTTCCCTACTTTTTAAGGACCCGAATATGCTAAGTGGCTGATCTTATACATCGTATACATATTGTGGTGATATTTTCCATTTGTAAAGAGAATTCGCAACTCGAGGTAATGTTTTACTAAATATAAGCATTTTTCTGTTAACTTACTTACCATTATATCACTGTCACTATCATCGCTATCGGGTTCTATAGAAGAGGTATAATGCTTCAAACGTTTAAAACATTTCATGCTTTTTTTAAGAAGAGATTCCGGCTGCATGCGTAGTTAAAGAAAAACATTATTAGACAAAGAAAAAATAAAAAAAGGAAACCTATTTTACATTTACGTTCCAAACGTACTAAACTACCAAAAATTTTTATACAGAACTAGAATCGTGGAGATCTCAAATTTTAGAATCCAAAATTAGACCTAAAAACTAGAATAACTATTTTTTAACTTACATGTCAACTTTTAAAAGCAAAGTAAAAGTTTTTAAATAACTTCTAGATTATACAGCAGCGCGTTTTTTTAAATATTGACGTTTAATTATTAGTATTTGTTTGTTATTTTATTAAATACGAGTGAACGGCACTGAAATTTTTAAGAGAGAATGAAATGAATTAAATAAAGAATGTTGTTACATTAATTAAGATTTAATTAAATAATGAAAATTAAATTAAATTAATTTTTAAAGATTAAGGAGATCTGCTTCTGGTCTAAAGCCGTCTTTACAATTGGGTGCTTGCATGATTTTAGGTAAATGGGCCATTAGAAACCTGGCCAATAAATATTTAATTCAATAAAAATTAAAATCTGTGACGACTAAAGGTAGATCAGTTAAAGAAATATGCGAAAAATGGCGCCACCCGATTTATCTTAGGTTACAGCCAACAGTTTTCATAATAAACTGCATTTATACCAATATTGTTTATAACATATATAAAGTTAATTTCAGATTCTAATACTTCAGGTCTGTACTATTATTAATTTCTAAAGAAAATGGAGAGGCCGTTTTACAGATTCACTCGGTATAGTTCTACCTACAAAAGCTGCAAATAATACTTTTTATAGATAGAAGTAATTAAGCAATTCTACATGATTAAAATAAACATTTAGTTTACTTTGATGAAAAAAAAATTTATAAAACCTTATAGTTTGATATAGAATATACTAGTTTAAAAATGAAAAATAATATAGTAAAGTTTGTTTTAAACGATTCGGTTAACAAAAATTTAATATAATGTAACCCAAATGCAAAATAATAAAATAGCA
This sequence comes from Neocrepidodera transversa, assembly GCA_963243735.1. NCBI lineage: Eukaryota > Metazoa > Arthropoda > Insecta > Coleoptera > Chrysomelidae > Neocrepidodera > Neocrepidodera transversa. Next base: position 13,719,430 of record OY725348.1, read on the forward strand.
TAAACATTGTTAGTGTGACCCAACCTTAATTCCACAAAAATTCCTAGGAAATCATTAACCTACTTTGCTTACAAACAAAAAGGAAAATACTGTTTACATTGACACAGTCACAATTACTTACTAGTTGGCGAAAACCAGTATAATTATTATCAAGAGGTCTTTGGCCGAGTGTGACATAATATCAGGTATACTGTACATACACTTATATGTATATGTAGAAGCGGGAGCGGCATTTTCCTCGTGTGTGCTCTGTCTATTTGGTCTAACTATCGTCATATACGAAAAAGTAAGCATTTGGTAAATAATTAAATATTTGCTTTTGTATTAGCAAACAGCCATGAACTGATAAATCACAATTAGGTTTGATTGTTAATAAATAAAAAAAATATATCGAAAATTAGATTTTTCTTGATTACAGTGTTAAAAATTTCGTAAATAAAAAACCTTTTTTTCCTATCATCAATCGACTTTTATCTGGATAACACATTTTAGGAGCTGCATTTTTGGTTAAATAGGTATTTTTGAGATCACACCAGTATTTATGCCCCTGTTTAGTTTTGGATAAAAAATTATATCATGTTACTATGCTAAAAACCTTTTCCGAAATATTCAAATTAATATTTTTCTTTTTAGGGTAAATTATAACAATTGTTTGTCGCGCCCTTAATAAGCGGTTTTGGACATATGTTCATTAGACAAACATTACTTATTTTTAGGTGTTCTATCGCCCCTAGAAGTATTGCTCGACAAATTTGGTCCACTTTGTATAAAAAAATATTTTGTTTTTCATTTTATTATATAAAATTTAAAAAAAATATAAATCACAGAATATGTACAAAACTGGTCACTGAAGGACGTCATGTTCGACTTCAAATAGGAAGGAATATTTATCTGATACCTTTACCAACAAATAATCCCTGAACCAGTTCAACAATGTATTCTGAAAACAATAGAGATATGGCTTCTCTAAAAGTACGTCATGCTTGACAAGCTTTTGAAAAGTCGCAGAAATACGTTGCTAACATTTCACCTTATCCTTAGTGTAAACTTTAAAAAAGACAGCACCATGGACACTCGTTTTTTACTGGTGATTCATTTTTGATTAATTAGGAACAAACGTTCAAATTAAGTATATTTGTTGTTATTTTTAAATTATTACATTCTTTGGAGTATTTTAGTACGATACCGATGAATAAAATTAATAGATTTAAGTAAAAAAAATGTTTTTAACTTTAAAGACTCAATAAGTAAAGGCGATGACGTTTAGAATAAAACTTTACCAGTTGATCTCTTGTATAATTGTCACAATCTAAACGTCATTGTCATTAGTTACAGAACCTTTAAAGTTAACGAACGTTCCATCTACTGACAAATGGTCTTTCAAAAGTCTGGAAACGGTCCTTTGATAAATAATCGCAAATACATCTAATTACTAAATCCCAAATTTGAATGATTTATCTGTAACATTTTGGAATTACAGGGCCGCTTCCATAATTTTCAATATTTTTGGGAGTTGAACGGATTTCATAAAATAACCCAAAAACTAGTAACAATAATGGTATCAAACGGTATACCGTTGAATTCGTCTCATTGCGATATGTCGAGTTTGCTAAAAAAACATATTTGCTTTAAAAAAAAATCAAGATGGACACCAAAAAGCCATGTCATTACTAAATCCCGAATTTCGACAATTTATCTTTAGTAGTTTTTGAATTCCAGGACCGTTTCCAGACATTTGAAAGACCCGGTATATCATCTTCTATTAGCGTTTGAAGTGAATTTGAAGGAATGATTAGAGTTGAAGAAGAAAAGTTTTCTCGTAAGAGTTGGAACTTTTAAATCAAAGTCACCATGACGATATTCAAGTATGACCCTCTTTTGTCTTTTTACATAAACTTTGAAACTGCTTCATAATTTTTTATAAGATAAATTCTTACAACTCGCATCAAAAGTCAAAATGGCATTTTATGTTGATTTGGAGCAGTATATGTATAATAAAAAATCTGATGTGGCCAGCACATGACCTCTCGTCATTTTTGAATCAAAAATTTACAGGTTGACACAAAAAAGTATGAAAAATAATTATATTTTTGTAAATCTGGCAACAATGGCAAAAGTTTCGAAAATTTTAATGAGATGAAAATAAACTATAGGGTATACAAAATACATGTGTAAATCTTTAGTGCCGTTTTGTATAATAATGGCGTCATCACCCATAGCAACTACCACTTCCGGTTGTGCGATTGGCACCAAAATCTAATCAGATCTAATCTAGGGTATCAGAATCCTGTATGCAAAATTTCAAATTTTTTTATTCAGTAGTTTTTGAGTTATCGTTACTACAACATCCATCCAAACACACACACACACACACACACACTAACACACACACACACTAACACACACACACACACACAGACATCATCGCGAAAATATTAAAATCGTATTCTAGGGACCCCAAAACGTGTTTATCCATTGAAAACTCACTACCCAATTTTTAGCATGATTCCTATACCTCTCTTATCTGAAGGGCGAGAGGTAAAAAATGGCAGTTTCTTTGTAACCGGTCATTTCACATGGAATTTCTACAAAATTTTTGACTAAATTTCCAGCAATACCTAATTCTTCACTTTTCGAAATTCAGTCCCGGTCATCATAGTTATATGAAGATAATACCGGCTCTACGGTTTAGCTATGACTAGGACTAACGGAAACTGGCCCTCGGTTAAAATGTTTAATATTCGAGAATATTATCCAAATATCAAATGTGGTCAAGTAAGGAAGTAGTAAAAATCTAAATGTAGTACTCGTGCCGGTTATAATTTGGTACTCAATCCTTATTCACTCCTCAAAATTGGTAATGTTCAGCCTTCCTACATGGCCGAATAATTGTCATTTTACAAATTTATCTATAAATTCCACACATGTTCGTTAGTACCAATTAACTCCATTTACCAATTTTTTAAAAACTTCTTTACGTACTTTACCTTCTCATACCTGTATTTTTTGGTATACAATCTTAGTCTCTATAATTATTTTGGTCTAATGATGGCATAATTTCCGAAACTAGTCGCTGTTCTCTAGCCTAAAATGTAACATCGGATATAATTTTTTTAAATATATTACATGTGGTATTAGGTTTAGAGTTTTACTACTTCAAAATATATAAAGCTTTTGATTTCAAGTCTTCAAAAAGTCTTAATATAACGTCTCGAAAGTGTTGGAATTTTTCAATAACTTTTTGAAATAAAACCTGGAGATAGTTTTTAAACTACTTTGTACCACAAAGTACTAGTAATTAGTTTTTCTTAATCTAGAGTCTAATCAGTCTATAACTGCTGAGGTCCAGATGATTAGAGAAAAATCAACGTCTTAAATCAAAAGAGGGAGGAGCGTGCGATTTTTAACTGTGCCCGAAAGTATCCGTTGTTGCGAACCCTACCGTGATCTTGATGGCTTTATTTTGAGGTATCTAATTCCTGGTCTTACATCCACCAATAGACCATAGCTGTAGATAATTTTAAAACTAAGAAATCTCGCTTGAGCCGATATAAGACTCACGAATGTAGGCTCGTTGACTGACAACGAATTCTCCTGCTTATATTCGTTGAACAAACTCCAGTTCAAAGACCTTCTTCCGTATTGGTTCAAGATGCAACAGCCGCCGGCGAGTTTCTCAGGCGGATTAGCAGCAAACACTTGGTGCAATATGAGAAAAGAAGTTTCTGACCAGTTTCTCAAGGATATTTATCATTTTAATACCAGGCAAGTCAGTATGGCAATTATTACCCTCCGGAAGTTATTAGTGGGAGTATATGCTTATTTTCAATCTTCTGATTGTAACTCATCAGGTCGCGTTTTCGAATCTCGCGCCTGTTTAGACTTTTTATCAGTATCTAGATTTGGATAATATCCCCTAGTATGAAACATTTTAACCGATGGCCTGTTTCCATGCGAGGCTTTTTGCAAAAATAAAGGCCTAGGTATTGTTGGAAAAGATGGTATGCTTTACTGAGTGCAATGCTCCCAGTCATTAGATTTTGCGCATTTATAGATCTATAAAAAAGAAACATTTTCATAAAATATTAACTTCCAAACTATTCCGGAACATCTTCAAATAAGTTTTTTACAGCAAAATTTTTGAATGCAAAACATGATAGCCCATGTGCGTATCTTGAATTTCGATGTAATTCAGTAGTAACTGCCGATATGTTTCATTATTAACCACTTCTGCAGTACTTTTTTATGTACCCATCGCATCCAAAACACTTTATTAGGGCCATTTAAAATTAACAAAAAGATATGTGCTAACTATAATCGAATCATAAACGAATTGATTTGGGAATTTGGAACCTATGGTTTTCAACAATGTTCAAGAATATCGACACTACTAACCAAAACTACAACTTTTACACCTTTTACGTACGTTTCGCTAACTATGTTAGCATCATCAGCAGTTGATAATAAACTAAATACTAAACCTACGATCTAGCTATTTATGCCTACCACCTTCACGTATGAATGCGTTTTGGCGTTAAGCGCAGAGGCTTTATTCAATCAGTTGGAAAAAGCCCGCCAACCTTATCGAATTAAGCTGTAAAGGGGACTATATTAAATAGGTCCTTTGTCTTTATTTAAACTATTTTTACATTTAATTATATCTGTACTTTCAAATGCATCTAACAATCTTTTGTTGGATACATTTTTAAGTAATTTTACCTTATCTACACTAAATTTATGAACAGCACTTACTGCCCCGGAAGGACTTGGACAATGCAAGTAGTCACCCTAAACGGGGGCGAAGCGATAGAGACCATAAGGTCATCACTATTGGAACGGTAAGTATTTGATGTATTTTTGAGCCTAAACTATACAAGTTGGGGGTAAACGAAAGCAACGTTGCTTCCTTTTGCCCCCAATTTTATATTGTATTAATTACTAATTGGTGAACGTTTGTACCTAGGCCTGATAATGGTTAATAACCGAAACTAGTTGTCTTCTTTTACAATTAAATTCTTGTGGTACCTGACTTTGTGCTTTATTTCCTTAAAACTTGTACCACATTTGAGATGTGGATAACCTATGGGATTTTACTTATAACATAAGATAACTTATTCTAGATGGAAAAAAATGAAAATATACTACTATATTACTCATTTCTAAGCATTTAAAAGAAGTTAAATTAATTTTCAGGAACCGTCCAAATTTTCCATTAAAAGCATAGCCTCCTTTAGTCAGGAGTCCATGCAAAAATTCCAACGTATTTTTTTTATTAAAAAAAAATGTATTTCTATAAATACCCTCAGTGCTTTATACCTCGTTATTTAAAACTGTGGCATGAGTCCTTCTCAGCCTTGACATATAATACATTATATTTTTATAGAAAAATAAGTTAATGTAATTGATCAAGTGCATAATTCAAAGCAGTTGTTCACAAATAATAAGACGAGGTTAAAAAGTGCATAATTTTATTGCGATTCTCTGGTAATGGCCGATTTTAATTCATTCATGTCGTGTTTTGCAGATCTGTATGTCGATAGTGTGTCCTTGACATGGTCTGACTACGAAGCCGTGACCAGATTTTTTAATACGGTGAAAAGAATGAACTAGTTCGTAAAAAAATTAGAGTTGGCATAAAAAATAGTAGAAATCTAAATTCACTTAAACGCCATAAAATATACATAGATTTTGTGTAACTATCAATTTTATTGGGAAAACGAAAAATAAATCAGATTTTAAAAATATACAATTAATAATTATGAAAAGATATGTTCCTAAAATTTGGTTTTTATAAAAAATTAGTTTTTTTTTTAAATATTTTTAGGGTCCTTGCGTATTTCAAAATCAAAAATGTGCGGCAAACCGTTTGTAAGTCTGCCATAGACCTTTTTCTCGAAAACGACGTAAAATAAGAATTTGACATTTTGCACAGGCCTACTACAGACACGAACATTTTTCCCATAATCAAAAATATAAAACATTGAAAATTTTGTATTTCCAGCGACTAAGCAATATTCAATTATCTAAAACAAGATTTGTTTATTATTCCTATTAAAATCATACACTCGTCTATCTCTAATATTAATCAATTTTTCACTAGCTTTATTTATATTAAATTTTTTTGTAACATTTTTAAAATGTTCTTAATTATTGTAAAGGTGGCTTACTAAAATACTCGATTCATTAACTTAAACTGTATTCGAAGAATATTCAACAACATGTGTCCACAGACACTGATTGTATCTGAATATCTATATTTATATGTTGCCTCTAGATGGCGTTTCCGAGGCCTAACACTATCCACACCCATTGATTTACGACCCATTCTAGTGGTCTGGTCCAAAGCCCTTGCCTCGTCATCATATTTACTTTTGTACGATTTTTTGTGTATAAACGACTATTCATTTTTTTTGCGTAATTCAAAATTGTTAAAAAAAATTAAATTTAATAATAAGAATAAACAAAATATATTTTAAAATTTTTAACGCATTTAATACATAACAAGTGAAAATAGTTAATCGGGATTTTTAATTTACAGTTGTTTAATTATTGTAAAACCGCAACACGCTAAAAATAGTCGAATATTTAAATCGATCACGTAGTACACAAAATAAGGTGGTTCCAGATTGGTTAAATTCGCAATGCATAAATGTTTAAAAAAAGCACAATTTAAAAAATAAATAATACTGCATGCACATGATCTAATTAAAAATCAACTCTCATTCTAAATAAAAAAAAAACGTAAACTATCTATTTATAAAACTAAAAATTGCATAAGCATCCTGTTCGAATTAAATAATGAATATGCCAACAAATACCTACGTCACCGTTTGAAGTATATTTTTTTATTTTCAATTTCATTGATAATTAAATCCGTGAAGTCAGATTTATTTTTGAGGCAGTTGCCAATAAAAAAACTATTTTTGTTACAGATCAATGAATGAAACACATTTATTTACTATTAAAAACTAACGGAATTAAGGGGATATTACACCTTCAGGCTAGATTTTCGACTATATTTCCAAGAATTAATTCTGAAGGAACCAAAATAGATATTCAAATAATTTGTACTTTAACCGTTTGTGGCCAGAGCAGATTTATTTTTGCGGTATACTAATAATATGTAGGATTCTTATATTGGTAGTTAGAACAACAAAAAATAAGTAAAAAAAAATTTTACCCCCTCATTTCATTAGGGGGGTTAGTGGTTCTCCAGAGCACCGTCGGGTCTGAAGTAACCAACGTTATGTACATTATGGAGATGTAAATAATGTAAACAATAGAACTTATATTTGGAAAATTAAATTTACAAAATTTTATGGTAAATAGTTTTTTTTCTCAATAGCACATAAAGTTACACCACACGCTGAGCATTTAGAGTGGGGTCGTGATTGATAACATATTTCTAACGCCTTCCAGATGATAAATACGAAAAAAAAATATAAATTTTTGAAATTTTACAGGTGCATATTTTTGAAAATTTGAAGGAGCAAACGAAAATAAAAATAACATTTGAAATATGAGTAGAAGACATCGAAAAAATAAACTTCAAGGTGATAGCGGAAAAAATGGAAGTCCGGGGTAACTCATATTTTTTAAGCACTTCAAAAAAATGTGGGCAAGAAAATACCCCGATCGCCTATATATTTGTTACCAAATTAAAGCTTTGGCGGGCGGTAAGAAAAAAATTAAAAATCAGAAAAATAAAAAAATAAAGAAAAATATAAAAATAAGAAAAAATGTCCTTCCCAGGATCATCTGGATAAAAAAATCCTTAATTCTACAGATTAGACATATGGCGTAAAATTGTAAGTTTGTATGCGCTCTCCAGGATCATCTAGATAAAAATCCCTAATTTTACAGATTATACATATGAGGTAGTTTGTAAATTTTTAAACAAAGTTAAAAAAAATCAAAATTTCAATCAGAAATTTAACATAAGAAAATATAATTAATTTTTTTTATTTTTGAAACAAAAAATTTTAACTTTGGTGTTGACGGTTACGATAATATCCGCAGTGTTTATTTTCACATATGAAAGGCTGGCTTGAGTGTCCTCATTTACTGTTACACTCGATTTTTTTAAAAACTGAAAACTAAATTTATTTTTAAAAACAATGTGGACTAAAGAAGTAAAAAATATAAAGATTTTGTTCAACAGCGATAAGAAGTTACTTCCATATAATTTAATGTTTTTTAATAAACGTAAAATGAGAATACAGTAATTGACAAAAAAATAACTGATATAAAAATCTGAGGTGTTTAATATCAATTGTTCTAAATTTTTCATCGATAGCTATTTGTAAAGATCAAAGGACCACGCACCATGCTTATGCAAAATGGCACCAGGTCAAATTGTTAAATTTTTTGATCTACTCGATTTTACGACCAAATGTCTACATGGAACCAAAGTCATCCTATGGGTAGTTTTAGACATACAGGGTGTTAAATGCACGAATCATCATTTTTTTAAAAGAATACAATTCCTATAGTAAAATTGATAAAAAGGATTTTATTGAAGAAATGTAGTTCTGAGGAACTGAATCTCATTTGACAAGGTAAATACACCGGAAACACTGTTAGTATACAGGGGTAAAAGACATATTTCTAAAGTTAATAATTTTCAAGGGCACAATTACCTAACAAAAGCTTCAAAACGATTTGCAATATTAGATTTAGACTCAATAAATGATTTCCTGGGCCTTCAAAATGATTTTATAGAGGGTGATCAAAAATTGAGGTCAGGGATTTTCTTTTTAACAGACAAAACTTGTAAATATTATTATTATTATTAGTTTGTGACTTCATCATACGTGATTCGTGCCTTTAACATCCTGTATATAACTAGCTGTAGGATGACTTTGGTCCCATGGAGAATTTTGGTCGTAAAATCGAGTAGTCATATATCAAAAAATTAGACAATTTGATCTGGGGCCACTTTGCATAAGCATGGTCCTTTAGTTAAAGGACTTCTTATCGCTTTTGAACAAAATCTTTATATTTAGAATTCATTTTTTACTTTTTAATTAACACTGCTACAAAAGCATGTTTTTTTAGTTTTTTTTTTAAATTATGTTCACGAGAATAATAAACAACTTAAATTTGATAAAAATAAAATACAGAATACTACATCCACAATTCTACTTAATCATCGGAAGCGGTTTAAAAAATTAATATTATCTACCGCTTCCATAAGTTTAGTCAAAATTCCAGAATATGTAAAAACTACTTTGGCCATGATTAAATTAAAAATATTTCCTTTTCTCAATCATAAGAAGATTCTTAGTTATGGAATTTTGATTGACACTAACGTATTAGTATATTATTTAACGAGCGCTAATGTAGGTCATAACTGAGGCAGATGAAGTTTGCAGTAATTTGCTGTAATTCATTAAGTGAGTTATGACCATTACCGCAAGTTGAATACTATACTTTATCTACGATTATAACAATAAATACTAAGATGCAAGTACAGAGAAAGAAAGTACTTTGTGTACAAAATATCAAGTTCCCTCAATAACAATAATGGACTATTTCGCTTCAGCGAATCGGCTTATACAGAACCACCTTGGTACTCGGTTCGTAAATAGTGTGTAGTAAATTTACTAATTTAACAATTTTAAAATCTTTTAATTATACATTACTTACCAGTTGTTATAAATCTTTCTAACAGATCTACGCCAATGGAACGTATTTATCGGCTTTAAAATTTCCAAAAATTTAGTGCACACTATTTACATACCGAATTATAGTAGGAGCTCACAGCGTGAGTTGTTATTATAACTGAGTTATTATAACTCACGCTGTTTGCTTATGGATACCATGGTATAATAACCCACTAGTGAGTTGTTATAACTCACGTTGTTTGTTTATGGAACCTATTAATTGTTCAAAACTAGTAGAATAATTAACATATAATTTTTAATAGTAGATAAATTATTTTAAAATAAATGTATACAGGGCGTTACTATTAAAATTTCTTTATGCTGACGAAACAATTTATTTGTTAAATAAAAGATACCTATTTGAGCATATCTTGTAAAATAGAATAAATTGTGATTAAGAGGATATTTTTCATCAATGACATTTTTGAATTCGTGATGATTTTTTTATGTACACTTGGTTCTGTGCAAGGTCCTTCGTTATTTGATCAAAAGTAATCAAAGTATCTAATTGTTAGTGATTTGCCGATACTGACATAAATATCGGCATATTGGAAAATTTTGCTGATTATTGGTATCTTCAAAATTAATTAATTTATGTCGGCATATTTAAGATGAACAATTTTAGTTTTTTTGAATATATCTTAAAATATTTATGTTACAGACTATTTTAATTTTTGATCAAAAATAATAACTAATAATATTATTGATGTAATGAACTAATACTTAAATGTATATGACAAACATATCAAACTGAAACATTAAATATTTCGTAATTTCCTGTAAAACAAAAAAATGATAGAATTCCAAATTGTGAGGTCAATGATAAAAAAATATTAATGACATTTATAACAATTGTTCGAAGTTCCTTCCGTCAGCATAATTTTGTTAAGGTAATTATTATTTTTTCTAAAACAATTTATTTATTAACTAAGTTATATTAGTTTATAAAATTTTGATTTACTCATTTTTATATTCAATTAAACAAAAGATAAAATCTAATCTTGAATATTGCTAATATCTTTAAATAAAGAATGTTAAATTGGCGCTTGGTGGAAGTTAAAGAAAATTTTATATGTTGTTTGTATTACTAAAAGTAAAAATGGTAAAGTTTAAATTTTCTGCAATGACTAGTTTAGGTAACTTGATTGATATTAAGTTTGTATTTCAGAGCTGAAACAAGAAAAAACTAAAAAAAATATAAATAAACCCAATCTGGGAAATAACTGTAACGGATAAAAAACGTTCAGTACTTTTATACAGGATGTCTCATTTATATGGAAAGAACAGATTACTTTTGAGCTTTCAATATCGATATAAATACAAAAACGGTACAGTTAAAAAATAAAAATTATATTTTGTTAATATCTATTAAAAACCCTGAATGAAATATACAGGATGGCCCACTATACACGCGTCGCCTTGGTTTTTATATGGAAAATGGTAAGGTTGTGTTAAAAATGTTTACTGCAGGTACATACACGGTCTATGAGTACCATTTAAAATTATTTTCATTTATACAGTGTACTTTAATAAAAAGATCTACACCATATATTATTTTAAACGGAACACTGCATCTTTTTATTGGAAAGAAGTTCCTTAACGCGGCTTGCAGTAGTAAATTGGCAGAAATCGACACGTAACGAAAAAGCTTCAGGTGACCTTTTCTCTCACTCGCTGTCTTTTTCTATAATTATAATATGAATTTTTTCTTATTTAGAATTTTATGTTCTCATTTTTTCTTATTCCTCTGATTTTTTGCGATTATTTGCAATTTTTTGATATTTTGTTAAGATTTTTTTGGGTTTTTTTTGCAATTTATTTCAATTTTTTTGAATTCTTTCATTTTTATGATTAAAGTTTGCGATGTTTTTAGCTTTTTCTCATTTTTCTGATTTTTTGTTTTTTTTTCTGATTTTTCTATTTCTTTCTTTTGTTTTCTCATTTCTTATTCCTCCTATTTATTGCGAATATTTGCGGTTTTTTTCCATTTTTTGGTTTTTTACGCTTTTTTGCGATTTTTATCGGTATTTTTACAATTTTTTCGTTTTTTCCGCATTACACAATTTTATTTTTTATTTTTTCCAATTTATTCTGATTTCTCTGTCTTAATTTTTTCCAGTTTTTTTTCTTATTTTTTACGATGTTTTCGATCATCCTTTTTTTCTTCTTCTTCTTCTTCTTCTTCGATTCTTTATATTTTTTCCTCAATGTTCTGTTTTTCTTTTTCCATTTCTTTCTTTTGTTTTCTAATATTTCAATTATTTTGAAATCTTTCACTTTTTATGATTAAAGTTTGCGATGTTTTTCTCATTTTTCTGTTTTTTTTTCTGGTTTTTTCTGATTTTTCTATTTCTTTCTTTTGTTTTTTCATTTCTTATTCCTCCTATTTATTGCGAATATTTGCGATTTTTGTGTGATATTTTTACGCTTTTTTTGCGATTTTTATCGATATTTTTACAATTTTTCATTTTTTCCGCATTTCACAATTTTATTTTCCATTTATTCTGATTTCTCTCTCTCTCAATTTTTTCCAGTTTCTTTTTCTTATTTTTTACGATGTTTTCGATTATTCAATTTTTTTTTCAATTTTTTCAAATCTTTTCTCATTTTTTGCTCTCTTACTCATTGTTCTACTTTTTTTTTCTAATTCTTTCTTTTGTCTTATAATTGTTTCTCATTTTTTCTTATTTCTCGATTTTTCAGTTTTTCGTTTTTTCTTGTCATTTCTCTGATTTTTCTGTTTTTTTTGTGATTTTTCTGTTGTTTTTTAATTTTTATTCTTTCAGGATTTTTTCTCATTGTTCTGGTTTTTTCGATTTTTGTCGATTTCCTTCGATTTTTCTCTATTTTATGTCGTTTGGCGTAGCATTCACTTAAAGTTGAAAAAATGCGATTTTTAATTGTCTATAACTTCAAAACTATTAGATTATAGGTAGGTATAATTTTTTGAAATCAGCTTCTCATGATGAACATAAAAATGTAAAAAAATACAGAGTGTTTCATTTAAAATAATATAACTATGGTGCAATCTTTTTATTGAGGCAACCTGTATAAATCGAAATAATTTAAAATTGTACCTGCAGTAAACACATTTTATACAATCGTACTATTTTCCATATAAAGACTGACGCGACGCATATATGGTGAGCCATCCTGTTTATTGCATTACAGGGTGGTTTTAAATAAAGATGAACAAAGTTTAATTCTTTGTACAACCTTTTGTACAGTTTGGTGTATTTATATCGATATTTGAAGCTCAAAAGTAATCTGTAAACGTTTTTTATTAGTTACACTTCGGTTTATTTATTTTTATTGTTGTTTCAGCTCAGAAATACAAATAAATTAAACTTGGTACCATTCAAGTTACCAAAACAGTATTACTTTTAACAGTCTGTAGAGACTAAACCAGTGATGGCAGAAAAATTAAACATCAATTTTTTTTACTTTTAGTAACGTAAACAACATATAAAATTTTCATTAACTTCCACCGAGGGCCAATTTCTTAACATTCTGAAACAGACTGATTATCTATACAAATTTTTATCCTTTGTTTTACATTACTACAAAAGGAATAAAATTTGGCATTTACAGAGCAATCGTGGACTGTTCCTTTTGGTACATTTTTATTAGTATTATTTTCCATATAAGTATGCTACTATTAGTAACTGTAGTTTATATTTACTTCAATATTTCCAGAACGAAAATTATTTGAAATTCGTCCGTTTATAGATGGAAAACACGTAAACCTTTTTTTTTCGTCTTTAAGAAACGACGAAATACTCGGAATATTATACATGTATACTTATAAATACCAGATTTTCTAGTGAATCATACGAAAACCGGTTGATCACAAAATTGAAACTCAAACAGGACTTGTGAATGTGTTTGTACACGATGACGTAACGTTAATAACGTTACCACATAAGCATTCCATGTAAAACCGAATGATGCAAGACATGGGAGAACAATAATATATGCATTAGGTTAAATATAAATATAATGATCGATGAAAAATTCATGATGTAGCTATTTAAAATTTTCTAAGTGGAAACAACCTACGGTTTCATGAGAATGGATTTTTACCTTTTGATTGCACACATTTAATTAAAAACCACTTATTTTACATTTTTGATTTTTCTAAGAGATCAATTATTAGTACTAAAGTTATATTAAATCATGATAAAAGTTTTATTATGTATATGTATAAATTCTAAATTTCCAACCATACAATTTCGATCAGATATTTAAGAATTAAAAATATTAAAAACAGAAGGGAGAGTATTATGATCACATAAACAATGGAGAAGTTCACCATTTTTTTATGAATGAGAAAATTTAAGCACAACTGAACAAAAGAGTGAAAGTGAAATTAAGATATCTCAAAAACTAACAAAGTTATAACATTTTAAAGTTGCGCTTGGCATTCCGTCCGATTCAGTAGCCTGACGTCATTTCTCCTAATTACTTTACGAGACGGAATGTAAACAAAGCGAAGTATCGCTCTTCTTTATTCTCGTTATTCTTCGCATATATTAGTCCAAGAGTCAGAGCAGAAAGAGTAGGTTCTACTATTATTCTCGTACGATATTTCACAAAACGTGTTTCTCAAGATGGTGGCTGACGCTCGCGCCCCCCTCCCGCCAACTTGTATTTACTTTTAGGGTACACGTTCCAAGAATAAAATCTCTTCTGTAGAAGATTGCAGAAAAAAGTATCTGGCTCTTGGGACTATATTTTGTTGTGTGACAGTTAATAAATTATGATGACATAAATTAAATTAAAGTCAGACATGCGTCAATCGTGTCGTGGCATAGAATAAGAGCAGTGTTGCCAATGTTGAAGAGCAATATTCGATTAAAAAGCGCAAAATATGTGAAATGTCAATTTACACGTTTGACACGTATTTCCGCTTGATTTTTTATTCGTTGTAACCAGAATGTACAAAATTCTCCAATATTTAACCTAGCTGTCGATTTAGTTGTTGAGCAAAGTTTAGCATTGACACATAAGCATGTCCATGAATATATGTCAATGTTTAGTAGTGTGAGTTTTGTAACAGAATGTTGTAATTGTCAAATATCTTTGGTTCTATGATATCAAAATTTCAAAATATTTCAAAATTATGGTTTGATGCATGTTTGAGGTTTGAGATTATCTAGAAAAAGCGCAAAAAAATCAAAAATGGCGCAAAATACAGTTGAAAAGCGCAATTACTGGCAACACAGAATAAGAGTTTGTAGTACGGCGCTTTGGCTATGCGGATACGTGATGTCATACATACCACAATCCTCTAGAAAAAGCAACAACTTTAATATTATATTTCTTCGTTATTTATTGACCGATTTCAATTTTTTTTAACAATTTATTAGTTTTTGTCTATATTATAGTTAAATGTAATAACATATTATAACTACCATGAATCTTCTCCATTTTTTCATTTTATCTATACATACGGTATAATTGAATATAAATATGTGGTCACTTGATTGTAACCTATTTTCAGACAGTTCTAGAAACTTGTAGTACAAGGTCTCCACTAAATCACAACATTAATCTAATTGCGAGTATTATGTGGTAGCCTGACATTCAATTCAAATACGTACAAGTTAATCGTTTTTATTTTGTTTCCTCTCTATTCAGAATTATTAAAAAAAAAAAAAAACTTAACAATGTTGATGTATGATCCGTCAGAGTGCAGGTATTTATTTATAAACGAATCAAAATCCTACGTCATATTGAATTGACGTGAAGTACAATTTATATACAAATTGAAACAACAAAGTTGACATAAATGAAAAGCAGAATTTGTATTGCAAATAGTAAGAAATGATATGAAAATTTTTGCCCAGACAATCTTTCCCAAAATTATTTTTTAATGCATATCAATACAAAAAAAAAATCATCAGTAAACTATTTTTTATATCATTCTTCCGGTGACAGATTGGAAAAATAATTTTCACGAAACTCGTTGCAAGCAACAGGAAATTTGTTTCATTATTACACAACCCACATATGAGATGGAATACAGTGGAGTTTTTGAATTAGGAGCAGAAACTGTATCGTATACAAATTTCGTAAAATTGAACGTACTGTGATTCGCGATATTTGCTGCTTATATTTATTAAGTTATAGTACTTGAAATTGATAATAAATTTGAAATTAAGTTAGTTGTAATAGTTTTGCATCATCCTGTAAAATTACTTAAATTTTTCACCTCGGTGATCTTAGCTCCCGGCCGGCCAGCTCCAAGCTTATACCGAGGTAATCTTGGCTCCCGGCCGGCCAACTCCAAGCGGCACTTTTCCATCCCGGTCAAATACACAAATTCATTTAGTCGATTTGGGGTCGACTCGTAAAAATTTTCTCATTTTATTAATTTGTTTACATTTTTTGTGGCGTTGAGAACAGGCGGCCACGAAAAAAATTAGCTGATTACATAGAGGAATAGAAGGACTTTGCAGACAAAATTTTTCGTTCACATATACCTACCCCAAAGGGCCAGCTCCTAGATTTTCGTAGCGATCGAAGTAATTTCAATATTTTTTTTCTGGGGTTGGTACTAGGCGGCCACTAACAAAAATTAGCTGATTACAATCCTCCCATTCCTCTATGTAATCATCTAATTATTGTTCGTGGCCGCCTATTCTCAACCCTCGAAAAAAAAAACATTGAAATTTGGTCGACCGCTAGGAAAATCTACTTTTCGATTCTTGGAGCTGGCCCTTTGGGGGAGATATATGCGAATGAAAAATTTTGTTTGAATAGTCCTTCCATTTCTCTATATAATCAGCTAATTTTTGTTCGTTGTCGCCCATTCTCAACCCCAGAAAAAAATATTGAAATTTGTTCGAAGGCTACGAAAATCTACTTTTAGATTCTTGGAGCTGGCCCTTTGGGGGAGATATATGTTTACGAAAAATTTTGGCTAAATAGTCCTTCTATTCCTCTATGTAATCAGATAATTTCCTCTATGTAATCAGATAATTTTTGTTCGTTGCCGCCTATTCTCAAACTCAAACAAAATAAACAAATTAATAAAACGAGAAAATTTGTATGATTAGATCCCAAATCGGCTGAATGAATTTGTGAAACTATTTGACCTTGGTGGAAAAGTGTCGCTTGGAGTTGGCCGGCCGGGAGCCAAGACCGCCGTGGTAATTTTTTCTGGATGTTGCCGCAGTTCTCTATCAACAAGACTACCACTGTTCTGCAAGTTATTAATGTTAGCAGAATGCACCCAAAATGGCCTTTTCCTTTGCTTTCAATTTCATTTGAACGTGTACCCACTACAAAAAAAATAGGTTTTCATCCGACGACATAGTAAGCGAAACTAGTAAATTTTAATAATGTGTGTAGGGTAGTTTCAGGTAATTTGCTTCAGTCACAAGTTTCATGAAACTTATTTCTCTAGTGTATCACCGGCCTCATTTGTTATAAAGCTAGATTTAGTGTTACTTTTTATATAAGTTCTTTATTCCCTGATATCGAGGGAAAGTGAGAAAAATACTTTATAGATAAATCGCAACGCATTGCGACAAATAAAAAATTATAAAGAAATCCAATATATAAGAATGCGCATTTCTTTTCTACCAATTAACCGTAAGTAGGTAACATTCCGTTTAATGAATCACTAAATGTTTGCTTATTGCTTTTCAATCGCTTCGACAGGTGGTTAACCCGTAGATAAAGAGAAACAAATGAAAGTTAAATAAGTCTAATGATAGAAAGCGACATTTCTTGGAAAGTAACCGAAAAATGCAAATATTATTTGGCTACATAGTAACCGAAAAATGCAAATATTATTTGGCTACATTGGTTTTATTATAACTAATATCTGATAAGAAAAACATTTTTACTGACGTTTCGATTAAATTTTCATCATAAAAATTCCAAGTTATTATATAATATTATTAGTTAATTCATGCATATCAATTTTTTTATTCAAACAGATTTTTTTGCTTACATTCCATAAATATAATCACATAAAGTTGTCAACAAATTTTTGAACTACTTGAAATTTTTTTAAGTGATTATATTATCAATGATGCAGCTTCTGTTATAGTTTTTTAGAATTTTTTTTTCAAATTTATAGTCGGTCAAATGAATTGCACCAAATAGTTTGTAGCTATACAACTAATTCTCGGATTAACGCAAATTCCCAAAAATGAAAACAATGCATATTATCGTAATGTAAAGAAAAAACATTAAAATCAGCATAAAGTTAATTTTTAACGAGTCGATTAATGAAATTTTCCAAAGAATTTTAAAATATTGTACAAAATGGCTTGTTTTGTTTTCACAATAAAATTTTCCGAACAATGAATATAATTGTTGTTTATAATTCATGGCATGTGACAGCCTCATTAAACGAGTTAAAGTGTAAAAATTGTTGAATAATTGATGACAATAATGAAAAAATTATTATTATTACAATTACTTATTTGAATCTTTTGCAATTAATTTAAATGTTTAAAATGTCATCTACGTAGTTAAAAATATAAATATTCTGTATACAGGGTTGCGTAAGTTTAATTGAACACTATTTAGATTTCGTAAACCGTTATAGATACAAAATTGATTAAAATATACGGTCTGGTTTGCGGGATACTAGGTGAAAATCGAAATTCCCTATTTTCGTTGTGCTTAATTAGCACCTTAATCTTTAAAGGTAGAAAAATACTTTATAAGGGTTTTTTTATTTTAGGTCAAATACCACTTTACATAGTGTATTCAATTTTTTAAAACAACGCTTTATCTTTGAAGGACCACCCTCACCAATTTTTTTTATACGAACCTGTACTTTTTATTTCATCCCCACTTTTTTCTTTATCCAACCAGGTGTGATACTTAATTTTTTTAAATTCTTTTGAAAATACGCATCTTTTTACTTTCCCGACCAACCATCCAATGAGAAGGGAAAGTACTGCGAACGAGCTAAAAAACAATATTTTTCCTGAGAACCTGGGAAGCGTAACTTATGAAAATGGTGAACGTTTTCATCAAGATTTGAAGACTTATGAAGAGAGGGAGCAGTGTTTTTGGGATACAAATAATATTTTTCTACAACCACTATGCAAAACAGGCATTTATACACAAATTTTTATACGCAAAGCAGGCCTTTTCTTAATTTCTTTGATATCCGTCCTCATCCTATTTTTTTCCACTTCAGAACCTAACTAAAGGTTCATTATTCTACCGTCTATGGATAAAAACATTCCAAATTAGTGTATGGTCTCTTTTAGTAAATCATCTAAAACAGTACACTACAACCCATAAAACTATTATTTTGCAAAAAATTGTACGTTCTGCTTTTGTAAAAATCTAAAGTATACCGCAAAAAAATTAAATTCGTTTTTTTATTGGCACTTCGATTTTTCCAAAAGAAAGAAATTCAAAAAGTTGTTAAATAATTATTTAATTTTCTTAAATATTGTTTTATTTTCACCTAAAATAGATATTAATTAATTATTCAATGTTTAATGCACTTTAGTTAAATTTAAATAAATCCCTTGACTACACTATAAAATTATTGTTATTTGTTTGTTTTTAATACGATTTTGGTCATTTGTCATCTGCTGTCATAATAATAATAATAACTTGACTGCACTTATCGCTAGCTAAAACGCGCAAAAATATAAAATATTGATGAATTCATTGGAATTCTCATCGTCATAACTTTCTAAATACATATTTTCATACAGAAAATTTTAAGCTCATGTTATTTTTAAAAATGGTGTACGATCTGCTTTAGTTAAAATTTAAAGCAGTCCGTACACTATAACTTTTAAAAGTTATATTTTTTGCAAAAAATCATAAATAACTTCTTTTAATTACTAAAAATATAACTATAACAAAGATTACAAAGAAAATATTTTAATAGAATTATTTCATTTTGTTATGCACCGTTTGTAAATGAATTTTCCCCTGTGTTGTTAAAAATAAAAATTAATTAATTGGTGTATTACTTAAATTTTAAGAAGTCCATAAACTACAATCTATTAAATTATTGGTGTTTTGTTTATGTTTGTTTTTGATACGATTTAAGTCATCCGTCAAGGTTTAAAGGGTACAACTTTAATAATAATAATGGCTTAAATCCAATTATTGCTGGGCAAAATATTGATAAATTTGTTGAAATTGTCACATCTTTATGTGGAAAATGCGCTTATGCAGGTGCGCACCAAGCCATGCGACCCCCTGTGTGCAAAATATAACTACCCCTTTTTAGTAAAACTTTATACATGGGTAGGTACATATAAATAAAATTAAAATACGTGCTATATTTAATTTTGAAACTGATCATTTAAGAATCAGTTAGTTTTTGTCCGACATCTGTCAAACGGAAGTGTCACTGTCAAAAAATGACAGAAGCAATATGTCATTTTGAAAGCCCTTGAAAATCTATATTGAAAACAGTCAAAGTTATTTCTTCAACTGTCACCTGCCAAAAATAAAAAAATGTTTGAAACTTTAAACATCAGAAAAAGTATTCGTTTCTAGATACTCGTCGGGAATGTTTTGGGGCGACACAACCGATTTTTTTCCATTTAACCAAGTTTGTACTTTAACGGTTTACGAAATGCCAATTAAAGGAGGAGGGGCTCGTAATGCCCGTTTTTAGCCCAAATTATTTTTAGTCAAAAATAAAAAAAATATTTTTTTTTACTATCTATGGACAATATTAAAATGATTCTATCCCAAATGGGAGGTCTAAATACCCTTCCCCTCTTCTACCTACGATATAAACTACACAGGTATAAGGCACCCACGTAAAAATATATTCATAAGAAATCAACAGTAATATTAACAACGATGATTTCTATGCATGACAAATATCTAAAATATTCTCCCCTCTTTAACTATAAACTACACAGGTATAAGGCAACAATCTAATAATATATTTCTATCCTAGAAATGCAAAAACATCAGTAAGGTTAACAGTCATGTTTCATGAAAGCATTTTTAAATACCCTCTTCTACCCACCCCTCCATTAAACGACAAACTTGTCAAACTTTCTGTTGACTTAAAATGGTCAAAAATATATTATTTTATTCCAGCCTTATACATTTGCAGTTTATAGATGGAGGGTAGAAAAGGGGTAGTAGATTTTAAAATAGGGAGGAGGGATGGAACAGATATTAGTCATGCATGGAAACATAGTTGTTAACATTACTGTTGATCATAAATATATTATTAGTAGTAGTTTATAGCTGAAGAGGGGATAGAAGAGGGGGGTGAGTATTTAAACCTCTCGTTTGGGAAAGAATCGTTTTAATATTGTCTCTATAAATGGTAAAAAAAATTAGTTTATTTTTATTTTTGACTAAAAATAAATTAGGCCAAAAACAGGCCTTAGAGATCCTCCTTTGCGCCAATCTGTATGTGTGTAGATTTGATAACATCAAAGAATACATACAAATTCACGATCAATTTTATAATGTATAACAAAGCCAGCGTTAACCCTGACATTATTATTCATTACCGCGACAGAGTCACTGGATTGAGATACTCGAAATACATCTGTCGGACGGAATACTGAACGACGAATTACAGAAAATTAGATTTTTCTGGTTTTTTATATTTTTTTCTGGGGATAAACGATATAAGAACACATAGCAGCATAGTGGTTCTCCAGAGAACCGAGAACCAGGAGCGTGCGCAGTCAAATGCAAAAAATCAGCAACTCGGGTCACAACTTAATGATCCCAATAATTAGGAGGAAGGAATCTTGAGCTAAATCTAATAAATCTTTGAGGCGAGTATTTTGGGATTTAGAGTCAAAATTAAGCTAGTCAGAATATTTTAGATAAATCAACTACCGCACACATAAGGATAAGGCGTAAGTAATAAAATTAAACAATAAAACTATACAGATTGGAATGGTGAAAAGTTAGTAATAGTAGCAGTAGTATAATATATAAACATTCAAAATTTTGTAAAAATCTTGACATTTTGAAAAACGAAATTAAATCTGGAGAATATAAAGTATATAAAGTATTTTTATTAGGAAAAAAAAAATCAACATAAATACTTCTTTTACTACAAAAATTGTTGCACGTCACCAATAACGTCATAAATTTTATTTCTTGTTAAGATGCACAGGCATAAAAAGGCAATAAATACCAAGAACAACATTTAAATGAAATAACAATAAGTTTTAGGTACACATCTAGCCTGGTTCCCGTGAACAAAACCAGTTGTTTGCCGGTTTTTTTTAGCTTTTTATTCATGCTATATTCACATGTACAATTTTTAATAAAGTTCCGATTTTCAAAATTAAGTTTTTTTTTAACTAGTTTTCTGTGGTTGAACATAAAAGTAATACGATGTAAACGTAACCTTACCTAATGAAACTTATAAAAAAGTTAAAAGTAGCAACCGGGTAATTCATAAAGCAATTGTACCAACCTTAAAAAACAGTAAGTTCAAAACGCAGCAATTTTATAAAATATTTACTGTGAAGTCTTTTGAGTATTAATATTAAGGAAATATATGTTTCATATTTAATTTTAATGAATATTCATGTACATTTGTGACATTTAACATCAATTTCGCATAATTAGTTTTGATGTTAAATATTTAGTGGATGGTAGTACTTTTTATTTATTGACGTGCAACTATTTTTGTAATAAAAGAAGTATATAAAACAATGCCTGGGTAATAAAATATTATTTAATTTTCATTTTAAGATATTTATTTATTCATACTGGACATTTCTTTCTAACTATGAATTAAAAAAATTGTATGTTGCTTATTCTAATTATATTTCTAAAATATATCACATTTTGTTTTCAGTAACTCTAGAAATAAAATTTTATTTTTAATCCAAAGTTTTTTTTCTTCATGTAAAACTGGAAGCGAAATTGAAATATTTTATAAAAGCCAAAACGAATTGCCAAATTTTTCGTCGTCACTTTCTCACGATGCTGTTGCCGACCAAATCAAAACACTTCAATTTTCTGCCGTTCGAATGACCTACAAAGGTCGCGTCTCACGCCTACAACAGGTGGCAAAAGTAAAGGCGTAGGATTTAAGTATACTTGCCACGTCATCGTTTATTTAGAAAAATGTTAAGGTAGGTTTTTTATTTTTAATCCAGACACTACATGTTTATAATAGAGTTCTATAAAATTGTACGGAGAGAAAGAGAGGAAAAGTACAGGTGAGTAAACAATCAAATCATTTGAAATGAAAACAAAGTTTACAAATAAACAAGCATCGGATAAAGAAGTCTAATTAATACCTAAAAAACTTAAGACAAAATAAAATGCAATATTTATTAATGTTTAAATTTTCAAAACTGATATTTTTCAAATATTTAGGGAGAATCGTTTTTATACAGTGTATATCAAGCCATAAATCTTAGATATGGTATATACCCAGAAACTCTTTCGACGAACGAAAATATTAAATTCAAGACATTTGACCTACTGTTATTAAGCAAAATATTTTCGATTACTGAACATATGGTTAAAATTTTTACCATTATTGATGAATCACGATGACGAATTTTGGGTAATTATGAAGAAATATGAATCTCGAATGTAATAAAAATGAAATATCTCAGAATAGTAGAAAAAATAAATCCAGATAGAGTAAGAAACACAAATGCGATAAGTCTAAAAGGTTGTCCATTTTCTCTAATTTGTTCAACCGATGAGGTAATAAAAATCGACGTCAAAGCACCATAATTGATAGTTTCGGAGAAATTTCGCCATCATCAGTCCTAAAACCACTTCCGGCAATAAACATAAAGAGATAATAACAAACAAATTTTTAACTTACCATGCAATGTATTCATGGGAGAAGGGCTAAATTTATATATTAAATTGAAATTAAACTGATTGGTATGTATAACATGACGCAGTATGTAATAATATTTGTAATAAAATTAAATAAACGAAATTTTCACAATTAAATAGTGGTACAAAGCGGTTAAATTAAAAAAACATAAAAATATAAAAGGGGGTTGACATTATGTCCGCAATTAGACATCATGTGAAAAATAGAAAACTGGGAGAAAGGAGTTCTACAATTGTGAAGGAAGCAAAGGAAAAACTTTGATGAAAAGGATGTGGTTATGAAAGCATATTTAGTGTTTATATTTAAAAACACATGTAGGATTGCCAAGAATTTGGCCGGTATTAAAAGGAGTTTGTAAGCCCGACGTGGGGTAGGAAACCACTTAGCCGACGTTGAGGTAAGCAACCCCAAGGATGGTGTACCAACAAATATAAAAAATTGAATATCAGATTAACAAGCATTGCCCCAAGGAGGCTTGCTAACAAGACGTTTAACGACTTACAACGTATGAACGCGTTAGCCATAAGCTGCGTCACCCTTACAAAATGGTGTAAACATACAAAATTTTTAAAAAAATTATATGACAAGTAACAGTTGACCCATGAATACACTGTAACAAATCAGAACATAGAATACCTGAAGGGTGTGAAAACAAATAAGATAAGCAATAAAAAAATAATCATAAGAACTGGAATTAAAATGAACCTAAAAAGATAATGAGAAAAAACTGGAACATGAAGAAACACAGAGGAAGCAAAATCTGGAGAAAAAAATGAAAGAAGTCAATTATTTGTAAAATTAAAATTAAGTTTCTTAGGGGTGCCACAAGAAGTGTATTGGTTCCTCTTTTGTTTATTATTTACAAAGAAAAAAAATGTTCATTATTTACAAATAAAAAAATGGCAGGGCAGAATTGCGCCGATAGTTAATCTTTTAATTACGGTTTAGTTATTATACCTGGTTATGCGTAGGTGTCAGTGTGTAATTAAATTAAAGTAAATAGAAATAAATAAAACTTGAGATGTTAATGCAAAATTGTTTACTAATAGATCAGTAAGTAGGTAGACAATAAAAGTATATAATTATTGGGGTGCACACTATAGAAAGACGAATTGAATCTTGAATGAAAATATATTTAGCTTCATCGCCAATGTTATGTACTTTCTAACACTTTTTTTGCAGAACAACACCAACCAAGTATCCCTGAAAAGGAGTAAATTACTCCTACAGCAGGGTACAAGGAAATGACAATACCAGGACAAATAACCGAGGAGGATTTAGCAGGTTTGTCCCTGACTCTGTTTGCAGAGCGATTAGGGGAGAGTCCTGCACTACCTCACGCATAGAACCTAGCGTGAGGTGTCTTTAAAAGATTCCCGCCTCCACAAATCAGTACAAAATGTAATGTTCTACCAGATAATCACTAAACAAAGCTAATTTACTATCCTTTTTGATTAAGTCATATACAAAACAGTTGCTTATCTCAGAGGGGTCCAAAAATGACAATCCAGAGATCCATCCTAACCAACATCCTATTTCCGATGCTTCATCTTAGTAAGCAGCAGTCAAACTTAGTTGTTTAATTTTTCTGTACCAAGATTGAACCAAATGGCAATCAGATAATTTCGAATTGGGTCACATCACATGTACAGACTGATGAATTGATAATTCAAAATCGGGTTAAATTGAAAACCATCCTCAATATAGATTTTAGAGATTGCTTGAGAGGCATTTAAGTATACCTGCATGACTGCACTCGCTTGTAAACAAAATACAAGAGGCACAAAATCATTATTTTTTATACCATGTATCGTGAAAAGCTGGTAGAAATATTTTGTACATTAACTAAGGTTCCATTAACATAAATAGTTTTTACCGAACACAGAAATTGAATGTTTATGTAACACGAAAATACGACCGATTGCTTTTCCTTATATTGATGAATAAGAAATAATAACCCCGGGCGCAAAACGGCCAATTATTTTAGGGGCTATAGAATTAAAGAAAACATTGACCGCTGGCGCAGATAAATTTTCGCAGGCATGAGCAATAGCTCATTTTTCTGAGAAGCAAATGAACAAAATGTCAAAAAATTACATTTTTCAAAAGCATTCCGATAGTAAAAACAAGAAATCCACCAATGAAGAATTAGATCAGTTGGAATTTCACAAAAATATAAATGAATAAATTTTTAAATATTGGATTTTTAAATCAAACGAATATTCCTTACTATTTTAAAAATTATACAAAATATTAAAATGAGACAAATTTATGCTTCACAGTTAAAAAAAAACCAAAAAAAAAATTTACCCATTCAAATTTTCTTCATAATTTTAAAATTCAGTTGTTAAAAATGATTTTGCAAAAGTCAAATTTCCGAAATGGCTAAGTTGTATCAGTAAAAAATATTTCCCAACATATACAGTGTGTCCCAAAAAGGTAAAGAATGGTAAACACAATTATGCATCACTTAGAAATCAATGATAATCAAACATATTAATTTAAATTCATGAGTTAAAAGTACTTTCTAAATCAAATGCAGAATAAGATATTATCAGATAATATTGATACAAATTAAAAATTATATGCTCAATTTATTACGTTATGAACTGTTATAAAGTGAATATTTTTATCCTGGTCTCTGTAATTAAAAATTTCTGCGGCTTCCCGAAAACTTTTATAAATTTCTCCAACAACTTCAATTTTATCTTGAAGACACAATTTCACCGAAATTTTGACTAAGTACAAATACAAACTGACGACGTATTTCCAATGATTGGTTAATATTTTTGTGACGAAATTTATAGTATTTTTTTAAATTATTTACTATTATTAGGTTCAAAAGTATAGACTCCTGAGTGTCAAGCTACGTAAAACTAAAACTAGTTTTTTTTTATTAAATGGATATGTTTTAGTTTCCCTTATTTTATTTACTAGTTCAATTGGTGAGAAAGATAGTGGACTATATTATAAACTGCGTTTTATGTTCTATGCTTTAAAAAAAATGTTATTTCAAAAGTCAACGAAACCCACAAACCTATTTGTCTCGATATGGATGGCCCATAGGGAACTCTTCCTCGAATAACACCAAAATATCTCGGCTTTTAGCAAATAACACATCAACGTATTTTTTAAACAAAAGAAATAACCGTGGACGAATTGCGTCTTGTCGGTCTACGATACAAGACGGTATATATGGTCTTCGGCTAAAAAAAGTTACAAAAAGTAGAATTCGACTTAAATATATTAAGAGGCCCACATACCACGGACTTTTGAGGTTGCCTGTTAGAGAATTATCCAAGAAAATATGCTTGTATTCTAATAAATTGGGTGTCAAAAATATTTTTTTAGTATTTTCCGGTTAATGTTAAGTAATCCTACCCTCTAGTCCAATTTTTCTGCGCAGAACGGGGTAGAGCGCCATAAAACATAATTATTTGTTATTTTACGAGAACTCGCCTACAATGGCAACTAAAAATAGGCGGGTTTATTCATGATATTTAAAATATTTATCAGAAGAGCGCGTCTGTGCTACTTTTTTTAAATTTATCTAGAGAAAAAAGTTGATAGTCGTATCTAAAGAATTAACTACAGAATCGATTGGTGAAAACCGCAGCTTCCTATCTTTAATATTAACGGAGCACCCTTCCAAAAACGATTTCAGGCAAGATAACATATGATATTGGCGCCTCTTATATCTACTTATACTGAGTGAAACCAGGTTTAAGAATTAAATTCAATATCAAATTTTAAATATTAAAAATAATTGCGTCCATACGCAACAGGATAATTCAAATGTACCATTGATTGCAAATTCTTACATTTGAATTATCCATTTTTGAAAAATAGTTTTAGTTTTACGTGTCTTCGTTCTCAGTGGGGTCGAACCCATTTCGGCGCAGCGGTCAATTATACCCGAATTGAATCCGTTGTCGCTTCTAAAAGTGTAGCCTCTCTGGTCGTGAAAGCTGGATTAAGGGTTGTAGGAAAATGAAATAGGAATATTTAAAGATTAAATAATATTTTTGTAATTTTTTCAATTTTGGGTTATGAAAATTTTGACGGATATTCACGACATCCTCAAACGAGGTTTAAACCTTGTAAAGAACCATGGAAGACCCTTAAATTAAACATAATTTTTAGCTTCTATTAATATTACCATATAACATTTCATTCTGCACGATATTTTCCCTGTATATCACCAAATATTTTGATTATTGGTTCCTAGGTGAAGGAGTTTTTATCTGAAATAATTTTTTTGTGAAATGCAAAATAAACATTTTCTCTATTAGTAGATAATTTTTTGAGAATTTAAAAAGTTATAAGAGGGTAAGGAAGGAATATGTAATAAAAAAAAGAAAATATCTGTTGGTGGAAAAATAATTAAAGTTAACAGCATGATATTTTTAGTTTTTATATTTTCAAAAGTAGGTTAACAACTACTATTGTGTCACAACAGATTCATCCTGTACAAAAACCAATATTACTGGCATGCTTTAACATTGTGCATTGTTTGAGTTGAAAATGAAGCTAAATCAACTTTGTTATCATTATAACGTCTGTCTTTACACAACCATATAACAAATAATTGAATATTACGCAATCCAATCGACTATTATACTCGTTCCAAAAATAAAGCTTATTAAAAAGACTACAAACTATTCTAAACAAATTTGTATGAATTAAATACTGTTAGCGCCTCTATTATCATTTTAAAAATATATACTATTCTTACCTTTCTGTAAAGCTTGATCCAAGTAAGATCACCCTTGGAATCGGTATATTGTAGCCCGAAAAACCACACTTCTCTTAATCCGATGGTTTTCACCACCTGATCGTAGAGTTGTTTCCCCGACGTCGTCTGTTGGATGGCGAACTCCAACTCCGCGTCCATGGTGGTCACCCTGACGTTCATCTGAAAGGAAAAAAACACAAGATTAACAACTGCTTAATATACAATTTATGAATTGTAAAAATCGAAACGTGGGTGGATGATCAAAGAGAGTTTCAATGATCTGTTTCTGTTTTTATATTTTCGATTTTCTCTAACAAAAATGACAGTTACATCATAAATATCTTGATATAATATGGCAAAAATACTAATGTGTTGTCCTGGAAGATGCTTGTAAATGGTCGATATGTACCTCCGCTGAATAATGGAGTGGCCTTTAAGGAGTTTCAAACAGGAGTTGATAAAACAAAATAATGATATATTATATGATTCACTATGGATACTAGAATTTCACTGAACCCCATTTAACACTGCTATTTAATTTATCGGTTATTTTTAACTTTTTTCTCTAAACTTGTACTGCTTATTTCGTAATTTTAGTTCACTTTGATTTCAGGTAATGATTTAAACATAATCAGATGAATTTGGTTACGTTTATTGATTAATGAAGGGAATAAGTTTAATTGATGATTATTTATCGAGAATTTATGAAATATTATATACTGGGTGTATCTTTTTTTATTTATTTTAAAATTTATTAATTAAATTTTCAACTATGGCAAAACCAGGTTATTACAGAATCTTGGGAAGCAAATCCAGAAATCAAAATTGTGAATAAATACACTGCTCCAAGAAACTAACGCACCACTAATAAATTTGTAATTATTTTACTTGTAAAATATAATTATCAAATCAAAAGTTATATATTTAAATAGCTATTATTAAAGTGTTTAGAAATGCAAGATTTTCCAAAAATTAAATCAAAATATTTTGGCATTTAGATATTACATGACATTTTATTTTTGTACTATTAATTAAATACAAATGAAATAGGTTTTGGAACTACGTATAGTTTATAATAGTGTTACTTTATTGTTGTAATTAATACCATGTATCGCTTTCTGCCTGCTGATATGATAGTTATAGAGAAATATATCTGGCTCACGGGTGGGAAGTGACAGATGTCATTTTCCACCATGCGGCAACTAAATTTAAATGACAATTTTGGCAAGTGACAGCTCGAGGACAAATGAATTTGACGTGACAGACAATGACAGGACCGGAAAAAGTAACAGACCACTAGTAGAACTTAATAAAATACGAGATCAAAATTAAAAAAGAGAAGAAAAAATAACCTATAAGATGTATCAAATTAAGGTAATGAAAATGAAAATTAGAAACGTAAATTTGAAAATAAATAATTTTGGCCTACACACATTACGATTTACAGTGTACAGGGCGATTGGATCGATAGAACACCCAACTAGCCGGTATCTAGAAGACATTAAAAAAATTAGAACAATTGTAATACACACATGACAATCCACTGGGTCCCTGCAAATTGCTACGTGAGTAAACCGCTTTAGGGCCAGTCTTTTCATCTATATAGATAAAGTCATAGATAACTTAATCTGTCAGATATCCATACAGTCTACTGTATTTTCACCTACAGTTATACCTACGTGACAGATAAATGTCTTCTATCTAATGGAGAGTTCGGGTTGACGCTCGGTAGAGCGAGCGGGGTAGATAAAGTGAACGTGACGTCATAACAGAGTTAAAGCAGAACGCTCGAACGCTCAAGAGAAATAATTTATAACCTCGAAAAACTATTTATATTTTAATTTTTTTAAATGAATATAAACAGACTTCTTCCTCTACATTTTGCGGTAAATATGTTTTTCATGATGATAGTGATGAAGAAGCAG
The DNA here is from genome assembly GCA_963243735.1 of Neocrepidodera transversa. NCBI lineage: Eukaryota > Metazoa > Arthropoda > Insecta > Coleoptera > Chrysomelidae > Neocrepidodera > Neocrepidodera transversa. The sequence continues at coordinate 13,749,559 of OY725348.1, forward strand.
AACTTACTATCAAAATTTGCAATTTTGTTGAAGAAACTGTTAAAAATTTTACTGATCAGCAATTTCAGTATCATTTTCGCCTTAACTCGACATTTGAAAATGTTCTGTTAAAATTGCAGAACATGCCTAATGCGATCACAAAACTCTCTGGATACCCAGAAACAACTGTGGAAAAGCAATTATTAATTGTACTTCTTGGAATTACTTGCTTCTGTTTTATATCTTTCAAATACTATAAATGGGAGACTGTTGGGCAACAATTACGTTTTTCCAAGTCCTGAATTTGATTCAGAAGTTTCAGCAGAGAGTATGGTTTCAGTTTGTTGTTCTGGATTAACATGTTCTAATAGAAAATGGTTTTGAATCTCCGTTAATGGTCCAGTTATGTAGCAAATACCACATTGGCCATTTGTAGTGGATACTACCGTATCCATAGTAAATGGTATAAGAAAATTTTGCTAATAAAAACGAAATTATAAATTTTGGGGAAAACAACAAATTAATTCAAAAAGTGAGGTTAAGGGTCAGTGTCAATTCGCGGCACATCTCTACGATATCCATCTTTTAATTCAGAGAAAACAGAGCGTCCTCGGATTACTCGCTCTGTGACGGCTCGAATGCAAACGGTCAAACTCAGGGTTTCTACTAAATCGTAAAATATATGCTCCGATTAATACGAGCGTCAACCCAAACTCAAACTTGGAGAATTTTTGTTTCTTGACAAATATTGTAAAAACGGATGTAGGTAGTTGAAGTTGCTGTTACACTATGATTTAAATGAAATAACTAATTTTGGAAGACGAGAATATATTATAAGACTTCGAACGAACCATTGTAACGTGTGGGACAACGAAACATTTGAACTTATCAAACCGTGCACCTGGGTGTCAAGAACTACCAACAGATCTTTTTCAGGCCCCTCAGTATTTACAGAGTTTGGAATGCCTCCCCAATGCTCTCCTCTTTGTTTTTTATTGCTTTCTTTTTTAATGACAGCGTTTTTTGCTTTTATTACAAATGCAGTTCGAGGAATTGTACCTTTTAAGAAAAAAAATTAATAATACAACTAATAGTGTAGAATTATACCAATATATGTTACCTGATGTTGCGTTAAATTCTAAGCTTATTTTTCCCATGTGTTCATTTTTCAGTTTCCACATGTTTGAACCAACTTGTTTATTTTCAATCAAGTATTTGGAATTCAAACACAATTTCACCAAAAGACAAGTGTCGCTATTTCTAAAATTTTGAGCCCTATCTACCCTTCTCCCCACCGCTTTCTTTTCCATTATTAATAAAAAAAATTTAAAACAAACGCAATAACACTAACCCAAATCCGTAAATGAAATTTTGTGGTAAACTACGATTTTTAAGGTTTTTTAAATTTAAAATGTCCTTGGAATTTCCTTTGGTATTTCGTATTCAGATTTTTATAACAAGCGATAGAGTAAAAATTTTCCGTCTTCTATTATTATTAGTATTCGCCTATACGTTTATCAATGTTTTTGATAGTAACGTACAATTAGAAGCATACGATAAATTACAATGATAAGACGGAAATAAGTTATTCGTCAGTTATTACTGCGGGATAAGTTTATCTAATAGATAGGTGGGGACTTTTTCTCCTAGATGAAAAGACCGGCCCTTAGTATAATTTAAATATACGTAACTTCATACATTCATGTTAATTCATCTTTTGTCAGTTGATAACTAAAAATAAAAATATGTATGTTGATGAGTCACAAACCAGTTTCGAACATAGTGATATGGAAACTAATTATTTACATATTTATTAATTGATAGTGATAACATAACTGAAATTAAATATTTTGTTAAGGAATACAGGGTTTTTAATTTAAATTTTCTATATAGCTTGTTAAGTAAAAAATGGTAATTAATGATTATTATCCGTAATTTGATTCACTTTTAATAAGCTTATCTAATTACTTTCGTTTGTAAATTACAAAAAAATAATTGTGGATTTTTAAATTACAATTAATTGCAAATTGATCAAAATACATACGGGAGAAACGTGTATACTTGGGTAACCATAATTTGTTAACAAATTATATTTATTGTTCAACGTTAATTGTTTAATCGTGTTAATGTCTTGTTTTGGACCAGTAATTCATTTTTCCGATACATGTAAAAATTTTACACAAATAAATAGCGATTAAATTACCTGTCACTATACAGGCTGTTTCTTTTATTGTTAACATTACTTTATTATAAACCATAAGAGATACGAAGACGAATTAAATGGGCAAAAAGTTAATTATTCTGGAGAACATTACATTCGTTGAAAAATATCTACAGAGATAATTTTGAATTACGGTCCTGTCGTAGTTCTTCCGTAAATTCGTTTAAAATTGGTCATAACAATAGGCATACTTCGGCATTATGTTAACAATTTCGATAAAAAAGATGCATTAAGAGTTAAATAAAAAAATATTTAAATTCTAGGGAAACGGTTTTCGGGATTTCGGCCCATCGGATACCGAAATTGCTAGTGCAGAAAGCGAGTACCGAAAGCGCCAGCCCGATAATGCTCAAATTCAATAGGGATTCTTCCCTGAAGAAACCTAACTCGTAAAGTGAAAATCGGAACTTGATCGGAGCTTGCGTTTTTACATCCAGGCAGACTGATTTTTTGAATTTTGGGACTATGGAAGCTCAGAAACTGATATTTTCTTTATTTAGGAATGTAAGAATTATGAAAACAGTTTCTAAAAAAAATTGATTTAGGAGAAAATCAGATATGAAATCTTCAATTTTAGTTATGTTGTATTATCTTTTTTATCCAAATTGTTAGGTAATATCAAAGTATGCCTATTATATTGGTTTTGATGAAATCAAAACGAATTTACAAAAGAATTACGACAGGACCGTAATCAAAAATTATTGTCACTGATAATGTAAGTTATTTCAGATAAAACATCGTTAAAATGTTTCCAGTGTCGTACATATTAGGGGTATACACGTACCGTCAATCCCTGGTTCAAGTTAGAGACAGGTAATTATTGCTGTAATATTAGACTAATTAATATACAAAAAAATCTCATAAAAAAATGTAAAGTCATCTTGAAGTTATGCTAAAAATGGTCTTAAAATTAAGTAAATATTCTACTGCCGGAGTTTGTCTCCTTTATTCTGGAACACCCTGTATATTAATACAAGTTGACCATACGAAATCAATCACATTTTATGTATTTCATTTTGTTTCGAACAGTGGAAACAGTTTTCCGTCAAGGCCAGGTGAGAATGTTATTTCAACAATACATATTGCTCTCCACCTTATATTCAATCCTTTGCATGATTCATAACAATGTCTTATTATCTTTCGCAATAAATAAATAAACCGAAAGGTCAAATAAAAAAATATTTCATTCATCCTAACTACATTCCGTTAATACAACTATCTTGGTTTATTAACACCGTGTGTTAAAAGGTTAGCGTGAAAACAAAATTGTATTATCTCCTTATCATCATCTACTATCTCTTTTACTCTTGTCCAGTTTTTGACTTTATAAAAAATTACGATGACTAGTCAACTACTAAATAATAGACTAAATAAATGTCCGTTAAGTTGGCCCGTCATTAAAATAAACATTAAATTCTACTATGTTTATGATGTAAATCAAATTTTTATAGATATTTTTTCCATTTTTTTTTTTTAATTTTTTGAATGTTAAGTTGGCCCCGCCATTTTTTATGATTTTAAAAAATCGAGCTGTGCTGAGTTGTGCTATATTGTGACGTTTGTTTTTTTTTAAGATTAAATTAGCCGATTAAATTGAAAATATATTTTAAAAGATATTAAAAAAAAATTTTTTGGTTGAGCTACACTCATTTTTTAAATAGATTACAAAGAAGCTTCTATATTTCTTATGTGGTTTAGTTATTAAATAGGTCCAGTATATTTTATCTTATAAATTTTTCTCTCAAAAACTAACGACTTATTCCGGCATAATTCAAGAATCAATTTATATTTTTAAAATGGTGAATTATTTACATGTTCAATGACGTGAAGTTTTCATGCAGTCGCCTCTAGGATCATTAATTACAGGAAACTTAGAAATAACTAATTACTTTATGTCGAAATAATTGGTTATGCAATTTTATATTTAGAGTTCAATCTGATAGTTTCAGGGTCGTTTAAAATTGAAAATAAACAAGATTATAACAATTCTTGTGTTACTATTTCCGTTGACCTTTATCCACTTAAATACAATTAACCTGAACATATATTTATTTATTTGAAATACAATACTCTAACGCTTCTTTTACATGCCAAGAATTTGGATGTACGGTCAAACTTCAAAAAGTTGTTCAAACTAAGTTAGTAGATTTTGAGGTATATAAATATTTAGTAAATAAATGTATTTATATAAAAAGTTTATTTTAACTATGATATCAATCAATAATAATAATAATGTATTTACTAGTTAACAAATAAATATAAACTCTTTACATTATTGATATTTTTAATAATATTTACCATTATGTATTTGTAAGGCTACCACCCATTCAACAAAGCAAATTGCCAATTTCCTACTGAAGACCATAGGTTGCGCGGTGGCGTGGGATTTGCGAACGTGGGATTTGCGAACCGTGGGATTAGCGAACATATACCTGGCTTACCCTCGGTCAGTTTATGGAGACCGTAAGTTTTGCGAACACTGCAGGTAATTTTTTTATTAAGTTAAATTAGTGAGGGTTTTATTTTTGTATTTTAATAAAACAGCAATATTGATTGATTAGTGGTAGAGTGTTAAAATTATAAAAATAATAATTCAGTAAATGTTATATTTCAGTTATTTTTTTACATTTTTTTATAAAAATCCTGCACACTCATTTTATTTTCAACATTTTTGCAGTCCTGTATTTCATCCTCAAACTTCATTATTATTTAATATTTATAATTAATAAAATAACTCAATATTTTGTAAATATTTATTAAAAAAGATATGTTTTTCTATTTTGACAAAAAAATTATTCAAAGCTTTGACTGTAACTTAACAGTCGAAGACAACGTAAAATATTCCCATCTTGGTATAGCGTATTTACTAATTCATTAATTTTGTCATCCTGTTTTTGGTAAATTTTTTTTCTTTTGTTTTGAGAAACTCCACATTCAATTTGTTTTAGGATAAATGATGAATGGATTGCTTCTTCCCTCAGTTTCCTTATCAAAAATAAATATTAGGAGTATTCCTTAAAACAAACTGATTCAAGCGTCGATGCCAGCCCTCAACAACATTATTTGTCCTGTGGCGTTGTTTGGATACATTCCAAACATCAATAGTCATTTTTTCATTGTCAAGCCATTGGTCTATGAAGTAATCTGCAAACTGGCGCAGCTTATCTGATTCCGGTGCTTCTCCAAAAATAGCCAACCAACCATCATCCACATATTCTAATGGAATTAGAGAGAGAGCACCACACATTCTACAAAATCTCTGAATTTCTTCATAGAACATTTTTAAAATAATAACTTACTAATATCATATATTAATAGCTTTATAGTTCTAATTTTAAGCGTGTTCGCAAAACCCACCGATGGTCAGCTGTTAGATTAATTCCAGGTATACGTGTTCGCAAAGCCCACGAAAAAGGTACTGTTCGTAAATCCCACGGAGCCAGTTGCGCATAGGTTTGGCAAAATATCTGCCCAAGAGGTGATGACTAAACCTAATAGTTGCTTTACTCTACTCGTTATTTAAATTAAATACAGTACACAGCACACAATTGACATCAATGTATAAGAATAATTATTAAATGAGGATTTATAAGGAATAAAGGAGGATGGACTAATATTAAAATTATTAAATATTATCTATTAAAGTGTTAATCATTCCTCGATCTGTCAACAACAATTTAATATGGTATATTGAATTGAAGCTGAGAAGAGTTAAAATTAGATAGATTAATTTCAGAAAGAAAATCTTCATGTATTCCAATAACCACACTTCCGCCTCATTTTAAAGAAGTTCGTTCAAAATTACGATCCATCCTGTATATGTCAAAACTATCTGGAAATAATTAGAAATTGTTAACAGATCAGACCTGGCTTTGAATCTATATCAAACTAGACCCACTTGTTCAGCTTTTAGTTAAGATTACTTTAAAATTAATTAACATCTATAAATTTTTCAACCTTTACATTTGTCAAAAAGCAGAAATAAATACTAAAAGTTACTCTGGCAGATATAGAGCACATTCTTTCAGTAATTCTACAAGTTGCTTTCTGGTTATTTTCCATTTATCTGTTATATTGATTTCTAAACTGTTCACTTTTAGATATTCCAGAGTTTCGCGACATGTCGTATTTAAATTGCATTAAAACTTTTGTAGCCACGTCTGATGTAAATGAAGTTAACCTTCGTTTAAAAAACATTAATTTCGTACGTTACCTTGAAAAAAAATTGTATTTTATGATTTATTTAAAACCTTATTAAACAAACTAATAAATTTAATTTTTTTCATTTACATAATTATTCATATAAAAAGATGTTTGTTAGACGTGAATTTTAATATGTAGAGGTTAATATCAATGTATTCTAAATATTTGTTAATTGTAAGTCCGATATTTTTTTATATCATTAAGGGCCGATTTTATATTTAATTAAAGCTCAATTGAAAATTAATGAAAATGGAATATCTTATTCCTTACATGAACTTGGATAAGTGGTCTATATAGTTTACATTTAAAAAAAGAGCTACTTCCAATAATATCAATAATGTAGTAAATCAAAGAATTTAAGAAAAATAGTCTATTACGTAACAAGAGTTGTAAGTAACCCATTACGAACCAAGTGAAAATGTTTACGTAGGAAGCCGCGCAGCGGCGAGTGCGTAATTTTCACGAATACGTAATGGGCTTACAACTCGTATAACGTACTATACTTTTTCTACGCCCACTTATTTTCTTCTATTAACCCTTAAATGCATCTTCTTCAAAGATGCAACACTTTAAATAAAATTGACTAATATATTATGAAGCGTGTTGTAATTGAGGTGGGGCTAGCCTTTAATTATTTAGTATCGTTCTATCTTTCTAATGCCATATTTGTGCTATCATATTTTTACGAGAACAAAGTTAAAAAATATTTTGAAGTTAAGAAGAGTCTATTATTTATTTCTACAAGCAGATTTTCAGAAACTATAAAAAATCGCTAACAGATCAGCAACTGTTTAAAATTTTGAACAATTAGTCAAATAGTGTCTTGATTTTTCTGATGACCGCTAAAAATCGCAAATATAAAAGTAGTAATTCAAATGATGAAAAACAGATTATGAGTGACGATAAAATTGTAGGAGATGGTGAAGATGCGATTTTAAAAAGAGAAATCAGGAGTGGGGAAAAATAGAAGCGATCAGTGGGTGATTAAACGCAGATGAACGAGAAGCTCAGGAGAATAAAATACAAAAACAGAAAAAAGATGTATCAGCATTTGAATGTGTTACATCAATCTGATTTTAGGGGAAATATTGTTCTGGGAACGAGCTACAAGCATAGAAACATAAAGGAAAGACTCAGCACATTTATCCTCGAGAAGAACATTGGTCGATTTTTGCTGAGAATAAAAAAGTGTAATTTCCTAAAATTAGCCCGAGATGTGGCATTTTGTTATTAAGTCAGAAAAAAACCAGGCTACACCAAAAAAACATACAGTTAAGAATCACTTGTAAATAAGAATCAATGAGAGTTCGCAACTTTTTTTCTGTTAAAGGACGTAACATCTAGCACTGGAAACAATAAAATACTGAATACATTACATATCACAAATAACAGTAATAGAAATGGAACAAAAACAGACAAGATAAAAATATTGCAAAAGGTACATAAAACGGTAAAAAGAAAGAAGGATCCAAATAAAAGTATAATAGGTACAGTACTCGTAAACAATAATCGACCAGGAGGTGCGGAGTAAAGAGAAACGAATTTAGTGCGAGGGCTTATGAATTATGAAGATAAACCCTAAAAAAGTTATGTTTTTTTTATAAATAATTAATAATAAACCATTTTGATTACTTCAAAGAAAATAAATATTATGTTATACGTTTCTTGTTCTATTTATTTTGGTTAGGTTATGTATTTCGAATTTACTTTTATTTAAGATTCATTACTCACATTTGAACAGTAATTTGTATGTTAAAATTCACGAACTTTATTGATAAAATAGTCCATATTTTCATCATGTGGAATATCGATTTATATTGCTGTTTTTAGTTTTAATTTTGTTTGATACGATCAATACGACTGATTTCGTTGTTTGTATTAATAAATATTTGTGAAACGAATTCTATGTTTCTTAATTTACTTTTACGGCATCTATAAATAAGAGCTATAAAAGGTGTAAAGACGGAAAATCTGCAGGTGGATTTTCTGTATCCAATTCTATTGGTCGATTTTGAAAATTAATTCGAAATCGACAAATAGAATTGGATACAGAAAATCCGCCTGTATATTTTCCGCCTAGTGGAAATCCGTCTATAGACGTCAAATAGGGACGATTTCTACCCTGAGTGAGTCGTAATTTTATTTTGTTAAAGATAGATGGCTCCCATGAACAACAAATTATTTCAATTTTAATAAATAAAATAGAGACAACATTTATTTAATAATTGTACCGGTAATAATACAAGGTCTGTTCCAACACGATGTTTTGAACTGGATGAGTTTGCGCAGTATGAACGTCGCATTTTAATCTCGATTAATTTTAATATATTTTTAAATATCCTGTATTTTAGAAACAGGGGAACATGTTTGGCTTAAGTTTGAAACTCAGAACATTTACGTGTATTGAAAATAATCGTCGCTAAAACGCTGCGTTCCCACTGCGCATACTCATCCAGTTCAAAACACCGTGTTGGAACAGACCTACAATAAAAGCAAAACTGTAATTCTATTACATATTCACTCTGTGCAACTTGCCATGTGACGACACCTGTAGACTGACATGTAAAACTTTGTAAAATCAAAATCAAATACAGGTATTTTGATATTCAAAAGATGAATATAATATTAAGAACTGATTTTGAGGAAATAATGCTTGATATAAAATGTAAACAAAATGCGCTAAAGAAGGGTGCAAAACTAGCATTTCGTCACATATGCTCGGTGGAGGGGAAAATTGAAACAGAGAATAAAAATAATAACTGCGAAATGCGTGCGAACAATGTCGCAGAAGAGTTTTATAAAGTTTCATATTGCGCTTTGAAATACATATTTTTATATGTTTATGATTATTTAACATTCACAATATTTAATATGGTTATTAAAGCCTATAATAAACATTAAAGCGAACCGTAGGTAAGTTTTCTTTGCCCTGACTCGAATTGAAAGTTATGTTCCGAAAATTTAAACTTCTTCGAGGGATTCTATGACAATAAAAATTTTACTGCAGTTGGTTGACCACATAAATCGGGTTGTGACAAAGCCGAAATTTTAAAATTTTACTCATATAGTTTAACCGCTAAAAATTAATATTATTAATGGTAGGTTAGATATATTAAATTAAAGATGTATATTTTTAATGGTGCCATGGATATGAGGTTTAAGACACGGATTTGAAAACTAAGGGCCATCGGTTCGAATCCCCCCAAGCTTGTTAGTTTTTTTTTCAATAAATAACTTTTTTATTATAATTTTGGATAATTTTTAATGCAAAAAAACCTAAAAAAAATCTGATTTTCATTTTGAATGAAATATTAATAAAAGCGAACCGTAAGTAAAAAATTTCGTCGTGGCTCGGATTAAAAACTTTGTCCGCGAAATTATAAACTGCTTCGAGTGATTCTAGTTTAATTTCGCAGATTTTCTGAATAAAAATTATCCAAAATTTTAATAAAAAAAATAAAAAAGTTACTTGTTGAAAAAAAAATTAACAAGCAACTGGGATTCAAATCCGTGTCTTAAACCGCATAACCATCGAACCAAGTAATAGTAGATAGTCTAGGCCACTCCGCCACCACTATAGGGAATTCAATGTGTTAGAGGGAGGGGTATTGTAAATTCAGCGTATCAGAAAGAGAGAGCGCGACGTTTTTTAACGTTCAGTATTTTGAAGCGTTAAAAACCGTTCAAAACGTCACATTTTACGTTTTCAACGCTTTTTTTAGAATTAAAACAGAATGTGAAAAAACGTTCGAAAAGTCACATTTTACGACGTTTTCACTTTTAAAACGCTTGGAATTTTGATTCGAAAAAAATGCGTCAGACAGTGCCATATTTCATCGATTTTGACGTTATTTTTACATGGTTCCTTATGGGAAATATATGTATTTGATGCAAAAAAGTGAAATTTTTTTTCACAACAAAAAGTAAACGTTAAAAAAACGTTGAAAACGACGTGAAATGTGACGCTTCGAACGTTTTTTAACGGTCAGTATTTTGAAGCGTTAAAAACCGTTCGAAACGTCACATTTTACAACGTTTTCAACGCTTTTTTTCGAATCAAAAAACAAAAAACGTGAATAAACGTTCGAAACGTTACATTTTACGACGTTTTGAACTGGTGGTTGTGACGTCATAGCGCTCTCTCTTTCTGACACGCTGAATTTACAATACCTCTCTCTAACACATTGAATTCCCTATATGGGTGGTCGGAGTGGCCTAGACTATCGTTCCTATATATTAATAATAATTTTTAGCCTTTAAACAAAGTAAAATTTTCATTGTCATAGAATCACTCAAAGGAGTTTTCAATTCAATTCAGATAATTTAACACGGCGAATCTAAGGAAGTAACTAAAAATAGTATAGCGGTCGCCCTGAGTATTTAAACAATGAATTCAAACATTTTTGTATTTTTTACATGAAATTTGTCCAATAAAACTTGTTACATTCAAAAATGAATCAATGTGACTCAATACATTTTTAGTAGTTGCATAATAAATAATGTATTACTATGTAGATAAGTACTTAAATTAAATAAAATTCATGAGTGCTCGTACTATATTCGTTTCTCTTTAGTCCTTTCCGCTGGTCGATTATTGTTTACGAGTAATATAGAACAATTAAGAAAAAGATGAGAATTGAAAAATTAGGAAACAAGAGAGAGAGTGTATGAAGAAAATGTCCAAAAATAAAGAAAACAAATTACCTTTTTACTTGACTCATTCGTACCTCTTGATTCTCGTTTAACTTTAAGCGATACAACCATATCCATAGTTAAATTCGTAGTACTGACAGATGCATCCACATAATTCCACTGCTTCTCTTCAATAATCATTCCTACTTTACTTCTAAATTCTTCCACAGAATGAAAACTACATTTTCTTATTTCTTTTTCTAATTTTTTATGTTTAATACCTTCTATGAGATACCGAATTACATCCTCTTCTGATAATTTCAGTTCTCTACCCATCAAGACTTTATCTTCAAAGTAATCATCAAAATTCTCAGTTCTGTCCCATTTTCTATGCGAAAAATTTTGACGTAAATAATGATCTGTCATCTTAGCTCTTAGTTCTTCAAAAGAATCAAGAGGAGTTACGTTAAATGTGTACCAACGTTGTGCATCTTTCTTTAATTTTTGTGCCACTAAGTGCAGCATGTTTTCTTTAGAAATTCCAAATCGTTCTCGAATATTATCGATTCTAGAAAACCATGTTAGAATATCTTCTTCCGGTTTACCGTAATATTTTGGAATCAGTGCGCAAATCTCGGCGTTTTGAAGACTTATCGAACTTATGGTGTTAACTATTTGGTTTTTCACAGATTCGTCCAAGTTGTTAAAATTTTTACAATTCATAATGATTGATTTTATTCCAAAATTAAAAATTAGGATTTATTTTATCTGGCTCAATTAAATGTACCCCAGAAGTAGAGAGAAATAGAAAAGAAATCAAATGAATTTATTATTTGTAAATCTTGGGGTGAATTTTCCTATTTAAATATATGGAATTTTAGAAATTCGAATAAGATAAAAGTGTAAAAAGTTCAATATGTCCACAAGTGTTTGTATACTTATCCTAACAATACTTGGATATTTTTTATCACTATTTAGAATGAAGTAAAAAATTAACTAAAAAAATTATCTAATGAGAAAAAATATAAATTAATTGGCAATTATTTCCCTTTGAAACCATAATGGACCAACTGAAAGTAAATTTTTTTTAACCATATCTTGATCAAATATTTACTGGTAATTTTGATAAAAATAAAAAATCAATTGAAACAATTCATTCCCGATACTGAAAATTTCGATAATAGAATTTGATAAACCCACACAACGATATCCACTGATAAAGCTATATCTCAATAAACTCGATAAACACAATGAATCATACTTTTTTCACTAGATTATTATTAACACAAAAGTACACAAACAAAAATAATCACTCGGTTTTAGAGTCGATCATAGTATAACTGATTTAAAATTGACACTGTTTAAACGCGATAACAAAATTAAAAAAAGTCATTTAAACTAAAAAACGTTAAAGCCATTTCAAGACGGAAAAACGTTCGTACATTTTTTACCGTCTATCGTATATCACTGTAAATGAAGTCAATTTATTTAATGTCTAGTATTAAGTTTAATTTGTTATATAGAGTGAAATGACCTGTAAGCATACATTCAAAGATTAAAGTTGATCATTACTCGTCTTATATTTAATAAATAGTCCCCTTATTGTGAGAAGGATTGTCTGGTCCGGGAAGATTCGTCTACGTTATTGTTTTTTTAGATATTTTTAAGCGCTTGTACTGTTACTAAAAAAAAATTAAAATTAATTGAACAATAACAAATTTTTAGTATGTAATTTAAAAAAATATTCAGCGCTAAAAAATATGTTTGTTTATTTTCAGGAAATATATAAAATATGTCTACTTAAATTGGAAACATATGAAATTTTACTTTCCCGGTCCCTTCAAAGGGAAAGTATAGTGAACGAGCAAAAAACATAGATATATCGATGCAAATCTCCATTTTGAGGACCACCAAACACATTTCAGAGTTGGTCTGTCTGTGTGTAATCTTCCACGATAACTGCCGAACGGTTTGACCAATCAAGCTGAAATTTGGTATGATGGATTGGTGTATATCTCGAATGCGACCATTAGTTTTTGTTTCAAATTGGTACAGTAGAAGGCCATCAAGACCGACATTGATTGAATAAACATGTAAGATTTTTTGCCTTTTTTTAAATTTTAAGGACAAACAATACACTTGAGTAGAAAATGTTGTAATGCAAAGTTTTAAAACATAAAATTTCCAACAATTTTTGTATCAAACTTTTTCCAGAATTTCCAATAGATGCGATAGTAGAGGGCGCGCAAAAATGTGCATGGAGTTTTTCCGTAGTTTTTAAGACAAAACAATGCACTTTGGTGCAAAATTTTCTAGTACAGTTGTAGAGCATAAAATTCCCTATAACTTTTGTATCAAACTTTTTCCATGACTCCGAATAGTTTTCACCCATGATTTTAGGATATCCTAATTGTAGCTATTATAATGTGTTCCTTCCTTCTTGTACCATTTTTGTATTTTTTTCCATGTTTATGGTTTAATTTTGCCTGTTTTGGTTTTTTTAACTTTTTTCTTTTTTTTTTGGCCTTTTTACCCCTTTTTTGCCCTTTTCCTGCTTTTTTAATTTTTTTAATTTTCTTTGATCTTTTTTGGACATTTTGAGCTTTTTGCCTTTATTTGTCTCTATTTTACCTTTTATGCTTTTCTTTCTTTTTTTGGCATTTTTACCACTTTTTTGCCTTTTTTAAACTTTTTTTAATAGTTTTAAATTTTTTGGACTTTTTTGTCCTTTACTTGATCTTATTTGGCATTTTTTTGGGACTTTTTGTTGATTTTTGTTTTACCCTTTTTTGCCTTTATTATGCCACTTTTTCTTTTTTGCTTCATTTTGCGTTTTGAATATATGAATGTATATTTAGAAATAATTTTAACAAAAATACAACAGTAAATATATTTTAGTTATTTTGATGATTTCGCAGTTAAAAAAAATCTGAATCATGATGAATAGAAAAAGCATTGTTACTAAGTAATATTTACAATTTAAAAAAAAATAAGTGGATAAGTATGTTGCATTTAAAAATACATTTTTGTACAACTATTTCGTTTTATTTTTATTTTAAGTAAAATGATATAGTAATACATTTATCCAATTTTTATTCTTCATTTTATATTGTTTGAAATATTTGAATATAAAAATAAAACTGTATTTACATAGTTTCTATTTAAAAGTAAATCATGATGAATCAGTTGAAAAAGGCGTCAAATAAGAGGTTGTATCCAGGTTGCGTCCCATACTTGAAAAATTAGTATTATCTGCCTAGTTGCGTCCCGTGGCTGATCCAAAACAAATATCTCCATGGAAGATGATAGCAAAAACTTTTTGATACCGCTTTTACGAAATTAATTGGATCAAGTGTCCAGTTTAATTTACAAAATTAAGTGAACATTTTGTCTGAGCGACTCTTAGGGCAATTGTTACGGTTGAACTAAAACTTTTAACGCTTTTTTCTCGAAAATTTGTTAACAGCCTACAGATAGTGTTTTTCATCCGATTTACCTGACATTTCATTTTTTGCTGATTTTTAGATTTCTTGATTTCGGTGGATGAAAAACAGTCCGAAAAATCAAATTTTGAGGTTACTTAATAAAATCCGTTCAAAATCAGTTTTTTAGAAATCCTGGCAAATTATTCCCAAAGTTAGTATAAGAAAATGAACCAGAAGGAGATTTTATTTAGAAAATAGAGGCTCCAGTCTGTCAACGAGGTAGGCCATGTTTTCCAGCATACTCTTGTATCGGAGTTCATAACTTTGAATATTTTCAACAAAAAGCTTTAAAAAAAGTTAGTACAAAAACAGATAATAAAATGTTTGTATTGCTTCCCTCCTAAAAAAAAAAAATCCTAAAAAACGACCAACTTTTTATCCTTTCAAGGTGTTACTCTCTCTTAAGCAATAATTTTATTTTTGTAACAAAGAACAAAAAAGAAACACAAAAACATGTAAAAAATGTGTTAATTAAGCTAGTTACTGAAGAAAAAAAGAGAAAACGCGTAAAAAAGGAATGAAAATGTGTTAGGTTGCTGTATTTAGACAAATGTAGGGAGTGGTTGTAGATGCTGTCTATAGACAAATTGTCGAACACACTTAATTCTTGTTGGTTATGTAAAATGGAATTTTGTCTAAATTTATGAAAATCGTCGTTAAAAACTTGTAAAAAGGGGGTAATTAAGCTTGTTAGTGATTAATAAGATCAAACAGAAGAGGTTTCTTTACACTACAAAAAGAACACAAAAATATGTAATAAATGTCTTAGATTGTTGTCTTTGGAAAAAACATACATTGTTTTAAAAAAGAACAAAAAAAATTGTAATAAATATGGCTATCTTTAGACAAATGTAGAATACATTATATTTGTAGAGGCTATCTTTAGACACATTGTCGAATGCACTACTTTATAGTAGAATTGTAGTATTCGCAGTTAGAATTGATTTTAATTAGCGATAATCGATGTAGTTTCATTATTTCAGTGCACTTAAATCCTCTAGGGGTCATTAAGCTTGACTGTGGAGTGATAAAAACTACAGTTCGTGAGGCCTTTAAGCGTGTTCATTTAGTGATACACATCCGTAAATCTTGTTTATAGACATGGTCAATAATAAATCATAAAGTCATCGACGACGCCATTGTTTAACCAATCTTGTCTGTGTATAATAGGTATTAAACTACGAATTATACAACAACCATATATTACTTTTTTTTAAATAAAAATTTTTGTGGCTATTTTGATCCTGTTTTAGATGCGATAAACAAATTCGAAGTAAAAACTGCCTATAAGAAAATAGCTACACACAGAACTGATGAATTCATATCGATGAATTCATATCATCAAAAAAAATCTGCGGTGTTTTAAAAAATTAACCTTGTCAAATTTTAAAAATATTTTTTTTTCAAATGGGACATCCTGTATATTTTAACTCCTAGAGAAATTAAATTTCCAATTAATTTATTATTTATGTTCCTATATACCTAGCTCTAAGCGTTTTTGTGTAATTAAAAAATAAAGGAATGATAGATGGAATTATGAGGTCTAACACTTCAAAGCAGGCAAAGTTACGATTATATAAGAGAGTATGTAATAATTATGTTGATATATGGGAGTGAAATGTGGACTAATAATCAAAAAAATAAAAGGGAAAGAAGAACGAATCAGGATTTATACGAACAATTTAAAAAAACAAATAATAAGTCCTAATTGTAAAACAGGTGGAAGAAACATTTAGGGAGAATGGAAAATGAAACACCATTGAAAGGAAAATGGAAACAAGTAGTTTTGCTGAATTTAGAAGAGCAAAACATAAATGGAAAAGATATATCTGGACTATTTCGATTAAATTTTTTTTGTTATTTTCCGAAATCTCATTATTAAAATATGATTTTTCGAAAACTTACATAACTAGTGACTTTGAATATAGCATGTTTGACATTCTACAAATAATTTACGATCAAAGGTTTGTTACCTTCGTTTTCGTGGACTTTGTTACGTAATTGGATATTTAAATATACACAGAGTCAGTATTGCACAGACAGATGTACTATTATAGTATAAAAAAAATCGTAATTAGGTATATTGTAAGAAGTGCGTACGAATAACAGTAAATTAAAAACGAAAATAAGAATATTATAAAAAGACGATGTACTTACGTTAATTAATTATCAATTAAAAATGTGATGTTTTCTGAATAATTATGAGATTCGTATTTGATTGCGCTATTGTTTTGAGCAACTTGCATAATCTTTTTATTTTTTAATTATGGGATACAATGAAGCAATAAAATAAAATCGAACAAAACAGGTAAAAAAAATCAAGTCTTGAATGTTTTAACTCTCCAAGGCTTCGTACTAACTAATATAGCACAGGTTTGATCCTAGTTAATTATTTTTAATGTGTTTATTTGTACAAATTTTAAAAGTTTATTTATAGACTGTGACTTAACCTATTCTCACATATTTTATTATAATTTAGACAAATATTTGGTATATGACATATATACCGCGTGACACACCAATTAGAAATATTTCTGTAACTTTGAGTGGGTCAATGGATTTTTTGAAATTTCTGGCTGATATTATAGGCACACCCTATCATTTTTTCATATTTGAACTTTATAGGTCAGAACTGCCAGATGAACGTATATTCAGCAAATGAAACGTTTCTGGGCATAACTCCTAGAGGAAAAGACGGGACGGTTTGAAACTAAGGTGACATTTTCAAAAGTAGTCAATATACACAGTGACCAGAACTTTGAGACGAGAAGATAAATGACTGGAACAAAGCCCGTTCTGATATCCTTAAAACAGTTTTAGAATCTTGGATGGAACAAAAAATTTATTGTGGTTGGAACCCGTTTCAGTTATTGCGCAAAATCATTAGTGTAAGAAACTATTATGTACATTAATGTATTCGAAATTTAAGAGGCCCGCACACGACGTGACTCACGTGGTTGCCGTTTAGATAATTACCCAAGGAAAATGTGCTTGCAATATGTGGGTTTTAAATTTTCGCACATTTTTCTGCACATCATTATAATTCGAATAAGCCTTCGACCATAATTTAATTCGCTTTAACTTTAATTAAAACGTTTTTGAACTTGTGAACTAAAGAAGTGTAGTTGTACTAATATTCTTACGAAAATCAGATTGGGTTGTGATAATAATTTTAGTTGCAAAGAAACATATTTTGCTTTCTAACTATTATTTTAAGGAATTTTGATAAAAGCGAGTATTACTAAAATGTGGATTTGTGACTTTTGAAAGCGGTTTCAGGAAAGTATCCAAAGAACAATTTATAATATGCGTCATAAAAGCCAAGGTGTAATCAAGATATCTATCTTTAAGTAAATATAATCTGACAATATTATACAGGGTGTTTCATAAGGAATGGTCAATATTTTAATCATCGGTTCAGAACCTCCAAATATTAATATTTTACTAAATAATTCCAGGTCAAATATTATCTACTATTAAGATACAGGGTGTTGAAGTTACCTACCTGTGGCTAGAACATTTTAAAAGTTAATATCTCGAAATTGGTTGAATTTATGCACTTAAAACAAGTATAAGTACCTTTTTTGTTCAAATTTACAGGGTGTATCATAAAGACTTCCAAAAAGGCCAAGATAAAAAAATGGATACTTTTCTTCATCCAGTAGAGTGTAGGTGGTGTTCTCTTTGTCTAGTCTTAAAATTGATAACACGCAAATGATTTACTAACTTAAAAATATAACCATACCAAATTTCAAGTCAATACCGTTAATTATAAAGAAATTGTAAAAAACGAAAAAAATTTTTTAACTTCAACACCCTGTATCCTAGTAGTAGATAATATTTGACCGAGAGTTATTTAGTAAAATATTAATATTTATAAGTTCTACACCTATGATTAAAATATTGACCATTCGTCATGGAATACCCTGTATATTATGTATATAGCCATGAATAATATTATTTCTTGTATTTACTTGTGTTTTTATAATTTATTTGAACATATTAATCAAAATTTGCAATAATCAAAACAAGGACAAGGTAGATGATTAAAGTACCTGACAGAGTTCGAAGTCGAGACAATGTTTTAAATTCCGTGACTTTCCAGGTTTTTCATGACCAACAAAAAACATAATTGTATGCATTTAACTGATCCGCGATTCTCAAAAAACCAAAACCTCTAGAAGTTAATGCAAAATAGTGATTTATGCGACAAGTGTGTAAAGTGATATTTTTTTCACGAATGTGAATTTTGTCGCACGAGCCAAAGGCGAGTGCGACAATCACATGAGTGAAAAAAGGCACTTTATACACTAGTTGCATACAATATTTTTTCTACTACCACTAGTGAAAAAAGTTATAACTTTACACACTCCGTACCGTGAGTAAAGTAAGTATGTTAGAGAGGGAACGTATCTATCTCCTTTACTATTGGTCTAAACTGAAATCGGAAAACAGCGCTGTATTAGAAATGTCACGTAGAATAAATACGTAAAAAAAAATCATGCGTAGAAGAAACTCCAAAGAGGGCACTAACATCAGATTAGGGATAACATCGGCTCTGGTCTTCAGGTACTTCAGCTCCGTCGGGTCTAGTCTTCAGTCTGGTCCAATAGCAGACGTATCTGACAGACCTGAAGACTAGACAAGACATAGATAAAGTATACGAAGACCAGAGCCGACTTTATCTCTAATCTGATGTTAGTGCCCTTTTTGGAGTTTTTTTTACACATGATATTTTTACGTATTTATTCTACGTCACAGCGCCTTTTTCAGATTTCAATTTGAACCAATAGTAATGGATATTCGTTCTAACACGTTGAATTCCATATCCTGACCATCGGAACGGTGTAGACTATCTACTTACAGTATCATCCCCAAAGTATGCACCATTTGGGAAACTTATTTATTAAGGGTTTTTCGACAAAAAGATATTCTTCGTAAACGGTTGTGCAACCCCTAAAACCAAGCATGTACCAACAAAACTAGGTAATATACGAGGATCCTTCAAAAATTTTATTTTAAAACAAGGGTAAAGTACCTTTATTTTAAAAATCTCGGGAAATGTTATTTAGAAGTGGTTCAGCATTAAAAAAAAATGCTAAAACGATAAATAGACGGTTTATTTAAAAAACCTGTAATATTACAAATTACACAACTATTGTGTTAACCACGGTCAATTTTTTTCGAGAGTAAAGTAAATTTCAATGTTTTTGGTACAAAGTTATTTTTATATT
Organism: Neocrepidodera transversa; assembly: GCA_963243735.1. Lineage (NCBI taxonomy): Eukaryota > Metazoa > Arthropoda > Insecta > Coleoptera > Chrysomelidae > Neocrepidodera > Neocrepidodera transversa. Next base: position 13,769,313 of record OY725348.1, read on the forward strand.
TTTTTTAACACCGAAAATTGCTCAAAATTATATAGTATTGTAACAAGAAATTAATATTCAATAATATCAAATCACAAAACATCAAAATAAAATAAGTATATTTGCACAAACTAATATATTCATTTTGTATAGTTTTTCTTGTCCAAAATAAAACTTCACTTAGATGGCCATGACTTCAAATCTAGATGTATTTTTAATACCGAACAACTTTTCTAAATACCATTTCCCGATATTTTTCAAAATATGAGTACCTACTTTACTCCTTTCTCTAAATAAAATTTTTGAACGCCGTATATTACGTGTGTTTTATAAAATTTTATTAGTGCATGTTTGGTTTTAGGGGATGTAAAAACTTTTACCAAGAATAAATTTTTGTAGAAAAACCCTTAATAAATAAGTTTCCCATACTTTGGGGATGACACTGTGTGACTTAATACTGATAATATTAAAATTTTAAAGTTAGAGGATTAGGGAGGAGACGGCGTTTTTTCGCCTATTTGAGTTTTATCTTTATAACCAATTCACCCAAAAAAAAATATTTTTAAAACTACACAAGTAGCCCTTTCAAGCGATACACATTTTTTTGTGAGACCTTAAGTCACACCAATAAAAATTAAATATTAGATAATCTTTGAAGAAACCTTAAAAAACAAAATCGTTAAACAATTTCATAAAAGTGGATTTCTTGTACAAGGACAACTACAGATCTTTGGAAACAGTTTTTAAATAATTCCTGGTGCTCGTTTTGTTAATTTTTGTATTTTAATGATTATTATTATAACACAGTTCTGTTTAAAATAAATTAAAAATATTTAACTTTTGTAAGTATTAGAAGAATTAATTGATATAAAATGAGGAATTATAATGGAATTAGATTTATTAATTTTCCAGAATATAAAAAAAATGTGTCATCACTGATTTACGAAATTCCATGACCTTTTTTGGCTCTACAAAAATTTAGAAGACAGAATTTTCGAAATGTGCCTCTGAAAAGCTTTTTTATCACCATATTTCATTATTAATGATACAATGGTAATTAAGAAGCAATTATGTATATAGCTAAAAGTCGGGAATACCAAATGGCCTGTAAGTGAAATTATCAACTTAATTTTTCAAATAATGATAAAATTTAAGTGAGACAGTTGCTAACCTATTAATGGGATATCTGCTATTGCCAACTAATAATGCAAATTTTATAGATATTTTTTTTTCTGTTTATTTTATTGTTTTAATGTTTTTGAAAATATAGTCAATTTTTTCGGCTAATCAAATGTTTTAGAAGAAAAAGTCAGAGAACAAAAATACAATATGAGTGTAGCACCATTCTTCAGTAGGCACAACCAATGGTTTTTTTAATAAATTTAATTTTTTCGGCTAATGTAATGTTTTAAAAGATAAACGGTACAATATAGCACAAACGTAGAACAACTTGGTAATGCTCGTTTTTTTTAAATGGGAGTAAATGTCGGGCCCAACTTAACTATCAAAAAATAAAAAAAAAATAGAAAAAATCAATATACCTTAATCTATAAAAATTTTATTTATGGCATCATTTATAAATTTTATCGTTATTTGAAAAATGATAACAAGGGAGCAAATTCATCGGGGGGGGGGCGCAAATTTAAGGGGGAGCATCTGTCCCTTGTATACAAAAGGAGTTGTTTAAAATGTTGGTAAATGCATTTTGTGCCTGCAAACTTTTTAATAAAACTTGTGTGAGAAATGAAAAATTAAAAAAGTTATTTGAATTATCCAATATGGCAAAAATCAATTTAACTAACTAAATCAAATTATTTATATTTACTGCTATTTAATAATCATTATTTACACATATTAAAAAACAATTTACTACAATAATGCTTACCAATTTGCCGGACACCATTGTTATTCAGTAAATCAATTCCAACAAGAAAAAATAGCACAAATAGGTATGTAAAACACAAAAATCGCACTATCCGTCGTCACCAACAAATTCGGAGCCGGCTCTCGTTCTCGCAATAAATTAACAACAAAATTAAAATGAAAAAGTCAAGATCGCCAACATTCAAGCCAATATCAAAAGTTATGCGAACCGTTGAGAAGACAAAAGGTGCGCGTACAGTGTTGCCTATATATCCATCCGATTCATACTAACGAAATATTATATAGGGAAACCTTGTTTACGAAATGGATAACTAGATTAAACAGAAAAACGAGATAAAAGTATAAAGTAGAAAATCTAAAATACATCATTTGTCTACAAAAATGCATCAAACATTTTTAATTAATATGTAGTAGGAACTGGAAAACGTTTAAAATTTTAGATACATGTTCTACTGAAAATAAATTATTCAATTATGGACATATTAAACTACTTAATAAAATTGTTTAAATTAAATTGAAGTAAACCGTTACTTAAATTGTATCTGTTTTACTGATTAGTTTCTAAAAATGACCTTAAATTAATTTTTATTTTTCGATCGAAAAGTGAAATTAAGCGACATATTCAAAGGCGTAAATATGCGAGTAAAGGGGTGCCCCCCCAGGATACCAAAAATAGCACGAAAAGAAGAAATAAAATATAAGAAATGCAAAAACAGACAAATATATTTGTCTAAACGTTTGATTATCGTCCCCAGGAAAAAAATACCCCCTCTCCAGAAAAAAGTTATCTACGTCCTAAGGTTTACAAATTGACCGTAGGTACTTTAGAAAATTTTTATGTTGTTTCATTAATTCGTTTTAATTGCTTGATAATTGAACTGTGAGGTACATACATTATCTAATTTTCTAGAAAACAGGTGAACCAAATTAATAGTTATTAAAAACGGCCGTCGATATTGACGAATATATAATTTATGACCGTAACCATTAACAATTGTTAATGTTAAAAGGGCAGGTAGGTAAATATTTTATTACAATCGACCTATAGGTATAATCAGTTCCAAATATATGTTCTATTACTATAATTAGATTATTGTTATATGTTGTTTAAATACCAAATAACAAACAAATATTTTTATTTTTTTTAACATAATCATATTTTAAATGTAACTAATTATTCACGCGATTAACAAAATAACCAGATCTACGAACATCGCGTGCGATTTGACAACGTTCTCAAGTAGAAACAGACGTTGTAAATTGTAAGGTGCAAGGCTCAACGCTCAGCCAATGGCAGTCAAGCGTTTCGAAGTTAACATTTTAACCGGCTTTTATAACGTAAAACGCAACAAGCAGTTGGTTCATGGGTGACATTCGTATGCAGTGGCGGACATGAAGAAGGTAAAGGATTCGAAATAATGCCACATCTAATAGATTTTTTTAGGGTTAATTAAGCAAAAATATTTTACGCGAAAAGGAAAATTATTATTGAATAAATAAAAAACACATATTCGTGACAACTTAACTATCAGTCATTTGAATACAAGTACCAACATCACTATTACAAACCATTGGAAATTTAACCCCAATCATAAGTTAATTTTTTTTTATCCATAACTAATCTATTATTTGTTCATTATATATGAGTTTATTAAATAATAGTATTATCCATTATTCACTAGTGAATAATAATTTGATTATTCACTGGTTTTACAGATTTCTAGATAGGTATCCGTTATTCACTAGTGAATAATGATTATTCACTGGTTTTACTGATTTATACGTCAAACATGAATAGCTCAAACTTGTATATATTATGAGGGTTTGTACAATACAAAAAAAGCTGGCTATGAAATGTCAGGTCGCTGCAACGGTTAATTTTAATTTGAAACGACAAAACTTTGTTCACTTAATTAATTTATTAATAGTCGTAGATAAAGTATAGTATTCTATTCGCATATGAAGGCTATTATTCACACGGATGATAAACGCCACCCTCGTGATAATAGCCATCATTATATGCTCGTTGAATAATATACTATTATGCTCTTTTCCGCTCAGGAATGTATAGATGATGTCAAAATATCAGCAGTACTTCATAACTTTTTTTACCAAAATGCTTTGTTACTAAATTATGGACCCTCGAAGTTATAAAATTAAAAGTGTTTTTCAAGTGAATATTGAAAATCAACCAAATTTTGGTGATTGACGAAACAAATGATTTCCTTCAATGAGGTTTCATGCATAAATCAATTGGTTTGCAACAAAATCAGGAACGGACTGCCCCAGATGGTCCAGACCCCAAAATTTTGAAATAACTGAGATATTTCATTATTTTCCAAGTAAATAACATTTCCTGAACAATTTTCTGAATAAAAGTACTCGTATGTAAAGTCGATCGGAGCAACGTTTTTTGATAAAAATTCACTTTTATTCAAAGGAATCCAAGACGAGCGTCCTCAATAATTATCTCAAATCAAAAATTTTCAAAGAAAAACATTATTAATTTTGTAAATTATATTGCTCCTAACTCATTAACGAATGAATTTAGTAAGAAAAGTTATATGACGTATAAATGATATTTTGAACCCATGCACGCCTTGCCGATAGAAAAAAAAGAAGTCTTGGGACACCTTGTATATAATACAAAATTGTCCAATTGAACTAGTATCACTAATAATTAGTAATTTTCGATAGCGAAGAAGAAAGTTAATATCGCAATCCCGTCTGCCGACATCGGATTGACTTCATATTTGGTACACAGACACTTCAGGTCAAGCCAATCTATGGCCCCCGACTAGAGATACAGGGTGGTGCAAATTTAATTGAACACTATTGGGATTTCGTAAGCCGTTATAGATACAAAGTTGGTTAAATGGGACAATTATGCGTATTTTTAAGACGAATTGAATGGTTTTTTCAAAATTAAAATATCACGCCGGTTTCAGAGATATTTGAAGAAACCTCAAAATGGACGATTTTCATTTTATTTAATTAACAGACTCATTTTAAATGTTTACTATTAAAGGTCAAATGCCGCTATCCAGTTATTTAAAACAATGTTTCGTTTTTGAAGGGCCGTCCTCAACTATATTCTCACACAAGTTTTTTCTCAGATTTTACATCTTCTAGTTATTTAATAATAAGTAGCTGATAAATTGGCTGATATTGTATATATTTTACTTACATAAATCGGTTTATTATTAAAATAACTCGTGGAATACATAAAACCGATATTTTAGGAAAAACAGTTAACGTAAATGTACAAAAAAATCGAACAGAAGAGTAATATTGCAGTAAACAGAACAAAAATAAGATTAAAAATACTAAATACCAAAAAAAAGGAGATGAAACAGCTGAAAAGTATTACAAAAACCAACAAAGAAAAATGGAATGAATCTTCAAGAAAAATTCAAAATAATGTTTAAAAAAATTACAGATCTAGATATGGCACCAATTCTTTATCAGAACTGAAGATGTGATCAATAAATTAATAGCGAATGGGCAAATAATTGGTAGATCAATAAATTAATAGCGAATGGGCAAATAATTGGTAGATCAAAAAAACATTTTAACATTTTAAGAACACAATCTTTTAAAATTTAAAAATAAAAAAGAATTGTCTAGATTTGATTCGATTTCATATATCTATTGTAATTTAATCACTTGACAAAAGAGAATAAATGGTAGACTCAAATATTGTTAAGCAAACAACTGCATTTTCTACATTGTCAATATAAAACTAGCAAAACATTAGTAATGTATTAGAAGTAAAAATTATAGGCGGCAAATCAACCATATAAATAAATAATAACAAGGACCAATCACAGTCCCTTTAGATAATCTTGAATTAATTCATGTGTGTGAAGTTAGCCCCCCATTTTTTGAAAGTTGTTCCAAATTGTTCTAGGGTTGTACCAAATTCTTCCAGAAAAATTATTCCTTAAACTTAAATACAAAGGCCGAAATGCTCAATTGTTAAGAGGTAGCCCCAAATTATTTCTTTTTCGTTTTTTTTTGTTGTACCAGATTGTTCTAGTCTAGTTGTTCGAAATTTTCATGTCTTAAAAATGTTATTTCAAGTCCAAAATCAATTAAACCATTTAGAGCTAGAGCCCATTATTATTTTTTCGAAGTTTTTTTGTGTACCAGATCGTTTTAGTTGTTCTTAACTTGTTTTTCCAAAAATATACGTCTAGTTAGAGGTAATTAGAATAAAAAATTAATATTTTATATAATAAAATTCTACTAACTCTAAAAATCTTTACGGAAATAACTGTCAGATCAACTTACATTATGGGGTACAAATTGGTAAATTATTTATATTTTTAACCAAATGAAATAAAGTTTCGCAAAGCCACTTTAGAGGTTATGTAAATATATAAATAAAATATTGTTTAATTGAAATAAAAGTTAGGCAAACATTTATTCATATATCGTCTAAAGGCGCTTTTTTAAACTTTACTTTTTGTTACGGTTTATACGCAAAAGAAATGTAGAAAATTGAAAAATCTTTTTGCCTAAATTTTTTATATAAAAAAATATTTAATACAAAAAAAAATAAAAAATATGTACTGAAGTTAGGACTTCAATTGTTTTTATTTAATTTGGCCTTGCATTAGGTTATTTTTTTAAGACATAAAAATTTGGAACAACGTTTAGTATGACTAGAAGACAATCCAGTATAACAATAAACTGTAAAATAAAGGAAAATGAATTTTCTTCCTTAATTTAATTCAATTTAATTTTACCTCTACGTACTTAAACTTGTACCGTTAATGGCCTTATGCAATTTCTCCGGCTTTTTAAATAATTAATTTTGGTAAGTTACTCTATTTAGCACTCTGCTCTTTTTTGACACCCTGTATGATGGCCGAAACTAGTTGCCGTTCCCTCCTCTTCAATTTAATATCGTAACATTAAAATATTGTGTGGTACTAGATTTTGAGTTTTATTACCACAGTAAAGGAAATATTGAAAGTTACGTATATGAGAAAACAGCACACAATAAATGTATAAAGACAATATACCAACATGAAAGGAAAAATTGGAATTTAACAGAGAGACAAGAAAAAAGAATCCAAGTGGCATAAATGAGTAGCAGCAAAAAGAATAGTTAAGAGAAGAAATGAAGACATACGAAAGTAATTAATAAAATCGGCAAAAAAATACAAAAGATAAAAATAAGCTGGTAAGGATGGGGGGAGAGACAAATTAAGAACGTCTGGGAAGTGAAACCTGTGGGTAAAAATAAAAGAGGAAACTCAAATGCAGAACTGGATCTAAATGGATTTTCTTGTATTTGAACATGAAACAATTTTTTTAAGAAATAAAAAGTTGGGACAATCTCTAAGATAACTAGAGCAATCCGGTACGCGATTGAATCGATTTAACACTGACGAGTCGCCACTGTGGGGACCACCACCTGTTATCAAGATATGACATCAGTTCGTACAATAAATCCAGTTCGCCATAAATAGACAATGACGTACGGATATACCAATGTCAACTAATGAATTCTAGATATTAATTTTTATCAATGGTGATAATGAAAATATTTAACATATCGGGAATTGTGCCAAGTATACGACTAAATATTTTTTTGAAACCACAAAACTTTGAAATTATTTATTTTTATTCATAAGAAAAATATTTGCCGAAAAATAAAAAAAAACTATGAATGCACTTCGTGATTAGGTCGTTTCTTTCCTCCCAACAGATCGAATTCCAATTAAAAAAAAAAGAAGAAAACGTAACTTTTCATTTTTATTTTAACTGTTTTAGACGAAGACGAAAACAATGGCAGGTGTTAGTATCCATCGATCGTTGTTCATTCGGTCTATTGGGAAAATTCAGCGCGAAAAGCGTTCGGTCTATGCTGAGAGAAACGATATGATACTTCTTGGTTATCCTAGTCATACCATACAATTCTTAGAACCACTAAAGATCATTTTTCAAAGCATTTAAATCATTTTACCACGCTGCTTGCAATTCATTTGTTCGGACCCATCCAGGCAGAACAATAGGAAGATACAATACAATAGGAATACAATTTGGGCTGGTACTAACAGAGGCGTGGGCCAAGTCTGCGACAGTTAATAACGTCACTTCGGGATTTAAGGCTTGCGGAATTATCCCTTTGAACTCAAATGCTATTCCCAACTATGCACACCTTAATCAAGGCGATCATGTCGAACCAAATATAGTACCACAAGTCAATAACAACAACGTCGAGGCAAGAGGAACATTTGTAAGACATCAAACTGCTGAAAATGATATTTTAGATGAAAATGAAATGCCGAATTATTTGGGCGATCAGAAGAGGCCTAACAACAATCAGTCTACCAGTTTTGACACAACTACGATAATGATTATATAGTCACAGAGGCGATAACTGACAAAAAAAAAGCAGATAACATTTAGTCTGTTCCTAGCACATCTGCCACTAACTACAAAAGTGGTGTTTTAGAGGAAAAGGAAACTCCTGGTAAAAAATTAAAATAAAATTCATCCGGTCCCTAGTATTTCTACTATTGACGCCGTGCGTAAACGTAGTAAACCACTTGCTACAGTATATACTTCACCGGAGCACATAGAGAAAAGAAAAGTAGCAGAAAAACTGGAGCGACAGAAACAGAGAAACCAGAACAGAGAAAAGAAAAAAAAAAGGGAAGAAAAGGAAAAGGAGAAAAATGCACCAAAAAGAAAAATAGACTCGTCTTCTGAGTGATCAAAACTTGGAATTAATGGATGACTCAGACGACAGCGACGCAAATAATGAAGAAACGTGTGTGGGCTGTGAAGAGATTTACAAACTGACTACTGACTACAAGTACGGACAGTGTTGCCAACCTGAAAATTTTAAAAAGGTGGCGAATTAAAAAAATAGTTTTGTGAAATAACCAATTTATATTTTAAATAAATTTTTTTAAGAAAAAACCATTTTAAAATCGGAAGGTACAAAAAAGTAAATGATAGTTAAAACAATAAAAATTATTAATAATTCGAAATAAGTGTCATGCATACCTATACCTAACTCAATTTTCGCTTAAGGAACTATATAAATTGTTTTTGTTCATAAAAGGATATTTTTTTTTATGAATAAAACTAACTATAATTTTTCAACCCAACGAAATGGATTTATACTAGATGAATTTATAATTTACATAAAAAAGGTAAGGTAGTCCCCACACAGTTAAAATATGTATGTGATTCCCGTATGTTGAGATTACTTTATTGGTTATATAATGTAAAAGGCATACATTACCTTCAAGCATAATATATAATAGATTTGTAAATAAAATATGTAAATATATTATACATGAATTATAAATATAAAATAGTGTAACAACAACAAAAAACTCAATACAAATCGGTAGTCAGCTTGCAAATCGGTATATCGGTAGATTAATTCCGAAAAATACGTAGTCAACATAATATAAACAAATGTTTTTAGTTTTATGCTTTTTAATCCTTTATGTACCACCTCGCCCCAGCAAGTGGGATGAGCTGGTTTTTTAAATACATTTTTTTCATTTATAACCTTGCAACATAATAAAAGTTTTTTTATTACCAGCTTATTACAATTACTTACAAAATTGTTGTGCCAAATAAAAAACCCTATTTTCCGAATATTAACGTTAATAATGTATACGGTTAAAAAAGTGGGCCATTTCACCGGACTTTATCCTAATGACAGATTATCTTTAATAGTAGGATTTTTTTTAAAATTATATAATAACGGTTTAAGATAAAATTTAATCATATTAATAAACGTGTAATAATAGTGGGATTAACTTTATCAATAAGTTAAAGATTATTATTTATTTATCTGATCTGAAGTGAGACAAATTACTGATTACGAAACGAATGAAGTCAGAGTACACTAAAACTGAAAATAAAAATATTAAACTATAAAATAAAAAATGTTGAATTACGCAATTTTTTAACAATGGCTCACAATCTTATTGTCAAATACATTCCTGGAAAGCTAAACAGTGACATCATTGTATATTTTGATACACTGTTAAATTAAACTTTTATCAAAAACTTTGTTTTTAATGTTAAACTGATTCAATCATTAAGTATGATGAATATTCTTGACAAAATAATTTTTTTTAAATTTTTTTATTTCACACATATAACACAGTATATTTACATTATACACGGTGACGAGTCAATTTTTTGTCTCATTTTTTCATCCATATTCATGTTTATGTATCAAAACCAATATTTATTTATTATTAAAGAGTTTGTTATACATTCACATAAAAAGTCTATTTTGTTTTAGTCAGAAAAATATTGGCGCCCAAAAAACAAATCTGAAAAACAATCAGATGAAACATATAACTTAATTTATTTTGCCCTGAATACATTGATTAATTTCAGTCAATAATTGGAAAAAAAAAGCATAGAGAAAAACAGTTTCTCTTCTATAAACAATCATAGAAACATGAGCTGCTAAAGAAATATAAAACTTGAAAATAATTATACTAAAGGAACGAATGAGTAACAGGGTTGATTAAAAGATAAAAAACTGGACTCTAAACTCTCATTCGTAGGTGTCCGCGGTCTTGAGACCGGCTCTGATGAATAACGTCTGAACACATGTGCATTCTTTATTTTTGTAGGAAGATTCCTTTTTCCAAACAAAGGACATGAGTGTATATAAATAGCTGCCCAAGACGAGTCTAATAATAGAAAGTAAATTTGTTCTTTCATCTTGCTTTTAATTTCATTTTAATTTGTTCTTAATATTGCGTACATTTGCAGACAAATTATTAGCTATTAAATTAAATATATTTAAAACAAAATTTAAAATTTGGTACTAAGTAACTAGACATGTAAAATAGTTTAAAAATCTATTATATAGGTCATCATAAAAACAAAAAGTTTCGATAGAAATAGATTTTTCTTCATTTATTTTACGGTTAAGTAAATGATCAAAATCAAAAAATTGTTTGCCAACGTTTATAATATTATTGTATTGTGGTCATCAAACAATGATATTTTAAATTGTAAAAATAATACTGCAGGTCGTGAAATCCAAATTATATTAAGAATCTATACTAACCTGCAATTTTTTTTGGATAATGAGGAATCTAGTTTGTGGTAACTAAACAAAATGTTTAATATTTAACTTTTTTAATCGATGCTGATATGCACTTCCACCCAAATTCTCTGCAAATCAAAAAAACCGTAGGGGTGCCTTTAAAGTAAACATTGGTTCAAAGGCATGTGGCGCCATAGTAGGTACCAAGAAAATAAATACAGATGGTGGGGTTCCCGGAGAGAAACTAATAATAAAATTTAGGTTATGTTAATTTGTAGTTGGTCATTTGTGTTGGCATTGTGACTGTATGTAATAGTTATAAAAGTGTAGTGCTTTTACAAGGTAAGTTTCGTCGCCACTGACCCTTTTTTAAATTTAATGAAACATCCAGTATATTTCTAAATTTTTGGATTCTTCTCTTCGAAATGTTTTTTGTGTAGCACTTCTCTGCTTCCCTATATTTTTAGTACACTTGAAAAGAATTTGGGGCAAATTTTTAAACAAAAAATACTGAATACTCAGGAAACGGAAGAAGCATTAAGATGCGTCAGAAAACGACTCTAGATTTAAGTAAATCCCATATGATTGCAACTTTTTGAAGCACAAACGAAGCACTAAAAACTGATACCAAAATTGAGTCAATACGAAAATGGTTTGGGGTTGACGTTGAAGTTAAAATCTTAAATATCTAAAAATATAGACAAGCACTTTCGAAACTATTTGAAGCATTAAATCAAAGTACCAATTTCGTCCATTTTGGTAGATTGTCAGGGCTGACCTTGAAATTAAAAAATCCTTAATGTGCAGAAAGCGGAAAAATAACTAGCGAAAATAGTTAAAGCACTAAGAAGCGCTAACAAAGCACTAATAAATGGGAAATTTCCGAAAAAAAATTAACACTAACTACACGGCTCCTGAAATCTGGTATATGCTCGTCAAAAGGGGCAATAATAGTTATTTATATACCAAGGGTATAAATAGATCTTTATGCCTGAGGGCGACGATCTTAAAACCCGTAGGCCTCTAGCCCAAGGGTTTGTAAGTCGCCCGAGGGCATAATCATCTGTTTATACCCGCGGTGCATACAAACTTTTGTCATACTAGTTCAATATTGCGTACACAATATGAATATTTTTAAAAATCGCGACCATAAAGTGCACTTTGCGGGCTATAAAATACACTTTGCGGGCTGTAATGTGCACTTTATGTAGTTGGTAACTAAGCAATAAAAACATAATATTGAACTAGTATGACATAAACATATTAAAGTAAAAAAAATCAGAAAAAAATTATACAACCCATTACAGTCGCTGTCACCATAGCCTCTATTAATCCCGCATGGGTAAAATACCAAAGTTCATCCCTTTTCATTTCTTTATAACTTTTGACCTAGACATTGGCGTAAAAAAATTTCAACGCATTTAGACTAATTAGACCAAGATCTATCGATTGATACCAAATTTGGCCAAATTAAAGGTGGGGCAAATACTATACCGCTACCAAATACTTTAATTTAAATTGTATGTTAATATATACCTTGTATTTTATTCTCACTACACCATTCTTCAACAAGTTTTCACGAAACTTGTTTGGTAGTAAATTGTTGAACCACATTGATTTTAGGTAGCGTAATTGAAATTTCTTTTTGTACACTCATTTTTACTTAAATTCAGAAACATCTAAAACTTCAAATTAACAAACTTCAAACCACATTCACAAACCTGACAGATCAGTGTTACCAACTACAAAGAAAATCCCTAAACATGAAACTATATTGTAATTTAAAAAGTCAAAAATGCATAAAACGTGCTAAATAGGAAAAACAGTATACTAGTTTCCAAAGTCGATAGTCCATTTGATTAAAATACGTAACTCGTATTTTTCTATTTGGCGTTCACAATGACAATCAACTTTTTATTTGTTCATGTTGGCGAAACTAAATTTCAATGTCAAATCCATTGACATGAGTATATGTCAATGGCCAAATCCAAAAGTTTCTCGAATCCAGAGATATGGTAGGGTAGATGTAGCATCAGAGAGAGAAGTTGTATCCAACATAAACCCTAAATGTTTACATTAGGACTCATAACGAACCTCTGAAAGCGGTATTTACAGCTTTAATTTATATAATATATTCGCATTTTATCATTTTTTAAGCACATATCAACGAACTGTTATAAAATTCATTGTCGCTGAAAGTTGCGATAATTAAGTAACGAAAATGATGAACAAAAATTGAACAATGGTTTTTAATGCATTTTTATGAGTCCTAATCAAAATAAAAGGTTTTTTCGAGTCGAGATGTGAACATCGGCTTTACATTGAATACCCATAAGTATGTTTCTTTCATGCTCTTTCTATCTTGTTTGGCAATGAAGGGGGAATAAGGTATCCGACGATCCCTTATTGGTTGAATTTAATACGCGAAGAGTATTTGACACAATGGACGATTTTAATAAGTAAGATTTATGGGATTTTTAATATATCGACACTTAATCTTGATTCGGTTACAAAACAAAACCCACCCCAAATACACTTAATTTTTTTTTTAAATGAGGATTTCTTAAAGTGACGTATTTACTGATCTGGGGAGTTTATTCGGTGATTTAACTTATGTTGGTACATATTACATTTCGGTCACTAGAAAAATCGATTAAAATCGAATAGAATATCCGTATCTGTTATGATCACATTTTTTTCAGATGGATGTCGCTCCATCTTTCGGACTTTTATTTTCTATTTTCTGATTTCTAAACTTTATTAGGTATCATTAATAATTATTGCAAATAACCTATTCATAATTTAACAATTCGATTATCAATTACATCGAATGATTTCAACGAGTGATTAAGTAGACACTCCTTATCGATACAATATGTGACGTAGGCACAGCTTCTGGTAAGCTAGCAGAACCTTAAAAATAAAAAAATTAGTGGAGCGGAAAAATTATTTTTTGGGCATTTAAATAGCCGATAATTTTGGTATAATTGTTTTTAAAATTCTCTGTGGTTCTGCTAGCTTTACGGTAAAGCTAGCAGAACCTTAAAAATAAAAAAAAATAGTGGAGCGGAAAAATTATTTCTTGGGCATTTAAATAGTCGATAAAAAGCTGATAATTTTGGTATAATTGTTTTTAAAATTCTCTGCGGTTCTGCTAGCATTACGGTAAAGCTAGCAGAACCTTAAAAATAAAAAAAATTATTTTTTGGACATTTAAATAGCCGATAATTTTGGTAAATATTTCATGTAGTTCTGCCGTCAAGTGCCTGCTGGCTTTACCGACATAGAACTTGGTCTAGTTAGCGAATATAAAAATCCTAAAAGTGAAGTAGGAAAATGGCTACGTTATATATTTGGTTTGCCATTCTTAGACCCTTCCCAAGTGGAGGACTGCTATGCTTTTGATTTTATGGCAATTATACCAGATGATGTTCGAATTATGACATTTTCAGATTATATTGTAGATAATTACATTGAAGTTAATTCTACTTTTCCACCAACAGTATGGGTACAATTCAGTTGTATAATATGGATGGAACAACCAATGCATGTGAATCTTTTCATTCGCAATTTAACGCATATTTTTATAAAACTCATTCATCGTTATTTAAATTTATAAAAAAACTCATCGATTCTCAGACAAACACTTATACATATAAAATTACAAAGTTTAAACGAAAAAATAGGAATTAAAGATCCAGTGGTACAAGACGTCGGCATGAATATTTAAAAGTTAGATTTAATTTTTTTAAGAGTTTAAGTTATTTTTTGAAACGATGACTAATATTTATAGGTTTGTTAAATTGTAGATATTTTCATGAAAAAAATTATCATTCACAAATATAAATTAATAAAGTAAATCAAATTTCGTTTTTTATTTATTTATTTATTTATTTCTATTTCAAATAGGTAATAAATTTGCAGATTAGCACCGGACAGTTTAGTGTGCATGTGCAATTCATGTAGTAAACAAATCTCCTACTCCTTCATGTAGTGTGCAGTCCGAGTAAAATTTTTATAAATTCAGGTAGAAAGTGTGCAATTCGTGGCCGCCCTTCAAAACAATTCGTAGGACAATAAGAACTCATAAAACTTGTTAATAACGGAAATCGATATTTGCTGTAGATATTATTAAATTTTAAACACCCTGTATTATCTATTTATTTCTGAGATACCTATTTCTAAAGAGGTCATTATACAGCTGCAACGTGTCTATTACCTAGAGAAAAAAAGTTTTATTTTTTTTTTAAGTTTGCTCTAAGATAAAAATAAATAAAAAATAGTTTACGTAAATTAAATTGATGATATATTCAAAACAGGTCCCATTTGCATACATTAATAAAATTTAAATCTTGGTACCTACCGAAAAAACTTTCTTTGGTCAACCCTGTACAGTCTCACCTAGATAAACAATGCAACAGGTGCCTGTGAAACGTGTCTTAATATCTCTAGACATTTTCGTTTAATACGCTTACTGTAGTGCATAGTTAAATAGCTAAAGAAAATTTTGAGGAAACTTACCTGTTTCGGCATTTTGTCTTTTGTCAATAAATAATCCTATCTGAAATAAAAAAATAAATAAAAGAAAGTAAGCCAAGGAACTTTGTAGCTCGTTACAAATTAAACACCTATCCAGTTTTATTTTAATTTGCATAATTTTTGTTAATGTAAAGATCAAATAAAAACAGGTTTTTTTTTTAAATACGATTAAGCTGTAAAATACTGATCATGCTGAAATTGAAGAGTCAATGCAATGAAATAACGTTATAAAATCTTTTACACAAACATGCAAACAACTGTGAAATGTAATACATCGGCTTTACTGCTTAGAATATAAAAAGTTACTTCATTCTTCCATTTTCAAAATTTAAAACCCATAGGTACTAATCAAATTACTTATGTACATGTCACGTAAAGAGAACGACATGGCAAATGTAAATAAACGGTCAAACTCATTTAAAAATTACAAATCTGCGATTAATAGCTTGGTATGCTAATAATTTACGTTTATTATTTGCTATGTTGCAATCAAATACGACAGATAGGCCGTGAAACAGTTTTATCGCCGGTTCGTGGTTCTCATGTCATTATGGCGCTAGCGGTTCCACAAAATAACAACTTTAACAAACTATAACGTAACAAAGCTTACCGAAGATTAATTAGCTGAAGGCAATCCCACTTTATCCACTACATTAAGCAATAACACACGCGAGATTTTTCGGGCACACACCCTTTACACACACGAGACAACTTATCGTGACAAATTGTCAAGATTCATCGAAATGTTGGAAAATTGTTCGTGAATTAACCGCTAGGTTATTTGACATATGAAATGATGACGTTCTGCCATCTATTTGTAAATAGATGAATTGCATGTAGTATGGCGATATATCAGAAATGAATTCTTCTTTCAAAAAGTGACATTTATTCCAGTGGCGTGCTCGCGGTAACAATATCGGAGTTATGCCACGATGTTTCGCGTTGGTAACATGACGAAATATTTTTTTCAAATTATACTACGAGTAAAACTACAGTTTAGTATATTATATATTATGTATTTATGATAATTATACATAATATAATGTAGCATCCATTCCAAGTTATTTAGTGATTAAATTTACATGTTCCATTATTCTTTCATGCACTAATGCCGTGTCTTTAATTGCAGAATTACTTTCTTTTTTTTTTCAAGTTTGGAACATATTTTCGAGGTGTATGTTTTCCTGACGATTAAATACTAAAATTACTTTATCTTTTCCAATGCCTTCATCTGTATATAGTAGCGGTAAACAATATTAGACGAGGGGAAATAAGAATTTAGTCCGAGCGTTAAAGAATTATCAAATCACCGTTAATTAACATTTGCTAAAAGTGTCAAGTTTTTATTGCATTATTTCAAGTAAAATGCAACCAAAAATGATTTAATTCAGATATGGCTGTTCAGCGTCTATATGCATAGGACACAGGCGCGTGCTGGGACGATTTTAGGGCCCGGGAAATTATTCCCCTCTAAGCCTTGGCATTTTTGTACCATTTTTAAATTAATTATAAGACGTTTCATAAACTAAGAGTTTTATTAAAACCTTTGATCAAATGAAGGTATTATGGTATCCATAATAGAATTAAATCGACGTTATTATGCAAAAACGATCCCACTCACAAACCTTGAAAAAATCAGTTTGTTTCAAACTGTCTAACACTTGTATAACGGTTGGTTACCGTAAGGTTAATTTAAATCCTTGGTAACCACGGTGTTAACTAAGAATCGACTTGTTTAAACACTAGTTAACACTTGATCGACTGGATCACCCTTAAGTTTAATTGACTCACGGATTTGGTCCGTTTAGAGCTTGGTTAACGTTTTGTAAAAGGAGAAATATAACTAGATAAGGCTAGTTATGTTTTGGACTTTTGAAGCGCAGGTTTCCTATTTTGGCCCTTGGTCTACGTTTAAAACATGAAGAGGTCCAGGCAAATGTGCTGTTCTTCACAATATTACATGTTCTATACAATGCATGAAGTAACTCCAGAAATTGAACATGAATTTTCAGAAGCTGTCATTAACGATGGAGTTGTTGAAAATGTTCCGCCCGGTGTAACATTGTGAGACAGTCATTCAAGAGTATTTTGAAAATTTATAATAAAGGAAAAATTAAGGTATTAAGGTGCATCCAGACCGATGCAACAAACAGCACAAAACGTTCGCGAACATTTTGCAACAAGCATTCGGGTGAGCGTGGACAACGTCTAAACTGCAGCAACATTTTTTTGTTTATCAGTGTTCGTTGATGTTTCCATTTTTGTTCGTCAGACTCGCTGTCTAATTCCACGTCCAAACTAACGCGCACAAACAAGCAAATTTCCTTTGATGTACCGACATCGCATGGAAAACATTTTGCGCTGAGCAAAACAGCGCGCGAACGAATAGGCGTGAGCGCGCTCCCGTCCAAATCAAGATGTTCTGCAACGTACGCGAACGTTTTGCGCTGTTTGTTGCACCGCGCAAAACGTTCGCGAACATTTTGCAATAAGCATTCGAGTGAGCGTGGATAACGTCTAAACTACAGCAACATTTTTTTGTTTGTCAGCGTTCGTTGATGTTTCCATTTTTGTTCGTTAGACTCGCTGTGTAATTCCGCGTCCAAACAAGCAAATTTCCTTTGATGTACCGACATCGCATGGAAAACATTTTGCGCTGAGCAAAACAGCGCGCGAACGAATATGCGTGAGCGCGCTCCCGTCCAAACCGAGATGTTTTGCAACGTACGCGAACGTTTTGCGCTGTTTGTTGCACCGGTCTGGATGCACCTTTACATTAATCTGCAATAAATTTACTAGTCATAATTAATCGTTTTGATTGCCACATTTTAACTCCTTTTTCATTAATTTCATTTCTAGCTCATGCTTTTCTTGTCTGTGTCTCATCTTTTGTTGATGTTCCTTGTTTCCGTTCCAGTGCTTTTCTTCCATAAACTTCATTTTTAAATTATGTTCCTCTTCCAACAGCCGCTTTTGCAACTCGGTAGTTTCTTCTTTTTGTGTAGTCCATTTCGTTAATTTATTTATAATGGCTGCTGATGTTCGTCCCGTTAGGTGAAGGAAAACTAGATTATTAAACTTTTCCAAGTGATATTTTGCTAAACACTCGCCGCGAGATGAACATTTTTCAACAAGTATATAGAGAAGCAAGTAAATATCTAAGGAAATATACAATACGATTTGTCTATTACTTTTTAAGAGCTATTTTGTTTCAGAAATAGTAATTCTTAATTCTGTCAATTCTGCTGTCAATTTAGAAAACTTGACACACACAGAATAAAAACAGCTGAGTTAGTTAACATACCATTGAGCGTAACTTCAACAAGTCATTTTACTATGATCGTATGGTTAGGCTGACCAACTCATTACTGTTCGGTTAGTTGACCGCTAGGTAAGCGAAGTTTTATACAAGTGGCCCTAAGAGGGAAGATATTTCATTGTGCAAAAACTATCCAAACGATTTTCTCAGCTGATATTTGGAAATTTTAATCATTCTCCAACTCACGTTGTGGATTCCGTCTCAATATACAATACAAAATAATCCGCAATGTATTTTTTGCAAAATAGTATCGATCGAAATATATTAATTGTTAATATTTTTTATAAATATGTTTATAAAGATTAATATTTATATGTATTTCATTCTTTTCTCTATTCCATTGATTTAATTCCATTAAACTTTGTTAAACCATCAATATATCAGATCTATCTATGGATTGGATCGTTTTTTGTATAACAACGTCTAAATATGGTTAAGCGAAATTGAGTTTCTTCATCTTCTGCAACGTTTTCATCATCGGCAAGCTCTCCAGGCATTTTCTTTATAACTTCTTCTTCGTTTTGGAATCGTATTCTCAATTAAAATATTAGAATCCAATTTATATAATGTTTCATTCATAATTTCAACAAATCATTGTGCAAACCTTAACCTTCCGTTAATCGCATCAATTTTTATAACGAGTAGTCGCGTTGGTCCCACAGACCGTACAAATTAATTATCCCCCAAATAGTTAGCGGAACGTACTTTTCAAAAAAATCATGTGAGGACATTTAAACAACACAATAAATGACTATGAAAAGGCAAATGCAGTAAATACTGCACTTTATTCAAACATACAAAAAACAAAACCAAAAAATACAAAAACTAAAAGGAACAAAAAAATTAACTTCTTTACAATTGAAAAAATGTTAAACAAACATATTTCAAGTTAGTGAAGGGCATTTTCTCGACCGTCCTGGCAAAGGGCATTTTCTCGGCACTCCTGACAAATAGCAATAATATGCACATATATTTATTGCACTTAACAATGAAACCGGGTTTTGCGATTTTGTTTTGAAGTACAGTAGGCATATCTTCCTGGTAAGGGTTTTGGTATATCATGTTCAATATTCGAGCCAGACATTTCTAGCAGACTTAACCTTAGGCTTCGAAGAATGGTGATTAGAGCAGAACGTACTTGCAAATGGGGTTTGATCAAATCATTGGCCAATTGTCTTAAAAAAATGCCTTCTCAATTTTTTTTTTTTGGTAGGGTTGTTTGAAGCGTAGACCACTTGTGAATTGATGCCAGCTATGTTCAAGATATTGTAGAAAAGTACCATGGGACATCTGCGTGTGTTTCTGGAACAGTTGTAGCTTGCCAAACATACTGGTATGTTCCGGTCGCTCAGCCGGTTTAGAAAACTATAATGGCAATTCTCTTTTGTTTTTTCTGATGGTTCCAATTACTGTAAGGTTATGGTCTTGTAGCCTCTTTACGAGAGGTACAGAAGTAAACCAATTGTCCATCGTAACATTACGATTAGATCCAAAAATATGTTCGCAGAGTCGCAGAATAACATCGAAAGTACTATTTGAAACTCTATATGGCCCTTCAGGTTGTGTTCCGACGTAAATTTCCATCTTACTCGTATAGAACAATTTGGCATCACACAATGCTGGAATTTTTAACCCGTATTTGTGGGGATATATTGACGAAAGCCACACTTTCCTCGAAATAATGCAAGCATCTCGTCCACGGTTACAAATTCTGAGTGATGGTAGCCATTCTGACAATTAGCAACAAAACGGTCAAAAACATCGCGTATCGGTGCTAATTTATCTGTTTCTCTCCGCATTGCTCGAGTCTCTTCCCAAACAGCACAGACCGTCCCGAGGACCTCCGATTTAGATCCGATTCAGGTCTGAAGGTCCCAGGACTTTTTCAGGACGTCCTCGGGACGACTGATTTTGGACTTCCCTGGGACATCTTTCTTGTACGTCTCCAGGACGTCCGATTTAGGTCCACTGTTGAGCATTCCAGTGATTTTGATTTTTTATATTTTTCATCAAATAATTAAAAGTAACTGCGTAAACTGATGCCGCTGATAGGTTGTATTGGAAAAAAATATTTTATAAGTAAAATGTCTTAAAGTTGAACTAACCCATTAATATTCCATTTTAACATAATTTGAAAAAAACTAAAAATATTATTTAAAAAAAATTCAATACCAAAGTCGAGTGGTTGATATAAAAAGTATAATAAAGATATATCCAAAGGTCGGTTCATCGCGCACGCGGTACGAGTCTCGAGGTGCTCGAGATTCGTTGCAAGCAGACTAGTGTTGCCAGGTGAAGTAGAATTTCACAATTTAAGAATAAATACTATTTGACCGTGTAGGTGTTTTTATCCTTATTATGTCAATAAATGAATTTTCATTAAAAGCTAATTTCGCTATTATTTTTCCTTGGATTATAATAAATGTTGTACATAAGTTATACAGAACGTAAATCTTTCCTCTTGGCAACACCGCTTTGACATCTTTCATCGTTCCCCGAGCCGTCCGCCATTACAGTTATTACACTTCTAAGCAAGAGGCAACGTCAAAGAATAATTTAAGAATATAATAATAATAATAAGAAAAAAGAAGTGTTTAAAAGTTGTTTTGGATGTGCCGTTTGCTGCCAAAAGGTAAGGAGAATTATATGTGTTTTTATAATATATAATGTCTAATATAAACAAATGATATTCATAACTCCTCTCTAAAGGTGAGTTTAAACAGCAAATAAAATAAAATAAGGAATAAAATAAAATAAAATAAGAATTAAGGGAAAAAACATTGGTTTATACAGATGACTAAAGTAAAATAAGAATAAACCAATCAAATCACAGCTTTTTATGTAACAAACCTATCCCAAACATCAGAAAAGATTTGGGTCATGCGCAGTATCGATTTCCAAACAAAATAAAATAAAATAAGGTAAAAAGATAAAAGTTGGTCATCTTTTGTACTAATTCTTATTTCTTATTTTAGGTTATTTCATGTATAAACGCTCTCATAGAGATGTGCATGTTTAACTTTCTTATTTTATTTTATTTTATTCCTTATTTTATTTTATTTGCTGTTTAAACTCACCTTAACATATTAAAATTTCGAATGATTTTTATTATTTTTTGTTGCAGATGATAGAGCAAGTTTAACCAATAATGAGGCACAGACTGAATTGTCAATAAAATACTGGTTGAAACTGAGTACCTACAGAACGAGAAAAAACAATAAAAAAAAATGTTATTACTTTTTTTATAATAAACTCGTTAATAATACTGTATTAATATTTATTTGACCATAACGGTCCCAGAAAGATCCCATACAGGTCTAAAGAGGCTTTTTAGTGGTCCCAAAAAGGTTTTATATTGGTTCTAAAAGGATCCTAAATTGGTTCTATAAATGTCCTATATCTGTCCTAGGAAGGAAATTTTGTTCTAATTTGGGACCAATATCGAACGTCCTCGGGACTCCTTGATTATTAACAAAATCTGTCCCGAGGACGTCCTGGGGACGTCCAAAGTCCTGAATTGGACGTACCCGGGACGTACGAGCATCCGAAAACGGACGTCCCGAGGATGTCCGGGGGACGTACTTGTGCTGTTTGGGTTTGTTGTGAAATCTTAGACAACGAATAAGGAATCTAAATATTTTCAAGCTCATTGTAATGCGAAAAATCTCTACGTCAGACCCATCAGTATTCCATAAGTCGTCAGCATTAAGACGATTTGCATGATAGATACCAGCCATATAAATGATTCCAAAGAAAGCACGGATTTCAATTCGATTAGTTTGGGTTGCATCTCTTTTTCGAGCAAAATTGTTAGCAACAAATTACGCGTTGGTGCATTCCACAATAATATTGATTATCTCGTCGTTGAAAAAATACTCCCATATTTCCAGTGGTTCTGACAAGTTTCTGGTTTCTAATGAGGAACCTGGCAATCGTTTGACGATTTTTTGCTACCGTGTTTTAGTAGTTCTAGGTTGTGAAGCTACTTTCCTCCAACGCGTGACTTTATCCTTGCCTATAAACGATAATGTATTGCTGTGACTTTCTTCTACCATTTCCTCATCATCAGAAATATCTTGCTCAGTCACTGTTGTCAAAATGCTGTTCGTCATATCAAATCGCTTGTTCCTCATCGTCGCTTAAAAGTTCTTACATTTCTTGCAGTCGAGCCTGCTCTCTTTCGTAAGAGTACATGGCTAAAAAATTATAATACTACCTTCTATTACACATTAAAAAGACGAAAAACTTACCTCACAATCGAAATAACATTATTTCAAAAATAAAACGTGATTAGTCTCTCACACCATAGGACGGAATATTTCGGCAAATCTACCCAATGAGAAGATACATGGAGTGGGAGGTCGCTCCAAGCCAGACTTTTAGAATATTGCCAAATAAAGTTTCTGGTCGGTCTCACAGACCGGACGCGACTAACGGAAGGTTAAGACAGGTTCGAAATTTCTTTGCTGAAATTTCAATTTATCAGTTGCATTGAAAATTTGGCGCCAAGCTTGCACATAGTCTAAATTGTTAGTCTGTAAATAATCTGAAACTATTTTTATTCTCACGCTACTTATTATACTGTAGTATATAAGGTATATACCTATATAGAAATTTATTTTCGTAACTTTAAATTTTCGAAATCTCGAAGTTACGGTAAAAATATTGCCGTTTTTCACTTGGTTTTTTTTCGAAGAAGGTAAAATTGTATAAGTACCTTAAATAATATTAAAGTGTAAGTAAACTTAAATTTTGTATAGAACTTAAACAAAATTCAGTGGCCAGTTAGTTAGAGAACCAGTGGCAAATAAACACAAACATACACAATTTTAGCTAAAATAATAAAGTTACAGTGCATAAAAATATTTGTTTTATTTAAAATTTTCAAAAATTTAATCTGTTTCAAAGTTACAAGTATAACTGAAATTTATTTCTATTATATATTACAACAGCTATTTATTTATAGTAACTTTTATTAATACAAGGATGAAAAAAATTTCAGTCTCATAATTCTTGCCATAAACTTCCATAATGTAAGACTAATTGCAGCTTACGTGTTAAGAGGGGCGTAGAATCGGACTGTCACGATTTCAGTTTCAATACTGAAATTGCAAAAAAATGACGATTTTGTAGAATCTCGAGAACGAAATTTTTGTTTGTAGAAATATTTGTACCTCTAAAAGCTTACACATTGGAATAGGACATCTCCTTTTTTTAATTAAATTTAAGGAATAATAAAGAATATATTAATCATCTAATGTAGGTGTATTTTTGACAGTTCTGATAATAAATAAAACATTAAAATACGTAAACTATTACTAATACTAAATTTTATTTTTAAAATTATCACAAAAACTTGAACAGTACATTTTTGTAGAGATGAATTATTAATTAATAATTTAATAAAAGATATTTTTATTTGCTTTATTTATATTGCAAATATGTTAAGCAACCAATCATACAAAAGTATTAAAACAGTTTTTGTAATTTTATATTTTTTTCATTTTAATATTAATATCTCTTCTCAAATCAAATAAAACCTTCTATAGATTTAAGCGACAAATCAATTATTGTCGATTCAGATTATTATCAGCAAAGTGACAATATAAAGTACATTTGCTTTAATTATTTTCATAAAATCTACTCACGGATATAGATACAATTAACCAGTCACATTTTTCGCTAATTGTTAATTTCAATAATGACAGAAAAATTAAAAATCGACATTTCCAAAATGTAATCAGCAAACATTCTACTCATGACCAGTTTGCAAATAATGCCTCCTTAATGAACTTTTATCAGTAAATGATTTGTCGCAAACGCTACACTTAAAAGTTTTACCCGTATGAGTAACCAGATGCCTGCTAAGACCTGACGCATGGCAAAAAACTTTTGGACAAAGTGAACAGTAATGTAACTGAATGTCTGAAGGTCCTGAGGGCAAGTGAGTCCTCATGTGAACTCGTAGCGGCTCTTTTTGCGTGAAACCCTTGTTACATTGCGGACATACGTAGGGTTTTTGGCCTGTGTGAGTCATCAGATGCCTGAAAGAAATAGTAATTAAAAAAAATTAATAAAGCTGTTTAAAATTTTTACCTGTATAGAATTTCTTTTTGTGCAAAACTCTTCTGACAAAGTTCGCACTGGAATGGACGTTCACCAGTGTGAATGCGTTCATGGCGAATTAAGGCGGAACGTGTAGGGAACCATTTTTCACAAATGCCGCAGCTAAATCCTAAAAAAAATAATATATACCATTTATATTTTATTTTTTTAATAATAGTAAACGCAAAATTTATATTTGTTGACTTTAATAATCAATTTTAACATTTGCGTAAAGAGAAATAAAAATATTTGGTTTGTGTGTAGTTCCTTTATATGCACTTGTAGCATACAAAACCCCTTTAAAATCAGAAGGTTATTTTGATTTAAGCAAAATATATATAGGGTTAAGCATAGGGTCATTAAGAGAGGCAAAATGTAGTCGCTCAACATAATAGGCAGGGTGTTATGGATTATATTACTATCAGTATTTCTTGGCCATATTTTTTATAACCCATGATACACTATTTAATCTGTTTTATTTTTATATTTACCTCTTTGCTGCATATGTACTGAAGCATGTCTCTTAAGCTGTATTCTTCTAGCAAATGCTTTTGGGCAATTTGGGCATTGGAAAATGTTTACTTCACCATCAGGCGTTATGTCTGGCAGGGGTTTTGGTCTTACGGAATCGGCATCTTCCTCTGTCAATAATTCCATAATAATAACAGAACCATCCTCAGTAGTTACTTCAACGTGAGTGGATTTGTCTTCATTTTGATTAAGCATCATTTGAACTTGACCTTGCAGGTTGAGACCTATAAATAAAATATATGTATAAAAAAACTCCCATTTTCACACAAAGAAAAATTACCAGTCTGTGTAGCAAGGGTAGCTTTTACAGCATCAGCAATGGCAGTCATATTAGTATCCTCTAATCCAGATTGATCATCATCGAGTTGGTATATATTTTCAACTTCTTCAACATCTACTTCAGTTTTCATTGCACTATCACTCTTTAAAGTACAAGCTTCTTTGTCTATTTCATCAGTTTCTCTTGGTAAAGTGATATTCTCCGGGTCAGGTTCGAGTTCCTGCTCTTGTTGTAAATAAGCTACTTTTGTTACTCCTAAAAAATTGTTAATAAATTGACAAATAAAGATAATAATTGACGCAAGTCACTGTTGATTCATAATCCTAATAATTTGGCTAGAATGCATGATTTGGTGTATTTTTCTTATGCTCTTTTTCTAAACAGAGAAAGATGAATTTAAAGTTTTATTTTTAAAATTCGTTGTTAATGTTACTAAGTAAATCAATGCTGGGTCATAGAATTATTTTTAAGACACAATATTCTTGTTTAACTGTGTCAGGTTTTACTTGATGAAAATCGATCAAAATATTTAGATAAATAAAAACGTTTTATGATTTTTTTTTACAACGAAACATGTTACTTTTTGTTATATAGTTTTATGAAAATCATAAAACGTCGTTTTATTTATCAAAATAACTCAATATTCTTACCTAGAAGATCCTGTTCTGTGCTAGGTTCAATTTCAACTTGTTCTGTTTCTTCATTTTCTGTCATTTGATCTTCATCATCAACTTGTGCAATGTCGTTTCCTTCCTCTTTATAATATTCATCTTCTGGTAGATCTCTTAAATGCAATCTAAGTTTCAAGTCGGAATTTTCACACTTTTTTCGAAAGTTGTATGATTTTTCCAGCTGGTATTTACATGGCCGACAAACTTTGTCAGGAAGACCATCTCCTTCATACACCTGATGAGAAATCATTTTAACAAATCAAAACATAAGTACATGGTGTTCTAATTTATAATAACGTAAATAATTTAGCAGGGTTAATATTTCGATCTTTTTTTTTTAGAAAAATAAAAATGGTAATGGTAATGAAAGTATTTGTTATATATTATTTTTAATAAGTAGAATGAATAAATAACTTGGTAAAACTTTTTAATCAAAGCTATCCCATCAGTATGAAACTCGGAAACTAATAAGCAAACATACTGTAGATTCTGAAAATACCATTAGTTCTTTTACGAAATTTGAACGAGTAGGCGATACACATAAAAGTTTGAACCATCGACCGAAAAAAAAATGGAATATTCCAATCTCAAATTTTACATCATTCAAAATTCTTCTAGTATCATTTTTTTATATGCCTTTTCAACAGTAGTAACCATAACGGTGTATTATTTGAGAAAAAAATTGAAATTGGTAAAACAAATTTTTCGAAAATTTTCAAGTTCCAAAATACCACTAAAAACTAACGAATGACATTTTCAAAGTCGTATAAGAAAATATCCAATTAACTCAAAGTTTTGAAAATTGGAAACTAATAAGAAAAAATACCGTAGATTCTGAAAATACCATTATTTTTTTTACGAAAATTGAGCGTAGGCGATACACATAAAAATTTCAACCATCTACGGAAAAAAAATAGAATATTCGAATCTCAAATTTTACATTTTTCAAAATTGTTGTATTATCACTTTTTTTATATGTCTTTTCAACAGTAGTAACCATAACGGTGTATTATTTGAGAAAAAAATTGAAATTGTTTAAAAAAAATTTTCCTACATTTTCCAGTTCCAAAATACCACTAAAAACTAACGAATGACATTTTCAAAGTTGTATAAGAAAATAACCAATTAACTCACAGTTTTGAAAATTGGAAACTAATAAGAAAAAATACCGTAGATTCTGAAAATACCATTAGTTTTTTTACGAAAATTGAGCGTAGGCGATACACATAAAAATTTCAACCATCTACGGAAAAAAAATGGAATATTCGAATCTCAAATTTTACATTTTTCAAAATTGTCGTATTATCACTTTTTTTATACGTCTTTTCAACAGTAGTAACCATAACGGTGTATTATTTGAGAAAAAAATTGAAATTGTTTAAAAAAATTTTTCGAACATTTTCCAGTTCCAAAATACCACTAAAAACTAACGAATGACATTTTCAAAGTTGTATAAGAAAATAACCAATTAACTCAAAGTTTTGAAAATTGGAAACTAATAAGAAAAAATACCGTAGATTCTGAAAATACCATTAGTTTTTTTACGAAAATTGAGCGTAGGCGATACACATAAAAATTTCAACCATCTACGGAAAAAAATGGAATATTCGAATCTCAAATTTTACATTTTTCAAAATTGTTGTATTATCACTTTTTTTTATATGTCTTTTCAACAGTAGTAACCATAACGGTGTATTATTTGAAAACAAAATTGAAATTGTTTAAAAAAAATTTTCGAAAATTTTCTAGTTCCAAAATACCACTAAAAACTAACGAAAGTCATTTTCAAAGTTGGAAACTAATAAGAAAAAATACCGTAGATTCTGAAAATACCATTAGTTTTTTTACGAAAATTGAGCGTAGGCGATACACATAAAAATTTCAACCATCTACGGAAAAAAAATGGAATATTCGCATCTCAAATTTTACATTTTTCAAAATTCTTGTATTAGCATTTTTTTTATATGTCTTTTCAACAGTAGTAACAATAACGGTGTATTATTTGAGAAAAAAATTGAAATTGTTTAAAAAAATTTTTCGAAAATTTTCTACTTCCAAAATACCACTAAAAACTAACGAAAGTCATTTTCAAAGTTGTATAAGAAAATAACCAATTGACTCAAAGTTTTGAAAATTGAAAACTAATAAGAAAAAATACCGTAGATTCTAAAAATACCATTAGTTTTTTTACGAAAATTGAGCGTAGGCGATACACATAAAAATTTCAACCATCTACGGAAAAAAAATGGAATATTCGAATCTCAAATTTTACATTTTTCAAAATGCCTTGGTAAATATTATTAATATTATTATTTCGTTCAACTAAAATAACTATAAGCAGTAGGTATAACAAATAACTAGTCAATTTTATTTTAAATATATCAATGCAAGATACTTATATGCTAATGTCTGGTGGTTTTCAGACTTACACAAATACATACATAAGATTAATATCTACATCAAAATTTTGTTTAGATCACATTTTTGTTAATAACATTACTGAAAAAGTAAAATACCAAATTTCAGCGTGTTCCACGCTTTCCCGGAACGCACAGAGGACTTTTTCGGCGGAAATTCCCAGCGGAAATTACGGGACGCCTTGAAACTTGGGTGATATCTTTAAAAGAGTAAATATAGACACTGTCCAATTTTCAGCGCTTTCCAGGGCATAACTTTGAGACGAGAAGATAGGATTTTTTTAACAGTTTTGTGTTCTAGATCACTTTTCAACGATTTTTTGATCATTTTTATGGATTATTTGTGATTTTTAGATTTTTAACACCTTGGTATATTTTACATTTTTAACAATGTTTTTCTTCACTTTAAAGATTTTTTAAAAACTTGATTAGCGATTTTACCATCTTAGCGAATGTCTAGTAATCTTTAGAAATTATTAGCGATTTTTAGAGCTTGTTTTAACAGTTTGAAAACTATTTTAAGAGCAATTTTGTACGATTTTAAGATATGATTAGCGATTTTTTTTAACAATTTTAAGTCCTTATAGTTTGTTTTTTCGTGTTCTAGATCAACTTTTACCGATTTTTTGATAATTTTTATGGATTATTATTTGTGTTTTTTAGATTTTTAACACCTTGGTATATTTTACATTTTTAACAATGTTTTTCTTCATTTTCAAGATTTTTTAATAATGATTAGAGATTTTACCACCTTAGTAAATCTCTAGCGATTTTTAAATAATTTTTAGAAATTATTAGCGATTTTTAGAGCTTGTTTTAACAGTTTGGAAACTATTTTAAGAGCCACACAAATAAAAATGAAATAATATCACACAATTATTCCATTAAAAACAGCTGTTCTCCTGGTATTGATGGAATCTCTTCTCCGCTAGTCAAGGAATGTCATAAATATTTTATTGATCCTTTAGTGCACATAATGAATTTGATTTTTGCATCAGGTAAAATACCACAGGAATTTAAAATCTCAGTTATAACACTGGTTTTTAAAAAAGGGCCAAAAAAAGATATTTCAAATTATAGAAATATCGATTAAATAAAATATAAGTTTCTGCACATAAGACCATTGGATTCAAAAACTGGATGAGTTTCCAGTGATGCTATGTATGAGTTGATTGATAAAAAATTAGACAATAATAATAAATGTATTGGAGTTTTCCTTGACTTAGCTAAAGCCTTTGATACCGTGCCCCATGCACAGCTTTTAGATTTACTTGAACATCATGGAATTAGAGGTATAGTGTTGGAGGTCTTTAAAAATTATTTGGTTGAAAGAAAACAAACGGTTAAAATTAGAAATGAGTATAGCGATCCTACAATGGTGCAAATTTTAGTACCACAAGGAACAGTCCTTGGACCAATCTCTTTATTCTATATATCAATTGATTGCTGACGACACATTATTATTATTTGAACAATGGTTAGACTGTAGTAAATTGACATTAAATACTTCCATAACCTTTTATATATCATTTTCCTTGTCTGCAGCTAATAGACCAAATTATAAAGAAATAATTATTGAAGAAACAACTTTTCTTATTAAGGAAATTGAAAACATTAGGAATAGTTATTGATACATATTTAAAATGGGTACCACAAATTCATAAAATAACAACAAAATTAAGAAGACTAATTCACAAGTTCTATTTAATTCGAAATATTTTTAACAAAAAATTGCTTGTACTAATATATCAGTCATTAGTTGAATCAGTAATAAGATATGGAATAATCACATGGGGTGGGCATTATAATAATGCTTTACAGTCATTAAATGTAGTCCAGAATTATATTCTAAAAATATCTCATAGGGATAAACTTTTCTCCACAGAACTCTTATATAATGAGACTGTATTGAATATCAGATCTTTGTATTTTCAAGCAAATTGCATATTCTACTTCAAGTTAAAAAAACAAAAAATTGGTACATCATAGTTATAAAGAGAGATAAATAAGTAATAGTGCTGTTAATGTACCATTTCGCAAATACGATGCTAATCAAAGATTTGTATCGGTAATGGGGCCAAAAATTTGCCTGTTAATATAAAAAAAATAAATAATATAAATATGTTTTCAAAAAAATGTAAATCATTTATAACTTATATATTTATAATTTATATTTTAATAGAAGAACTCTTATAAATTTAAATTGCAGTGTCACATTATTTTTTCTTTTACTACCTACTATATGCATTAACCCAAAATTTTAATGGGTGTACTTATATTTATATTTCTTATAATTGTAATTTTAATTTAATAATAATAATAATAATAAAGTTTAAAGTTACAAATAAATTTTATTTCCAATAAACCAAATGAAAATAAATAGTGCCATCTATTAGTTAAAGTTGTTTTGTTTAATTTAATTTTTGTGATAATTAACATTGTGTATTTATTGTATTACTTAAAATTTTATAAGAGTTATCATGAAAAGAAGATATTTACCTCAAGTGCCAAACAAGCCACAATTTTAAGCGTAAGGGGCACTGCATCATCCTCTTTGTAAATAGGAATTAATTCTTCCTCTTTACTAACACACAGCCTACAGATTTCATTTAAATCTATGAGAACTTCTTCGCTGTCAGCTTCAAGGGAGCCGGTTTTCTTTCTGCTGTATGTTTTCATTTGAGTTAAATGAAAATTGATAAACTAGGTAACTATTTTATAACAAAATACACGATCACTACTTTACCCTGCTGCGCTGTCTCTGTAACTTCTCGAGCATAAACATAAATGGCGTCGCTTCTCCCGTTTTATAAAGATTTCGTTATTTTGTTTGTTATTTTTCTCTAATTTGTAAATAGACAGCTAATATTTATAAATCACTTTTAGTTTTATAGGATTTTATAAAATTTTGATAAAAAAACATCACTCAATATTATTTAATTTCCAATAATTTTTTATTTTTACAAACCATAAATCATTATTAGTTTAGCACCTCTTCGACAGATGGCAATTATATCAAGCCAGGTAAGCCAACAAATATATTAAAAAAATTATTTTAATTTAATAATTTAAACGTCAACGTGGTTTATAAAAACATAACCTATATTTTGGACTCGTTAATTTTAGTTATTTCATAAATTATATATAATCAAATAAAACACAAATGTAATTATAATTATGGATATTCAACCTATTTCTATAGAAAAATCCCTAGAAGATTTTCAAGAGGTTACAAAAAAACCAGAAATATTTTTAAAGTAGGTACAGTGTAAATTAATCCATTACAGACTAGACATAATATCATGATCTTTAATCACTAACTAATCAGACTCCTTTAGAAAAAAAGATTTCATTTTTTAGAAATTACATCTGATATATATTTGTTGTATATTCTGGATTCAATTCATTTTTTCATCATAAATAAGGAATTAGTTGTATGATGTTGCTATTTATATGATGGGGATGAAATTTTTAACCCTTTAGTTTAAAATATTTATAAATTTTGCTTTTTTCAGCTCAGAAAGTGCTTTAAATAATTCAGTTAAAAACCATTTGAAAGAATTTTATGATTTCTCAAAAATACAAGAAAAAAAGTTTACTGGTTCAAAAGGATTGTCCAAATTACTTATACAAAATTTTGACATTGAACAAATATGGCAAGAAATTGAACTACAGAATAATAGTATACTTTCGAAGTCGTTGAATGATGTTACACGATTAGTTGTAAATAAGAAAAAATTAATATTTGACAATTTAGCTGACGATAAAGATACAACTGAAAATAATAAAGATGAATCTGAAATTGATGATTTTGAAGACGAACAGGAAGAACTTGATAAAAAAGATGAAGATGATGAGGAGGAAGATGAAATGGATGTAGACAATTCTGAAGAAGATGAAATTGATGAAAAAGAGAAAGAAAGCATAGACAAGTTTTCAAAAAAGAAAAGCTCAGTTGTAGATGATGAATTTTTCAAGTTAGAAGAAATGGAAAACTTTTTAAATGTAGAGGACAAAAAAGAGCTAAACCTAAACACTACAAAAAATATTGACGAATCTGATTCTGATGAGGAAGAGAGTATAGATTTATTTGAAGAAGATGTTGAAGAAAACCTAGAAGAAGAAAGTGATAAGAGCAGGACTGCAAAATTTAAAGATTTTTTTAGATCTAGTGAGCCTCAAAGAAAGGACCAACCAAAAAGGAATAAATTTCTTGAAGAAATGAGTGAGGAAGAAAATGATAATGAACCAAAGTCAAAATCGTCACTTGAGTTAAGGCAGGAAAGGCTTCAACAGAAAATCGAAGAAATTGAAGATAATGCTATTAGTGAAAAACCTTGGGCTTTAAAAGGAGAAATTCTTGCTGAAAACAGACCACAAAATTCTCTTTTAGAAGAAATCTTGGAATTTGATTTAACTGCTAGGCCAGGTTTGTTCCTTAAAACTTATTTTCAGTTATCTTCACAAATTTATATTTTTTACTGTTATCTTTATAATTTAGATTCTAATGATGCCCCTAATTTTTTTAGCACCTGTTATAACTGAAACCAGTACTCTGCAATTAGAAGATATTATCAAACAGCGCATTAAAGATAAAGTTTTTGACAGTGTTGTAAGAAAAGAAAAACCAATTGAAACTCCATTACAATTTAAAAAAAAACTCACTTTGGATCAAGAAAAAAGTAAACACTCACTGGCTCAAATTTATGAAAAAGAATATGTGAACGAACAAGCTGCTTTGGATCCAGCAAATGCCGATAAAGAGGAAGAGGAACCGGCTATACATAAAGAAATAAAAACTATGATGCGTGATTTGTTTAATAAGTTGGATGCACTTTCTAACTTCCATTTCACACCTAAACCTGCTCTACCGGAGCTTAGGGTTGTTAACAATTTACCAGCCATTGTTATGGAGGAAGTTGCCCCTGTTACAGCCAATGAAGCTTCACTGCTAGCACCAGAAGAAATAAGAAATAAATCAAAAGGAGATATATTGGGTAAGTATATAACTGAAGATGCTTTAAAATTTATAAAATTACTTGATTGATTTTTTTAGGTGATTCTGAGCGAACTAAAACTGACAAAAACAGACAAAGAAGAATAAAGAAACTGAAACAGAAAAAACACAAACAACTTATTAACAAAAATATGTTAACTAAGGGAACAACGCAAGGAACTACTAAAATGTCTGATGTTCTTAAAAATAGGAATACACATAAGGTAAATTTTTAAGAAATTGTTAAAACTTTTGAAACAATAATTGGAATATTTCTATTTTTTAGATGGAAGAAAGTAATGCTAAACGTATAAAATCATCTAAAGCCTTCTTTACCCAATTGCAAGAGCAGGCACAAGCTCAAATTGGCAAAAAGCTTCAAAATTCAGGAAAAAAGAAAGAAAAGAGTAAAATTAATGCTAGGAAATTAAAGCTGTAATAGTAAACATATAAGTTACTTTGTATATTAAATTTGGAAATAAAAACAGAGTTACTAGCAGTTTTGTTCATGTTAAACTAATAACCAGAGCACAAAGCACTTAAAAAAGTGCTTAAAAATTACGAGCACAAAGTACTCTAAAAAGTGCTTTAAATTGACGAGCACTAAGCGCTTTTTGAGTATTTAACAAGTAACAAGTCAGAAGCGCTTTCGCGTTAACACTTGGCAGACATTTGACGACTTCTAAACAAAAATGCGATTATCTCCTGAACCATAAAAGATATCTGAAATCTGTTTTCAAATATCGAGTCAGCGTTAAATTTCACACGTCGGAATGCTATTTTTGAAACTGATTGTATCACTTCCCATTTTGGTTCTAAAACCAGTTTTGAAACCGGAAGTCATACAAATGCGAAAATACTTCTTTTTGAACTTTTTAAATATAAAAACAAAGTAGTTTTTATTATTTTTGAATACATAAGAACAAAAAAGCGGTATAAAATACACTAACCGACTTGTTTTCTAAATATTGGCGTGTGGACTAAATTAATGACGGACAGACAGACGGTTGTAGACTTGACTTGGGCCACTGAAATAGATATCGCGAAGACAATAGACATGGACAAGAGCATCTGTTGTCTATTCGCTATATAGTAACGCTACTGACATGGGCAACGCTTCCCAACTACCACACTCCAAAAATTAGCGGGGGAATGAATTCTTTTATATTTTTTTTGTAGTTTTAGTATTTGTGTATATCTGTTTGATTCATTTGGTGTTTGGGGAAGATGGGAGTGGAAAATCTAGGAATTTTGAAAGTTTAAAGAGTATATCTAGATCGGCTTGATCATCGTCTTTTAGCCTCTCATTTGCCCATTCGTTGTGCCAGTCGATTATTTGGCCATTTTTGATATCTAGGTTTGTAATTTATGTTTATAGAGGCCAGGTTTAATGTGAGCCTTTCTCTTGCGGCTCTTCTATGGGGCAGGCTGCACATTTTTATAATGTGTTCCTGGTCCTCTCTCCCTATAGGTGACATCTCTTAATTGGAATCTATCATGGTACATTTTTATAAGTCCATGGCATGTCATTAGTTCGGTGGCTTTCCATTTCATGTGTTTTGCTTATAGGTGTTATATGTATTTAAAAGTGTTTCTTCAGTTTTCACCTTTTTCCCAAATCTTCTGCCACGTTTTAATTTTTCTTCCCTTTTTTGATCGTTGAGTGTTTTTGTCTTCATAGTTAATATCGTGTGTCTTTGTTTTGCCCTTTTAATTCCAATGTCATTGCCAGATTTATGTATTATAGTGACTATTATGTTGGCCTTTTGTACATTATCTAATTGTTTTTGAATGTCGGCCACTCTTGTAGTGTTTGTGTGGTGCGGTCTGGCAGTCACTTGCACAGAGTTGATGAAGTCTGTATGTGATCTTTTCGCCATAAAGTTGGACGGTCTTTTCTTGGATGAGTTTTGTAGCTCTGAGTACAGTTATTAGTTTTAGGTTATTTGTATGCGTTTTGGTTTTTTTTTCTGTATATCCCTTGTTTCATTTATGTAAGTATTTCCAGTTCAGGGAAATTCCGATAGACGAGTCACCATCTTTTATACTAGAATCTGATATGTCTGCCTCCGACTCGTGCTGGTTTTCAGTATTAGTGAGACAGACAGACATGCGAATGGAGAGACGGACATTATAAAGGCAATGGAGTACCTTCGCTGTGTTTCGGTACTTCATATAACGTTTTTTAAGAATTATTACACGAGATAGTAATAAAATAGTAAGCATTTTTTCCAAATTATTCTAACATTTACTAGTGTAAATTTAAAAATGTTCATGAAACGGCTTAAATGATCGCGCTATACTTCTGGAGTGCTCGTAAGTCTTTTGGAGAGCTCGCGAGCCTTTTGGAGTGCTCGCGGGAGCCTTTTAAATTCGAGTGTTCGAGAGCCTTTTCGGGTGCTCGCGAGTATTTTTAAGTGCCCGAGAGCACTTTTGACGAACGTACCGAGCCCTTTGGTAAAGTTCGTTTTAAGCACCAAGCACTGTAAGCACCGATTTTAAAAGTGCTCCCGAGCATAAAAAAATATAAATTATATGGCTCTTGTATAAAGCAATACTGCCCTCCTATAGAAGAAAAACGTTGGTATTCCCGCCAAAAGTACAATATCGTAATACATGTACATATACAATGTGTAGCAAATATATCGAAAACTGTTGGAGGCGTTCGTCGTACCTTGAGAAGCTCCTGTTTTTCAGTGTTTACCAAACCAGCAAGTAATTAGGAGTTGAATTGTTTGTTTTTCTGTGATTGTTTTTGTATTGTTTCTGTTTTGTTTTGAAATGTTACCTAAAAAATATTATTCTCTCGAGTCTCTGGTAAACAATGTAAAATAAAATTATACATTTAATAAGAAATACTACACATAAAGAACGTCTACATATGTTTAAAGTACATTTTTGAAACGGGGTATTTAAATTTAATACAAATACTAGATATAAATACTGTAAAGGAGTAGATACAGTCTTTATGTCTAGCACCAAACTAAGTTGTACTCAACTTACGTTATTCATCCCAACTTTTTTGAAAATTACGTTATTCATGTCTGGAAACTTGTTTAAGACGAATTAACCGTTTTTTTTTGTTGTTTAAATATTTAAAGTTAAAAATAAATAAATAACAAACTGTTTTCAAAAGGTAATTTTATGAAGATTCTGAATATATAAATATTTTTTTATATAACTATGTTTCGACAAAAATTATAGTTACGTTGTTCTTCCATAGGGCGGCAGAATATGCAGCATCGTTTCTCTAAAATAATCACAATCATAAATTTAATACTTGAAGTAGCAATCAACACAGCAAATCACCTCACAAACCTATAGTAAATATGAGAAATGCCTATTCTATTCACAAGCTGCAGATATTAGAAGGACTACTATACCTTCAATAATCAGTACCCAAAGACCTTGAATTGTGCTGTACTTATTTTATTTTATTCTGTATTCAGGTATATTTTCACATTTTTTATAAAAAAAACTAGTAATAGGTATTGTACTACGTATATTTTTTGGAAATATAGTTAGTCTGAACAATTATATTTATGTTACAATAGGAGCATTTTATTTCTAAAATAAAAAAAACAAGTTATAATATAAAATATGTAATGAGAATTTATTATGCATATTTTGCCCCAAAATTGTATGAAACCGGAATATTTCATTATATAGCTTATACAGGGTGGTGTATTAGTGTGAAGAAGTCTAATAATTTATGTATTTTTATTATTTGACTTACTCACACTAATGGCTCATCCTGTAAATGAAGATAAAATATTTTGTAAATTGGCCAAACTACTGAAATGTTATTTTATGTTTATTATAAGTGATAATGATTTTTAAAACTATTATTGAATTGTTCATATTTTAAATTAATAAAATTTATACCTCTAGTTAAAGAAATAAAGTTGAGAATAAGAATGAAGAATACATTTTTACTTATTACCACTTTTAGTGGGTTAATAAATTTTTGTTATTGAAAAAATAATATTTCGTGTACTGAAAATAAATGTTATTTCTTTTATATCACAGTCATTTGGGTAAATAAGAATTACATAACAATCATAAAAATAGATAAATTTCGAATATCAAGTTAAATGCCATTTCTTTAGATATGATTTTTTGCAAACAGGTACATTTTAAAATCTTGACCTTCGCATTACTTCCAATTTAAGGAATAATTTTAACAATATATTTATACAAGATTAATTTATACTTTAATTAAAATTATCTATTTCTATATCTTTTAACTGAACTAAAACAACATCTTTGTTCATAACGTGAGATTCATCATTGCTTTCTTTTTTTTGCCACGATTGATCTTTCGCAACATCATTGGTAACCACTAAAAACATTGCTTTTTCAGGGTCATCCATTTCTTCCCTTACGTAACATAAAAAATCTATGTCTTCGCCAATTAATTGCGGATCATTCAACTTTGAATCTAAATTGTAAAAAGCTCCATTTAGCTTTTTAAGTGTTATCCAATGCCTCCTTTTTAGCGGAATAGTAATAAAACTGATCTTATAACCACTAGGTATATTCAGGATATATCCCTCTATTTTATCTAAGTTTAGACAACCAGGATCCTTCCGTTTATCAAACCAAATTGCTTCATATCCTCTGTTTTGTAGGGCTTTCATAATAACATTTACATCATAGTTTCCTAATCCTAATATAGATTTATGAGGATTTATCCAATGATCGGGTGATAAGGATAAAGATATGGAATCAAATTCGTCTTTCGTAAAAGCTCCTTTTGATTGAAATAAATTGTTTAAGGCATGTAGAGCACATAATTCTCGTATTTGTTTTTCATGATATATACTAGTGGAATTTGTGTTCATTCTATTTTAAAATATCGAAATAGTGCTATTAAAATGGATTTAATAACTTATAAGTTTACTTTTTAGATAAAACTTAAAATTTTCTTTTGATATACTTTAATTGTGCTTTAATTACTTTAACATACCTAACATCACTTCTTCTTCTTTTTATGATAATTTTTTCTTTACATTTCTTCTTTTTTTTCTGATTAAACTTTTCCCGAATGTAGTCCGCTATGACAGATGATTTTATGAACTACATTGTCAACATTTTTTTTATGAACCGAAGTATATGAAGACTGGGGAGCCGCTATTGACAGACAAATATTCCGTATTGGGAGACATATTCAAGAAAAATAATTTTGTTTTACGAAATAAATACATTTTTTTTAATTAGGATACTAGTTTTTTTTCAATTTCCATTTTAAATAATCAGAAAAACCCTAATCTGTCAATAACGACCCATGCGCACAATCTGGAATGTTTGTCTCCTAATAGCTCCACTTGAACACTGGCGTTACAGATAAACACTGGATGTTGTCAAGTGTACCCAGTTTGTACGTCTGTCTCAATATAGTATAGTAGTTAGGACGTTATTTCTAAATTATACGGCATCATCCGCACTCTTTTCGAGCAAAAAATTATTATATATGGTACGTCCATGATTATATGTCGATGGTGGAGATATCCTGAAAGACGATCTTCTTCTTCTTCTCCTTTTAGGCCTCAGCTGCCTGGTCTATTCGGCCACTGAAAGAAGATGAAAGTAGACAACTGACAAATGACATGATGTTTGACGTTTTAAAAATTGTTTAACGTGAATTCCTATTGAACAGTGAGAATTTAAAAAATATATTTATATGTATAAAATTAACAATGGAATGTATAGTAGCTAATGTTGATCATTTAAAATTCGATATTGAAGTAGCTCTAGAAGAACAATATGGGGCTCTACCATTACCTTTTCATGGAATGGATAGTAAGTTCGGTTTATTAACAAATTTATAGTTTTTAACACTAGTTTTATTTAAGAATCCACAGCTGCTGTTTGCCTATTCTTTACCACATCAAATGGTTGCCAAAAAGGTGCTCAGTGTCCATTCAGGCATGTTCGAGGAGATAGAACTATAGTTTGTAAACATTGGCTTCGAGGTTTGTGTAAGAAAGGAGATCAATGTGAATTTCTTCACGAATATGATATGACCAAGATGCCTGAATGTTACTTTTATTCACGATTTAATGCTTGTCACAATAAAGAATGCCCCTTTCTACATATTGATCCAGAAAGTAAGATAAAAGACTGTCCTTGGTACGACAGGGGTTTTTGTAGACATGGTCCTCATTGCAGACACAGACACGTCAGAAGAGTGTTATGTACTAATTACTTGTCTGGATTTTGCCCTGATGGTCCAAAATGTAAATACATGCATCCTAGGTTTGAACTTCCAGCACCACCAGATCAACAAAAAGAACAGAAAAAGACACCAGTTATTATTTGTCACTTTTGTGGGGAACATGGACACAAAGCAATACATTGTAATAAGATGGTAGATCCAACTAAAGTCTTATTTATTCAACCAGATGAAAATAATAAAAGTCAAGACAGTTCTGAACATGCTGCTCAAAACTCGTATTTACAAAAAATGCTACCAAAAAGGCTTGAGGATGTTACTTGTTACAAATGTGGTACTAAAGGTCATTATGCTAATAGATGTCCTAAGGG
Organism: Neocrepidodera transversa; assembly: GCA_963243735.1. Lineage (NCBI taxonomy): Eukaryota > Metazoa > Arthropoda > Insecta > Coleoptera > Chrysomelidae > Neocrepidodera > Neocrepidodera transversa. The sequence continues at coordinate 13,809,632 of OY725348.1, forward strand.
ACATTTAGCATTTTTGTCTCAATCAAAATCTAGTAAAGATGTAAATGGTCACGAAATTAATTAATTAAATACTAATTATTAAATTTATTATTTTCTAAATTGAATGATTGAATGATTGTGTGTTTGTATAGTTAATTAAGTGGAAATAAATTTTTTATCAAATAAAATGATAAGATTTTTAATTTTATAATTTTGTTTCAGCTTTCGTTTGGTTATGGTTCAAATCCGTGATTATAAAATTATTTTTATTTTTAGTAACATTTAATTACAAAAAACAGCGTTCAATTTCACCTAAAAAAGTCAGAGAATTTAAAGCATTTAAAAAAAGTCATGGCCATGGATTTTTTTATGTAGTCCAGAAAATATTTAAATTGTAATTTAATTAAAATAATAGACGTCCCTTTCCCGCACCAGCCTTTACTTCTTTTTATTCAGAAGAGTGTAAAGTATAGGAAGATTATTATTAATATTATTTAATATATAAGTTATTGTTTGTTGCAACTTTTTTTTAATATCAGTTCAATTCAAAAGTATCTGATTTTAGCTAAATTTAAATCTTTCCCATTTAACCAAATGTTTTTAGGATCTATTTTAAAATTTTTAAACCAATCGAAAATCTCAATAAAATGATTTCAGAAAAAAAGTGAATAGATAAAAAATATATTAGATATTATTATCAAAATTATGAAAAACAAGACCATTTTTGGAAAAAAATTAATGAAATTTTTACTAAAAATATTTTGACATTTGTTTTTAAATTTTTAATTATTAAAAAAATTCAAAAATCGATATTTTGAAAAGAACTACAACTTTTTATTTCGATTTTTTGAAATCTGAAAAAAATTAAATTTTGAAAATTGAAAAAATTAAAATTAATGTAAACAAAATAGCTTTTGAAATAATCTAAAATTTTATAAAAGATTGAATCCTAGGAAAATTAAAAAAAAGCGGGTGTCCACCTATATTTTCCCCTATTACTGTCTTCTAAACGGTTCTGGATAGACTATGCGGTTTTCACTGAATTATTTTATTTTAGTACAAGTTTTGTTTGAATAGATTGAATATTTTTATCGATTTCGATGACGTCACAACAAATATGGCTATATATAATTAGTTAAAAAATTGGAAAACATTATTCAATCATTTGCTAACCGATTTTGAAAAATCTCGCACCACTGCATAGATAGGTGAAAGTCAGTTTTTTCAAACTACAAAAAATATACTAAGTGTTCCATCAAAAAAATTGTCAAAAATCCGCCGTTTTTGTTGTGAAGTTGTCGAAATCGATAGAAACAATTCAATATATCCAAACAAAACTAGTACTAAAATAAAACATTTCAGTTGAAAACCGCATATTGCTATCCTGAACCGTTTAGAAGTTTAGGCAGTTAAAATAGGGGAAAATATAAGTATAGAGAATCTTATTTAAAAAAGGTGTTTTTAAAATTAGAAAATATTTCGATATACCTACTCTTGTTCAAACTGAACAGATTTGGACTATCATATAATTTTCTCGAATTAATGAAAAGTTATTTACAAAATAGGTGTTAAATAGTAAAATACAGTGGTAAAATACATCCGGTAAATTTAAGGCTAACTCTGGCGTGCCTCAAGGCTTTAATTTGGGGCCTCTACTATTCATACTCTTCATCAACGACTTAGCATCAACAAAACTAAATTATGCTGATGTCTTAAATTTCTTTATGAAAGTGCGAACGGTTTAGAGACTGTGTCATGTTGCAGAAAGACTTGAACGGTTTAATGGAGTTTAAAAAACAAATTATATTTTAACGTAAAAAAATCCCTAACAGCACAGAGACGTATAAAAAACGTACACGACCCACCTTAATTTGGGACGTTTTAAAAATGTTCCTTAAAATACCCGAGAACGTTTATAAGACGTTTTTTTTTAGTGAAATGTCACAACTTCAAACGTCACATAGACGTCGAAAAAAACGTTTTAAAAATGTTTCAAACCGAACTAATAAATGGTTCGACAAAAGACGTTTTTTGGAAGTATTTTTAGAACGTCCACTGGACTAAAGTTTTTAACGGTGGCTTTAAAAATGACTCAAAAAGACTACGTCTTTTGAACGTTTTTTTACAGTGGTTGTAAAAATGACGTACAAAAAAGTTAAAAAACGTAACTTTCTAGCTTTTTCTGCAAATACATTTAAGGACCTAAACAAAACGTTTTTTGAACGTTGGTGGATTTGAAAACGACTCAAATAAAACGTTTTAATGTGACTTTATAAAAAAGATTCTGACAGGTACATTAAAAAAAACGTTTACATTAGGTTTTAAAAACGTATTGAGTACAGTAACGTAAAAAACGTTTTGTTTTTAATTTATGAGTTCGGATGTTTTGTCGAAATATTTTGGACGTATCTTTATGTCCTTTTAAAAACGTTTTTGCAGACGTTTTATTTTGAACATCGGGCGTTCTAAAGTTTAATGAACCACTTATAAAAGAACCTGTTATGTTTGGGTACAGAATCAGTGAGGAGGCAATAAATCAGTGTTTTAAGGTAAAAGATTTAAGAATTACTTATGACCATCAACTATCTTTTTCAGCGCACGTTCAAAATGTAGCTAAGTCTGCAAACCGATTATACTGGATTATATAATAAGACAGTCATACTCTTTTACTAACTTACATTCACTTAAAATCCTTTATAATGGTCTGGTAAGACCAAAATTAGAATTCAGTGCTAATATTTGGCATTGAGAATATCGCACTACGTTATCTTTGCTGGAAAAACTCAAAACAAATTTCTAAGATATATATCTTTAGTACCATGTGTATCCTGACTACAATATAACTAGAACTATCGAGCTTAGGTGTGAATTTAAAATTTTGTCTTTTGAAGATAGAAGAACCCATATAGCACGAGACATATTGGGGACGTCCATTTTAGGTTCAATATAGGTCTGAATGTCCTGGACCATTTCAGGACGTACTGAAATCGTTTTTTTACGTAGCAGTACACACAAATTCTCATAAAATGTCTGGATTTTTGATTGATGTAACACGTGAAACAATTTTTTTTCTTTTGTTCGTTATTTGCAGAATCTGATTTATCTCATCATTTGTATAATATTAAAAAATCCACCTCAAGAAACAAATAGGGATAGAATCTCTATAATAATACACACTGTATGGTTTTACATTTTTCATATATTAAAAAATTGGGGATAAATTGGTAGTTATTTACGGACGTTAAAATAACCTGATAGTTGTAATTCGTTGGATTTGCTTTAATTTTATTCTGAAAGAACAAACCTTAGTCTTTGAATAATATTGTCTGGAAAAAACCCAAAAAATCTCCAAAATGAATTTTCAGGTCCATGGCAATCCAAAAAATGTTTTGGGGCTCTGATCAAATAACAATACTTTTCTGTATGATGTTTTGTGACCTCACTGGTTATTGTAACTTGGAGTTGGCTAGGGAAAGGTCAAAATAACTGAAACCACAATTAATGAACTTATTGCCGACATTTCGAATTTTATAGTCAATCTCAGGATAATGAAATGTGTGTTAGAGGGCACATACACATTCAGTTGCTTGTATATATTTATTATAAATTCAAAATGTATGTTTCAATAAAGGGAAGAACAAATTCTCCTTCCATTATTGACTCATTTTTTTCTCATTTATACTATGCAAACGAGGAATTCAAGTATATATAAATGTCGCTTCTAATATATATTTAATAAGACACGGAATCTACTGCACATTGCCCTGAGGATGATTTTATAAAAGTCGAAACGTCAGCATCAGATCTATAGTGATTTAAGTCATGTTTACCTTTTCCCCAACCAATACCAAGTTACAACACTAATTTTAGTTTTGACAACGATTTCGCACATTCGTACATCCCGCAATAAGCCCATTTTTAGTCCTCAATTACCTAAACTGGACGTTTTGGTTAAATATACTCAAAAGGTCCAGTTTAGGTACTCGAGGATTCAAAATGGACGTACTAGGGATATACGAATTCACGGCAATTGGACGTCCCCAACATGTACCTGGGCGAAGACCGTACCAAATCTGAACATTCCCTGGATATTGGTAGGACGTTCTCCGTAAGTTTTGGGAACATACTTGTGCTATATGGGAATACTTAACATTTTGTTTTTTTATTTAAAATGATTAATAATATAGTTAAATACACCTGAACTGCTTTCCCTACTGCGATTTAGGGTGCCCCCAAGAAGAACGCGTACTTCTGTTATGTTGTTCAATATTCGTGTATCACATATATGTATCCACTAGAGCTCCACTTGCTACCATGTGTCGACTAGCAAATTATTATAATTCGCTGATAGACCTTGATTGGTCAATTACGTAAAATACATTTAGAACAATTGTTCTGAACCAAATTATTAATCTATCATCTTCTTTTTATATGTTTTTATAGTGACCAGTTAATCTGCGGTTCTTTGAATGTCCTATTTATCCATGTAATTAGACCTATTGGCCTGTTTGGATATATAAATACATAAATCTCGCTAATAATTATGAGTTTTATTTTAAGATCAAGGAAAACGTGGCAAAAACCCAATATTTTACATTGTCTAGGATCCAGATTAAAAAACTAAAAACATATGATATTTTTATATTTTATATTTTCTTTTACATATAGTACAGTACACCTATGGCGTTAATATAACAAAAATAATTCGGATTATAACACATTTATACTCAAATAGATTTTTAATATTAAAATAATATTTTGCATCTATACAAATTTTGCACTGGATAATCACCAATGTTTTATATACTCTATATCAATAATTAGAATTATGCTTGATAGGATATTTGCAATCCAAAGTAATTAATTAAACTTATTAAGAAGACACAACAAATATTTCTTAATATTTAAGAATATTTGAGTTGACAACAGACATTGTGTCATCTGTATGGGTGTGTGGAAAAAATTATACTTCAAGCCACATTTAGTTTTTATGGACCCCCTTTTTAGAATGGGGACTACTTTGCTGACGTGTAAAGACAGCAATGCTGGAGATTTGAATTATATTTCCCTAAGTGTGGCTCGACTATAGAAATATTCATAATATTTAAAATTACTTATTAGCAGTTGACACTTCACTAAGAGGGAAACTTAGATTTGTTATTTTCCTTTTACATTTTTCTATTTTTAATCTAAAATGCGCCCATCAATGATGACACCGTAATAAAAATTAAAAAAATATATTTTAGGGTTCTCGACCAGCAAGATCTCTTATAACTGATTACAAATCCTTAGAAATACACAGAGAAATAACTTAAAAATTCTTTAATGAATACAACTTAAACGTGTTAACACGTATTTTATCATTCTTATTATAATCTTTATATAAATGTTTGCAGGTTTTTTAAATTCATTTTTTCCTATTTGAAACAAAACTTCGATATTTTACACTATACACAGGTCTCGTTATTATTTATTTTAAAGATTTCTTTATAATTACTAAACAGTACTATACAGTAAGATATTTCATTATTGCCAATTTTCAATTTGACTTTAAAATGAATCTTTAATTAAAAATGTAAAGCAAATGTAACAAAAGTTTTAAGTATTAACTGTCAAGTAGTCAGTAGATACAACGTTCTTTAACTTTAACGGTTCTATAACTAATGACAATGACGTTTAGATTGTGACAATTGTATTAGAAATCGACTTGTAAAGTTTTATTCTAAACGTCATTGCCTTTACTTATTGAGTCTTTAAAGTTAAAGGACGTTCTATCTACTGACAGTAACAGTGTTAACTGTATATGTCCTCTGGAAAAATCATATCAGATTTTAGAAAAATCATATACAAGTTAAAATATTGGATATATTTAGATATCAATACACACATTTACCAAAAAATGAGACAAATCGATTTAATCATTGAAAATATATGACCAAACATTGTTTTGGTCAAGATCCATAATCCCATAAATAAAGAAAAGAAAAAGACATTTATTAATGTTCATTTGAATATCCCATAAAGTGCCATTGCTCACCCTGTATACAAAACAAATATTCTAGGATGGTCTTGATAAGAAGTAAGGAGTAAGGAAGGAACCATCCAACAGAGCTGCTAAATTGTGGATCAAACCATACTTACAATAAATAACAATTGACTGACTGTCCCTAATAGGACGCAGAGACGTTTAAAAAACGTCTTAAAAACGTACACGAGCAACCGCCGGGACGTTTTAAAAACTTTCTTTTAAGTACCCGAGAACGTTTATAAGACGTTTTTCTCTAGTGCAAATATCACAACTTCTAAATGAGACGTCCAAAAAAAAAACGATTTAAAAACATTTCAACACGGACTAAATAAATGGTCGACAAAAGACGTTTTTAGAACGTGTAGATACTTTTGCGGGCTCAAAAACACAACGTCTCTTGAACGTTTTTTGCAGTGGTTAAAAAAACGACTTACAAAAACGTTTAAAAAACGTAACTTTCTGACTTTTTATTGAAATCATATTTTAATTACCAAAAAAAAACGTTTTTATAAAGTTTTTAAAGATGGTTTTAAAAACGACTCAAACAAAACGTTTAAAACTTTCTGTCTCAAAATATGCTTTTGTGGACCAAAAAACACAACGTCTTTTGAACGTTTTTTATATAAAAACAACTTACAAAAACGTTTAAAGAACGTAACTTTGACTTTTTCTGAAAACATACTTTTTGAACGTTTTTACTAGTGTATTTAAAAACGACTCAAATAAAACGTTTTAAGAAGGTTTCGTAGTCGTTTTTTTTATCGTACTGTACCGTACAAAACGTTCTGTTTTTAATTTATGAGTTCGGACGTTTTGTAGATATATTTTAGACGTTTATGTCCAGTTTATAAACGTTCTCGCAGAAACGTTTTATTTTGATCCTCGGACGTTCTGACGTTGAATGATCATAGAAAAACGTCAATCGGACCATTTACATGACTTTTTGTTCCCTTATTCAATTTTTTCTTTTTTTTAATTTTTAATTTTAAAAGTTAATTAGTTCTGTATATAGTTTTTTATATTTTTATATGTTCAAGTATTGCAATGTATATTTATTTTTTCCTCAAAAATTAAAACTATGCGTATAAAACTATTTAAGGGTGACTTTTCTGACTGTAGATAAATAAAAGAAGAAACCCAAACATTTTTTTAAATAATTTCTGTGTGTATACTTTAGATAAAAAATAATTAAATGTTCTGTTGCCAACTAAATCACTACAATTAGTGCACTCAATACATTTACAATCATACAACGCACATTCATGTGTACAATCTGATTTAAATAAAATAAATAGTTAATTTTTGTTGTATTATTATAGGTTTTAAATGTAAAAAGTATCTACTATATGTAATTATCTAGGTTAATAGATTTAGATAGTATTAAATTAAATATAAAAATAATTATGTAATGATAGATATAATTTTCATCTACTTTTTCTTTTTATAAATATATATTAAAACGTTTTTTAAATAACAATATTGGTTCAAATATTCTAAAATTATAAAGATCTAATAGCGAGTAGATAAATTGTTATTTAAAAGACGTTTTATAACATTTAAACTTTAAATTTAGTAGGTACATATAACAGATTTTCTCTATTAGATATGAAAACGTAATAGAAGCATAATTTGACCAATGCAAAATTGTAAACAATATCAGATTTACGTTAGCCAAATTATGCAGTCTTAAGTTTTCTATTCCAGTGCATGAACTAATTTGAAAAATTTAACAAATACGGTTGAACAGATTGTCACTAGCTAAACTCATTAATAGATTATATCAACACTATTCTAACATTTACAGACACTGATCGTCCATATAGACTATTTTATAGTTAATATAAAGTAGATTGTCATGTTTCAATGTTAGGCCATTGATTACAGTATTTCTTTTAAACAAGTTGAGAATTAACATTTTGATATAACTTTATATCAAAATTTTCTAGGGATTTTCATCTCTTAACGATACGATTATAATTTAAGAATTATATATAGGCTTCTCTACTCCAGTCAACAGATTGTATTTTTCCTATATTTGTTTTTCTAATGTTAATGAAGTGAAAATTTTGGAAAAAATGACTACACCTAAGGCTAGAGGAAACTATCATACAAAAATTAAAATCTTTAAAAATGCCTTAAAGGATCGTTAATTATTATATTTTTTTGCACATGAATTGGTCCATAAACATACAATTTTATTAAGCTTGGTATTTTTCAAGTTTCGATTAGTCTAAAATGTTGTCGTCATCCTAAGAAAATAGAATGTAACGGCTTAAAAATATGTTGATTACTTTTAATAAAAAAAAAATAAACAATTTACATGTTATCTCAAAAGTTTGAAAATTCTTTTGCGTGGAACAAAAAAAATCTTTAGGGATTTGTCGTTAAATCTGTGAATATTTTTTTTGCCCTTTAATTAAAAAAGTATTACCCGTATACGAAGGGCGCCAAAAAATATAAATGTTGCTGAAGAGTAAAGTACCCTTATTATAAAAAATATAGAAAAATATGCGAACAAATATGAAATCACAGCCTTCTATCTCAAAACAATATATTTTCTAATTTTTTTCTTGAAATAAAGTTCAAAGTGAACTGTTGCATAAAAAATTAGTTTCCACAATTTTTTTAAGCCCATTTAGGCTTTGGCTTAAAATAATGTGTGGAAACTAATTTTATACTTAATACTTGGAAATTTGCTCCAAGAAAAAAATTGGAAAAAATATATTTTTTTTAAGATAGGAGGCTGTAATTTCATATTAGTACGTACATATTGTTTCTAAACAAGTTTTCCAAATAACATTTGTCTATATTTTGTAAAATAAAGATACTTTACTCTTGAGCAAAATTTATATTTTTTGACGCCCCTTGTATACGGGTAAAAAAATGTATAATCTGATGGTTGCATTTTAGGTTGTAGACCATGCACAACTTTTTATAAACAATAACTTTTTTCCTAAAACCAATAGTAAAACCTTTCCCATATGAGTCCAACTTAAGTATAACTTTGCTAACTTCTCTCGGATGTTGAAAAATATTTATAAATTTAACCATAGCTTTGTGGATTGAAACAAGTCCAAGGAGTTATCTTTATACAAAAATACATCCAATGAAAATATTTCAAAGATTTTAGTACATTAACAGCAACATTTTATGGATAAAGCTACTGCAATCAGTTGAAAATGTATAAATTTAACATTAAGTAAATATTGTTCTTTAATAAAAGAAAAACAATACCAACACCAAACTTAAGATTTTTTTACTTCCTCACTTTTTTATACCTAATGTGGTGTACGGCACGGAGGAGAAATGTTCATCAACATTTTGTAAAAAAGAAAGAATTTTATACAAAAATTAGTTTGACAAGGATTTTTGTTAGATTTTCGAGAATAAATAAAAACATGGAAAGTGTTTCTTAATTTCCCATTTTCGTACTAGTTTTTTGCTTGGTTATTAGAATACGACTAAACTTTGTCCAACTACTAAACCGACCGCTTCGTTAAAAATTAGAGAAGTGGGGAACGAAAGGACAAAGGGAAAATTAGAGAAGTGGGGACGTTGAAGGTGTCGTTTTAGTTGTTGGAATCTATATAATATTGACTTATATTTCTGCGAGTACTTAAAATTAATCCAGTTACTTTAGGCAAAAACATGGATTGTGATCTAAAAAATTACATGCTTCACATTTTTTAACCGGTTTATTTTGATGTTTAAAAAAAATATCAAAAATCTAGAACGAGATCATTGTTTGAGTTTGAGAGAAATGATAGATTCTTTTCCATCACGTCGTTTTACAGTGGCATACTCGGCTTCTTCTACAAAATGATCAAATTTGCTATTTCGAACTTGATTTCGTCTAAAAATCTGACCTGTAGTTGAGAACCACGAGGGAATAGCAGTTCCATTGTGTAGTTTTCAATCCATTTAACTTTAAAGCTAAATCTATAGTTTTCCAAATAATCCCGTTGTGCTTTTCAACTTGACCATTTCCTTCTGGGTTATAAGATGTACTTCGACTGGTTGCTGTACCGTGAGAATATAAATAAGTTTCGAATTCAGATGATATAAAAGACAGTATACTTTGAAATTATAGTTCTTCAATGTTTGATAGATGGTAAAGCGATTTATAGTCTGTGAGTCATCTACTACCATTCGCTTTTTATGATGTTCATTTTTAGTAATTAGAAGTTGGGCTCGCCAAGGTGAGATATTTTCTTCTATTATTCCTTCATCAAGTAGTTTTTAGATTTCTGGCGCGTATAAATTTCTTATCGTCATAAGAATGTTTTCTAGATTTTGTATCAAATACTTTTGGTGGTTCAACTACAGATTGTTAGTGTTGGCCTAGATCCACCAAAGTTTAGTTCAATCTAAGAATAAGATTTACGGATATCATGTTCAATAATGATCAGCACAGATATTTTTAAGTACAGACACATTTTTTTAACAGTAACAATATTGACAGTAAATAACAGTTATGCAGAATGTATAAACTAATAGGAACATATCTTTTCACTACCAGTAGCATTGGAGAAATGTCGACAAACTAGAAGAATATGTATACATAAATGCAGTTATTGTAAACTAGCAGTTCAACTTAATTAATAAATGTTAAATGGCGCTGCATAAATCCACACTTTTACTTACCGCTCATTTTAATTATCAAATAATTAACAAAATAGGAATAACAAACAACTTTACTAAACTGACGACGGACAAGTGACACATAATTATTACTTTTGATTGGCCGGACGCAAAAATATGAAAGTTGGCCAACTCTTCCGTTCCAGTCCGTTTCACTTACGTTACATCATGCGTTTACGTTCATATATAAACTAAATTCTATAACTGATCTTTTTGTAGTACGTCTACGTTTACGGTTCGTCAAACTATAAATCCAGTTTTAGATATACGCTATAGTCTATTCAAAACAAAGACAGTTGTACGTCATCGATGAAGAAATAATAACACGGCAGTGCTACCACCAAAAAGAATACGCAAAAATTCTTTTGAATGACGAACGTCACTAATTGCAACGGATTTGGATTTAAATAGACTACACTTAAATGTATATAAAAAACTAGAGGCCATTTTTAAAAATTTGTTATATTGACTATTTTTCATTTACGATAAGTTTAAAACTAAATTGATTGCTCCACAAGCTCTTTATAGGACCAAAACATAGTGAGTCAAATAGATTACAAAACCACTTTTAAAACCATAAAAAAAAAACATTTTTTCATTATATTTTTTCATCAAATATTGCTCTTATACTACTATTGTTAAATTTATAATCTACCTTTTTATTAAAAATTGTATGAATAGGCATTTTTAAAGATTATTTTAGTATCTATTTATACAGGTGTGAAATTATTATAAATTCTTCCATATGTAAACTTTTTCAAAGGTAAATTATATTACAGTAAAAATTACTTTTTAAAAATCAATTTATTTTTTTATACTTTAAATGTAATATTATAGTTTGGCACACGTTTCCGATTTTTCCTTAACAGATCGTTTTTTAATCAAATCTTCTCTTGAAATAGAAAATTAGGATAATAACGAGGAATAATTTTGGATAAGAATTAATGCATTATTTAAAATATTAAATCTGCCATTTCCATTAAAATGTAAAATGTTCAAATTTTGTTCTTTTGTATTTTTTTATTCCCAGTCGATGATAACAAAATTATTGTTATATTTTTTATTTTTAACACCATACATTTTTCACCGAATTTGAAATTCGCTATAACAGTTACCACATAGTTATTTTTTATTCCATTTTATTAAAAGAGCTTGAAAATTAAAAAAAAACTGGAATCTAATTTTTGTTTTCAAATTTCAAAAAATAAATTAGCTGTGGCTTTAAAAATCCCTCGTAAGATATAATCAATTGATCTGATGTTTCTCTCCATCGTTTTTCTCAGTTGGAAATTCAAATCAAGTAAATTAGGCTATTATTTAATCACCATAAGAGATTATGTAAACCAACAGTCGAGAAGTTTTTCCAACGCTACAAGAGCATTGGATACAATTTCAAGGATATTGGGTTCCCGTTACTATTTCTTTCATAACTACTATACTTGCAGAGCTGGATGTAACAAAACTAAAACGCGTTACTAAATGCAACGCATTAATAATCATTTCGTTACTTTTTAAAGTGGGCGAAAAGTAACGGTAATTGCGTAACTTTGTAAAAAAGTAACGCATTACTGAAAAGTACCACGCGCCACTGTGTTTTGGATAGCGTTTTAAAAATGAATCTCAACCATACAGCTTTTATTTGAATTTTTTTTTGTATATGCAATAATAACGGTGATAAATGGTGAGACGGATAATAAAAGAACGAGAACACATAGAACCAAGTTAAAATAACGCGTTACTTTTGGAAAGTAACGAATAAATCGTTACTTAACGAATAAATCGTTACTTTTGTAAAAAAATAACGATAACGTTTATTTTCAGCAAAAGTAACGGTAAAGTAACGGGTTACTTCTTTTTTAGTAACGCCCCAGCTCTGTATACTTATTGATTTTGTATTTTAACTTTATAAGAAGCTTGAATTATTTTAGGAAAAAATTTTGATACATACTTTTCTATATAATGTGTACCTTTGTAATCAAAGTAAATTTTGAAATATGGAAAAGCGCCGGTTAAAAATCAGCATTCATTCTTCATTATCTCTACCTTTCCTCCTTAGGTTTTTAGTCAGTCATAGTTAAAAGCCTACTATTTCTAGATTGTCAAAAGCTGATAGAAAAATATTGATACAGACAATTCAAAAAGTCAAAAATTATTTTCTTCTTAAGTTATATGATATTTTCCTTGATAAACAATAAATTCATTTACGGAAGTTTTTTTATCTACTTGAACTTTCTAATCCATTTAAAATGTCTATTTGCAAAATTATTTTCTGCACATGTCAAGAGCGGGTAACTTTTTAAAGAAGTTACCATTTTACAACCTTTTAAATCTATATGTATATACAACTTGATATTTCACATTGATTTTTACATTTAATATGTTACATGTACTACATACAAATATACCGGGACTCATCAAAAGGTCGACATCTTAATTTATTTGTCCCATTATAAGTAAATCCTCAAATATTGTAGTTTATTTAATTATTTATTTAATATTAATAAAGTTAAGAACTCTCAGATAGGATATAATAGATAATAAAGTAGATAAATGAAATCCCCTCTAGACATCAGTTGCTTATATTAAACAAAACAAAATGTAACTATGTAAGTTTTTCCAGCTTTTTGTGTTTTTGCACTATACAATTATTAATTATTTATTTCTGGAAGTTTAAATTCTTAAGAATTATGGACCTCATATCGCTAAATGCTGCCCTGTGATTAAAAAAATAAGATTAACCTCGCTAACCCAGAATTCATTTATTTGAGACTATTAAATTTTATTCAAGTTACAGGAACATAACAAGCAGGGCCGTCAGGCGGGCGAGGCGACCGGGGTGATCGTCTTGGGCACCACAGGCAAGGAGGCGCCGCGATATTGTACCCCAAACTATCATTTTCTTTCCCTATTGAGGTCCTCGCAATGCCATAATATATGAAGAGGAGTTTCATCCTCTTCCTCGAATTTCATGCATATTGAATCTTCCCATACTCCTATGAGGTTCAGTTGTCTTCTGAGCCCAGCAATGTTCTGTCAGGACACCTAGTCTATTTAGGCATAATAGCAGATTATCTCTGCTCTTGGTTGGACCTTAGTCCCGGAAGTTCTATCCTGTATTCCGTGTGTTTGCCTTTTAATTGTTTCTCCATCACATGATGGTAGGAAATACCACATGTGGGTTATGGTCTAATTAGATGTTTTTCGGCACTTTTACCAGCCAGGCGGTCTGCCTCTTCATTTCCTTCTATGTCCTTATGCCCAGGCATCCATTCAAGAGTTATCTTGTTATGTTCTGCTAGGGCATTAGGTTCTTATGACAGTCTAACACCCTTTTCATTGCTTTAAGAGACGCTTGACTATCTGTGAGTATGCGCATTCTCTTATTTCTAAGATCCTCACGCAACCTCACATATATGCAAGCATTTAACGCAGTCATTTCCGCTTAAAAGACCGTTGCCATAGATCCCACTCATCCCAGATTCAGTATGCATGTTTATCCTGAGTTCATATGTTGTTTTCTATTTTGGACCCGTTTGTATACCAGACTGATTAATTTTCTAAGTCCTGATCTCACTTTTTCTGTCCCTCTTAGGTATCTTTACCTCAAAAGGTATCACATAATTGTGGTTGACAGGCAATCTGCCAGATGGCATCGTTCACCGGATTTTCTCTTAATTTTTCTGCAATCATGGAATCTCATCCCATACCGTTTATACCCAGTCTGTAGGTTGCTGCCAGTGCCTCTTTTTCCTCTACTCTAATCAGATGGTAGCTTGCCCAGACCTGTCTAGCTGCGTTCACGCTGTTCGATTTGTGCCACGATATTACGGAAGCACAAGACATGGTGGGTCTCACAACCTTAGTATAGGTTAATCAGTTTACACCACGGCCATCGGCACATTATAACATTATAAAAAACGTACTGTGGGAGAGAGAATGGTAAAATCTCGCACTGGGCGTTTACAACCACCGGCCTTAATAACAAGTACCTGATTTAGATGAAATTGATCGAAACGAGCTTATACTGGTAATAAAATGCATAGTTTAGTCAACATCTCCGAAACAGACAATTATATCCTGGACAAGACAAAGTTTCAAAGTAAAAACGAAGAGTGATAAGAATTATTCTGCCGTTTTAATACTTGATATCTTTGAAAATTGCGTCAAGAGAATTTTAAAAGAATGTGAAAAAAATAGAAATGTCGAAAGAACCCTAGGGAAAGAGGACTATCAAGACTAAATAATTGATTTTTTTACATAATAAATAATAAATAATTGGTATGTATGTCATTCTGACAAAAATAAGAATTGTAAGTTTCGGTTAATAAAAAGATTCATTCAAAGCCATTGATATACAGGGTGTATCATCGGGTAGACCGTAGCTGCTTCCATATTTAAAAGTTGTAAAGAGCAATGAGAGCGATATTCCAAAAATAACTACCATCACACAAGGGTGTCCGATAAATTAGGTTTTTTTTTAATGAAACGCACTGAATTTTTTTACTTATTGCATTAATTAGTTTTGAAGTTATAGACAATTGAACATTGCATTTTTTCAACTGTAAATGGTTGCTCCGGCCAAACAATATAAAATCAGATAAAACGGTTTACATGTTTCTATCTTAACTTCATGAGTTCTACTTGGTGGCATATAAAAAAACATACAAGGTTATCAAAAAACGCAAACTTTGAGTACCTTAAATACATGTAAGCCGTTTTATCCGATTTTATGTCGTTTTACCGGAGCAATCACTTAAAATTAAAAAAATGCAATTTTTAATTGTCTATAACTTCAAAACTAATTAGTTTACATTAAAAGTGTAATACGTTTTTGAAATCAGCTTTTCGAGACGAATTTAAAAACATAAAAAATACGGGGTGTTTCATTTAAAAAAACAAAATTTTGGTAAGTCACAGATTTAGAAATGGATTCAGGTGACCTCAAATCGTAAAGATTCGTTAAAGTCTGGGTATGGCCAAAAAATCATGGCCGCAATACTTTCCATTCGTAGTATATTTTACTGTCTTTCAAGCGATGTTAAAATCGTTTTGATACCATTTACCGTTTTGTAGAGACAAAAAATATGAATCGTTGATTTATTAAATATTTTTAGAAATAAGGTTTTTAAAAATATTTTACCATAAATAACAAGAACTTATTAAAGATAATAAATCCATTGAAAAGAGAATGCAAAATACTAGGAGTGTGAATTTTTCCGAAATTAAAAAAAGAAATTGTAAACTTGAGCTAAGGGAGTATGTATGCTGGTAGTTATTTTTGGAAGATAGCTTTCATTGCTCTTAACAAACTTTTATTAAGAAAATTTTGTATATCTGAAATAAAGAAGCAGCTACGGTCCATCCACCCATCGATGATATCTGTATTCATAAATCATTTTATACAACTTGTACCTAAAAAATTAATGAGGGTTGTCCACTTATTTACTTTATCATTTGTTGAAAGAAATTTTCTGTCAAGGCAATACACAAGGGCGTAGATAACTTATTCCTGGGGGTTAATCAAACTTTTAGGCAAACATGTTTGTCTGTTTCTACATTACATATATTTTATTTCTTGTTTTCGTGCTATTTTTTGGTATCCTGTGGGGGTAATTACCCCCTTTACCCCCCATATCTACGCCATTGATATTACAGGAATACCGATTCTACTTGATGACAAGTATTATTATGATTCCGTTTTGATTTACTCATCTATTTTTTTATCAGAAATAACCATATAAAAACTACATTGTTTCATCAAATTTTATAAAATTTAAAGGTAACAGATTTAATATGATGATAGAATAATTTCTAGTACACACAGTCCAAATTGTGTTATACTCAACAAAATTAACCCATCTCAAACACCCTTTGTAAGGCAAGAGAATATTTTCTAATTATTAGCCTATCATCCAAATTGCGAAACACTCTCTATATAAGCAGAATAATCTCTACACCTTTTGATGCGTCCCCATGTTTGTTTACATTTTAATACTAATTTAGATTTGGAGAATAAAGGCTTTCGTAGCCTATCAGCTGTGTAATCTTTTGAGTATCGTAAACAAATCAATAATTTCTCATTATGGCACCCTCAATCTCTGAAGCGAACAATAGGTAAAGTAAACAAGCCGAGTTGAAACAATGCAAATGCGGACTCACTAAAAAATTATAATTGGGTATTTTTGCCTCCGGTTGGGATGTTTTTTAAATGTTTATTGTAATCTTTAAACCAGAAAATTATAATAGAGATATAAGTTTAAAGTTGTTTTAACCGATTTTAGCTTTTATAAATTCCAGTGGTTAATTTTTTGCTAACGCAATGTGTGTTTATTTATTATCTATTTTTCTTTCTATATTCGATTTTTATATTATATTATGTTTTGAGTGTATAGAAATTTATTTATCATAATTAAATTTATCTAAATGACATTTTGTGTTTAGAAAAAAAATCATCTAGTTTTTTTAAATTTAATATGAGGAGGAAAGTATTTTTATCTAAAATACATATTTTTTTAATTCTTTTCTTAATATACGGAAATAAATAAGAATAAAAATTTACTTTATGAAACTCGTACTCGCTCAATTTTAAGAAATAAGATTATTCCCTTAAGTAATTATAAACGTAATGTAGTGAGCAGGAATAAAACTGAAATTAATAAACTTAAAAAAAATACTTACGGGAGATGCGTTATTGGATCATTTCGGATAAATTAAATCTATTTCCGTCTTTTTGGAATTGTTAAAATGTATAAAACGCAATTTCACTAATGCTATTAATAATTATATTTGTAAGTTTGATTTCGAGTATTTACTTTCACTGGCAATTTAACGAGATCTTTTGAAAAAATCACGAGAAGTCAAATAAATAGTTAAATTGGCTATATGAAAGGCTACAAGAGAAAAAAACAAAAAATATCCTGCCCAAAATCTGAGCTCAAATAGTATTGGTAAGAAAATGTTTTAAACTCACATGACACAATAATAAATAACAAACACACATTAACCTGGTAACGTGGTATTATTGGTTTTTTATTCGGTTATATTTTCTCTTCCTTTCCCATTGTGATTCTTTTTATATTTTGAGAATTCAAATTGTACGCACCACAGCAAAAATAAAATTAATAAATTTTCTATTAAAAATTGCGCCAAAAGTTCAAATTTCAGTTATACCATTTGAAAGATCATAAAAGCTAAAATATTGAAAATATTGTGGGTTTAAAAAAAAACTAAAATCCCAAAAAATACTTTTCTAAACCTCCGAAATTAAATCCAAGCTCGCTCTTGGTTATAGCTATTTTTACTAACTTTTATTTATAATTTAAACGAATCTATGGAAATTCAGAAGAAAACACATTGGCATATAGTGTAATAATGAGAAATTTCGTAAAGACTAAAAACTTTCGTATATAAAAAATACTGATTACAGAGCTTCATGTAACCTTGTTAGTATTTTTGAAATAATAAACTTACAAATTAAAATAATAATAATGCCTGTAAAACATTTATTGGGACATTTACCAAAATTGATCGATTTCGATGATTGGGGTGCACATAATAAGATAATTTTTGAAATCACAACAAATTACAACCATTCTTCAGAAATATGTAAATAACGCAGAAATATTTTGGTCCTTTTAGATATTTGGATAAAAGATATGATATACATAGTGTATTTTTCGGATATGGATGGTGAAAAAATATGGTTTTAGTAACGACAATTCTTTAAATTGCGTAGTCTTAAATTATACAAAAATATCGTAATAAATATCACAAGTGGTTAAAAACAAAACTAAGAAATACATGCAATTATTCATTATCTGCATTATTTATAATATATTACTTAATGCACATAAATGTATATCGAATGTCCTAGCAAAAAATTGCATCTTTTACATTTAGAAAGTCTGCACCATATAGAACAAATATGAAGAATAAAATTTTCAAATTTTCAAAATGCACTTTTTCACTATGACATCGTTTATTATTTCTACTTGTCTTAGAAACGTTAGACAATATTATAGAAGGGTTTATATTTAGTTTGCAAATATATTTTATAAATACATTTTATATATGTAAACATTTGCTATTATTTGTTTTTTTTTTTATAATTCAATTATTACAAAATATATGAAAACTGTGCAAAGCATATAAATTTATTTTTGGTGTTATTAAAGCGCTTGAAGCTTTTCTAGCTCATTTTGAAGTTTATTATGGATGAGCATATTAAAATTAAATTTAAATACATAGGCATAAAAAAACTACTACTTCAGATCCAAATTTACGAATAAGACTGCTATTTGCAAGTCATATTTGTCAAACTTTTAATATTTCCGGATTTAGCTAGGTAAAAATCAATATTTTTTTGAGTTGAAAATATGATTAAGATGACATTGATAATCAGTACAGATTTTTATTTTTAATTGGTAGTTCACTTTTTTTTATTGAATTCGAACTTTTTTCTAAAACCAATGATAAAATCTAAATCAATAATATATATGTACGGTATTATCCATCTAGAAATTATTTAACGGAACCATAAATAGTCAAGAATAATAAATTACCGAAGTGAAAATTGTAAGAATCCGACAATGAAACTAAGCAAATTATTCGTCGCTCAATAAATGGTTATATTTTAAGAGATATATCGTTGCAGCTGAATTTTTGAAAATATTGTTCAAAATAAAGTGAAAGAAAGAGTAAATTGTTGGAATTTCAAAAATAAAACTATTTGAATCTGGAAACTTAAAAATAATAATAAGGGGTAGAGCAGTATCAGGAAATAGATATAAAGTAAGCCTAATAAGAATATCAAAATTTCTAGACAAATAGAGAAGGCTTTTCAGGAGAATACAATTATCGATTGTTAACTATACCAGTCAAACGTATAAATAAAATAAAACAATTAAAACTGGATGTGCGGGAAAGGAAGATATAGGGACATAGCGAAACTGAAGCTGAATACATTAAAGGAATAAACGATGAGCTAAAGAACAGACATTAGATATCATAGAAACCCAACAACTAAGATGGCTAGAACATATAGAAAGAATTACAGAAATGAGAGGTCCAAAAATTATATTGACGTGATCATTGGAGAGACAAGGAGAAGAGGGAGGTCTAAAACAGAATGGAAGAGATATATACCACAAATGGGATTCACCAGATGGAAGAAGACAAGCCATGGGCCTACTAAAGGTTATTGAAAGGTGAATTTAGAACTACTTATCAATGTTATCAGAAACGTGTTTGTAAATTCAATAATAAAAATAAATTTGCGTTTAGATGAAAAAAAAGCGGTGACTGATTTTTTTGTATAAACATTATTTTATTACTTCTCAATTTTTTAATAGACAGGTTCGACTTTTTTTTACTGAATTCGAGAGATTTTGTTTGTTATTTAAAAACGATAAAAAAATGAGCGCAAAATATTAATATTTACGTCCGCTGTAAGCATTTTAAAATTAAGGATCGGCGAGAGGCTGGAAAACGGTACCTGTGGGCGAGACTAGACCGTGTGACATCGCTTCGCCCCTGGCCTGCTGCTGCGCTGTATTCACGATACACACACATCGTGAATATAGCGCAGGCAGCGGGCCAAGGGGCGAAGCGTTCATGACTACCGTCTCGCCCATTTTTGATTTTAAAATGCTTACAGCGGACGTAAATATTAATATTTTGCGCTCAAATTTTTTTTGATCGTTTTTAAAAAACAAAATCTCTCGATTTAAGTTAAAATAAAAAAAAATAAGAAAGTCGAACCTGCCTATTGTCTAATGTACGAAAATCAAGATAATTGTAAATATTTTAACAACAGGTTCTGCAGCTAAAAATAATTATATTTTTTTTTGTTTTGATTGAAGTGGAAAATTAAAAAATGATTTTTCTTGATTATAAATTTAATATTGGGTAAAAAAACTTTATTAAACTTCGAATGCAATTTCTTGTATTATTAAGGGACCTTCATCGAAATCTCAAGGTAGTGTCCTTGACCAATTTTGGGAAGAATTTCTTTTGGTTCGTCCTGATTGGAAGATTTTTATATGGATGAAAATCTAGGAAGGTTAGAAAATAATAATAAAGAAAAGAGGACAGATATCAACAACGAAATTTAAAAATTCATATTTATGTCCGAACTGATTGTATATACAGTGTGTACAAAAAGTAACGTACCTTGTTAATAAATCGTTTTTTGATGTTTACAAAAAAAGATTTAAATAAACGTTTTAGGAAATTTAAGCTATCAGTACGAATCAGTTATAAATACAGGGTGCACATTTTGTCTGGAAGAAAACACTGTTAATGTTTTTTAAATGGCATACCCTATATATTTTTCCAGCTTTTGGTAATCTATTAAATTAAAAATACATCATCCAAATTGTATGTTCCTAGATTTGTTACTTCAAAAGTTACAGACCACTGAAAAATAAAAAATTAAAAAGTAATTATTTATTCTTATCAAGTAGAGTCGTATTTTAAAAACGTTTTGTTCTTTTTACTGTGTCAAAATTTTAAATAATTTTAGTAATCGTTTTGAAGTTACACTTAAAATTCTATTATGTTTACAATACAGGAAAGAGTAACAATATACTAATGATGAAATAACTTCAACAGAAGCACTGAAATTATTTGTTCTTTTGACTAATGCCAGTAAAAAGTCCAAAACGCTTTAAAAATACTGCTCTACTTAATATACTCAATATTTTCTTCTTCTCAACAAAGATGGGAACATATAATTTTGAGATTGTATTATTAATTTAACAGAGTACCAAATACTGAAAAATATATAGGGTATGCCATTCAAAAAACATTAATAGTGTTTTATTGCTGAGAAATGGTGCACCCTGTATATTTAAAATTGATTCTTACTGATATTTATTTCCTAAAACTTTTTTTTGTAACATATCAAAAAACGAAATATTAACAAATTACATTTCGTTTTTTAAATATATTTTGATGAGCGAACTCTAATGTTGTTTTAAAATTTTAAAACGTAAGTTAGTGATAACAGGCAAATAACTTCAAAGAGCCACATATTTATGGGAAAATTAATTTTCTCACCATAGCCGAGACGTATTTGCATTTTTTGAAACTTTTTTGTAATTATCGTACTCCAGAAAAATGAATATTTTTCGAGAGATGTAGTTGCATAAAATTGTTTCCTTTAATTTGACTTTTTAAAATTATTTTCGTCCATTTTGCAAAGGTTTCACTTGTTATAAAAAAATCTTATTTACAAAATATAGTAAAATAAGTACGATATTTACAAAAAAAGCTTCATACAATTCAGAATGAAGATTTGACTAGTGTAGTGTATTAATTTTTAATTTTAACACTGTGTATTTAATTAGAAATTAACATTTGAGCATATTATTAAATATTATTAAAAAATTATTATTTTCAGCAGAACTATTGTAGTTACAATATTTACCATTATTTATGGCACACTTTGTATACAATAGAAAAATAAATCTGTAATATGTTAATAAGTTTCATCATATATTATGTTTTTCAGATTACATTCCATTTCGATTCTTTAAACTGATATATAGAAACATATTGCATGTTTTTAATGAAATTATCATTGACGTATTAAATAAAGTATGTATTTATTTATTTAAATTTAATATACTCGTATTTTGTATTTAAACAGGCACTTTAGCGTTCAAGATTGTGTAAGAGGCAAGGAAGTGAGATTTTAGCAATGATAAATGGTTTGGTTTTAGGTATTACTATATAATAAAGTTATAGATATATTGTTCATTTTAGAAGGGATTTTAACACAACAATTCTTGATATTTAAATTATTTTATAACTGGATTTAACTCCCAACTAATGCTTTTTTATTTTACTGCTATCCTTTTTGTTTTTGGTAAAATCAAGATTATAGCTTCAGTTCTCTTGTCTTCATAATAAAATTTAAGGACAGGACATTTAAAAATACAATAAAATTCACTTGCACCAGTGCTGAACATTGGTTTAAAGATTATACCAAATCTCTAACTTCATCCTGATTTATAAAAAAATTTATTTTTTATCCAGATCTTTATTCCAGTCCGACCATGTACCGATGATATATTAATAAACATTAAAATAAATAAAGCACAAAAACAGGTACCACCAGAATTTAATTGTTTCAGAAAGGCAACTAGTTTGGGTAACTATCCATCATGAGGTCATTATTAATAGTATTATACGAGACATATTGAATACATAATGTGAAACCCATTACGGTTAGTAGAATTAAAAAACTCATGGTACTTGGAGGTTACCTAACACTAATGAATTAAAAAAAATTAAATTAAATAAAACGTGTGAAGTAAGAAGCCTTCCTAAATGGAGGCGAAGCCCAACAGACCACCAGGTCATAGTAAACTGATGCTGAAGGAAACTTATTAAAGAAATAATATTGAAATGGGAAAAAGTTAACATGTGGTCCAATACCAATAAAACTCAAACTCATGCACCAGAATGTATTTGTAATATTAAATGGGGGCGGTGACTAGTTTCGGCTCTTAGCCATCTTCAGGCCATATAGTAATAAACAATACAAACATAATAAGCAGAACGCTTAAAGGTGCGCACATATAAGGAGGGAAGGAATACAACAGGGCCAGGAAGAATACATGAAAAACTGTGTGAAAATTAATTAAAATCACTTAAGGACAGAACTTGTCATAAATTTAATTTTGTAAAACCTGTTTTGGTGGGTATAGATGGTCATGCGGAATCTCCACGTTTCTCCTGGCTTTCCTATTCTAAATGTAATTTTCTAAAATGTGCTTCGGTGGGTCTACAAGTCCACACTCATTTTAATTAATTTTTACACAATTTTTCGTACCCTTCTTCACCCTCTTGTACCCCTCCCATATCTATATGTGCGTACCTTCCTTAAGAGAACAAGAATATTCGGAAAATGTTCCAAGGATGTCCACGTGCGACAACATATATGTCGCAAAAAGTCGCGAACATCCCGGGGACATTTAAAGTAAAGCCGTTGTGGGCAAATTGTACACTCCAGGAATGTCTTATTGGGAAATTGTTAGAACGTCCTGAGGGAACATTTTTAGCCACCAATGGTAGATCTTTCCAATTTTCTTCTTGTTTGATATTAATTGGTTTTCTCTGTTCCATCTGAATATACTCCCTTTCCAGAATAGTCCTTTTGACTGGATATCTGCAAATAGTCTTTGTCGTAGTATTATGGAAAAATAAAAAAGCAGTAGATTTCTTTCTATACATAAACCCGATAAATTACTTTTAATATCGCAAAAATTACAAAAATTTTTTGGGCTTGACAATAAAGTGGATTGGTTTCTATTATTCTACAAAATTTGATCCTAAAATCAATGTTCAACAAATGGCCTTTTGGGACTTTGACCCCCCAGTTAGTGCTGTCTCTAGATGGCTGGTTAGTGCTGCCGGCCCCTAGGGAGCTATCGTTCCATACGTTTTAATTAATTTAAAATTTTTTAGTTCATTAGTATTAGTTAATCTTCAAGTACCATAATGTGTTCAATTTTTCTCTTACCATTGGCCTGATGACAGTTAGTTAGTTGCCTTTCTAAAACAATTCAATTCTTGTGGTACCTGACGTTGTGCTTTATTTATTTAAATACTTGGAGGACCACATTTGATATATGGATAACCTTTGAGATTTATTAATAAATATGTGGAAGAGATCAAAAAATTATAAACTAACTGAGAAACATATAGAGACTAAACTAAAAATCCTTAAATTAATTTTTTAGCACTTATGTAAGGCTGATGAAATATTGACGGTATGAACAATGGTAGAAACAACAATAACAAAAAAGAAAACTAGAAGTAGAAGTATATCAAAACCGGAAAAATTAAAGGCGACTTATATTTAAAATAACAAAACAAGGGAACCCGGAAAGCTTGGTAAAAAAGTCGGTGGAATTAAGAAAATAAGATGAATGTTAAGGCAAACGTTAAGTAAATCGTAGAGAATTCTAATGAGAGTAAAGCATATAAATTAGGCGCTTAGGAACTGGAAATGCGTAGAAGAATAATACAAATGAATATGCCAAAATGAACCCTTTTTCTGGTTTTGAGTGAATATTTAAAATTTTAAAGTTACATTTGTTTGTAATAAATACAAATCTAATATAATTTTTTGTGATTTGATATAATTAGAAATTGAAGTTTTAGTAACGAGGCTGATAATTTTCTAACGATAAATCACGATCGGTACCTGCAAAACATGAAAACGTCAACTTGTATTAAGATCTTTAAAATTTAATTAATAAAGAAATTTTGTAAACTATTGATTAAGTTTTTTTGATGTATGATATTTTTTACTTGTGGAATATTTACATTTAAAGAGACAGAAATCGTTTTATTTATCATTCCGCAAACCAAATTATACCTAGTTCAGTAGATTACTTAAATTTTCGAAAATTATATGGTACAAAACGCTACCTCGTCAACTTTTTTTAATAAAATTCTCAATTCAGGAATTTAAAGCGACTAAGTAGATAAGCACTTTTAAACAAGATGGTACTCCCATTTTCTTAGTCTGAGCAAAATGATGATTAATTCTAGAAGTTTGTGAAGTGACTGGTCAAGAACTGAAGCATAAAAAATTATCATTAACATTTTCACTTTTTATTTAATTTTTTATCATTAAAACAATTAATTTTTTCTTTGCTTCAAGAAATCGTGTTACTATTGAACCCTTAGGCAATAAAGCCACTTATAACAAGTGGTAGTTTGTAGTTACAACCCCAATGAGTTGACACGTTCTTACTGTGAACATTTTTTTCGCATATGAATTTACCAACACAATAGAACATATTAGACAAACTATCAAACATAATTTTAAAAATGTAACATCATGGAAGCGTAGTTACGGTTATTCCATTTGCATCGAAATATGATAACGAACATTGACAAGAAAGTTTAAAACTACTTTGGATCAGTTGACGTTGGTATGTCAAACTAATCATAGTCTACAAATAAATTAATGATATTCATTAAAGGTTCTTTATTTAATAAAACAAAACGTAAGGTACGACATGGTGGCAGTGGTAAACTAAATATAATACGACCAATTTGTAGAAAGAATTGTACAGATAAGTTACGTGATTGAAAAAATAAT